>OY992895.1:7782860-8382860 GCA_963921405.1 Cepaea hortensis
AATCAAAAACAGAAACTTGAAAAAGTGCTGGAAATGAAAGATATGGAAAAGAAACTTCTAGAAAGTTAATTAAACGAAACAAAAGAAGAAAATGCTACAGCCAAACTTCAGGTTCTGAAAGCTAGAGAAGACATCCTGTCTAATTTTGTTGAGCCTATGGAAATGGAACTGCAGTGTGCTGTCTGCAATGAACTGTTTATTAAGGCAACATCTTTACACCGTGCACACCTGTTTTGCAAGTTATATATCGGTCGGTGGATGAAAGTAAACTGAGAGTGTCCGAACTGCCGCTGCCCAATCTCTTCCCAGTGTCAAAGCTTTGCTCTAGACAACTACATTGATACAATGGTAGAACAGAAACACAAGCGGACGAGTGGGTGTTTTTTTTTTTAAAATCTTTTATTGCGTGTTAAAATCGTTGCTAAGTGTATTGTTCGTGTTTTTACAGATCGTTGCATGTGGACGTGTAGGTGACATATGCGCAAAATTACATCTTATACATTTTAACATTTTTACATTGAAATTGTTGTAAGGTGACACTACAAAACAACAGCATGATGATAGTGCACCGTTATTGTTTCCCATGCACTTCTCTCTCCTGTCGGCCCCAAAACCACCAATACCATCACCACCAATCAGTTAGTTAGTTAATTAGTTAGTTAGTTAGTCACGGTTCCAACTTCACAGCAACGGGTCGTCCCCATTATGCTCCGTTCCTGTGCCAGTGAATATCACATAAAACGCTCCCCACTGCCCAATGTGAAAAGTGGAAAAGACAGGAGTCTCGACAAACAACAGACCGCACAGATACACTGTGCATAATGCCGCCGCCAGAATGTCAACACAATAGTCCCCCACGAAACATACAGTTTATCTCTGATGGAATTGGCAGTCATTTTCCCATCTGGATGTTTCCTAAATGTTCACCCACACAGTCCACGAAAATACAGTTCATCGTCGATGGCAGTGGCAGTCAACCAGAAGCCCAGCAGCCACGCATTTCTGCATAAGGCAAAAACCGGTCAACTCTGGGACATAGCCAGCTGCCATCGCTCCGAACATGCAGTCACGTTCCAAAAAACCTCAGGCAGATTCAAAAGCATTTCACACGAAACTCACAGCTCACAGTGTCGCACCACGCACTCACTCAGTAGCAGGGCGACGGAACCATCAAGCCTCCTTAGTCGCCTCTTACGACATGCGTGGTAGGCTACCGTGTTGCTATTCTTTGCTTCCCTTATGGGCCCCGGCAACACACGGGAGCACCAATCAGTAATGATGAAACTGGTAGTATAATATGTTTGAACCAATCGACGAGGGCAGCAGCATCAACAAACAAACAGTGTCAAGATAGTGGAAATGGGAGGTGTAAAACAGTGTCCGGATTTACAAGGCAGAAAAGGTAGTGGTTGCATTTATAATGTTTGTGTTGTTACATGCTTTCTGTGTATTTAGTATTTGTGTAGGTGTGTTTACGGAGCGTTGCATGTGGACGTGTATACGACGTATGCATATTTTATTCATTGGACATATTTACATGTGAAGGAGGTTAATTAGAGAGAAAGGAAAAACTTTCAAATTTTGTTTCCCTTGCCACACTCTCACCTATTGGACCCACAACACCAATGCCCTCATTTCCACTCTCTGGTAATGATGGTAAAGGCAGGATAAATATTGGAACCACCTGGTGAGAGTATCAGCAAAGGCAACAACAACCATGAGCAAAGGAGGGGGGGGGGGGCACATGGGAGATGAGGTTATATGTTAATAATGATAACATTAATAATATATAAAACATAGAAAAAACCAAATACATCAATAATAATAATGACAAAAAATAAACCTACTAAGGATGACAACAGCAATGATAATAACAGCAATGATAATAATAGTTATGATAAAGATCACATTTTCCAAACATGTGATTCCATTTGCTAAAATGATTATGTTAGGAATGGTGTTAACATAGTATAGCAGGCACATACAATTGCAACCTGCAATGTTCAATATTAGTAGGAGTAAAAGGTGTTGGTTATCTTTTTCTCCTTGCTTATGATTTTTTTGTCTTAATTGTAAGGGTTCATTCATTTTTTCCCTTTCCTCTTATTTTTTTTTCTGTAAAAATAAACAAGCATTTGTATTAACACTAATTGTTACAATCTCATTGCGTTTGTCATCATCTGTGATTTTGTATTCATTCATTCAACATTCACTCCCATTTTTCTGTGTCTTACTCGCACTCATGTATACTAAATTATAATATCATAAAGAAGAGTACTTGTGTTTACTCTGGAGATAACTGTGATATTTTGTGTTTACAACATAGGAAATTACCCATCTGCATATTTCATTCCTTGAACACATTTACATGTGAAAAGGGGTTAAACAAAGAAAGGGGAAATCTTTACATTTTTGTTTCCCTTGCCCCACTCTCACCAATTAGTTCCATGCCTTCATGACAACTCTGGTAATTATGGTACAGGCAGGATAAATGTTTGAACCAACCAGTGGGGGTAGTAGCAAAGGCAACAAACCATAAGCAAAGGGGGGGGGGGACAAGGGAGATAAAGTTGTAAAATAATAAAGATGATATCAATATAACATCAATGATACTAAGGATATTAAGGGTAAAATAATGATAGTAATAATAATAATGCTATTAATAATAGTAATAATAATACTGGCCGAGGGGTTAGCAGCTTTCTCCGCTAACTCCGAATACTCTCGTCACGTGACGCGACGAGAATTAGCAGTGGTTCGAATCGCAAAAGTGACTTATGAGAGTATGGAACCGGTCGCTCAGAAAGTCGTGGCGTGCTGATGAGCGTAATCTAGCCTAGGAATCAACATACAGCTGAAAGATGCTGGTGTTGACCGCAATATCCTGAAACAGGATGGAAACGCGAAAAAAAAAAAAAAATAAAATAATAATAATGATATTAATAATAGTAATAAGAATGATAGTAGTAATAATAAAATAATAATAGTAATAAAAATAATAATGATAAAATAATATAATAGATATGTGATTCTGTTTACTAAAATGATAATCTTAGTAATGGTGGTAGTATAGCATAGCAAGTGCTTTTAAAGCAAACATTCAGTAATTAATAAACTGGAATAGAAGGAGTTGATTTTCTTTTCCCCTTATCTATAAGGGTTAAATCAACATTTTGAAGCAAATAAACAAGCATTTTGACTTCCACAAATCTTTACATGAGGGATTATTTTTTGGTCTTATATGTGATATTTTATAATCATTCACTCACCATCCACTCCCAGTTTCTTCTTTCCTTCTCGCACTCATGTATACCAAAATTGTAATACAATAAAGAAGAATACATATGATTTACTCTGGAAATAGTTGTGATATTTTATGCGTGTACATAAATGATATTAAGTGTGTGTTATATGTGCGGTGTTTGTATCTGGCTGAGTTTCTACATGTCCATATGAGTTGTCTATAGTAAGAAAGAGCTGTCAGTAGTTTTGTATGTATGTCTTTTGCTGTCTTTGGTATAGTATTGAGAAAAATTGCTTTATATATGTCGGTTTGTTTGCCTGTGTGCGTTTGTATGAGATGTTTGAGTGTTTCGCGTATGGCTGTAATTGTTGGACATGTATAATAAATGTGTTCCTCTGTCTCTTGTGTGTTGTTTCTACATAATTGACATTTTTTGGATATGTATGCTTCTACCTGTGTTGTGGGGGTCATACTGTATAACAGTCTATATGTGATTTCCCTAGCTCTTGGAGTTATGTGTTTGTTCTGTAGGGATAAAAAGGTGCATGTGAAGTCAGTCATGAAGTTTTTGTGTCCTCTTTTGATCCTAAGTTTGAGTGGTGGTGCTTGTTCCCTAACTAACTGTTTTTATATTTTGTGTGTTGTTTGCTGTATTAATTATTCATGTCCTTGTATTGCCTGTATGCATGTCTGATAGAATGTTGGCAGTCTTCTCTGGTGGTGTGCAGTTGCATTGTTAAGAGGTGTCAGATGTTTCATGTTGTCGGCTATGTAGTATAGGGCTAGTATGTGGCTGATTCTAAGTGACAGCATTTTTGTATGGATGTCCTGTAATGCAATACCCCCCTGTTTCTCCTCTTGTATGAGAGTTTTGTGTTGTATGCTGTGTATTGTGTTGGTGAAGATGAAGCGTCTGATTTGTTTGTTTATGTTTGTGACGGTCTGTTTGGGAGGGTCCAGTACTGTCGCTAAGTATATTATTTTAGGTATTATGTAAGTGTTGACTATTGTGCTTCTACTAAATATTGTGGATGTCTTGTACCTATACCTGTGTAACATGTCTGTGATCTGTTCGGTCAGTGCGTGCCATGT
Source organism: Cepaea hortensis (assembly GCA_963921405.1). NCBI lineage: Eukaryota > Metazoa > Mollusca > Gastropoda > Stylommatophora > Helicidae > Cepaea > Cepaea hortensis. The sequence goes on from OY992895.1 coordinate 7,787,197, forward strand.
CTGTCTGTGTGTTTCTGTGGGATCACATGGAAATGTGATCCCATACAGCCTCATGGTGTCTATGTGTCTCAGATCTGGAGTACAATCAGACGTTTGTTTCCACTTTCCCAGACCCATTATCTGTGATTTCTGTACATTAATTTTGGCTCCACTGACTTTTCCAAAATGTGTAAAGGTGTGGAGTATATTCCTTATTGTTGTGTTGCTGGTGGGAAAGAAGGTAGTGTCATCTGCATAAGCGATGAGCTTCTGCTCTCCTATCCCATGCAGGAAAGTTCCTTTAATACTAATGTCTTGTCTTATCTTCTCTAATAAAGGTTCTTAGGTGAGCACATACAGGAGTGGTGATAAGGGACATCCCTGTCTTACAGATCTCGTGAGCCTGAAGCTAGCTGTCAGTGAATGGTTCACCAACACTCTGCTCTCAGGATTTTTATACAAGATCTGTATCCACTGCCTGTAGTACTCTCCTATGTTACAAAGTTCTAATGTCTTATGCAGGTATGTGTGGGAAATTCTGACAAAGGCCTCCTCTTGATCCAAGGATAAGATGGAGGATGGACAGTCTTTCCCGTGAGCGTAGTTGATTATGTCTCTAATGAGGTGTGTGTAGTTGTGTATATTTCTGTCTTTGATACTGCATTGTTGGTCTGGGTGTATGTTGGCATGAAAGGTTTAAGTTTGTTGGTGAGTGATTTGGCGAGTATCTTGTAGTATGTGTTGAGTAAGGAAATTGGTCTGTAGTTCTTCAGTTGTGTTTTGTCAGTTTTATCTTTGCATATGAGTGTAATGTAAGACATGTTGCAGCTGTCCGGAAGATTTTTTGTGTCAAAGGCTTCTTGATAGACTTTGAGAAGAAGATAGCCTAGAATAGGAATGAAGTGTTGGTAGAATTCTACTGTCAAACCGGCTGGTCCTGGAGTTTTGTCTTTGTTTAGTGTGTTTAGTGCCTGTGTTATGTCTGTCAGTGTCAGTTCTGTGACCAGTGTGTCTCTGTCTGTGTCAGATAATTTCTTTGTGTACCGTAAGAAGTTGTCTTGTATCTGTGTCTCGACTGTCTCTGCTGTGAATTGTTGTGTGTAGTGTCGCTTGAAAGCAGTCTCTATGTGTGGTGTTTCTGTTTGCATGTTTCCTTGCGTGTCTGATATTTTGCTTATTTGTCTGTTACGTTGTACGTTCTGCTCTATTGCTAAATATGCTCTCGTAGCTGTCTCTTGTGTAATTGTGCTGAGCTTTGTTCTGAGAAGAGCACCCAGATATCTGTGTTGTTGGTGTTCTTCTAGTTGTGCTTCTAGTGTGTGTAAGTGAAGTGCATCTTTGTCTGTCTGTTTTGTTAGTCGTATGGCTGTCTGTATGATACGCTCCTGTCTTAGTCTGTCTTTGTAGATCATGGTTGCTAGATGTTGTGTTCTGCTTCGTATGGTGTTTTTCAATAAGTCCCAGTATTGTGTGATGTTCCCAGTTGGTATATTGTCTGTGTACGTGTTTATGAGCTGCGTCATGTATTTTACATATTCTAAGTGTTTCAATAGTGACTTATTTAACTTCCAGTGTGGTGACCTTTTGTATGGCTGCGTGTTTGTGCTGTTTGTGCTGATGTGTACTAGTATACCTTTGTGGTCTGTGTAATCTAATGTTTCCCGTAGGTGTTTGGTTTGTATGATGTGGAGTGTTGCGTGTGTGTTATCCGGTCTAATCTAGATGATCTGTTGTGTGTTTTGCTTGTGTATGTCGTTTCTCTACTGTCGGGGTGTGTATGCCTGAATGCGTCTGTGAGGTTGTGTGTATCGATGATATTTCGTAGTGTGTCGAGTTGTTGTAAGCTGTCTCTGCCGGCTCTCCACAGCTGTGTTCTCACCTCCTATCCCACCACGTCTAAATCGTCAAGAACACAATTGAAATCTCCGGCAATAACTATATTTTGTCCCCTGTATGTCTGTGTTAGTAAGTCGTCTAAATGTTCATAAAATAGAGGTTGATAATTGTAGTTAGGTGGTGCGTGTATGTTTACAATGACAAATGAGTGTGTGTCGTTTGTAACTTGAACTGTGGAAATTCTACCATGTGGGGCTGTGTGTGTGTTCTAAAAATAGTCCACGTGTCGGAAGTTTGAAGAATGGCTGTCCCTGATCCTGTGTTATTTTTCGCCAAACTGAAACAGGAATTTCTTAATCCTAACCGTGTTACTAGATCTGCTGCTTGAAAGTCTGTTTTAATGTTTGTTTCTTGTAGTAAAATAAAATCGGGTTTGTGTTTGTGTATGAGTGTGACTATGTGTTGTAATTTCATTTTCATACCATGAATATTCAAGCTAATTAAACATACGTTGTCTGCCATTTTTAAAATAAAATTAAACATGGTGGTTAAATTTAAGTGATTACATTTATCTTTTCTGTGGTACTTTAATTCTGGGTTGTGTCTTCGGTTGTGATAATATTTTTGTGGTTTTCGTTCTCCTCGTGGTCTTTGTCGGTGTCTTCATCAGTTTTGATAAAAAGTGGTCCTTCATTGTCGCTGTTTTCAATCTGTTTTGTAGCAGCTTTCTTGTATTTTTGGAAGGAGAAGGGGAAGATCTTCCCTCCTCTTGCCTTATGTCTTTGTTGCTTGAGGAATTTCTTCTCTCTGCTCACTGTCTTTTTCTGCCGTAGATGACAGTTTGGAAACCGTCGTCGTTGGCTTCTTGTGGAGCTGTTTTTATTTGAGTTTCTACGGCTGTCTCCGTGGTCACCGGTCTGCCAGCTACCTCGACGTCATCTTGGACGGCGTTGTTTTGCTGTGTGTGGGCCTTCCCCATGATTGCCGGGAACTCCTCTTGTGTTGGTTCAGAGGTTTTCTTATTATTCTCTTTCTTCTGCCGCCTTGTCGAGCATTTGTTAGACCAGTGATCGCCTAGGCTGCAAAATGGACATTGGGTCCGGTGACCGGGCATAGTGAACAGTATGCAATGATCGCCTGTTATGTTTCCTGGCGCCGTGATCTTTGCGTAGTGCGGCACCGGTTTTGAGGGGGTGCACAGCACGCCCCACTTTCCGCCGCCGTACTGGATTCTGAAGACGTCTGCATTTTTGTCTCCAATTGTCTTTTCGACTATGAACTTAACTCCCTGTGGAGAAATCGTATTGGGAAGCCAATGAATTGTCACTATTTCCCTTTCTCGTTCCAGGTGCTGTATCGATAGCTCTAATCCCTCCGCCGGCAGCTTTATTGTTTTGCCATGCAGGCCTTTGTAGACTGCCACATGGGCCGCCTGTGTTAGGTTAACGTACCACCGAGTAGGTGTTTCATACCGGTACACGTCGGCAATACCGCCATGTGGTACACCACATGGGCCCAGCAGCGTGCTGGAGATTAACGAAGGCGTGGCCTTGGCCGCAGCGAAAGGGCCGGTAACTGTGATTATCAACGTACCTTTGTTATGTAGTGATCTTCCTTCGAGAAAATGGTCGATGTCTATTGAATCCATGCTCTCGACTTGTGCCATGTCTGCTGTTGAAGAAGGTCCGGAAATATCACCACAATGAAAATCTAAAACTGAAAGATTTAAACGTTGTGAAGAGAAACCAGGCGAAAGATTTATTCGTTTGTGAAGAGAAACCAGAGTCTCTTCACAGTGTCAAAACTTTGCTCTTTGAGAGCTACATTGATACAATCGTAGAACAGAAACACAAGCGGGCGAGGTGATACGAAAAAGACAAGTTGAGCAAGACAAGTTTGCATGCCAATAAAAGAATAAAAACATTTACTCTTATATAGCAATAATAAAGAAAAAAACATGATTATAAAATGTTACGCGTATAAAATAAAACCAACACCTTTTCATAATCCTCAAAGATTTGTTAAGTTCTTATCAATCATCTGTGCCAGAAAAATTAATTCTTTATTAAGTATAAATATTTTGTCAGAGAAAATAAAACTTACTAAATTAATTTAAATCAAATTATACATTTATTTTATTTCGAGTACTTTCCCTTTAATAACTGTTATGTCCCTTTCAACTCTTGTATTTAGCTGTATTCCTTTCATTGTGGTCAGTCCACAACCCATTTAGACAGAATTGTTCATAAAAGTGGTGATTAATCAACCTAGCATTGCTAGACTGTTGTTATGATAATTTACATATGCTGTAAGAGACCAGGGATGTAAATATGGGAAGTAAAATTTTATGATTCTTGCCATATGCATAATAACAATTTGATGTGAATATATATTGTGAAATGCGATGGCCAAGTGCGTGAGAAAACTATTTAGATACATACAGAAATAACACTTGACTCAGGACTACAAAAGGAGAGTTGGCATAATGTTGTATCGAATGAGTGCTAGGAGGGTTAAAGTATTCTGGACAACCTCAGACAGAGTATTATTAGTGAAACTCCTTGACAAACCTCTGGATGCTAACATTATACACGCATATGCACCAACAGCAGACAGTAAGACATACATATAGTTTATAATGAATTGACATGGCCGTGGGATAGTGTAAACAGTTTGAAATGACTGTCATACTGGTGGCAATGGCCTAGGTGATAGGAATGGCATAGGTGACAAATTGATTGACAAAACAGCATGGGCAGAATAAAAAGAAAATGTTTGCATATCCTTTACAGGACATCGCTGTCAACATCAGCATCTTTCAGCTGATTGTTGAACAACATGGGCTGAATACCATGAAATAATAGATAACATCTGGTTCAAACACTATATTCGATTGTTATATCCGTGGACTTGCCCTGGGGATAATATTCGCAATCAAATTGATTACGTGCTGATTAAAAAGAGATTCAGAAGCAGTTTAGTAGCAGCAACAACTTGACCAGGTGGAGATGGACATAGTGACCATGTGCCAGTGATAGGAAAGATGAGGTTCAGATTTAAAACCATACAGAAAACCCCTGAGAAGTTAGATCTAACATTACTTAAACCAGACAAAGACTTTAGAAACAGGTACAATGTTAATGTAAAGAACAGATATAATACATCAACCAATCATGTGCCATGCCGATAAGCGTGGTCGGTCATGTTTTGCCATCTCACTCGATCACCAGGTATAATGCCATGGAGATAATACAAATTTTGTTGAACAATAGGACATGTTGTTGAACAATAGGATATGTTGTTGAACAATAGGACATGTTGCAGGAATCAATCCAACAGACATCAAAAGAAATCATGTCACTTACACATAGAATTGCAAAATGAATAAATGGATGACACGTGAAATCTTACAGTTGATGGATGAAGGAAGTCAGAAAAAGCAAGATAAATACGAATATTAAACAATACATAAAGAAATAGTAAACATACAAAAAATGCAAAGTGGCTACAAGAGTCTAGCTGAATCAACAGTGCATGGAGATTATGACAGACTAGAAGAAATACTCACATTCCATGTATCAACACGCAACGTGTTTCACGGGAACCCACATGTGTCACGGGACGCCACGTGTTTAACCGTACCCCACATGTTTCACGGGACCCTACATGTGTCACGGGACGCCACGTGTTTCACAGGAACCCACATATGTCAAGGGACGCCACGTGTTTCACGGGTCCCCACATGTGTCACTGGACACCACATGTGTCACGGGACCCCACATATGTCACTGGACACCACATGTGTCACGGGACCCCACATATGTCACGGGACACCACATGTGTCACGGGACCCCACATGTTTAACGGGACCCCACATGTTTCACGGGACCCCACATGTGTCACGGGACGCCACGTGTTTAAAGCCACCCCACATGTTTCACGGGACCCCACATGTGTCACAGGACGCAACGTGTTTCACGGGAACCCACATGTGTCACTGGACGCCACGTGTTTAACGGTACCCCACATGTTTCACGGGACCCTACATGTGTCACGGGACGCCACGTGTTTCACGGGTCCCCATATGTGTCACAGGATCCCACACTTGAACTCAGGGTCTCGCTTGTGTGTTGTCTTCTACCAAAGACCCCCAATGGCCATGGCACTAAACTTTCCAGATTCAAGCCATGCTTTCTGCCAGGCCATCTCGATCTTCTTAGCACGCTCATGGAGCCCGCGTGGGTGAAAGTCTGTGTCTCCAGCCATTGCCTTCTGGTCCAGCCCATCTCAATCTTCTCACAGAAGCAGAAGGCAACAGTCTCTTATTTAAAATCCGGAAAGCTTTACTGTCTCAGAAAGTCGAGTGTGGGATAAGTGGAAAGTCTGTTCCAACGTCTCCAAACTGGAAGCAGAGTGCAAACTGACTTCATGAGAAAGACTTCCGGAATCATGACCCGGATGGGTCCCATCCCTAGAGAGTGTTGGGGAGATTTTTTTTTTGTCTTGGCATATTCTTTACAGGACCCTTCAAAATACATTTGGGAAGGTTTTAGAGAAGATAGTCGCTGTTAAGCTGCAGGATTTTTTGGAAAGGGGGAAATTTCTTCCAAGAGGCCTGGGGAGCTACAGGCCAGGAAAAGATACCTGGTCAAATGCAGCCACCTTTGCCTTTGACGTTTATGAGGGGTTCCAGAATAGACAGGAAACGATGGCGGCAGCGCTTGATCTCGAAAATGCGTACAATAGAGTTCGCTATGATATTTTGATGACCGCACTTATGGAGAAGGGGGTCAACCCCTGGTTGGTGAACTGGATAGCAGCCGTCCTGCATTCTCGTCAAGTTGCTCTCCGTCTAGGCGCATGGATCTCAGAGCCACATATTTTAACCCCGGGACTGTCATAGGGATCAGCAATCTCACCGGTGCTTTTTAATGTGTATACGAGCAAGATTGCATACCTAGAAGCACCAGGGGTTGGAAGGATTCTAACATTTGCAAATGATATTCTTGCATACAGGCAGGGGAGAAAAAGGGATCAAACAACCCAGGAGCTACAGGTGACAGTGGACAAAGTGATTGACTGGTGCACTGAAATGAGTGCTGTCATCAACCCAGAAAAGGCGGCGGTGTTGTGGTGCTCTCTGGACAACAGGATTGTGAGAGATGATACCCCAAGCCTCACGATAGATGGTAGAAGCGTCAACAGAGAGAACAAACTGAAGTATCTGGGAATCACATTTGACAGGAGTCTGTCCTTCAAGGACCACGTGGAGACGGTTGTGACAAGATCTCAAAAGTGACTCAATGCACTTAAAACTATGGCTGCAATGGACACAGAGCAGAGAATGCTCTTCACACTATACCAGCACTTGATCCTCTCAGTGATTGATTATGGACTAGGAATGCTTACTGTCTCAAAGAGTCAGCTGGTGAAATTAGAGCGCATACAGAATGAAGCGATGCGGGTCATTCTGGGATGCACCAAAGACACTCCAGTAGTGTGTAAGCGTTACATTCTTAGTCTGCCTACTGTTGCTAGTAGGCACAAGGTGATGCAAGCGAAGGCATACCTCAGAGTAGCTGCAGACACAGATCACCCGTTGCATGAGGCGCTGGACGTAGTTAAGGGTCAGAGACTGATAAGAGGGAAATCATGGATGGCTCAGGCGGAGGATACGATCAGACAGGTGTGCCCCTTGGAGAACATCAGGCGAGGAGAGGAGTAGGTCAGAGTGCCAGCCGTGCAGTCAGACTTGTGCAGAGTTGTAATAACATTGAGCCGGGAGTGCAGGGAGTGGCCAGCAGGGGCCACGGAAGTGGAAATTCAGCAACTAATTCAGGAAAATTCTCGCCCGGGTGATGTAATTATCTACACGGATGGGTCAGTGTTGAGAGGTAGGAGAAGTGCCTGGGGGTTCGTGGCAAAAACTAATGGTCGGCGTTTGGTGCAGGAGAGCCTGGCGTATGATAACACTACATCTAGCTTAAGACTGGAGGTGGAAGCGGTCAGTGCAGCTTTCCGCTGGATAGAAAACACGATACATACACACATTGTGATTGTAACTGACTCAGAAAGCATGCTGAGAAGGGTGAGAAAAGGTAGGCTTCGTGCAGAGTGGCTTGCTTCGTTTCGGAGGTCACGGGTAGTAAGCATCACTTGGATCTTTTCTCCTGGGCATGCCGGTGTGCTGGGGAATGAACAGGCGGACAGATTGGCTGGCTCTGCAAAATTTGGTGGAGTATTGATGCATGACAAGGCAGACGTGGTTGCGGCCTTGTGGGAGCACGTGTACACCTCGGAGGAGCAGATGGAGCACCATGGTCTGGTAAGAATGAGACAACGAGATGTGACGAGGGGATCTGGCCGACGCTCGGCGCTCGGAGGAAAGGCGAGACGGACATATAATCAGATTGCTACTGGAACTATTTGTGTTGGAACTCTTCGCTGGCTGCTGAGGATGGGGACGGAGCGCTTATGGGAAAGTCCTGAATGCTGTGATGTCGGTTCCTAAATCAATCAATCAATCAATCAATCAATCAAATCTTTACTGGACATCGCTGTCAACATCAACATCTTTTAGCTGATTGTTGATTTCTTGGCAAAATTTGCTCAGTAGTTTGACATTGCTTTTTGAGCTACCGGCTCACATACCCCGTAAGTTGCCGACGTGGAGAGAACCGCTACCGATTCTCACGCAACGTCACGTTACTCACGAGAGTATACGGGATTACGGAGAAAGTCGTGTAACACCTTGACCAGGGAGACCGGCGTTGGGAAGATAATAGGTCGAAATATTCGGCGAAGGGAGGCACTTCTGATTATTGGAAGTCTCCTGTCGTTCTTGGTCCGAGGCTTGAATTTAATCACAATGTCATCATTATCATCATCAAGTGCCTTTCTGGCTGGCATCGGCGATCATGTACCTTGACAAATTACGAACTCCGAAGGCATGGGCCAAATCGTATGTTGACTCCCTTCCGTGCCATGACACAAGACTGCAGTTGTTTCTGTTGTAAGCTTCTTTCTTATTCTTTTCATAATTATTCGCAGTAACAGCGGTGTGTACCATCCATTGACTATATCATCTTGTCCCTTCAATATTGCACCGCTCCTTGATTTTAAACATCCAGTAGTAGTTCGTGTGTTTCTGCCTATTATTGTATTTATTTGTTGATACATGGAATGTGAGTATTTTCCCTAGTTTGTCCTAATCCCCATGCACTGTTGATTCAGCCAGACTCTTTTAACCAATTTGCATTTGTTTTGCATTTGTACTATTTCTTTACGTATTGTATTATATTCGTATTTAGCTTGCTTTTTCTTACTTCTTTCATCCATGTTCCACAACATTTCATGTGTCATCCATTTCTTTTTTTTTTTTTTTTTTGGGTGCAATACGAAGTATAAGTGAAATGATTTTTTTTTATGTCTGTTGGGTTAGTTAGTTAGTTAGTCGACAGATCATCCTCATTGCACATCGAACCATTCAGTCCATAAGTGCTCGGATCCCCTCCTCAGCAAATCCCGCAGCGTGTAGCGGCTAACGACGCCAGCTCTATGTTGGTTTATCATTCTTCTTTGGCTTCTTGCGTAGTGTTCTTGTTTGGCCACCCGTCTTTTAATTTGCTGCTCTCGCAGTTTGGCCATTGTTGTACATTCACAGTCATCAATTGGTTCTCGCAAAAGTCTCACTTCTCGTAGAGCATTCAGAATGTCAGCCTGGTCCATGGCGCGTCCGCCCTCCACAGTAGCCTCACCTGCGAGCTTGTCAGCCCGCTCATTTCTTTGTACTCCCGCATGCCCTGGCACGAAGATGAAACTAATCTTTGCAAGCCGAGACCGCTCCAGAGGCAGCAACCATTCTCTTCGGATCGACCCCTCCTCTATCCTCTTGATCATGTTCATTGAGTCGCTAAGGAAACAAGCCCTAGTGAATGTCTGTGTCTCGAGCCATGTTATTGCTTTACTTACTGCCATGACTTCCATGGTCAGGCTACTTGTGGTTTCAGTGAAAGCACCAGAGTCCTCCTTCACAATTCTCCCTCCGGCCCGAGCTGTAAAGGCCCATGAGCTTCTCGCATGTCGGACGACCGACCTATCTGTGTAGATGACCGCGTCACCGTCTAGCGAACTCTCGAAAATCAACGCTTGTACTTCAGCCTCAACAGCAGCCGGATTTTCTTGTCTGCATTTTCTATCTAGTTGGACGCAAACTGAAAAGGATGTGCAGAAGTCTGTTGGCACTTGCACCCACTCCTCGCCAGGTTCTAAGTCCTCAAGTGAACACACCTGTTGAAAAATGTCTTCGGCTTGACCCATCCACGACCGTCCTCTTTTTAACAGGCTGCCCTTCACCTTCCTAATGTCACTATGCAGTGGATGTTGTGTGTTTGCGTTAATTCTGAGGTAGGCGTGTGCCCTGCAAACTTGTATTCTCTCTTCAATGGTTGGAAAATCAAGAAGGTAGCGCATCGCCCTGCATGCTGTATCTCTTGTACATCCAAGAATAATGCGCATAGCTTCATTCTGTATCCTTTCCATCCTTTCTATCTGCTTATGGCTGAGAGTCAGGATTGCCATTGCATACTCCAAAACAGACATGACCAGCCCCTCGTACAGAAGACATAGATGGCGCTGCTCACAGTTTGCTGCGGCCATCACCCGCATCGCTGCCAAACCCCGCTTGGCCTTTGTTATCACCTGGTCTATGTGCACATTATAAGCAAGGCTTCGATCAAACCGTATCCCCAGGTAATTCATTGCCTGCGTTCTTTCCACCGTCTCTGAACACAGCATTACAGTTGGTGTTGGATTGTTGACAATATGATTATTCAACGAGAACCAAGTCACTGTTGCCTTTGTTGGGTTGACCATTGCCCCAGCTTTATCACACCAAGTACTTATGCGATTGAGTTCGGTTTGTAGTTCCACAGCAACCTCCTCTCTATCCTTACCCTGACGATACACTAAAACATCATCGGCATATGACAATGTCCTGCCAGGTCCAGTGATCTGCTCACTGGTGATTCTCACTGTGTATGCGTTGAACAGTACCGGAGATAATGATGATCCCTGTGGTAGGCCAGGATATATTGTTGTTGGTTCCGAAGTCCAACTGCCACATCTAAAAACTACTTTCTGTTTGAAGAGGGCTGCAGCGATCCAACTAAGGAGGAATGGACTTACGTTTAGTTCAAGAAGCTAAAACATTAAAAAATCCAGTGGTAATCTGTTGTATGCGTCCTCAAGATCAATCGCTGCAGCAACGGTTTCAGTGCCTGAGTGGAAACCTTCATAGACATCATGGGCAAAGACTGCTGCATTGGTCCAGGTTTCTCTTTTTGGACGGTACCCACCCAGGGTAGGTGGGAAAACACCTTGCCTCTCTAGTTGGCTTGATATTTTCCTGGCAATTACCTTCTCCAGCAGCTTGTCTATTGTATTCTGCATGGTTATAATTCGATATCCCTGAATTTTTTTGTGGTCTTTGTCAGGCTTCGGCAAGGGAATCAGATAGCTGTGTAACCATTCCTCCTTGATGCTAGCACTCCCTATACTGTTGTTGTACATGTCTGCTAGTTTCTCTAGCTCATTGTCGGTACACCTATTTATGTCGTCGTATCTTATGCCATCAGGACCTGGAGCACTGTTTTTTGGTCGTCGAAGCACAGCCTTGATTTCTTTCACTGTTACTGTGTCTTCATCCGAAGTGTTCTGGGCCTTGCATCTGTCTGAGGTGACCTCCTTGGCCAGATTTCGGCCTCCCATGTCTGTCTGGTTGCTCTGCTCAAGGTAGCGTTCAAAGAGGGATTTGCCCTTGTCCTCGTCAGTCCTCTGCCAGATGGGTTGATTCTTGCAACATATCCTATTATTCACCAAAATCTGTATTATCTCCATGGCATTATAACTGTTCTTTACAGTTGTGTTGTACCTTGCTCTAATTTCCTTGTCTGTTTCAAATAATGTTAGGTCTAACTTCTTTGGGGTTTTCTTTATGGTTTTAAATCTTAACCTCATCTTTCCTATAACTGGCACATGGTCACTATGTCCATCTACTTCTGGTGAAGTTGTTGCTGCTACTAAACTGCTTCTGAATCTCTTTCTAATCAGTACGTAATCAATTTGATTGAATATTACTCTATGTTAGTGTTTTCCCTTGACCTCTTCATTCATTCAGTAGCATGACCTTTGCAGAATCTCGCTCCCATAACAACCTTCCGGAAAACTTCTCGAGAATAAGCAAGATGTCCCGCGTCCGATACACCCATCTCTGGAGATCATCCGCCACATCCTGCACATATCTTCTCTTTGGCCTTCCTCTTCCTCTCTTCCCAGGTATATACCCCTCCATTATTGTTCTCTCCAAACTTTTGTGACGTTTCAAGTGACCAAAATATTTCAATTTTCTTTGTTGTATCGTCTTTGATAGCCAACCTTCTTCAGTATTCAGCTCTTGAAGTATGGATGCATTTGGTCTTTTCTACATCAAAGATACTCTTAGAACTCGTCTATAACATTTATATTCAAAGGTATTTATGCGCTATTCAGCTTGTTTAGTAAGTGTCCAGGTCTCACAGGCGTATGTTGCAATGGGAAAGATGCATGTCCTTAAAAATGAAAATTGTGTAGTTCTATCTGTCCCATTCCATAATTTATTCAGTTCTTTTAGTCTTTGAAGAGCAATAGCTATTCGTCTTTTAAATTCTTCCATTGTGTCACCATTGTTGGTAATCAATGACCTAAGATATTCGAAATTTTCTGTCATCGCCAATTTTTTATTCATTAACATATATTTCTTTCTCCATAGTAGTTTTATCTGTATGCATTATCTTTATTTTTGCCATGTTAAGATATAAGTTGTAATTTTCACTATTCTTTTCGGTTAAGGTTATTAGGTTTCCTACACCATTCTGATTTCTTCAACGGAACAAAAACTGAATGCAAATGAAAAAAAAAACAAACAAAAAAAAACGAACCATTCACTGTGTTAGTTAGCTAGTTAGTTAGTTAGTTAGTTAGTTAGTTAGTTAGGTAGTTAGTTAGTCGCAGATCCAACTTCATGGCAACGGGTCATCCCCATATTGCTCCGTTCCTGTGCCAGTGAATATCACACAAAATGCTCCTCACTGCCCTATGTGAACAATGGAATAGACAGGAGTGTCGGCAAGCCAGCAATCCGCACAGGTACACTTTGCATAATGCCACCGCCAGAATGCCAACACAAAAGTCCTCCACGAAAAATACAGTTCATCGACGATGGAAACGGGAGTCACCAGAAAGACTTCATTGACCCGGGTTTTATCCCATATGGCTCGGTCTCTTTCCGCAGGGCAGACCCACTGAAAGCGCCGCACAAAGCACGAACTCCGTAGCTACAGCGACGAAGTCTCCTGAAAAAAAGCACTCGTGAACCGAAAAGGCAAACCATTCAATCAAGCATCATCCGGCCGTCATCGTTCCGAACATGCAGTTCACGCTAAAATCAACCGCGGACCGATGCAAAAGCATTCCACGCGAAATTGACAGCTCACAGTGTCGCGAAATTGACAGCTCACAGGTCGCGCCACGCACTCACTCAGTAGAAGGGCGATGGAACCATAGCCTCCTGGATCGCCTCTTACGACGTGCATGGCAGGCAACAGTGTTACTATTCTTTGCTCCCCCGTATGGGCCCCGGCAACACACGGGATTCACTGTGTACATATGGCAATACGTTTTTATTTGAATTTTCACAACATAACATGTAGAAAACAAACACGAAGGAGTATACAGATTCCCATTAGCCAGATAGGATTACACATGCAAACAACTAACTAAACCGTAAACCACACTTAGCTGGATAATCATCACGGGGCTTTGCCACCAGCCCCAGCATTTAGTGTCTGTTTGTGATTTACTGAAGAATTTTATTTGAGCAATTTGTCATTGCTTTCCGAACGCTGCCGTCTCATACCATGGAAATCAACGCAAAGCGGCCTACTTCCAAACCACCCTCAGCTTATTTCGAACCCTGGACTGGTATGGTGGCAGATGATGAAACTGCGCATGTCACTACACCCTAGGACGCTGGTTATAACACACACTGCGACCCTATCACGACAAGGTAACAGCAGTCAGGCAAAGACATAAGTAGTCAACAAAACCGTACTAAATAAGAATTAAAAAAAAAAGATTAATTGCGGCAATTATGACCTAATTATTGTGAACAAGGTTGAAAATATGTAATAACCTGCAAATTGCGACAATTATGACCAAGTTAATTTGAGCAAGGTTAAAAATATGTAAGAACTTGTACTAAAGAACACACAATACAATCCTATCATGACAAGGTGACAGCATCCGGGCAAAGACAGGAATGTAGCCAACAAGACCGAACTAAATAATAATAATAACTAAAATAGATTAGTTGCCGCAATTATGACCTAATTATTGCGAACAAGGTTGAAAATATGTAATAACTTGTCTCGTACCAAAGAACACACACTACAATATATGTAAGAACTTGTACTAAAGAACACACCTATAACCGTATCATGACAAGGTGACAGCAGCCAGGCAGAGACAGGAATGTACCCAACAATACCGAACTAAATATTAATTTTAAAAAATAGATTAGTTGCCGCAGTGATGATTTAATTAACTGTGAACAGGGTTGAACATATATAATAACTTCTCTGTACCAAATAACAATGTTTATGGTTATGCACGTTGGACAAATGTGCATTTTGCATATCTTAATGTCCAGACAACATGCGCGGGCTTTATGCACAATTAAAGTTACAGTGACACGCACAAATACACACACATACATGTATATACACACATACTTAACTCTTTGTCTAAAAAAAGTCGTCCATGTCGTGTGGTGTTGGTGATCTCGTCTGTTCACAGCCTTCTGTCTTTTGTACTGATAATCATTTCTGATACCGACGTTCCTCCGTACTACGATGCCAGACTGTCCGACATCTTCTCTCTTGGTCTCCCCTGACTCTCTTCTCCATAAAACCTTCCGGTTGTCACGGCAAACTGCAGCTGTCCTCTTCTCTTGACATGCCCAACAGACTGTCCTCTTATCTTGACATGCCCAACAGACTGTCCTCTTCTCTTGACATGCCCAACAGACTGTCCTCTTCTCTTGACATGCCCAACAGACTGTCCTCTTCTCTTGACATGCACAACAGACTGTCCTTGTCTGTTAATTGTCCACGATTCACTTTCGAACATAACAATGTAGTCAATATAGCTCTTAAGAACTCTTTTCATCAGCCAGACTGACCGAGATAAATTGTGGAGAAAATTCTCCATCTTGTAAAATGTTGCCTTTGCTTAGGCTCTTCTACATTTAACTATTTATATACATTTTCCATCAGCCGTTATTAAGGTACCTAAATACTTAAATACATTGAATTGTTTCAGAATGGACTCATTCACTTTGATGTTACATTTGGGTATACACTTTTTCTTTGTAATAACCATTACCCTTTTTTCTGTTTTAAGTTCTTTGTTGTGACTTTATGTGGCCAATATATTTAAATTAAAAAGAAAAAAAGGTTGTAAAGGCAAGTGGGCGAACTTCATTGAACCGGGTTTTATCCCATATGACTTCGTCTCTTTCCGCTGGGGCGGCTTGCAGAAAGCGTCGCACAAAGCACGAACTTCGTAGCTCCAGCGACGACCCCCATGAGTCTCCGAGAAAACTTCATTAATGAACCATACATTCTAATCCCCAACCTTCACAGCGTCATGCTGGCGACATAACCACTTCGTAACGGATACTGCCTACTTAAATATACGCACGTAAACAGACTGTAGCTACCAGGCTTGGACTGTGTCTAGTAGACAAACTGTAGCCACCAGACCTGAACTGTGTCTAGTAGTCAGACTGTATCCACCAGACCTGGACTGTGTCTAGTAGACAAACTGTAGCCACCAGACCTGGACTGTGTCTAGTAGACAAACTTTAGCCACCAGACCTGGACTGTGTCTAGTAGACAAACTGTAGCCACCAGACCTGGACAGTGTCTAGTAGACAAACTATAGCCACCAGACCTAGACTGTGTCTTGTAGACAAATAAACTGTAGCCACCAGAACTGGACTGCGTCTAGTAGCCAAAATGTAGCCACCAGACCTGAACTGTGTCTAGTAGACAGACTGTAGCCACCAGACCTGGATTGTGTCTAGTAGACAAACTGTAGCCACGAGGCCTGGACTGTGTCTAGTAGACAGACTGTAGCCACCAGGCCTTGACTGTGTCTAGTAGACATACTGTAGCTATCAGGACTGGACTGTGTCTAGTAGACAAAAAAACTGTAGCCATCAGACCTGGACTGTGTCTAGTAGACAAACACGACCTCAGAAAACTGACTCGTAAACATCATTTAGACATGTTGTATGTTCTTTGCACGGCGATGTAATTATTCCAAGTGTATCTTCTAGACAATTTTACATGTAGTAGTTTGCCATTACTTTCTTAACGAGAAGTCAACATTAAAGGCCAACTAAGCGGTACGGGAGTTTATACCATTACCCCAGCCCTCAGCGCACCGGCAGTTTAAGACCTAGTGCTCATGGGACTTGTCGACTTCATAAACAACATGGAGTCTCGGAATTAGAAAAAAAAACTATGGCCGAGGTAAATGTGTCATCATCATCATCATGTGTCATGCCGATAAGCATGGGCGGTCATGTTTCACCATCTCACACGATCACCAGAGTCGTGGATCAGCTCCGTGTCCGGGTCTCGGCTATGGCACGCGGCAAAGCCAATGATAAACGACTTAGAAAAGAGAGCAATGAAAAGCGCCCCTGGTAGATGAGACAGTGGACTATCCAGACAAAGGTGGACACACGATAGTAAAAACACCCTACTGATCTTCCTCTTCTTCTTTCGTTCGCCTGAAATATGTCTATAACTACAATGTTGTCTCTTGTATGAATCCAACAGTCTTTGTATTAGTTCACGCAGCGGTCCATAGAATTTATCTTCCACTGTTGTCTCTCTAGGCCAGAAGGTTCGCCTGGATATGTTGTAGTTTGGGCAATCCTGGAGTATGTGCTCTGCTGTCTGCGACGCCAAACCACATGTGCACATGGCTGAGTCACCAATCTTGAATTTTCTATACATGTGGTTGTGTAATCTATTGTGTCCTGTTCTGAGACGCAGAAGAATGACCTGTTCTGGTCTGTCCATAACGTGGTAGTCGTTTTGAGTAAGGTTTGGTGGCCTTCTGACAGATTTGATCATTCTTTTCTTTTGGTGGTATTTAATGGGCACAACAAGTTGTTCTTCTTTTGCTCCTTCCTTAGCCAATCGATCAGTTCAGTCGTTTCCGGGGACTCCACAGTGGGATGAATATCAGACAGGGGAACTGACGATAGATCGAGCGTCTCTCTCCAGCAGGCCGTGTTTCGTATCCTTTACAGGATGTCGCTCATTCCCATCATTTTTTTTCGGGGGGGGGGGGGAAGGGGGCTATTTATGATTTCTTGGAAAGTTTACGTTCAGTAGTTTGTCATTGCTTTCTGAACGACCGGCACTCATACCATTATATGAAAACCAACGCAAGGCGGTCTGCTGCTAAATCTCCCGCTGTGTTTCAAACGCGGTATGCGGGATTACGAATTGCGCTCGTAACCCCTTCGCCACGGAGAGGCCTCAAAAAATAATCCCCGCCTCGGTTGGGATTGGAACATATTAGCTCCGGACCGCCAGACAAGCTTGCTAGCCATGCGCTACCGGGGCTTCCTTAAATATAAACAGCACGCGGTACCGTACTGGAACATCAAAAAAGAGTACAAAATAAGAGACAACACATCGGCATACACGGCAGAACTAGTAGGAATTATGAAAGGACTAGAAATAGCATCAGGGTACTCCTCTATAAAACTAAGTATACTGACGGATTCACTATCCACAGTACAAGCGCTAGTCCAGAATACTTTAACACCCCCCCCCCCCCCCCAACAGCACTCATTTGATCCAAATGATGCCAACTTTCCTTCTGTAGTCCTTCCCTTCTGCGTAAAGTAATATTTTCTGTAAGTATTTAAATAGTTTTCTTACGCTCCAGGCCGCCGCATTTCACAATATATGTTAACAACAAATTGTTATTATGCATTTGGCAAGAAATCATAAAACTGTACTTCCCATATCTACATCCTTGGTCTCTTACAGCATATGTAAATTATCATAACAACAGGCTAGCAAAGCGTTGATTAATCTGTTTCAACGGGTTGTGGCTTGACCAACTAAGTACAAAAGTAGAAAGGGATATAACAACGCAACAGTTAAGGGACAGTACTCGAAGTAAAATAAATGTATTATGTAATTTAAATAAATTTAAAAGTTGTTATTGTCTGTGATATCTTCTTTATGGTAATTAACAACGAGTAAATTCAGCATAAATAACAGATAATAACTTAAGAAATCTTTAATGTTTTTGAAAAAAATTTGACATTATTTTTTTTCTGCGTAAAAGTTAATAATGGACTTTTCTATTTTTTGCAATATAATATTAAATGTTTTCATCCTTATAATGGCATATGTTCCACCATAAAATAATAACACATTTTTGACCGTCCTTGACTATGGGACGCAAATTACAAACATCTAGGAAGGTCTGTGTCTCCAGCCATTGACTTCTGGCCAAGCCCATCTCGATCTTCTTAGCATGCTCATGGAGTCGTTGAGACAACACACCTGTGTGAAAGTCTGTGTCTCCAGGCAGGCTGCTGCCTTTGTTAATGCCATGACCTCCTCGATGCTAATGGTTAATTAGGATTGTCGTTAAACTGTCTAGGAAAAGATTTAGTGTGTTACGCTGACTGCTAAAATTAACTGATTGTCAGAGCCTAACATGGGATAGCTATGCAGCAACAACGTTACGACACCCGGCGGACAAGAATTGTCGGCTGGCAAGATTGTTACCTGACACGCGACCAGCGGTCAGGCTGACGACAAGACGCACGCATGCCACGTGACGCCACTAGAGGCGGTCAGCAAGTTGCGCGCTAGCGACAGACCGAGCTGGGACTTGAGACTGGAAGGACGTGTGCGGTGAAAGCAAGGCGTTTGTGTGGATCTCTGTGGGTGAAAGCCGAACGACTGTCATCTTGAGCGTCAGACTTGTGAGCTGTATTGTGGTTGTGAGCGTCGTGAGTTATATATTGTATATTGTTGTAATCATCGTTGTGTATTTAATATGGCAATAAATCCATAAAACGTTGTGTCGTTGAGTCTTACGTCGAATCATGTTATACTTGTACTGTCTCACACGTGTTAGCCCAACGAGCCAATTCTAAGGTCCTGACATGTGTGGACGTGGGTTGCTCGTCCTTGTTTAAGAACCTAATATATGTAGACGTGTGTTGCTCGTCTTTGTTTAAACCATACGTCATTAACGATTTAAAACTATAATTCTTGAACTTGTAAAATTTGTCAAGGTTATAGTTATGTAAATGTGATCGTAAAAGTCTCATTGTGATCCATTACTACATTGTTTAAATATGTGTAAAACCATTTGTAAACGTACAGTACATATTGTTTGATCCTGTAAGCGTGTAAAACATTTGTGATTTGTGAAACTTGTCACCGTTTGACCTTGTCGACATTGTGATTTTGTCGCCATTTTGACCTTGTCGCCATCTTGTAAACTTGATGTCTATGTCCTTACTGAATGTCATCGTGATGTAAGTGATGTGTCATCAATGTTATTGAGTGTTCAAATACAGATAAATTGTCTTTGTGCATTGAGTTTGTGGAACGCAAAGAGTTTTGGAAAGAGTGTAACTTCTGTTGAGAAAAACACTGTTGACGGACAAACTTACGACATACAATTATACTTGACGCCATCCAAACCTAATCAACACTTAGTGACTTGCAGGCACACACCAACAAATAGACGCTAACTTATTTTCTTCCAAAAACAAAGCAGGTTTTTCCGTACCATCCATAACCTTGCCGTAGAGGTCATTAGTGGTTCCGAAGTAACGACCCTACAGTTTTCTAGCCCGATTGTCCAACCATTCTTCACCGTATCCAGGGCACTTGAGTATATTTTTCAATACTTTAACTTTACGTATGCAATAGTAGGCACGCATCGTATAGTAAAATAAATTGTAAATTGTTTATTACTAACCATTTATAACATATTTTGTGTGGCTGATTTTCATTGACGTATTTTCCCCATCATGTCGTCATTATTTGATTTCATCGATATGGGTATTAAATTGCAGCTAACAGGTGATGAATTAACAAAATGGAGCGAGAACAAATACGCTGAATACCTGCTGGTACAGGAGAAAAATAATGAACGCGAAGAAAGAGCAGCGGAGAGAGCTCTAAAACAGGCAGAGATTGAAACAGCATTAAAGCAAGCCGAAGTAGAAATGGCTGCAAAGACAAAGCAAGCTGAGATAGACAGTGAACTTAAGAAAGCAGAAATAGCAGCTCAGAGTAAGAAAGAAGAACTAGAGTTACAGTTGAAAATGAAACAACTTGACACTGAGACTGCGATGAATAAAGAATCAAAGAAATCTGAAAGACTGGAAAAAGAAAACCAGTATAAGAAGTATCAAGGTATCGTACGTAACTATACCTCGGGTGACTGCATAGCAGCCTTTACTCAAAATTTTGAGACTTTAAGGGAACATTACCAAGTTCCACTTTCTGAATGGAATATTCTATATATGAGGAGTCTATCTGGGGAACCTCTTAAAGTCATTGAAACCATCCCCAAAGACCTCAGAAAAGAGTACCATTATATTAAATCTAAGATAATGGCACATTTCATGTTAGACGAGGCAGGTTACAGAGAACAATTCAGTAAATTGAGTCCAAAATCAACTCAAACGTTCTCTGACTACCTCTGTTTAGTCCGAGATGTTTTCAGCAAATGGACTTCAGCAGCCAAAATTAACAAAAGTTATGATAGATTAGAAGATCTCATCATTCGAGATAAAATCATTTCTTCTATCCCATCATCGTTTTCTAAGTTCTTACAGGAGAATGAATGCACAAGTGTGGAAGAAATTGAAAGACGTGGGTCGGCCTATTACACGGCCAACAAACAGTGCTTTGCCACTGAAGCTACTGACAGTAACTGGGTAGCAGCGGCCAACTATGAGAAAAACTATAGTAGGCAAAAACCAAACAGGCCTACCTCTGAGAAATTTAGACATTGCATTCACTGTAAATTTTCTCACCATTTGAACGAGATGTGCGATAAAAACCCAGGGTACCAAACATACTTGCAAAATATGGTAAACAGACAAGACAAAGAGCGTAAATCGTTCAAAAGTTTACGTAAATGTTTTCTCTGCAAGGCTTACGGGCACCATCGCATGGATTGTAGAGGCAGGCATATGACCAACAAAGCCAATGCCGCCTTGTTCGATAGCTCAGCGTCAGAAGACGAAAATCCAGAGAAACATCCTGTGACTGCAGCACAGGCTTGTGATGTATTTAGTGCTAACAAATGCACTGTCTGTAACACCTTCTATGAAGATGGTATCTTAACATGCGGGCACGCCATCCCTATTGCCAATGAGGAAGCTAACTTGGTAATAGACTCAAAAGGCAGATTAGACATCCATCACGGGTATGTTAATGGCAAGTTTGCTACAGTACTTCGCGACACCGGAAGTACACTTATTGGCCGGAAAACAACATTCATAACGCCTACAGACTATACAGGCAGGCACATTACATGTAGAACATTTTCGGGCAATATTGAGAAATATCCATTAGCATGGGCATACATTGAAACACCTTTCCTCACCGGGAAAGTAAAGTGCGCCGCACTTACAAACCCAGTGTGTGATATAATCATAGGAAACTTACCTGAGGTGAATGACAAACCTCATAACCATGACATAACATCACTATGTATTGATGATAACACGACATCACCACCAAATGTCATCATTGAAAATGTCATATCACCTATTGAATGTATGTTAGCTAATGCAGCACTAAGTTCTCATCACATCATTAACGATATCATTCCATCATCATCTGATGTCATTGAGTGTGTGAACGCAGTAACAAGAGCTACTGCTAGAGTGCAAGATGAAAGTAACCAAACTGAGGCTATACAAATGCTTAGCCCAGAATTACCACCTAGTGACTCTATGAAGGAAGCATTCATAACAGCTCAAAAAGCTGATCCTTCACTGTCAAAGTACTTTGACCTGATCGGCAAAAAGGCAAGAATAACCAAGAATGCGAAATGGCATTTTGCTTTACACAATGATATACTCACCAGGTATTACACCAGAGGTGACATTACAACGAAGCAAACTGTTTTGCCAACTACTTATCGCAAGCAAGCTTTACATCTTGCTCACGATATACCTTTTGCAGGTCATATGGCATATGTTAAAACCAGGTCAAGGTTATTGACACAGTTTCATTGGCCAAAATTTTGCAATGACATAAAAACATATTGCAGAAGTTGTGATACATGCCAGAAACTGGTAAAAAAAGGTAAACACCCACAGGCAAAGTTACAAGTCACTGACTTAGCCAGTCGACCCTTTGAAAAATTATCAGTTGACATTGTGGGCCCTCTTAGTCATACAACAACTAGAGGGAATAAATATATTCTAACTTTTATTGATCAATGTAGTCGCTGGCCAGAAGCGATTCCTCTAAAGAACATTACTGCCAACGACATCATGGAAGTGTTCTTCCATATCTTCTCCCGAATTGGGTTTCCAGATACTATCCAGTCTGATAGAGGCACTCAGTTTATTGCCGCATCGACCCAAGCTTTCACCAAAATGTTAGGAGTGAAGCAAGTCTTCAATAGCCCCTATCATCCTCACTCGAGCGGGATTATAGAAAAGCTTAACGGGGATCTGAAGCACATGCTTGCAAAAGTAACTCAAGATCACCCCAATAACTGGGATGTATACCTACCAGCTGTCCTTTTTGCTTATCGCGAGGTACCACATTCTAGTACCGGTTTCTCTCCTTTTGAATTAATCTATGGTGCCAAACCACGAGGCCCATTAACAATTTATCACCAAATGTTAACTGACTCTACTCCAGTACTTAAACCCATATCATCATTCTTGTATGTAACATCATTGCGTGAAAGGATTATTAAATCATGTGAAATTGCTAAAAATGCACTAAAACTATCTGGTGCTACTTACAGACAGTACGCAGACAAAGGTAACAGGACTATAACATTGACACCTGGACAGGACGTTCTACTACTACTACCTAGTGACAGACAGCTACTGACTGATTCTTGGCAGGGACCTTTTAAAGTGACAAGACAAATCTCACCGGTAGACTACGAAATCCTAATAAAAGACAAACACAAAATATTTCACATAAATATGCTAAGACCATACCACAACAGAGACAACGAACAAGACGATACGACAGCTTGCACCGTGATAATAGATCACGAAGATGACGATTCTAGCGACGAGATTCCAACACCTACATTAGACACGACAAACTGCTTGAATGAGATCAAGATCAATCCAAACTTAAGTCAAGCAGAGACAAACAGTTGCAAACAGTTGATACAACAGTACAACACCATCTTTTCCGACAACCCAGGACAAACAGAATTAGTACAGCATCACATCACACTCACATCAAACACACCCATAAGATGCAGACCATACACAATACCATTACATTACAAAGAACAATTACATCAAGAAATCATCAACTTAGAAAAAAACAACATCATCAGACGATCCTTATCAGACTTCTCTTCACCCATGGTCATTGTACGCAAAAAGGATAACACAATACGACTTTGCATCGACTACAGAAAACTGAACAAAATAACGGTTTTAGATCTTGAACCAATGGCAAACACTGACGATCTTCTGACAGAACTGACTGACGCTAAGTTCTTTACGACGCTTGACATGTCTAAAGGTTACTGGCAGATAGCTGTACATGAAGACAGCAGACATCTAACAGCTTTTGCCACGCCTTGGGGACTGTACGAATGGTGCAAACTTCCATTTGGGCTAGTCAATGCCCCAGCCACATTCGTACGCATGACACGACTCCTCCTAGCTGACATTCCTAATATTATTTGCTATATCGACGACATCTGTGTCCATACAGAGACAATGACGGAACATATAAAGACACTAGAACAGACACTAGAACGTATCAGACAGCACGGACTGACAGTGAAGCCTTCAAAGGTGAGCATGGCTTACCAAGAGATATCATTTTTGGGGTACAGAATATCCAATGGCTTTGTCATGACAGACAACAAAATTGTCTCCAAAATTCTAAAACTGTCACTCCCGACTAATAAGAAACAAGTCCGGAGTTTGTTGGGACTGATCAATTATTACAGGCAATTCATTCCTGATTCTTCAGAACTGACCGAGGTTTTTACTAATTTACTAACTAAGGATAAGCCTGAAAAAGTTGTACACGATGAATGCCTACGAAATGCATTTCATAAAGTTTTGGCATACTTTTCTGATAAGAACTCGAATAATCTCATCCTTAAATTGCCCAACATCCATTTACCTTTCAGATTGAGAACAGATGCTAGCTCCGTTGCGATTGGGGCAGTCCTGTTGCAGGAATACAACAACATCCTGCATCCCGTTTGTTTTATATCAAGAAAACTAAGGCCTCGAGAGCGTGCATGGTCCATTCCACAATTAGAGGCACTTGCCTTAGTAGAAAGTGTGACGAAACTATCCAGATACCTTCTAGGACGTCACTTTATCATCGAAACTGACAACAGTCCATTACGGTATATAAATGCCGGAGTACCATCCAACAATATGATTGCTCGCTGGTCCTTGAAGCTTCAAAATTACAGTTTCGAGGTTCGACATATTCCAGGCAGAATCAATACAATTGCCGATCTTTTGTCCCGTTGTCCGACCGACCCAGTAAGCAATGTCTGAGTGCAGAGTGTACTAATACACTCAGACCAACACAGCCACCAATGAGTGAATTTTGTTTCTATTCACCTACTGTGTAAGGTCTATAATTGTAATTGTGATACGGTTAAAAACCGACATGTATAATATACTTATTTTAATTAAGTCTTGTAATGAGTGTAGTATAATTGTGTAGTGTGTGTTAGAAAGAGAACATTATTAACTGTAAATATACAACAAGAACAGTGTCACAGACGCTTAACCACTTACCAGAAGCGAACTTTGCGGGTTAACAGTGACAGCTGTGTGTGGATTTCTTCACCGTGATATTTTAACGACGTGTGCAAATGTGGACTGAACAGTGACTTCTACAAGCGAACTTAATCCAAAAGGTTCGACACTCAAACATCAGAAATAAGAACAGTCGATCATTATCCATAAGTTGGGAACACATCGGAAATAAGAACATTCCATCATAATCCGAAAGTTGTGATACTATAACATTAGACACGAACTTTGAGAACATTTTACTATCCGTTATAAAATAAAACCTGAGCAGGTATGTTCAGACAGTGTAACAGCAACTAAATTTTGAGTTTCGTGTGTACTTCCTGTGTAATTTAAAAAGTACACCAAAATTAGCAGACGATATACAAATATTCAAAAACTTATGACGATTGTAAAATCCTTTTGAATCTATAAAATATAATACACCAATTGGGTACTTATTTATTTTGATTAGGGTAATCTTAGAATCATATCTTGATTAATGTATTCATATTACCGACTTTTTCTCGTTAATATGAAGAAACGTCAAGCAATGACGCTAAGAAATTAAATAATTATTGTAATTTATTGTATTGCTTGAATGTCAAAATTACTTCCCTTGCATTTATGAATTACACCAAGGGCCATAATTTGAAACATATTCAATAATGTGTATTGTATAAATAGACATTTTGTTGCTCAAATGGCTAACACACCGGGTAGGCGTCCACCAAGCATGGCAGAGAGCTGCCAACATTGCAAACCAACATAAGAGCTCCTGGCCAAATGAGGTCAGAGTTTGAGTGTTTAATACGACTCATATAAAGCCGTATTTCAGTCTGGCTAGATGGCTGTTGCAAAACAACCATATTATTACGTTTTTTTCAAATTGCTGCGAGGTAGATGCGAGAAGCTAGTACTACTGATCTGACTGGGTATTATTGCAATTGAGGTAACCAGCCATCAGGGGGATGAAACCTGATTTGTGTTAAAAGTTGAACTTCATTTGTCATTTCAATGCAACTTACATTTATCGTATATATTTCTATGCCATATATGTATTTTCATGCATAACACAGGGAAAGGGTAGACTCTGACATGAAGTTAACACTACCCCAGTATATACATACATCATGAATGAAAGATGGCATCTTTCATTGAGGTACCCGGGGAGGATGTCAGAGCCTAACATGGGATAGCTATGCAGCAACATCGTTACGACACCCGGCGGACAAGAATTGTCGGCTGGCAAGATTGTTACCTGACACGCGACCAGCGGTCAGGCTGACGACAAGACGCACGCATGCCACGTGACGCCACTAGAGGCGGTCAGCAAGTTGCGCGCTAGCGACAGACCGAGCTGGGACTTGAGACTGGAAGGACGTGTGCGGTGAAAGCAAGGCGTTTGTGTGGATCTCTGTGGGTGAAAGCCGAACGACTGTCATCTTGAGCGTCAGACTTGTGAGCTGTATTGTGGTTGTGAGCGTCGTGAGTTATATATTGTATATTGTTGTAATCATCGTTCTGTATTTAATATGGCAATAAATCCATAAAACGTTGTGTCGTTGAGTCTTACGTCGAATCATGTTATACTTGTACTGTCTCACACGTGTTAGCCCAACGAGCCAATTCTATGGTCCTGACACTGATCGTTGTATGAATTCTTGATGTTGTAAACTCTTCAATGTTCGCGTAGATAGCTTGTATGGAAATATCACTGACATCTCTGTGTGTCTGAGGTTGTTACCTGTGGGTTCTACATTTCCCGTGAACCGTTGAGCTCCTCGAGTGTCTCTAAATGTCTGTGATTTATTGTTAACCCTTACTCTTCCTGTCTTGTGGGTTGTAGTGTGTGACTTTTACTCTACTGACTTATGTCCTGTTAACTCTTTTCTGTCCACGACAGTCCATACTATGTCATGTTTGTAATGGACGTGTGAGTGCGAAACGGTGAAGTTCAAGACATAGAGTGCTCTTACCCCGCCCACCATGTCGACTGCATAAACAACATGACGACTCGGAATGGGAAAAAATCTGGCCTTGTTTGGATGAAGAATGACTTGCGCGATGAATTGTATTTAAGTGAGGAAGAGTTGCGCAATTCGTCGAGCACTCTCTCTCGCCCGAGTCCATCTGAATCCAGTGGCAAGACAAGTCAAGACGACTGGAGACGAATACAGGTGCAATGGATGACCAGGGCGCTCTACGTGCCTGACCGTGCTCATTATGTCCCACAATGCTTTGCAGGCAAACGCCGTCTTGCCCATGGAATCATCAATGATTTCTTCCTCACAGTCTGCCGAATAATGTCTTCACATGCCAAGTAGGCATACTCTAGTTCACCGATTGGTTTAACGCCAAATCGGTGATCCTCGCCTGGTTTAGCCAGCCTGTCACAGCTGTTGCCCGGGGGGGGGGGGGGCACTGTACCATGCTGACAGCTACTAGGAGACACAGACGTGAGCTGCATGTCAGGCTTGGACCAGTGGGGAATGGGCCGTGCAAAGGGCGTGACAGCCATCCTTATTAAAGGTACTACCAATGCCCAACATCCCAGACCGCCCCTTGACCATAGTAAATGTATCATCCTCATCATGCCGTGCCGATAAGCGTGAGCGGTTATGTTTTGCCATCTCACACGATCACCAGAGTCGTGGATCAGCTCCGTGTCCTGGTTTCGACCATGGTACGCGGCCAAGCCAATGTTAAACGACTTAGAAAAGAGAGTAATGGAAGGAGCGGTTCTTGGTAGAAGAGGCAGTGGACTATCAACACGAAGATGGACACACGATCGTAAAAACACCCTAGTGGACAGGGGAACTGGCGATAGATCGAGCGTCTCTCTCTAGCAGGCCGTGTTGCATATTTATGATTTCTTGGTAAGTTTACGACCGGCACTCATACCATTATATGAAAAGCAACGCAAGGCGGTCTGCTGTTAAATCTCCCACTGTGTTTCGAACGCGGTAAGCGGGATTTCGAACTAAGATCGTAACTCCTTCGCCACGCAGAAAAAACAAAGCAATAAATACCTGGATGGCTTGGCCACCTGGCATGGTCATGAGAAGAAGACAAATCGTGTGAGATGGCGAACCAGGGCCAGACAAGCTTACCGGCATATCATTTGATGTTGTCGATGTGTTGTTTCTCCGCTTGTTCATGAAGTATCAACCTGTGATCTCCTAGAATACCGTTTATAACCGTACATGTCTATTCCCGTCATGCATTATCTGTTTTTGTTCTCATTGCGACAAATGCAAGAAAAATGTCGTGAACAGAATCAATCACTGTTTATTGCCTTCATCGACCTCACAAAGGCATTTGATTTGGTCAGTCGTGAGGGTCTGTTCAAGGCACTAAAGAAGATTGGCTGCCCACCAACTCTTATGTCCATTGTGGAATCGTTCCACACAGGCATGAAGGGTATAATCAAGTTTGATGGTGCAACTTTAGAAGAATTTGAAATCAAGAGTGGAGTTAAGCAAGGTTGTGTACTAGCTCCCACCCTCTTTAGAATATACTTTTCACTTCTACTGAAATATGCCTTTCGTGACCAGTATGGTGGTATATACATTCACTCACGCTCAGATGGCGGCCTCTACAATGCTCAGAGATTGAAGGCCAAGACCAAAATTAGGAGGGTACTAATCAGAGAATTGTTTTTTGCAGATGATGCTGCATTTACGACCCACTCTAAGGAAGAATTACATCGTCTACTATCTGCATTCTCCAAAGCTTGTTCTGAATTTGGTTTAACAATTAGCAAAAAGAAGACACAGAGTATATCGCAAGGTGCATGTCAACAACCCATGTGTAAGGCATCATCAGATTACTTCTCCCACACCACACAAGAAACTTGCAAGTCGTGTGAGAGGAAATAAATGATACATTTTATTGCCGTTGGCTCTTTACAAGTACATAACAGTCGCTATCAAACCACACACAAAGCCACAGAATTGCCTATCACTAGTTTCCTAAACTCTAATGCTATCTCTATCTATTTGGTTACACAAAACTCCTATCACCACTAAACGAGGTGCTCGCTATAAAGTCAGTCCCCAGTCTGACTTTCTTACTCGCGTGGCTACACAGCACGCGGAAGGACCTTGAGGTGTCCTTCGGCTTTTTGCGTGCCGTTGCCCCTGGCACGCTTACATTAGCTGTCTTCTGTTGAGTGGCAATCGTGGCTATCACGTAGGCGTGATTCTGTCGTGACCAGAGTGCTAACCATCTGGTCAACGTCTCCGTGTCTCATGAGAGAACTAGTTAATAGTCCCCCATTCTATCACCTACCCTGCCCTTATATCGGGGCACTGTATCACCTCTAATCTATTTGAGGTTGACCACTCTTCCCGGTGGTCTTCTATCTTGAGGCAGACCTCCGGCCCTTATGTTCCAGTCTTTGACAGTGCACATGGGGTACCATCAATCTTTTTTGACTACGCTGAACTAGAGATAGTAGACCATTTTACATATCTAGGGTCAGAGGTAAATAGCAAATTATCCCTAGATCAGGAAAATAACACTCGGATTGGTAACGCAGCAACAACAATGGTAAGTTGGTTTTCGGTAGTTCAACATGGCGGTAAAAGCGTGTGTTCTCCGAGCGGTCGGCAGTCAACCTATCGAGGTGACGTGGGCGCCGGGCAGGCAGAAAACGACAGGGTAAGCGTGGTTGTTTAAGGCGTTTTAGACTCAAGGTGTCACCGTCTGGGACTCAGGAATATCCGTATTCTGTATTGGAACTGCGCCAGCGTAAAACAACGGGGCTCTATTCTAGAAACCATGGTTTACAGGAATGACACTGTAGCGCTCCAGCAGACGAGACTGGGCGATCAGCTACTCCGAATTCTTCTTCTTCTTCTTCTTCTTCTTCTTCTTCTTCTTCTTCTTCTTCTTCTTCTTCTTCTTCTTCTTCTTCTTCTTCTTCTTCTTCTTCTTCTTCTTCTTCTTCTTCTTCTTCTTCTTCTTCTTCTTCTTCTTCTTCTTCTTCTTCTTCTTCTTCTTCTTCTTCTTCTTCTTCTTCTTCTTCTTCTTCTTCTTCTTCTTCTTCTTCTTCTTCTTCTTCTTCTTCTTCTTCTTCTTCTTCTTCTTCTTCTTCTTCTTCTTCTTCTTCTTCTTCTTCTTCTTCTTCTTCTTCTTCTTCTTCTTCTTCTTCTTCTTCTTCTTCTTCTTCTTCTTCTTCTTCTTCTTCTTCTTCTTCTTCAGCTTTCCGAGCCATTGAGGTTCTTTGCTGCAAATACAATCCGTCTCCATTCGTCTCTCTGGTGGACCTTCTCTTGCCAGTCGTTGATTCCAAGTGCTTGTAGGTCTGTACATGTATTATCTCTCCACCGTCTTCTTGGTCTACCTCGGGGTCTACGGTCATTTATTTCCTGAGTGTAAGCGAGTTTTGTTTCCCTATTATCTTCCATTCTTTCTATATGCCCCAGCCATTGTAGTCTATTAGCCTTCATGATACCAGTGATTAGCGGAGACTTAAACAGATCATAAATGTCTTTGTTACTTCTTCTTTTCCACTCTCCACTTTGTGTATCCCTAATGGGTCCAAAGATGCGTCTTAAAATTTTATTCTCAAAGGTTTGTAACAAGGCTTCGTCTCCTTTCGTTGTACTCCAGGTTTCAGAGCCATACAGCACAACTGGTCTGATCAGTGTTTTGTAGCTACTCCGAATTGCCGGCTTTAAATGTTTCTACAACAGACGACATCTGGGAATGGCGATTCTCATTCGCGACAGCATGGTGGCGTAAGAGCTAGACATGTCCAGTTGGAACAGTGACAATATACAAATACAGGCGTTAAGATTTCAATCCAGTCAACCATTCGTGTTGGTTAATGTTTATGCCCGCAACGCGGGTATGGATTCCCAGAAGTGGCAGTGCTTAAGTGACGTATTAGGTCGCGAGAGAAATGTTATTTTCTGTGGCGATTTCAACGCTAAAGGTAGATCATGGGGAAACATTTCCTCCAACACACAGGGGGAGGAGCTCGAGACTGCACTTGAAACCATTGACCTGGTTTGTATCAACAGTGGGTGTGTCACCAGGACAGCAAGTCGTCCAGGCGTTGAGGACAGTGCTATTGATCTGGCGCTCGTTTCTCCTTCACTCACTACAGTGTGTAGATGTGGTGTCCTAGGACACCACGGCAGCGACCACCACCCTTGCAGCATATTGGTGGAGAAAGGCAGAACCAGGCAGCACAAGCTAACGGTGAAGACTTTTCAGTATGACAGTACAGGGCAAGATGTGGTGAGTAAAATAAGACGTGACAAGCGCAGAAAGCTTCAGGGCAGGAAAAAAAGCTGGGAGCAGCCACCTTGGTGGAATTGCGAGGTTGAGAAGGCTTGGGTGGATAAGCGTAGTGCTGTAAGGAGATGGCAAAATGCCAAGAAGAACAGAGCTGGTCATCCTAGTCCCTGCATGCACTTAGAAAAAGAGATGCACAGAAAAGTAAGCTATTTAAAAAAAACTGGTCAAGGTGGTTAAAAGTGAAACATGGGCAGACGTGTGTCAAAGAGTAAGCCCAGACAAGTCACTGAAATTGTTCTGGCGACTACATAAAAGCATGAGTGGGATAGTCAAGAATAAGAGCATTTCTGACTTCCAAGGTGCTGACCTCATCTGGCAGAGGACTGACGAGGACAAGGGCAACGCCCTCTTTGAAAGCTATCTAGAGCAGAGCAACAAGACCGACATGGGAGGCCGAAATCTGGCCAAGGAGGTCACCTCAGACAGATGCAAGGCCCAGAACACTTCGGATGAAGACACAGTGACAGTGAAAGAAATCGAGGCTGTGCTTCAACGATCAAAAAAACAGCGCTCCAGGGAATGATGGCATAAGATACGACGACATCAATAGGTGTACCGACAACGAGCTAGAGAAACTAGCAGACATGTACAACAACAGTATAGGGAGTGTTAGCATCAAGGAGGAGTGGTTACACAGCTATCTGATTCCCTTGCCGAAGCCTGGCAAAGACCACACAAAAATTCAGGGATATCGAGTTATAACCATGCAGAATACAATAGGCAAGCTGCTGGAGAAGTTAATTGCTAGGAAAATATCAAGCCAGCTAGAGTGGCAAGGTGTTTTCCCACCTACCCTAGGTGGGTACCGTCCAAAAAGAGAAACTTGGACGATTGCAGCAGTTTTTGCCCATGTTGTCTATGAAGGTTTCCACCCAGGCATTGAAACCTTTGCTGCAGCGATTGATCTTGAGGACGCGTACAACAGAGTACCATTGGATGTTTTAATAATTCAGCTTCTTGAACTCAAAATAAGTTCATTCCTCCTTAGTTGGAACGATGTAGCCCTCTTCAAACGGAAAGTAGTTTTTAGATGTGGCAGTTGGACTTCGGAACCAACAACAATATGTCATGGCCTATCACACGGATCACCATTATCTCCGGTACTTTTCAACGCCTACACAGTGAGAATCACCAGTGAGCAGTTCACTGGACCTGGTAGGACATTGTCATATGCCGATGATGTTTTAGTGTATCTGTAACAGAGCAGGAACTCACAAGACGTGTTGGTTTTATGCAAATACTGTTTTTTTCTTCATGATGACAAGTTAGCTTCCTCTCTAGTCAAAGGCTTGATGTTAACTGCCCTTGCCAACCCAATACGTCACGATTGAGCATCTCTCATCCTTTCACTCTCAATGCTCAATCGTGCTGTATCTGTTTCCCACTAGATCCTAATAATACCCCAGTACTCCATTACTGTTACACCTCCCCATGTTTATTAAAGAATTTTCCTTATAAAGGAAAAATCTTTACTCCTAATCCCCTTATTCTATTCCCTCTTTTTCCTCTAATCTTCCATAGTTCCCCTAATCTTCCCCAAAGCAACTCTATCTTAGTGAATATTCTATTTCTTTAAGTCTTCCCCAGCTATATAGTCAACTCACTTCTTCTTCGTTCTTGGTCCTTTAACCAAACGTAACATATTTACATATCTTTAATAACATTTCAAATTCAACTATATACAATACATCATAACATCATAACACGTCTTCTTAAATACTCCTCTTCATAAGTAAATTTCAAACTCTAACACCAACTCCTTATTTTTATCACCAACGCTACTAATCCCCCACTTTCACACGATAGGAAGACAAAGAATCGGTGGCCACCGGTATTTAAAAGAAGCAGTAGAACTCTTCCACACAAAGACCACACTCAGCTAAAAATCACACACCCCTTTACTAAACCATACTCCTTTACCCTCCTATGTCATTTGAGACTTTATGTAATAAAGTCTAAAACCACACTCACCTAAATCACACACCCCCTTTACCAAACCATTATAATAAACGTTTACGCTGCTATCTACAGCATCAAAAACATTATTCACATCCAACATATATTACAGACACTACTACTTTTATGTCTCTGAACCTTATTTCAACCTCTCATTGTAATGTCAACCACAAAACACGTCCCGAGGACACAATTAAAAATCAAGACCTGTTCCAATACAGATCACTCTCTTGCCCCCTTACTGTCCATGGGCACAACTACTCAAATCTCCCTTCATGCCGTTACTAACAGCAACAATATCCTATCCTGCCTTTAACTTTATCCCAGCCCATATATTACGGACTCTCGACTACACACTTACACCCCTTTATTATTGTACTGTTATCCACAGTGTCTAGTTAAACATGGATCCAATTCATGTTTACTCTCTGGGGTATTTTTCTTATTCTTCTATAACCCAGCATTCTCGTGTATATCATGACTCTTCTGACCTCTCGGAAACTATGTTTATAACTTTCCCTCATTTACTCTACTTCTGTATTTATTAATCTTTTCTTCTCCCATGTGGCTTCCAATCCTATATTTTTTCTAATTAATTCTGACTTTATTGTATCCCTAAACTTTCCCATAACCACTTTACTTGTGTAGTAAGCTCGTCCCCTGTTTCCAACACTTCATAACCACATTAACCTCTCTACGCTGATTATCACAGCAACAAAATACCCATGAACTTATTCTTCACAAAGAGAATGTGTCTCTTTATTAGCTCTCAGTAGTTTTATTAACTCTTTTCTGAACGAAGGATCCCAAATAAATGTCTCTCTTCTAGTCCCCAGTAGTTTATTACTATTTTCTGAACGAAGGACTAAAATAAAGCCCATGTATTGTCTTTATTCTAGACAAAACCCTGTAACTTAAACATAACTTAACTAACTACTATTTAACATACAAAACAGCGAAATAAAATCACAACTGGACATCAAACCCCCCCAAATTTTTGTAACAATCATTTATGTTTCCCCTCAACTCAACTAAAGGTATGATGATGATGGTGATGATGATGGTGATGATGATACAACATACATCCTATTCTATTATTACCTAATACTACTGGTCTCTTTTACGGACCAGTAGTTTACACACAAAAGTCTACAAACACAATAATCCTATTCTAAAATAATAACAATCATTTTACAGGACCAAATCGAGCAACAAAAAAAAACATATTATATATGAGGCATCAAAACTAGAGTCCATAAAACAAGATAAAACAATTGTCTTCTCTCTACAGAGAAGGTTTTCAAAAAAATACAACTCCCTTCAAATTACTACACACAGTGGCCCATCAATCTTGGCCTCCCATAACCGAGAAAACAAAACACCTCACTGCTACGTATATCTGTTAACTACGGACTAACTTCTTTAATTTAGAACAATATTTGTTCTCCTCAACCACAATCACCACTCCACAACTGACCGTTCCATTTTCTGGAAGTCAACCATTTATTATCTCCCCTCACAATATTTTACAAAACTAACTCCTTACACATCACATTATTTGGAACTCAATCACTGTAAACTACAGGTCAACTCCTTTTATCCATTCCTAATGTGGCGACTATTCCAATGTCAACTCAATGTACTAACCATCATCCACTTATTAATAACCTGTGGCTCGGCACAGCTATTGTTTCCCTTGGCTTTATACAAAACATCACTACTACTTCTTAATCATTACTGTTAACTACAGTATCTCCACCATGCTACTCCCATCAAAAGAACTTGTCTATTTATTATAGACCTCTCATCAAAACCACCAATTCCACTTCCAACTTTCTCGTCTACCCGACGCAATTAATATTTCATCCTCCTGCTTCAATACTTTCAACGTCTCACCAACACTACTATAGCTATCCTCAAGTCTCTCCTAGCACTCTTACATCGTGACGACAATCAAACCGGTCACCCTCCTCGGAACATGTTCTCCAACACTCATTTAACTAACCATGTTTACCTCCGCACCTTTCATTCTTCTTGTTATTTCTCGGAACTCTTTCAGAACTGCAACCTACGCCACTTACAACTGACAACGGACCTCACTTTCCTCGTTTCTCAGTCTTAGGCACTCTTGCTTCGCCATTTTCCTGTCAAGAATACTAAACATTCATAATGTTAATTCAGCATATAACTTCCATAATTTCCTTCCAAGTTCAGATATTCTACGAAAAGACATTACAATTTTCTTTCTATCTCTCGATTTTCGCATGCTCTATGTTCCACCACGATTTATCAACGTCACTTATCAACCGCTCTTCTCATATTCACACGGACAATGACACACAACCTCGCTCTCATCTCACGCCTACTCTCGCATCGCGACAACCTAACGTCTCCATACTATTACTACAACAAAATACTTTAGACGCCACCTCAACATTCCAGCAATCATTCACCACATATCTACACGTATTGATCTCCTCTACACACATTGACACAAGACATTTTAACGCCGCTCTTACATTCTATCTACGTATTTCACTTAGGCGACTTCATCACACCTCTCTCCTACTTCCTTCATCACGCCGAACACCTGTCTGACTACAGTTATATTCACGTATGAACAACGCATAAGCAGACGAATTTATCCAGAGGACTTTCTCAATTCACTGCTTTCTTATATCTCTACTCCTATACGAAGGTCAAACCCTATATATGACATCTCGCAACTTATAGTGCTTTCACAGCACTATCTACTGTCTCTTCAAAACAAACTTCATTCCAACATATCACAAATCTCGTAACTATTATTCTATACTTCTCCAGACACAACAACTTTTTTCTTTCCCCACAAGCACTACGTAACTCGTATTTTTCAAGCATCCACTTCCACAGTCTTTTACTCTTAATATTCTCGTGTTCAACTGGCTACTTTACACACAGGACGCTCAGTACCACCTCAATTTATACCACCTCACCTGTCAGTCTTGGTTCACCTGTCAACAATACTCAAACCAACAAGCAAAACTATCTCGGACATCACGTCATAGCTCTGAGTCAAACCACTTCTAATACGAACATTCATACTTAATTTATCTCTCACCCTCTACTAATTCTCTTTACTAAGTGCTGAATCCACCCTATTTTATTTAATGTACTCTCCCTACATTTTAACCAAACAGAAGATATGATATCCTGTATTACGTAATCCACGTGGAATATCATTTGCCGTACTTCCTTAACCTCAACATCACTGTCACCTACCCTGTACCATGCTACCCCAAAAATTCATCTGTCTATTTTGGACGGCTCATATACCTATACTCTCAAACCGGAGTTCTTCTCATAAGCCCAAAACTATTTCATTTTTCTTCTTCACCCAAGGAATTTTAACCGTTATATAGTGTGTCCAAATTAAACACTTCACTGTCTTTCAATACATTCACCCGTCTTTCACTTATAATGTCATCATCACTATCTGTTGTCAACCTGTTAAAGTACTCAGGTCTTAAGGTCATAAGGTCTTCTATTTTTCTTAAGTCACTTTCTGTCGTTGAGTAAATTCCCGCTAACTGTCTACCACTATTCTTTTTCTTAAATGAGTTATTTCTATTTCCTTTATTTCTGTCGTCGGTCTGCTCACTGTTTCCTGTCAACCTTACGTAACGTTTATACTTCCCCATCTCGTCTTCAGATGACACACTAATAATAGTTCCTTCATCAGACTCATTATAGTTTACTGCAAACACGTCGGCCCTATTTCCATAGTCATCTTTAAAACGTCTGGCTTTCTTTCTCTTTCTCGGTCTTCGTCCCTTAGCCTTCCCAATATAGTCACTAACTACAACTCTGTCCGTCTGTCCACCAGCAACTACTCCGTATGAGGGAACATCACGCCTCGATTCAGGATCTGCTCGTAGTGCAGCACTCTCATTCTCTGAATCCTCAGTAATAATATCCGTTTCAGCATCACTATAATATTCGGCTGTAGGAATATCTTTTCCGTAACTTGAACTCTGGCAGCTAATATTCCTACACCATTTGGGAATTAGTTTCCTGTCTATAGCTGAAGAACTTGACATGGCACTACCTCTATTTACAACCATACTATTTCTTTCTTCAATACTTCTCCTCTTTATCTTTCTGTCGTTCTTGGTCCTCGTCTGTTTATCTTTCCTAACTTCAACCTTGTCTCTCTTAGTCAATTGATTTGGTTTTGACTGATTCTCTATTAAGTCAGTTTGAGTTCCCTTTGTTACTTTGCTGACTGGTTGTACCTGAGTCTGCGTACTACTTTCTACTGTATTATTTGTCTGCGTCTGTGTCTCTCGGTTTATTTTCCTTACTAACACCGTCGTCTTCTTTTCCTGTTTAACAGTCATATTTGCAATCACCTTGGGAATAGTTGAATTTTCACTTACGTTTTCTACTTTGTTCTTTGACCCTGACTTCAAATACTGTCTCTGTCTCTTTTCAAACCAGTCGTTACGTCTTTTTCTGGCGGTTGCACTGTGAGAGGGCCAGTTCCACAATTTCTTTGCAAGGTTTCTCTCACGCCCAGTACTATACCAGTCTGACCTTTCACCATTATGTCTGTTCTTCTTACTGTCTCTTACCCTATAAGCATTTGGACTTGGTTCGTCATAACCAGCCGCACACATAGACCCATATCGTCTTCTGTCTTCATTAAGCACTGGCTGTCTCTTGTTATTCCCTCCTACTCTGTTGTTCCCTTTTATCTCATTACCTCTTACATTGCTCTGTAACCAGTGTACAAAACATTCTACCTCGCTGACTGCCACCTTTAATTCTCCTAACCATGCAGTCACGTGTCCTAAGTCTCTGTTCAAGTACATTTTTACTCTTTATGCTATCTCAGCCGAAATAATTCTCACTTGTGTCGTGATGAATCTGCTCTGCTAAAATATTCCTAAACAGAGCTAAACTTGTGCTAAGGTGTCCTGTTCCGCCATGCTGAAATAATACTGAAACAAGGCAAGCAAAGAAACACACAATTTCAACCTCTAAATTTAAAGAATACACTTACTTATTATAGACACAATTTTACCTTCTCAATTTAAGCAATGCACTCACTTATTATAGCAATGCGCAGTTATTTTCTGGGTCTAAGTATCACACAAATTTACTTCTAAATTTAAATAATGCACTCACTTATTATATAGCAATGCGCAGTTATTTTCTGGGTCTAAGTATCACACATTTGCAATTTCTTAATTTTTAAAGAGCACAATTCACTTGTTTTGTAAAACTAAATACAGAAATTTACCCTCGCCGTCAAATTAAGTTCGAACACCAGGTGCCTGCATCAGCTGACCATCAGTCGCGGAATTTAGGTAGTGGAATTTAGGTAGCCTATCTCTTCCCCTCAGGTCACTTCTCATGGGATGCCTGGATAATCTTCAACCCCTGGTCGGGTCACATCTGATATTAGTCTTTGCGTTCACCCCGGGTGGGGTACATCTTCGACGATTTGATAGGGTCTTAGTAATAACGAGGCCCAAAAAAATATCAGGATCAGCCGAGGCCCAGTGATATTTGAAATTAGCAAACTCAGGCTATGGTAAGCCCCTTGGAAACGCTAAAGTCAGACAACGGCTATGGCAAGCCCCTTGATAATTCTAAAGTTCAGACAACGGCTATGGCAAGCCCCTTGATAATTCTAAAGTTCAGACAACGGCTATGGCAAGCCCCTTGATAATTCTAAAGTTCAGACAACGGCTATGGCAACGAGCAGGCTGTGTGACAACGATTCAACTTTGAAGTCCCTGCAACATCAGAAGTAACATGGGGAGGTACGATCAGAAGTAGGTATCCCCATGTCGTCCGCCGAAATCAATCCCGTTAGCAAACCGCTCGAACAACAATGCCACAGTGCCCGGCGAGGACTCGACAGTGATAGCAGCTTTCACACACCAGTAAAGCTCGAAAACGATTTGAGAGCGGACTGGACTTCACCACCAGTAAGGCTCGAAAACGACCGAGAGCTGACTCAGCGAAGCGGGCTTCACAACCGCATAAAGACAGTGGAATTGAACCTGCAAAGCGGGCTTCACAACCGCATACAGATTCCTGTAGAAACTTCCTGAAATCTGTTCAGCAGAGGTTTGATAACGTGCCAATGTCAAGGGCACCGCATTTTCCCAACAAGCGCAGTATGAAGTAGTGGCTGTATCAAATATAGTGGCCCAGTACCTCCGCTATGTGCCGCGACGATTGAAGTTGTTCATCCTGGTCACGGCACCATTTCGAGTCCTGTAACAGAGCAGGAACTCACAAGACGTGTTGGTTTTATGCAAATACTGTTTATTTCTTCATGATGACAAGTTAGCTTCCTCTCTAGTCAAAGGCTTGATGTTAACTGCCCTTGCCAACCCAATACGTCACGATTGAGCATCTCTCATCCTTTCACTCTCAATGCTCAATCGTGCTGTATCTGTTTCCCACTAGATCCTAATAATACCCCAGTACTCCATTACTGTTACATATCGTCAGTGTAAGGATAGAGAGCAGGTTGCTGTGGAACTACAAACCGAACTCAATCGTGTTAGTACTTGGTGTGATGAAACTGGGGCAATGGTCAACCCAACAAAGGCAACAGTGACTTGGTTCTCGTTGAATAATCATAATGTCACCACTCCAACACCAACTGTAAAGCTGTGTTCAGAGACGGTGGAATGAACGCAGGCAATGAATTACCTGGGGATACGGTTTGATCGAAGACTTGCTTATAATGAGCACATAGACTAGGTGATAACAAAGGCCAAGCGGGGTTTGGCTGCGATGCGGGTGATGGCGGCAGCAAACTGTGAACAGCGCCATCTATGTCTTCTGTACGAGGGGCTGGTCATGTCTGTTTTGGAGTATGCATTGGCAATCCTGACTCTCAGCCGTAAGCAGATAGAAAGGATGTAAAGAATACAGAATGAAGCTATACGCATTATACTTGGATGTACGAAACCGAACTAAATAATAATTTAAAAACAAAATTGATTAGTTGCCGCAGTTATGATTTAATTAACTGTGAACAGGGTTGAACATATGTAATAACTTGTCGGTACCAAAGAACAATGTTTATGGTTATGCACGTAGGACAAATGTGCATTTTGCATATCTTAATGTCCAGACAACATGCGCGGGCTTTATGCACAATTAAAGTTACAGTGACACATACAAATACACACACATACATGTATATACACACATATTTAACTCTTTGTCTTATAGTGCATGTCGTGTGGTGACGGTGATCTCGTCTGTTCACTGCCTTCTGTCTTTTGTACTGATAATAATTTCTGATACCGACGTTCCTCCGTACTACGATGCCAGACTGTCCGACATCTTCTCTCTTGGTCTCCCCTGCCTCTCTTCTCCATAAAACCTTCCGGTTGTCACGGCAAACTGCAGCTGTCCTCTTCTATTGACATGCCCAACAGACTGTCCTCTTCTGATGCGAGTAACCAGTTCTCTTTGTGAGTTCACTTCTTTCAAGATCTCTTCATTGCTATTTCTGCCTGTCCACGGTGTTCTCATCATTCTTCTTGAGTTGAGTTGAGTTGAGTTAAGTTAAGAACCGACATCACTGCACTCAGGACATTAACATACGTGCTCAGTCCCCTCGTTCAACAGCCAGCGAAGGGTCATACTACTAATCGTTCCCACCGCTATCTGATTAAAAGTTCGTCTTGGTCTTCCCTCTCAGTTTTGAGATTCTTCCAGAACCCATGCCGATCCCCCGCAATCTCATTCTTTCCACACATGGGTTCTCAATCTGTTCCTCCGCCTTCTCCACCTGGTCCCACAAGCGCACGACCACCTCCCCCTTGTCCATAGGCAAGATACCACCAAGAGGTGCATTCCCTGCCAGCCTAACAGCCTATTTATTCCCCCGTACACCCGCATGGCCAGGGCAAAATACCAATATAATTCTTACGATCTATGACCTCTGAAGCAACGAGAGCCATTCCACATGAAAACATTCCTTTCTCCACCTTGCTAAGCATATTCTTTGAATCCGTAATGAACAAAACGTGTGTTGCAGTAGTCTCCTCTAGCCACCGGAATGCCGCTGTTACTGCCTCCACCTCCATTCTCATGCTGGAGGTCGTAGTCTCATATGCCAGACTCACCTTTTTCAAGACTCGCCCATTAGCCTTTGCAATAAAGCCCCAGCCACTACATCTGTTTCTCACCACTGACCCATTGGTGTAGATGACTATGTCACCTTAATGTGTGTTGCTTTGGATCAGCTGTTGCACTTCAAACTCAGTGCGGCCCGCTGCCCATTCTCTGCTCTCACGACCCAGTGTTATTATGACATTGTGCCAGTCCGTCATGTCATCCGGAACTTCAGCCCACTCTCTTTCACGATTGATGGTCTCTAGATCACACACCTGACTTATAGAAAGTTCTGCCTGTGCCATCCAGGACCTGCCTCGTCTTAGTCTCAAACCCTTTAACATTCTTCATACTTCTTAGGTGAGTTTAGTCGACGGATCAACCTCACGGCACACAGGTGTAACCCATAAGTGCTCCGTTCTACTCCTAACTCAGCCTGAGTCAGGAGAATCTCAGCACAGTGCGCGAACTCCATAGCACCGGCGAGGATCCTGAAACCTTGTCCGGGCAGCGCCGTTAGGCTACTCTTTTTAACGATTTCCAACTAACTGCCAAGGGATATTTTACGTGCGCAACAAAACACACGGGCGTCAGATCTCACTACCCAGAGCCCACTGGAAATATTTTACTAGAAGTCCACGTGAAATAATCCCGACCCTCACCGGGACTTGAACCCGGGACCTCCAGCACTCGAGGAGGACACCTTTGTCTTAAAGCATAACTCCCAAATGAACTCCAAACGGGAATCAAAGGCTTTAATGAAGCTCGTTAAATAAATCAACTGTAAACCAACTCACCTTGATGAACCGACATGAACTAGCCGACGGCAATTAAAAGGCATTTATTAATGCACTGCAGAATTACACACAAGAGACTGTTCTAGAATATAACCTGCCCTTAAGACAGGGACGGGTGGTTATTTAACTATCTACGAATCAGCTCTCAATTCCACCATTGCGTCAGCGATGTCATTCGTTCAAATCCGTGTAGTAGGTTTTTCTAAACTCGTCTAAGGGTTATTCCTGTCCCGGTCCCATCACTGTATGAATGTGAGACAACAGACGATTTCCTCGCTCACTAAGAAGATTGCTCCAAACCAGATCCTATCCTCTCCAACACGGAGCCCATAGAAAACACCGCTGTCCTGTTGTCCTCTCTCGAAGCGTCCCCGTTGCCGTTCTCTGACGTTCTCCCCATTCTCCTTGGATTCCTCCGTTGACATCCACTTTAGTGTCTGAATGGGAAACTCCGTATATGATTTTCCACCGTCCATTCCGATGACGTCATTATGTCTAAACGCCATGTGGCAGTATGCCCCCCTCCCTTTTAAAATGATGTAATCATTTTTTCTTTACATCAATAGAATTAACCTGTCACATAGCAGTGTAGACACAATGACTTTCACAAGACCAGCAATAATAACTAATGATCAATGATCAAAATATAACTATACTAACATAGTATTTAATCTAACTACGTTAACTAATCAACTATTATCACAATTCATTAAATTAACTCTATATACACATACTAATAATAATTCAATTCAACTCATCTCACAATACGTGTTCACCGTTTTTCCTTTAAAGTAGTTACCCCCAGTCACAAACCATCCAAGTGAAAACTCGATACAGGAGAAAAGCCACACAAGTCAAAGTTCCCAAAGTTCTCCATGCCTCAACGGTTCCTCCTCACGTAAATTTCTTATCATCCTGTCAAAATCACATATTGACAGAAGTATCCAACTATTTAAACTAGCTATTTGCATTAATAATATGTAATTGTTGATCTGTGTGTGTATTGTCAGTAAATTCGGTGCTATCTAACCCATTTCCAAACACTCTATGAACCAACAACTATAATAAACTAGGATTGAATAAATTGAATAAAATATTTATAGTTGATTTAAAATATCGGCAAGATTATAATTGAGTTGTAGCTCTTACAGTTTTGTGAAGAATCATATCTCAAAGATTCAAGATGTAGAGGATAATAAATCAGAAATATAATAAATATTTAAATCAAATACTCTTCATAAAATTATTAAGTTCTCTAATAACGATATAGTTACGAACAATTATCTGTAGAATAGAGAACCAACATATTTTCACACACTTAAGTGAAGAAAAATAGTGAGAACAATTCTGACAAGTATAACCTTACACAGTGACATCTGGGATAACTAAGTAATAAGCCCCTAATGTGTCTGTAGTGTACTATGTGTTGACATGAACCTAACACTTTCATCCAATTTTATTTTTCTTGTTATTTTTTTCTTTTATTCGTCCTTTCATTCATTTTCTTTCTTTCTTTCTTTGTTTCAAATCTGTAGAATCTCTCTTCTGCACGCATGCCAATATTTGTACATGGTAACTTTGTGTATCTTCTTTTAACTTGTGAATGGATAATTTTAATGCCGCACGCAACGTATTTCTTTGATTGTGTGTATCTGTTAGTGACATACTGTTTAACTTCAGCGTGTATGTGTATAATACACCTAATGACTTCTGTATGTACGTTTGTGACACACTTCTTGACTTCTGTACGTATGTA
Source organism: Cepaea hortensis (assembly GCA_963921405.1). NCBI lineage: Eukaryota > Metazoa > Mollusca > Gastropoda > Stylommatophora > Helicidae > Cepaea > Cepaea hortensis. The sequence goes on from OY992895.1 coordinate 7,831,121, forward strand.
TGTAATACATCTCTTGCCTTTTGTGTGTATATTTGTGCTATGCTTCTTCACTTCTGTGTGCATGTTTATGATATGCGTTTTTGTTTGTATGAACCCGTTTAGACTATGTTTCCCCGCTTGGTGTGCATGCAACCTTTGTGTGTAACAACCAATGCGTGTAACATTTTGTTTCTTTTTTGAATGTTTCAAAAATATGTCATTTACCGACAAATAATCTCGTTTGCTTTGTTTTTGAGTATCCGTTATTTCTTCATGTTTGGGTTCGTTGACTTTGTGCAAATCTTGGTATTTGCACTTATTTACCGTTATGCTATCACTCAGTAGCGTTGAATCATGCATGTCTACCGTTGATGTACCCTGTTCTATTTGCGTCTTTTCTTCTTCTTCTTCTTCTTCTTCTTCTTCTTCTTCTTCTTCTTCTTCTTCTTCTTCTTCTTCTTCTTCTTCTTCTTCTTCTTCTTCTTCTTCTTCTTCTTCTTCTTCTTCTTCTTCTTCTTCTTCTTCTTCTTCTTCTTCTTCTTCTTCTTCTTCTTCTTCTTCTTCTTCTTCTTCTTCTTCTTCTTCTTCTTCTTCTTCTTCTTCTTCTTGTGTTGTTTCAATTTGGGCATTTGTACTTGTAAGTGTTTCGTTAGACTTGTGTTCTATAGTTCCTTTCTGAACGAAATCTCTGGCGTTTGGTTCTTTCACTACTGTAGCACATACTTTACTTGTGTGATTACTTTCTTTTATTTCATACATTTGTCTTATACGCTCCTTCCACATAGCTTCCTTTGCAAGATTCTCATTTTCGAGTGCGAGTCGTTTTTGCTTGATTTCTGTCTCTACGGTTAATTGTCTTTCTTCCATCTCTCTCCTCATTGCAGATATCTTTTCACGTTGCAAAGTTAATTCTTTTTCTCTAGACTCTATTCGTTCGCGGTGCAAGGCTACCCTCTTTTCATGTTCCAGAACTAGTTCACTTCGTTTGATAGCCATCTCACGTTCCTTTAGTTCGTTTTCAACAACCCATTTCTTTTGTCGTTCCTTCTTTTCAGTTGCTAGTTTTTGCAATCGTTCCTCCTTCTCTCGTGCAGTTTTAGCTCTGAATTCTTGCAGAGCCCAGTTTCGAAGCTCAGCACCAGTTAGACCATTTTTTTCTCCCAAGATAACGCAATCTAGAAGTGTAGCCATCTTGACCTATCTGTATAATAATTTATCTAGCTGAAATATGATAGCACCATGCAAAAATGTAAATATGTTCGATTCAGATAAGATAATCAATATAACAACTGTTGAACAACATGTGAACTGTAACTCAACAGCACTGTAAACTTGAACAATAAAGAAATTCAGTAACTTCTTGCTATCTATATATCTGAAGTGTTATTATCTGTAAATAACAGAAAATAATATAAGAAATATATTCAGTATAAAGGATATATAATACTAGACAGTCAACAATGACAAAAGACGACTGACGAGTGCCGTAATTAGACATTTTCTTTCATAAAAGACAATAGTACTTTTATAGAAATTACTACTATACTTAACCCAAGACAAAATTTATGTGTTGACACCACAATATTCAAGTGTCCTTGCTTAATGTAGAAACGCTCTTCCAACCGCTCCCACTATCTATTTTTGAACTAATTTACTTAATATTAAATAATAAGCACCTCATTTATCAACAATAACACATTAACCAACAATAACATATACTGGCCTTGTGCACTATTTGGTTGATTCCTTTGGTGTCTACTATGACGTGTGGAACAAAAAGTTGACGTTATGTCCAGACGTTATCGTTGTCAGTAAATGTTGACGTACGTAGTAAATGTTCGGTCCTGATTGATCTAGTTGAGTTTATCCCCTGTAACAATGTCCTCAGCGATTTCAGAAATGAGTATGCTCCAGTGTAGGTGTGCTGTTGTCTGTGTATCCACATGTGGCCTTGTCCAAGTGACCTGGTATCATTGCCAATTAGCGACCAACTATGTTGAATATCGTATGCAGTTGTGGGTGTGTTGGTCAGTAAGCACGACTGTATGTTAGAAAATTTGCTTATACACTCTCACGAGAGTACAATGAACTTGCACTCCGCCCTTGGATCACGTGATCCGTGACCAACCCATGCGTAATCGTGATTGGTTAGGGCGTGTACGTTGAACCTTGATGCAATGTAACAGCCTTATTCTGATGCTAGGCTGGACGATGAGTGTTTGATGCGGGCCTCGGAAGTAAGTCCTCCAACGAATGTCGAGTTCAGTTATGCGTGACTCACTTGCGTATCAAGCTCGAAACACTTCCTGTCGATCCGACTCGTGTTAATGTAGTGTCCTGTCGACTCTTGATGTGGTAATCAGTAGATTACAGCTCTACTGTCCGGACAAAACATCCATAATGTCCCATGTGTAATGTAGACAACAATATTTTGTGACGCAACTTCGTGTCCGTTGATCCTATGCCAGTGAGGTGTCAGTCTAATATAATGAACTGTCACTGTGAAATAAGCGAAATGCTGTTTCAGGGATTAAAAAGTCAGTGATACTGACGGCGATGCCTGAAATGTCGTTGTCAATCCCTTGACTCACTTGGTATGGTAGCGCAACATGTACAAATTAAAATTCCTTATGAATAGCGTTGGTATCCCTTGTGTTCCGCTAATCTCGTTGACTTGAATACGGATGAACGAATATATCCGTGGTTGGCATTTGTAATTAATAGTTGCTGCTTATATAATTATAATAAAGCCAACGTAAGTATTGGTAATCGTATACAAATCGTAAACTCTTCAAATTGTGTGTGGTATTCTGTGTAGAAGCGTTGCCTCAATGTCCTGGCGTCAGGGTATCAGTATCAGAATAAGAGTATATATAATAAGTCCTGACGTGATATCTAACTTGTAGCGACCAATTGAACGTCACACCTAAACTTCCTTGAGAGATGACAATCTATATGGCGAAGGTAATCTTCATGGTAGTGTATAACATCCTCCAACATCCGACGTCAGCACGTTTTCAGACATGTACAATAAATAATGTGTTAGATTTCATTTCCTGCATGCTGAGGTGTAATGATGATGTGTATCCATGTTGTAACTCAGAAATATATGTTGCAGTTTCTCGTGAAAAGTAAAGTTTAAAGTAATGAAGTGGTACTGTGTAAAGTTCAATGCTCGTATGTGACAGTAGTGAAGATTCAGTGAGGATCGTTGTTGAAAATTACTTGCATCATGGCGTACTGTGTCAACTTAATCTTCATATGTGTCCCCTTATTCTTGATACTCGTATGTTAAATGTGTGGGTACTGGCAATATCGTACCATCCTTGTGTGTAGTTATATCAGTGTCATAAGCGTGAAAGTAAGTGTTCTTTCTCCTATTATAAGTTTGACTCACTGCTTTGTCAACAGAGTGGAAATGTCGTGTAGGAAGCTAACGCCTCCTTCTTCTGTACCAACAACACATTATAAGTCGAGTGTGGACTCAAACGATCCGTAAACCAAATATATCAGTTGTGTTTACTTCTCCATTACTGTATTGTGCTTCACTTTCCCAAACTTGGACAATATTATGATCGTATTTAACTATTTACTATTGTCTCAAAAGATAGTATATAATTTGCTGTTATTAAATACACGTAATGTTCATTATCTGTTTCTGCTCGTGCGCACCATGTATGTAGATCAGTTAGTATAGCATAGTGTAATCTTTATTTCTTTCTTTCCACTGATAAACTTCTCAAACTGTGGCACTTATGAAGGACTAGTTTAATTAAATTATTTAGTCACTTTACCTGCAGATAATCGTCAAACAATAAGTATGTTGGCGTTACTCACGATCTTTCGGCAACTGCCATGTTGGCGCGTAACAAGCGATCTTGGTGCTGCATCGTGCTTCAGGAATTGATCCTGGTGTGCATTCTCCTTCGTTTACTTAGCGATATGGCGGGAATCTTCGTTGTTTACATCCACACGATGCTTTCTGGATCAGAGACCCCACATTGTCTTAAAGCATCACTCCCAAATGAACTCCAAACGGGAATCAAAGGCTTTAATGAAGCTCGTTAAATAAATCAACTGTAAACCAACTCACCTTGATGAACCGACATGAACTAGCCGACGGCAATTAAAAGGCATTTATTAATGCACTGCAGAATTACACACAAGAGACTGTTCTAGAATATAACCTGCCCTTAAGACAGGGACGGGTGGTTATTTAACTATCTACGAATCAGCTCTCAATTCCACCATTGCGTCAGCGATGTCATTCGTTCAAATCCGTGTAGTAGGTTTTTCTAAACTCGTCTAAGGGTTATTCCTGTCGCGGTCCCATCACTGTATGAATGTGAGACAACAGACGATTTCCTCGCTCACTAAGAAGATTGCACCAAACCAGATCCCATCCTCTCCAACACGGAGCCCATAGAAAACACCGCTGTCCTGTTGTCCTCTCTCGAAGCGTCCCCGTTGCCGTTCTCTGACGTTCTCCCCATTCTCCTTGGATTCCTCCGTTGACATCCACTTTAGTGTCTGAATGGGAAACTCCGTATATGATTTTCCACCGTCCATTCCGATGACGTCATTATGTCTAAACGCCATGTGGCAACCTTCATCATTCTTCTACAAAACCGCATCTCCACAACTTCAACATAATTCCTCATTTGTCTGTGAATTGTCCACGATTCACTTTCGAACATAACAATGTGGTCAATATAGCTCTTAAGAACTCTTTTCATTAGCCAGACTGACTAAGATAAATTGCGAAGAAAATTCTCCATCTTGTAAAATGATGCCTTTGCTAAGGCTCTTCTACATTTAACTATTTAAATACATCTTCCATCAGCCGTTATTAAGGTACATAAATACTTAAATACATTGACTTGTTTCATTATAGTTTCATTCACTTTGATGTTGCATTTGTTGATACACTTTTCTTTGTAATAACCATTAGGCCTACCTCTTTTTTTTTGTTTTAAGTTCTTTGTTTGGACTTTCAGTGGCAAATATATTTAAATTAAAAAGAAAAAAAGGTTGTAAAGGAAAGTGGGCGAACTTCATTGCACCGGGTTTTATCCCATATGACTTGGTCTCTTTCCGCGGGGGCGGCTTGCAGAAAGCGTCGCACAAAGCACGAACTTGGTAGCTCCAGCGACGACCCCCAGGAGTCTCCGAGAAAACTTCATTAATGAACCATACATTCTTAGTCAGAATCGAATCACCAACCTTCACAGCGCCATGATGGCGACATAACCTCTTCGTAACGGATACTGAAAACTTAAATATATGCAGGTTGACGTACTGTAGCTACCAGGCGTGGACTGTGTCTCGTAGACAAACTGTAGCCACCAGACCTGGACTGTGTCTAGTAGACAAACTGTAGCCACCAGACCTGGACTGTGTCTAGTAGACAAACTGTAGCCACCAGAACTGGACTGTGTCTAGTAGACAAACTGTAGCCAATAGGCCTGGACTGTGTCTAGCAGACAAACAAACTGTAGCCACAAGGTCTGGACTGTGTCTATAGACAAACAAACTGCAGCCACCAGGCCTGGACTATGTCTAGAAGACAAACTGTAGCTATCAGACCTTGACTGTGTCTAGTAGACAGACTGTAGCCACCAGAACTGGACTGTGTCAAGTAGACAGACTGTAGCCACCAGACCTGGACTGTGTCTAGTAGACAGACTGTAGCCATCAGAACTGGACTGTGTTTAGTAGACAGACTGTAGCCACCAGACCTGGACTGTGTCTAGTAGACAGACTGTAGCCACCAGACCTGGACTGTGTCTAGTAGACAGACTGTAGCCACCAGACCTGGACTGTTTCTAGTACACAGACTGTAGCCACCAGGCCTGGACTGTTTTTAGTAGACAGACTGTAGCCACCAGACCTGGACTGTGTCTAGTAGACAGACTGTAGCTATCAGACCTGGACAGTGTCTAGTAGACAGACTGTATCGACCAGATCTGGACTGTGTCTAGTAGACAAACTGTAGCCACCAGAACTTGTCTGTGTCTAGTAGACAAACTGTAGCCACCAGGCCTGGACTATGTCTAGTTGACAGACTGTAGCCACCAGACCTGGACTGTGTCTAATAGACAGACTGTAGCCACCAGACCTGGACAGTATCTAGTAGACAGACTGTAGCCACCAGACCTGGACAGTGTCTAGTAGACAGACTGTAGTCACAAGTCCTGGACAGTGTCTAGTAGACAAACTGTAGTTATCAGACCTAGACAGTGTCTAGTAGACAAACTGTAGCTATCAGACCTGGACCGTGTCTAGTAGACACACTTTAGCCATCTGGACAGTGTCTAGAAGACAAACTGTAACTATCAGACCTGGACAATATCTAGTTAACAGACTGTAGCCACCAGACCTGGACTGTGTCTAATAGACAGATTGTAGCCACCAGACTTGGACTGTATTTATTAGACAGACTGTAGCCACCAAACCTGGACAGTGTCTAGTAGACAAACTGTAGCTATCAGACCTGGAAAGTGTCTAGTAGACAAACTGCAGCTATCAGACCTGGACAGTGTCTATTAAACAAACTGTAGCTATCAGACCTGGACCGTGTCTAGTAGACAGACTGTAGCCATCTGGACTGTGTCTAGTAGACAAACTGTAGCTATCAGACCTGGACAGTGTCTAGTAGACAAACTGTAGCTATCAGACCTGGACTGTGTCTAGTAGACAGACTGTAGCCACCAGACCTGGACTGTGCCTAGTAGACAGACTGTAGCTAAGAGACCTGGACTGTGTCTAGTAGACAAACTGTAGCTATCAGACCTGGACTGTGTCTAGTAGACAGACTGTAGCCACCAGACCTGGACTGTGTCTAGCAGACAAACTGTAGCTATCAGACCTGCACTATGTCTAGTAGACAAACTATAGCCATCAGACTTGGACTGTGTCTAGTAGACAGACTGTAGCTATCAGACCTGGACTGTGTCTCGTAGACAAACTGTAGCCACCAGACATGGACAGTGTCTAGTAGACAAACAAGACCTCAGAAAACTGGCACGTAAACATCATTCACACATGTTGTATGTTCTTTGCACGGCGATGTAATTATTCCAAGTGTATCTTCTAGACAATTGTGCATGTAGTAGTTTGCCATTACTTTCTGAACGAGACGTCAACACTGAAGTACAACTAAGCGGTCCGGGGGTTTATACCATTACCCCAGCCCTCAGCGCACCGGCAGTTTAAGACATAGTGCTCTTAGGCCTTGTCGACTTCATAAACAACATGAAGTCTCGGAATTGGAAAATAAAACTGTGGCTGCGGTAAATGTGACATCATCATCATCATCATGCGTTATGCCGATAAGCATGGGCGGTCATGTTTCGCCATCTCACGCGATCACCAGTGTCGTGGATCAGCTCCGTGTCCTGGTCTCGACCATGGCACACGGCAAAGCCAATGATAAACGACTTAGAAAAGAGAGCAATGAAAGGCGCCCCTGGTAGAAGAGGCAGTGGACTATCCAGACAAAGGTGGACACACGATAGTAAAAACACCCTACGGATCTTCTTCTTCTTCTTTCGTTCGCCTGAAATATGTCTATAACTGCAATGTTGTCTCTTGTATGAATCCAACAGTCTTTTTTAGTTCACGCAGCGGTCCATAGAGTTTATCTTCCACTGTTGTCTCTCTAGGCCAGAAGGTTCACCAGGATATGTTGTAGTTTGGGCAATCCTGGAGTATGTGCTCTGCTGTTTGCGACGCCAAACCACATGTGCACATGGCTGAGTCACCAATCTTGAATTTTGTATACATGTGGTTGCGTAATCTATTGTGTACTGTTCTGAGGCGCAGAAGAATGACCTGTTCTGGTCTGTCCATAACGTGGCAGTCGTCTTGAGTAGAGTTTGGTGGCCTTCTGACTGATTTGATCATTCTTTTCTTTTGGTGGTATGTAATTGGCACATGTTCTTCTTTTGCTCCTTCCTTAGCCAATCGATCAGCTCTGTCGTTTCCGGGGACTCCACAGTGGGATGAATATCAGACAGGGGAACTGACGATAGATCGAGCGTCTCTCTCCAGCAGGCCGTATTGCGTATCATTTACAGGATGTCGCTCAGTCCCAGCATTTTTTGGCTATCTATGATTTCTTGGCAAGTTTACGTTTAGTAGTTTGCCATTGCTTTCTGAACGACCGGCACTCATACCATTATATGAAAACCAACGCAAGGCGGTCTGCTGCTAAATCTCCCGTTGTGTTTCGAACGCGGTATGCGGGATTACGATTTGCGCTCGTAACACCTTCACCACGGAGCAGAGTCAAAAAATAATCCCCGCCTCGTTAGGGATTGGAACATATTAGCTCCGGACCGCCAGCCAAGCTTGCAAGCCATGCGCTACCAGGGCTTCCTTAACTATAAACAGCATGCGGTACCATACTGGAACATATTAGCTCCGAACCGCCAGCCAAGCTTGCAAGCCATGCGCTACCAGGGCTTCCTTAAATATAAACAGCATGCGGTACCATACTGGAACATCAAACAAGAGTACAAAATAAGAGACAACACATCGGTATACACGGCAGAACTAGTAGGAATTATGAAAGGACTAGAAATAGCAACAGAGTACCCCTCTATAAATCTAAGTATACTGACGGATTCACTATCCACAGTACACGCGCTAGTCCAGAATCCTTTAACACACCCCCCCCCCCCCCCCCCAACAATAGCACTCATTTGATCCAAATTATGCCAACTTTCCTTTTGTAGTCCTTCTCTCCTGAGTAAAATATTATTTCTGTAAGTATTGAAAAAGTTTTCTTACGCTTGAGGCCACTGCATTTCACAATATATATATAAACAACAAATTCTTATTATGCATTTGGCAAGAAATCATAAAACTGTACTTCCCATATTTACATCCTTGGTCTCTTACAGTATATGTAAATTGCTGTAAGGTTGCTCTGGCATAATATCAAACATAAGCTAGAGTATAAACAGTCCAGAGGTGCCGACAACTGTCCAGCAACGAAGCAACGGAACTTGAATAAAAGGACTCACTAGAAGGCTGGCAAACAAATTGATGCGGCTACGTTTGTTAGCCGATATACTTGATCAGTAGTCAATCAGGCAATTAATACATTTCAATAAATTTCGATCGGGTCTGTAACTGCCAGACGGGACGATCGTAAGGAAACATCAATGATAAATATTCAACTGTTGACCATACTAGCTACTGAGAACTCCCACATCATTGGTATTGCAGTCCTTCATTTCTTCTGTCCATCCAAGGTTACCGAAGTGTCCTTCTGGTGCGATATGCTCAATTACATTTCTAGATTCGGCATCTGTCCCAAATCGTTATCCTGATATATAAGCTGCCGTGGTTCTTCTTTCTAATACATCTTAGCCATGAATAAAATTGTCCTGCCAGAAAATATCTCAATGTATTGGAGATGACTTGAACGTGCTGCTTCTCCAGTCCGGCTCTATGATCCGAATGCCGTAGCTATTGACAAACAAAAGTGACGTGATCTCCGTTCTACGTCACATGCCTATTTTTATGTATCTTTAGCTTCGGGAGTTTTGCTCCCTCTTACTTTTGCGTCATTGGCTATGCTACGACTTGGCATAAATTATCATAACAACAGGCTAGCAATGCGTTGATTAATCACTACTTGATGTTCAGCCTCATGTTTTCAGCTATGTTGACGAATGCCTTCGAGAACAACGACATTGGAATAGACATCAACTACCGCATGGATGGAAAGTTATTCAATCTCAGAAGACTGAAGGCTAAAACCAAAATTAACAGCGACACCGTCAGAGAACTCCTGTTTGCTGATGATTGCGTTCTATACGCCAACTCAGAGGCGGACATGCAACATAATGTTTCAGCTTTCTCACATGTCTGTGCCAACTTTGGGCTCAATATCAATTTGGAGATGACTGTAGTTATGTACCAGCCAGCTCCAGGGAATAATCACACTGTGCCGAATATCAAAGTGAATGGTCATAGTCTAAGTGTTGTGGACTAATTCACCTATCTTGGCAGCACTGTGTCACAAGCTGCCACAATTGATGATTAAGTAAATGCAAGAATCTCCAAGGCCAGAGCGGCCTTTGGGAAACTGTACAAGAATGTATGGGACAGAAATGGAATAAGCCTGCAAACAAAGCTGAAAGTCTTCAAAACAGTTGTATTATCCACCCTGCTATATGCTTGTGAAACCTGGACTGTTTATCAGCGACACGCTAGGAAATTAAACCATTTCCACACAGTCTGCCTTAGGAAGTTACTGAAGATTAAATGGCAAGACAAGATCCCAGACAGTGAAGTCCTAGAAAGAGCGTCCATGCCCAGTATCTACACTCTACTAATGAAGAATCAGATTCGCTGGGCTGGTCACTTGACTCGCATGCCAGATCACAGGCTCCCTAAACGAATTTTTTACGGCGAGTTGCGTTGTGGTAAACGCTCCCAAGGCGGCCAGAGGAAACGCTTTAAAGACACTCTGAAAATCTCATTGAATGCTTTTGGAATTCATCATGACACCTGGGAGGCTGCAGCCAGAGACCGAAATTCGTGGCGTGCATCATTACGCAAGGGTGCAGTCACTTGTGAGGCAACGAGGACTGCAAGAGTTGTGAAGAAAAGACAGAACAGAAAAACTAATCCTCCTCCAGAAATGTCAAGCATTCTTTGTCCACATTGTCAAAGAACATTTTAAGCCAAAATAGGCCTTATCAGCCATCTTAGAACTCACGGCTCCATACTTTCAACCCCACTGGATGAAATGAATGGTCATCATCATTCTTGGTGGACAAACAACCTAACAACAATGAACAATTCTGTTTAAACGGGTTGTGGTCATGTGGATTGACCACAATGAAAGTAACACGACTAAGCACAAAAGTAGAAAGGGATATAATAACGTAACAGTTAAGGGAGATTATCGAAATAAAATAAATGTATTATGTAATTTAAATAAATTTAGAAGTTTTTATTGTCTATAGTAAATTCTTTACATTAATTAGCAAGAAGTAAATTCACCATTAAAGAAAATAAATCTTAAGGAATCTTCAAAGTTTGTGAAAAAGTTTTGACATTGTTTTTTTATGCGTAAAAGTTAATAATGAACTTTTCTATTTCTCTGCAATATAATATTAAATGTTTTCATCCTCCTGATGGCACTACCTCCACGTTGATTCAAAAGAAATATATTTTTGACCGTCCTTGACTATGGGACGCAAATTACAAACATCTAGGAAGGTCTGTGTCTTCAGCCATTGCCTTCTGGCCCAGCCCATCTCGATCTTCTTAGCTCGCTCATGGATGGAGTCGTTGAGACAACACGCCTGGGTGAAAGTCTGTGTCTCCAGGCAGGCTGTTGCCTTTGTTAATGCCATGACCTCCATGGTTACTCTCGATGCTACTGGTGGAATAGGATTGTCCTTAAACCGTCTAGGAAAAGACTTATTGTGTTACGTTGACTGCTAGAATTAACTGATCGTTGTGTGAATTCTTGATGTTGTAAACTCTTCAATATTCGTGTAGATAGCTTGTATGGAAATATCACTGACGTCTCTGTGTGTCTGTTCCTTAAGATGTCCGCGCCCAAAATGACAAGTCTCGCTAGCCTTACCTCTGAGGTTGTTACCTCTGGCCCCTACATTTCCCGTGACCCGTTGAGCTCCTTGAGTGTCACTAACTGTCTGTGATTTATTGTTAACCCTTACTCTTCTTGTCTTGTGGGTTGTAGTGTGTGACTACTACTCTACTGACTTATGTGCTGTTAACTCATTTTTGTCCACGACAGTCCATACTATGCCATGTTTGTAATAGACGGGTGCGTGCGAAACGGTTTAAGACCTAGAGTGCTCTTACCCCGCCCACCATGTCGACTGCATAAACAACATGACGACTCGGAATGGGAAAGAATGTGGCCTTGTTTGGATGAAGAATGACTTGCGCAATGAATTGTATTTAAGTGAGGAAGAGTTGCGCAATTCGTCGACCATTCTCTCTCGCCAGAGTTCATCTGAATCCAGTGGCAAGACAAGTCAAGACGATTGGAAATGAATACAGGTGCAATGGATGACCAGGGTGACTACGTGCCTGACCTTGCTCATTATGTCCCACACCACTTTGCAGGCAAACGCCGTCTTGCCCGTTGAATCATCAATGAAATCTTCCGCACAGTCCACCGAATCTTGTCTTCACATGCCAGGTAGGCATACCCTAGTTCACCGATTGGTTTAACGCAGAATCGGTGACCCTCGCCTGGTTTAGCCAGCCTGTCACATCTGTTGCCCCGGGGTGGGGGGGGGGGCGTTGTAGCATGCTGACAGCTACTAGGAGCCACAGACGTGAGCTGGATGTCATGCTTGGACTAGTGGGGAATGGGCCGTGCAAAGGGCGTGACAGCCATCCTTATCAAAGGTACTACCAATGCCCAACATCCAAGACCGCCCCTTGACCATAGTAAATGTCACAACCTCATCATCATGTGCCGTGCCAAAAAGCGTGAGCGGTCATGTTTCGCCATCTCACACAATTACCAGAGTAGTGGATCAGCTCCGTGTCCTGGTTTCGACCACCGGGCCAATGTTAAATGACTTAGAAAAGAGAGCAATGGAAGGAGCGGTTCTTGGTAGAAGAGGCAGTGGACTATCAACACGAAGATGGACACACGATAGTAAAAACACCCTAGTGGACAGGGGAACTGGCGATAGATCGAGCGTCTCTCTCCTGAAGGCCGTGTTGCATATCCTTTACAGGATGTCGCTAAGTCCCAGCATTTTTTGGCTATTTATGATTTCTTGGCAAATTTACGGTCTGTAGTTTGTCATTGCTTTCTGAGAGACCGGCACTCATACCATTATATAAAAACCAACGCAAGACGGTCTGCTGCTAAATCTCCCGTTGTGTTTCGAACGTGGTATGCGGGATTACGAATTGCGCTCGTAACACCTTCGCCACGGAGCCGCCTCAAAAAATAATCACCGCCTCGGTTGGGATTCGAACATATTAGCTCCGGACCGCCAGCCAAGCTTGCTAGCCATGCGCTACCGGGGCTTCCTTAAATATAAACAGCATGCGGTACCATACTGGAACATCACAAAAGAGTACAAACTAAGAGACAACACATCAGTATACACGGCAGAACTAGTAGGAATTATGAAAAGATTAGAAATAGCAACAGAGTACCCCTCTATAAAACTAACTATATTACGGATGCACTATCCACAGTACAAGCGGTAGGCAACTACTCTAAAGGGAACAGACCAGACCTGAAAGATGAAATACTAACACTAACAACAAACATAAGATATATGGGATGCCAGGTCACAATAGCCTGGACACCAGCACACAGAGGGATAACTGGCAATGATAGGACAGGCAGGGCAGCAAAACGCGGGACAAACAGCCAGAATATAGGAAACACAGGACTCAACATACTGGTGGCAAAACATCATCAAACAACAAGTACCTGACACATGGAAACAACAATGGAGAGACAGCAATAAAGGACGACACGCTTACCACGTGCTCAGAGAGCCCAGTATGACAAGTCAAGTGAAAGACAACACAAAAATACCAACGTACAAGAAACTATGGAGATTGAGAATCGGGAAATGGAAAGATAAAATCAGCCGCCCACTTTGCGTTGATTGCCGGAAAGAAAACACTATAGAACACTATCTACTATCGTGCACAACCTACGACCAGGAACGCAGGGATCTAGTAAAATACTTCCAAACAAGAAACATGACGATGTCAATGAGGGAATGCCTACAGGTGGAAGGCGACAAAGAAGTACAAAAGCTCATAAACAATTCAATGCAAGAACAAGGAAAGAAATATAACCAACATAAAATAAAGCCAACATCAAAAGAAAACACAAATAGTAAGGATGAAAGAAATCGACCACACGAAAGCAGGACGATAGGAAATATATAGAGATGCGTAAACACTCTCAAACGGTGGACAAAAAAGAGACGAAAGAACCCTCACCGATGGCAGAGACAAGGAGAAGGGTGGAAATCTCCCCAACGATGGAGAGGAGGGACGCACAGGACACCCCCCAGACACTGGACAAGAGGAGACGACAGGAAACCTCTCCAATGCTGGATAAGAGGAGACGATATGAAACCTCCCCAATGCTGGACAAGAGGAGACGGTAGGAAACCTCCCCAATGCTGGATAAGAGGAGACGATAGGAAACCTCCTCGGTTAGTTAGTTAGTTAGTTAGTCGACAGATCATCCTCGTTGCACATCGAACCATTCAGTCCATAAGTGCTCGGATCCCCTCCTCAGCAAATCCCGCAGCGTGTAGCGGCTAACGACGCCAGTTCTGTGTTGGTTTATCAATCTTCTTTGGCGTCCTGCGTAGTGTTCTTGTTTGGCCATCCCTCTTTTAATTTGCTGCTCTCGTAGTCTGGCCATTGTTGTAGATTCACAGTCATCACTTGGTTCTCGCAAAAGTCTCACTTCTCCTAGAGCATTCAGAATGTCAGCCTGGTCCATGGCGCGTCCGCCCTCCACAGTAGCCTCACCTGCGAGCTTGTCAGCCCGCTCATTTCCTTGTACTCCCGCATGCTCTGGCACGAAGATGAAATTAATCTTTGCCAGCCGAGACCGCTTCAGAGGCAGCAACCATTCTTTTCGGATCGACCCCTCCTCTATCCTCTTGATCATGTTCATTGAGTCGCTAAGGAAACAAGCCCTAGTGAATGTCTGTGTCTCGAGCCATGTTATTGCTTTACTTACTGCCATGACTTCCATGGTCAGGCTACTTGTGGTTTCAGTGAAAGCACCAGAGTCCTCCTTCACAATTCTCCCTCCGGCCCGAGCTGTAAAGGCCCATGAGCTTCTCACATGTCGGACGACCGACCCATCTGTGTAGATGACCGCGTCACCGTCTAGCGAATTCTCGAAAATCAACGCTTGTACTTCAGCCTCAACAGCAGCCGGATTTTCTTGTCTGCATTTTCTATCTAGTTGGATGCAAACTGAAAAGGATGTGCAGAAGTCTGTTGGCACTTGCACCCACTCCTCGCCAGGTTCTAAGTCCTCAAGTGAACACACCTGTTGAAGAATGTCTTCGGCTTGACCCATCCACGACCGTCCTCTTTTTAACCTGCTGCCCTTCACCTTCCTAATTTCACTATGCAGTGGATGTTGTGTGTTTGCGTTAATTCTGAGGTAGGCACTAGCCCTGCAAACTTGTATTCTCTCTTCAATGGTTGGAAAATCAAGAAGATAGCGCATCGCCCTGCATGCTGTATCTCTTGTACATCCAAGAATAATGCGCATAGCTTCATTCTGTATCCTTTCCATCCTTTCTATCTGCTTATGGCTGAGAGTCAGGATTGCCATTGCATACTCCAAAACAGACATGACCAGCCCCTCGTACAGAAGACATAGATGGCGCTGCTCACAGTTTGCTGCCGCCATCACCCGCATCGCAACAAAACCCCGCTTGGCCTTTGTTATCACCTGGTCTATGTGCACATTATAAGCAAGGCTTCGATCAAACCGTATCCCCAGGTAATTCATTGCCTGCGTTCTTTCCACTGTCTCTGAACACATCATTACAGTTGGTGTTGGATTGTTGACAATATGATTATTCAACGAGAACCAAGTCACTGTTGACTTTGTTGGGTTGACCATTGCCCCAGCTTCATCACACCAAGTACTTATGCGATTGAGTTCGGTTTGTAGTTCCACAGCAATCTCCTCTCTATCCTTACCCTGACGATACACTAAAACATCATCGGCATATGACAATGTCCTGCCAGGTCCAGCGATCTGCTCACTGGTGATTCTCACTGTGTAGGCGTTGAACAGTACCGGAGATAATGGTGATCCTTGTGGTAGGCCAGGATATATTGTTGTTGGTTCCGAAGTCCAACTGCCACATCTAAAACTACTTTCCGTTGGAAGAGGGCTGCAGCGATCCAACTAAGGAGGAATGGACTTACGTTTAGTTCAAGAAGCTGAAACATTAAAAAATCCAGTGGTACTCTGTTGAATGCGTCATCAAGATCAATCGCTGCAGCAACGGTTTCAGTGCCTGAGTGGAAGCCTTCATAGACATCATGGGAAAAGACTGCTGCATTGGTCCAGGTTTCTCTTTTTGGACGGTACCCACCCAGGGTAGGTGGGAAAACACCTTGCCTCTCTAGTTGGCTTGATATTTTCCTGGCAATTACCTTCTCCAGCAGCTTGCCTATTGTATTCTGCATGGTTATAATTCGATATCCCTGAATTTTTGTGTGGTCTTTGTCAGGCTTCGGCAAGGGAATCAGATAGCTGTGTAACCATTCCTCCTTGATGCTAGCACTCCATATACTGTTGTTGTACATGTCTGCTAGTTTCTCTAGCTCATTGTCGGTACACCTATTTATGTCGTCGTATCTTATGCCATCAGGACCTGGAGCACTGTTTTTTGATCGTCGAAGCACAGCCTTGATTTCTTTCACTGTCACTGTGTCTTCATCCGAAGTGTTCTGGGCCTTGCATCTGTCTGAGGTGACCTCCTTGGCCAGATTTCGGCCTACCATGTCTGTCTGGTTGCTCTGCTCAAGGTAGCGTTCAAAGAGGGCTTTGCCCTTGTCCTCGTCAGTCCTCTGCCAGATGAGGTCAGCACCTTGTAAGTCAGGAATGCTCTTATTCTTGACTACACCACTCATGCTTTTATGTAGTCGCCAGAACAATTTCAGTGACTTGTCTGTGCTTACTCTTTGACACACCTCTGCCCATTTTTCGCTTTTAACCACCTTGACCAGTTTTTTGAAATAGCTTACTTTTGTGTGCATCTCTCTTTCCAAGTGCAAGCAGGGACTAGGATGACCAGCTCTGTTCTTCTTGGCATTTTGCCATCTCCTTACAGCACTACGCTTATCCACCCAAGCCTTCTCCACCTCGAAACTCCACCACGGTGGCTGCTCCCAGCTTTTTTTCCTGCCCTGAAATGTTCTGCGCTTGTCACGTCTTATTTTACTCACCACATCTTGCCCTGTACTGTCATACTGGAACGTCTTTACCTTTAGCTTGTGCTGCCTGGTTCTGCCTTTCTCCACCAATATGCTGCAAGGGTGGTGGTCGCTGCCATGGTGTCCTAGGACACCCCATCTACACACTGTAGTGAGTGAAGGTGAAACTAGCGCCAGATCAATAGCACTGTCCTCATCGCCTGGACGGATTGCTTTCCTGGTGACACAGCCACTGTTGATACAAACCAGGTCGATGGTTTCCAGTGCAGTCTCGAGCTCCTCCCCTTGTGTATTGGAGGAAGTGTTTCCCCATGATCTGCCTTTAGCGTTGAAGTCACCACAGAAAATAACATTTCTCTCGTGGCCTAATATGCCACTTAAGCACTGCCACTTCTGGGCGTCCACACTCGCAATCCGGGCATAAACATTAACCAACACGAATGGTATACTGGAATGAACTCTCAACGCCTGTATTTGTATATCGTCACTGTCCCAACTGGACATGTCTAGCTCTGACGCCACCATGCTGTCGCGAACGAGAATCGCCGTTCCCAGATGTCGTCTGTTGTAGAAACATTTGAAGCCGGCAATTCGGAGTAGCTGATCGCCCAGTCTCGACTCTGGGCACCAGCTTGCTCGCCAAAAATCTTAAGTACCCTGAACGTACACAACCTACATCCAATACTGGATCGCGTAGGACACTTTTAGCTACACCACCTCAAACTCAAGCCAGACGACATACTGCCGCCACATCAAGTACCAATAAACCAGAAGAGAGCAGACCACTCATAACCACGGCACCTGATATCCAAGCCAGACGGAACATTTCCATCACACCAAATCCGTACAATACGCCCTCTTTCACGCAGGAGTATGGTAATTATGAAGATACGTTCCCTCTTCTCCACAGCAAGGATCAATCCAGTAGTAACAACAACGTGCCACCACAGCCTCCTGTTAGCCACGAATCAGAGCCTGTAGTTGGAAGTCGTTACACACCCGTGAGAAATCAACAGTATCCACTCCATTGTAACCCAGAGTTGTTATACCTCACACAGTTTAGCCCAACTTCACTTCGGCAGGCATTTATGATGTCGCTGTACCAAGGACCAACACAGCCTGGTATTTACTAGCAATTCAGCACAAAGCAACACCGGATCTTGGTACAAGAAAGAGCCTCTCCTATAAAGTTTATGCGCATACTTGGTTATTGATTGATATAGCAACGTATTAGATTGTACGTGGCTGTAAACATTGACTCGTATTGAAGTCACAGAGATTGACACTTAGATATCTTTTATAATACTTTTTATCGCCTTAATACCCTGAGTGAGGGGGTCTTCACTCCCCGCTTTAAACAGAGACATTGACTTGTATAGTCATTTATTGATTCTTTTGGATAACAGTTGGTACTTAGCTTGTGAAGTAGTTTTTTTCAAGTTAATTATTTGTTGTATATTCGTTTTGTTCCTTGTTTGCATTATATTCGTTGGTCTAATTAGTTATATCGTTATAATATTGTCATTTACTTATTGATTTGTATTACTGATATTTTGTAAGTTAATGTAATTGTGATTTTGTTTTATGATCTTGTATTTTAGCTTAACTTTGACGAATTTACACTTTCTTCATGGATAAAATGTCTGAGAAGTATCAACACTGGCTCAATAAGTCAGGAATACGCCTTGGACACTTAAACATTTGCAGCTTATTTAACAAGCTACCAGAGTTATCTTCTATTCTTAATCAAAATTTTCATTTATTCGGCCTTAGTGAAAGTAGGCTTAATGATACAATTTCAGATGAGGACATCTCTATTAAAGGGTACACAGTTTTTAGAAGGGATCCCTGTAGGAAACAAGAGACAGGCATAATAACCTATGTTTCTAATTTACTAAATGCTCGCCGTAGGCTAGACTTTAAAACTTGCGAAATAGAATGTATCTGGCTAGAGCTAAAACTTCAAAACCGCACTCCCCTGATAATTGGCTACCTTTATAGAAATCCCAGTGCTGGACACGTCTGGTACGAAAACTTCACTACCATGATGGATGTGGTTTTCGCTTCTGGGAAGGAAATTATACTACTCGGAGACTTTAACATTGACACCAACAAATCCAACATAATATGGGGAAATATAATTGCATCATACAATTTCCAACAAATAGTACAACAAGCTACTAGAGTAACAAAGTCATCTTCAACAGTCATAGATCAAATTTATGTAACTTGCTCAGACAACATCATAGAATGCACCGTACCAAATTGTGCAATGAGCGATCACTACCCAATATGCTGCACGTGGTCTAAAAAAGGAATTAAAACTCCTAAACATAAACACATAAGTGTAAAATATAGAAGTTACAAACAAAAATTTCAACCAAAACGCATTTTTACAGGACTTGCTCAGTTCACCTCTAGACAATGTTTATCAGCTTCCTGACCCGGATGATGCTCTGGAATTCTGGATGAAAACCTTTATTGATGTTTTTGATAGACATGTGCCAGTCAAGGAAGTTCGAGTAAAACACCACGTCGAGCCACCTTGGATCACCCAGGAAATACTTGAAATTATGAGAGACAGAGATAAAGCACATAAAAAGCGGGATATCAGTGCATACCGTACTCTTAGAAACAAAGTTCAATATAGCATACGACAGGAAAAGAAAAGTTACTTTAAGAACTTAGTAATGGATAAAACAAATAGTAAGGATATATGGAAGGCAATTAAAACCTTGACAAACAAGTATAACTTCCGAAATTCTTTACCATCAAATCATATTACATGCGACCAATTCAGTAATTTTTTTCAAACTGACATAGACCAGTTGAAGGCTTCAATACCTAATTCTCCTTGCAACTTATTTTTATTGTCATCGTTTTGCGAGAATAGATGCTCCCGCGATATTCTTTCCGACATACCGCTAATGACAATCACTGAAGTATTCACTTACCTCAGTAACCTAAAAAACACAACCTCATCTGGGTTAGATGGAATCAGCAACCGGATTCTCCGTTGTGCTGCGCCAGTGATTTGTACATCACTAAACTATATATATAATCAGTGTCTAACCAAAGGCCACTTTCCATCAGCTCTCAAAATCGCTAAAGTGTACCCTCTTCTTAAATCTGGTTCATTGGACAATGGTCTCCCGAACAATTACAGACCCATTTCCTTACTATCATCACTATCTAAGCCACTAGAAAAACATATCCATAAAGTAACATTACAGTATCTAGTTCGCAACAAGCTTATTGTTGACAGCCAATCAGGATTTCGACCAAAATATTCTTGCCATACGGCCCTAACAAACATGATAGAAAATTGGCACCAGAATATAAACAACAACAGTCTATGTGGAACTGTCTTTATTGATTTCAAGAAAGCATTTGATATGATAGACCATGTTATTTTAATTAAAAAACTCGAGACAATGAAAATTGGCCTTAATGTAGTCACTCTAATATCATCTTTTCTATCAAACAGAAAGCAAGTAGTATCACACAATAAATCTCTGTCTCAAACCACTACCTTCAATATTGGAGTACCGCAAGGCTATATTCTTGGCCCTCTATTATTTGCCATATATATTAACGATCTACCTTTGCATCTTTCGTCGTCTTGCGATCTATTTGCAGATGACTGTACGGTGTACACAAACGCTGAAAACTGTATTTTACTGGAGTCGTCTTTACAACAAGAATTAAATAATGTAGTTAAGTTGAGCTATTCAAACCGTATGCAAATTAACATCACTAAAACAAAAGCAATGTTATTAACAACCAGACAAAGACTTCAAACTCTAAGTCCACACACATCACTTCAACTTCACATCGATAACATGCCAGTAGAAAGTGTAATTGAGCACAAAACATTAGGCCTAATCATTGATAGAAATCTAACCTTTAATTCCCATGTTCAAGTGCTCATTAAACAAACAGCGAAAAAAGTCTATCAACTCGCCAAGATTAAAAACTTCCTTGATGAGGACACAAGGAAACTATTCTATACTTCTCATATACAGACACACTTTGACTACTGCTCTACAATCTGGGACGGTTGTTCTAATTCAAACACCAAGCGACTTTACTCACTACAGAAACGGGCCATGAGTCTAATTTATAGCAAACATTTATCTGACAATCCTAGCCTGTATAAACGCCTTCAGTTACTACCATTCCGCAAACGCCTGCTTTTCAATAAAGCTAAACTAATTCACAAAATCCTGCATCGGAATGCCCCAAATTACCTTTGGCCTTTGTTTAAATATAATGCTAGACACAGTAAACGTTTAAATATACTACACATTCCGAAGCCTAGGATTGACTTATACAAAACAAGCTTAACGTACTCTGCAGCTCAGCTGTGGAACAATCTTCCACAAGAAATCAAAGACATCACCAATCCCTATTCTTATAATCGCAAATTATTCGAACACTATCTCAATACGGATTACCTTCTCCCTTAATAATTGAGATAATAATAATAATAACAAAACCCTAGTATAACAGCCAATCACCTTTTTGTAGGCCAGTATATTCCACATGACTAATAACAAGTGTCAGACCATTATCTAATATTACTGTGTCGTGTAGTTTTGATGTTTGCATTTTGCCCATGCCTTTATAATGCATATCTTTTATATTGTTACTGTTCTTTGTTAGCCTTGAATGATGTGTGAATGAAATAATGTATGAAAGAGAGTGATAGAAGGGCAGAATGTTAGACGGGCCTGCGTGCCCAATTCTTAACCCTTTGAAAATAAAGTTTGTTCGTTCGTTCGTTCGTTCCTGTAAGCTAGGGTTTCTAAAATAGAGCCCCGTTGTTTTACACTGGCACAGTTCCAATATAGAATACGGATGTTCCTGAGTCCTAGACGGTGACACTTGAGTCTAAAACGTCTCAAACCACCGCGCTTACCCTGTTTCTTCTCCCTGCGAGGTTACCACGCCGCTTCGTTATGTTGACTGCTGACCGCTCGGAAAACACACGTTGTTCCGCCATGTTGAAAAAACGTAAACACAGACTGCTGAGAACCACACACGCTGCTGAAAATTCACTCAAGGATGGCTTCGCTCGATGCACGAACTCCGTAGCACCCGCGCAGATCTTGAGTAGAAACTCCTGGTTTTACATCCTGGCACACCAATTACACGCAAGAGATGAATAAATCCATCCCCTACGCGAAAAAGTTAACGAACACAAAACAACACGACAGTCCGTCGCCATCTTGAAACCGGAAGTGTCTCCTCGGTGATGGATACGAGGGACGCGCAGGAAACTCCCACGACGCTGGACAAGAGGAGACGGTAGGAAACCTCCCCAACGATGGATAAGAGAGACGCTACAATCCTTCCCCTATGCTGGACAAAAACGCAGTTGAATCAAGAGCAAAGCCCCAAGAAAACAAGCCCCGACGATAAAAGGGGGACCCTCCCCAGGGCTAACCCAAGAAAACAAACAAGAGACGATAAAAGGCGGACCATTCACAGGGCTAGTCCAATGAAACAATAAAATCACACAGACGATAAAAGGCGGGCCCTTAAAATGGCCCAAAGAAAGTTTCTTTTTTTCTTCAACAAATAGGAATCGGAATTGGAATTAGTGTTTCCTAGCGGTCACCCATCTAAGTACTAACCACGCCCGACATTGCTTGACTTCAGTGATCGATTGAGAACAGTTTCAACGTGGTATGACCGTTGACTTGAAGCACTTTTTCGCCAATAAACAGCTCGGTTACAGCGGTTGCAGCCGGTTTTGTGCAAACAGAAAGAGTTCATGTTAAATTTGAAATTACCGTGGGGATAACAGATGTTTCACATTCGAAATTTACCTGTGACTATGTGTTTTAATTGTTTCAGCTTGAGTATTATTCATGTACCCACTTCATATGATATATAACTGTAGTATGCACATGACGAGATGTAGCGAAATCCGTCAGACAATAAATCTGGCATTCCCTTGGAGTTCTGAGTATCGGCCTAATCCGTTAATCACTCCCTACCACACCATTCTCTTCAGGATACGATTATCTAACTGTTCGTCTGCACTACACACACCATTCTCTTCAGGACACGATTATCTAACTGTTCGTCTGCACTACACACACCATTCTCTTCAGGACACGATTATCTAACTGTTCGTCTGCACTACACACACGATTCCATGGAGAGCCGACCAAGCCTGCCGCATCATGCCCCAATACCCCACCTAGCGGTGCAGACCCAGCCAGTCTGTCCGTCTGCTCGCTTCCCGCCACGCCAGCATGTCCTGGGGAAAAGATCCAACAAGTGTTCCCTATCTTTGATTTCTTAATTGAAGCATACCATTCTGTGGGATGTATGCCTGTCTTCACCTCCCTCAGCAGGCTCTGTGAGTCCGTTACACTCACAACATGTGTGTGCTGGTTGTTCTCGGGCTAGCGGACCTTCCTTATGACCGCCTCCACCTCCATTCTCAGGCTAGAGCATGTCAAGAGGAACAGCAAAACTCAGAGACAACGAGGAAACTTGATAAGAAAAGAGCAAGGGGAGAAAAGTTAGTTGCATATCCTTTACAGGAGGTAGCAGTCAACCCCAGCATGTTTTGGCTGTTCGTGATTTCTGGGCAAGTTTACGTTCACTGGTTTGCCATTACTTTCTGTACGACCGGCACCCATACCATTTCATAAAAAAGCAGCGTAAGGCGGTCTGCTGCCAAATCGCCCGCAGGTGTGTTTCGAACGCGGTATGCGGAATTACGAACTGACACCTTCCGTAACATCTTCACCACTAAGCGAAAACAAAGCAATAAATACCTGGATGGCTTGGCCACCTGTCATGGTCATGATAAGAACACGAATCGGTTGAGATGGCGAACCAAGGCCAGACAAGCTTATCGGCATATGTGATATGTGTACCGATATTTGTGGGGTAGGCTGATATATGTGGCTACAATTCTATTTCGGGATAAGTTCTGGCCATTACAAGGTTGGGTACTCTCCGCCAAGACCCATCAGGCCCATGGACTCAGCTGTCACTCTCTCTTTCTACCAGTGGATTTACTCCTCTGGGGACTCTCTCCAGCTGACACAACTCAACTCTAAGACCGTCATGCTAAATTAAAAATTGTAATGTAACAAACTAGTATAGGAGAGAACAGATGTAGTGGGATGCATCGGAAATGGCATCTAGATAGAGAAAGGTATCCCTAGTTTAACAGCCAGGTAGCCAGCACTGCGAGATCATCATAGGAGGTGACTTGTCCCTGTCTATGCGTCTGGTCGTTACTGTTGGCTCACCAGATGTGAGATCTTCCTACCGGTAGTGGCTGGAAAGATGGTCAGGATGTAAACGGGCTTCCGCACTCTGACGAATTGTTCATATCACAGGGTGTTCAGTGGTTCTGAATGTCTCTTCGTACCCACTAATACCCACCACAACTGTCCAACGTTTTGACTAGCGGCGTAGTTGATCGAGTCAAACTGGTCTCCACGTGGCTTCAGGATCGTCAGAGAGTCACTGGGCTTCTCAATCTTAAGGTTCACATCCATCGCTGGTTGTGTGGAGCTGGAATACGTAAACGGTTGTGGTGCTGGCTTTCTCCATGGTATATTTCTGGACAGGGTACTGCAACTGACCGGATCTTGGTGCTCCGCACCAACAAATAGGATGAGGATAGGCTTAGCTTTGTAACCTTGACCCGCCTTTTCAGACCCGTCACATGTTCTTAATGGCTTACAACCAGGAGGGTGATCCTTATTAAAATGAAATACAGCTCGCCGTTGGCCATCTTCACACTGTCAAAACCCTTAAAGATCCATCAAGACAGGAGGATGAAACACGAAGCTGTTACCACAACTTCCAGTAGCAACTGCCCTTCTCTCAGCTAATGGGCAAACTCCCGGCTCTCGTGAGCCGTCTCAAGAAAGGTGAACCCTGCCGTATTCCTTGCAAGGCAACTTTCCTGGGTTTGACCCCCCCCCCACCCCCCCCCTCCCAAGAAAGGTGCAATTGATGAAATATTCCCCTTTAGTAAACCCGGTGCAAAACTAACCCCTAGAACAGACTTCTAGAAGGGCCGAGAAAGCACCCGAACTGAGGGATTCTGAATAAGGTTCCCCGACTATTTTTAGCCCGGGTTTTCCCCTATCAGAATATAACAAATGAGGAGAGGACCTCTTGCCATTTCGTGATATTATGCATTGCTTTTGCTTACGACATTAATTTCACAATATTTTTTTTTTCGTATCACTGAGGCTAGACGAAATACCAAATGAACTATTTAAATCAGCAAGAGAAGTAGGAACACAATGGCTACATAGACTATTCAACAATGTTTGGGTAGAAAAACAGACACCAAGAGACTGGGGAAACGCAATAATTATTCCAATTTGGAAATACAAAGGCAGTAAAAGAGACTGCACACAATACTTGGACATTTCCCTTTTGAGTCACACTAGGAAAATACTTTGCAAAATTTTTGAGAAAAGATTAAGAACTACCATATAACCCCAGTTACATCTCGGATGTAGGAAAAACAAAGTGTGCTCAGATGCCATTTTGCTCTTAGACAACTTATAGAAAAAATTTAATTGAATTTAATGAAACACTCTACTTAGCCTTTGTCGACCAATAAAAGGTATTTTATAGAGTAGATAGAAACAAGCTGTGGGAAATCCTTAAACGATATGGAGTTAGTACACATCTAACAAACTTATGTAGAAGCTTATACAACAATAGTGAATGCACAGTTAGAAGAAATGGAGGATAACTCAGAACCGTTCACCATAAGATCCGGAGTACGGCAAGGTTGTGTCCTGTCCCCTCTCTTATTCATAACCTATATAGACAGCATATGTAAAGAAACCAGCCAGAGACCCCAAGAACACCGCATGACGAACAGAACCCAGAAGAAGAACCCACGGTAAATTACGCCATTAAAGAACTCCTATTTGTGGACGATCAAACACCAATAGCACAATCAGCAGCAGAATTACAAGACCACATGAATAGTCTCAACGAAATGTGTAAGGAACATAACACGAACATGTGCACCAGTAAAACAAAGGTAATGATTATAACCACATGAATAGTCTCAACGAAATATGTAAGGAACATAACATGAACATGTGCACCAGTAAAACAAAGGTAATGATTATAACCACATGAATAGTCTCAACGAAATATGTAAGGAACATTACATGAACATTAGCACCAGTAAAACAAAGGTAATGATTATAACCACATGAATAGTCTAAGCGAAATATGTAAGGAACATAACATGAACATTAGCACCAGTAAAACAAAGGTAATGATTATAACCACATGAATAGTCTAAGCGAAATATGTAAGGAACATAACATGAACAGTAGCACCAGTAAAACAAAGGTAATGATTATAACCACATGAATAGTCTCAACGAAATGTGTAAGGAATATAACATGAACATGTGCACCAGTAAAACAAAGGTAATGATTATAACCACATGAATAGTCTCAACGAAATGTGTAAGGAACATAACATGAACATGTGCACCAGTAAAACAAAGGTAATGATTGTAACCACAGAAGAAAGAAAAACAACAACAATAACAACAACAACAACAACAAACATTCATATAGAAAAACACCCCATGAAACAAGTAGAGACCTTCAAGTATTTAGGAAGTATAATATCATCAAATCAAAAATCAGAAGACGAGATCGAAAATATATTCAATAAGGCAAAGCAACTCATTGGACAAATGGCACCACTACTAAAGAAGAAACATGTATAAATAGTTACAAGATCATCATTGGCACCTTTCCGTCTTGACAGACGATAGTTTGGTACATTGTGCTTCAAAAAGGCTTAATAACTACGATCCATGGCGGTGGCGAGTGTGGCTGGTAAGGCCAATTCTTGCTGCAAATGTTTGCCCACAGTAGGTGCATGTGAAAACATGGTCATTTCCACCATTTTACGTCTCTCACACTCTGTGTGTGCTTTATCTGCAATTATTTTCTCCTTTGTCTGTATTCCATTTCTGATAGTTGCCCTCCATTCAACACGTTCAGCGGCGACGTGCTCCCAATGTGCATTATCAATGCCTGTATCAATCATGCCCCGCTTACACACATCTTTGTATCGTAGTAGAGGCCGACCCTGAGATCTCCTACCCGTCTGTAATTCACCAAAAAAGATGTCCTTTGGTATTCTACCATCATCCATCCTCCTAACGTGTCCTATCCATCTAAGACTACGAAGACTGAGCATGGAATACACCGTCACACAACCTGATCTTTCCAATACTTCAGTATTTGTGATTTTGTCTTGCCACTAAATATTTGCCTCTCCATAGCACAAAGCCTGGGCTAAAATAAAGAAACCATGTGTTGTCCATGCATCATGATCCCTCTCTCGGCCTGCCTAGTTCACTCCAGAGGAAAGTTAACAACTATACATCTGGAACAAGACAAGCTGCAGAAGCTGCCGGATCAGCAAAGCAATGCTCTAACTGTCCGCCTGTTGGAGCTTCGATCCTAGACCAGCAGCCAACCAAGGCTTAGGGCCTGGTCTGCCCTGTCATGACTTATTTTGTCTTTGGGTTGCATTTCCTCGCACCAGGATAAGGCTAGTACCCTCCCAATTGCGCTCTTCCGCCCGAAGCCGTTGGCACAATGTGGGGTGTCGGGTTTGGTAAGCGCCGCCCAACATTCGGCGCTAACAGAAAGTAGGTAGTACCGTCTACTGTCATACGGTAGCTAGCTACGGTACGTAAATAGTTACAAAGACAGCACTTTACAACACAATCTTCCTACAACTCACTGGACAAATGGCACCAATACTAAAGAACAAACATGTATCAATTGTTACAAAGACAGCACTTTACAACACAATCTTCCTACCAACTCTATGCTACCAATGCTAAACCTGGACAATAACAGAAAAAGAGAAAAGAAAAACCCCAACAACAGAAATGAGACTCCGAGAAGAATACTCAATGTATCGAGAAGTGAGAAAACCAGAAAAGAAGAAATCAGGACTAAAGTGGGGGTTATAGATGCGCTAGATTTTATTAGAAGACAGCACGTCAAATGGTTTGGCCACATAACTAGGTTACCAACTAACAGTATACCACAACAAGCAATGCTGTACAGACCAAATGGAACAAGAAAAAAAGGCCGACAACGTAAACGATGGATTTATTTTTTGTTCGCTTATCCTATTTACAGGACATCGCTGTCAACACCAGCACTTTGCCGCTGTTGTTGATATCTTGGCAAGATTACGTTCAGTAGTTTGCCATTGCTTTCTGAGCGACCGGCTCACATACCCCCGTCAGTAACCAGCGCGACTCGATCCGCCACCGAATCTCGCGCAGCTGTGTTCCCCTAACTAAACGATGGATAGAGGGAACACAACAGTGTCCATAGGAATCTGATACACGAATCCCATGAACGGGCACTCTCCCGATGTTTATAACTTCACCTTGACACCGCAAGGTACACGAGGAACAAGATGAGATGAGATGATGAGATGAATGTAATATGCACAATTAATAAACAAAAGATGAGTGACTGGAAAGGCCGAATGTAAAACGGGCCTGCGTGCCCAATTTGTGACCCTTTGAAAATAAAGTCCTTTCGTTCGTTCGTTCGTTCGTTGGCTATTTAGTTAGTTAGCTGGTTAGTTAAGTATGCAGCTAGTTATTTGTTTGTTACTTTGTTAGCTAGCTAGCTGGTATGTTAGTAGTTAGTTAGCTAGCTAGTTAGTTAGCTAGTTAGTTCGTTAGCTAGTTAGTTAGTCAGTCAGTTAATTCGTCAGTTAATTAGTCAGTCAATCAATCGGTTAGTTAGTCAGTCAATCAACAGATCATTCTCATTACAAATGGATCTATTAGTCCATAAGTCGTCAGATCCTGACTGACTGCCCCAGTTCTGTGTTGGCTGACTATTAATCTTTGGCTCTTGGGCTACCCGCAGGGCGCTCTAGTTTAGCTTGACCCCGTCTAACTTGACATTCTTGCAGTCTGGTCAAAGTTATAGAATAGCATCCTTCCCTTGACTCATTTACTCTTCCCTGAGAGAGCTCAGAATGCCAACCTGGCCCACTGCTCATCAACTTCCTACAGCAGCCATTGCCGGCTAGCTTACCTGCCCATTTGTTTCCTATGACATCAGCGTGTCCTGGCACAAACATGAAACAGATAAGTCAGTCTTAATGTCATGAGTGTGGGTTGGTCACGATTTCCATATGGTGATATATTCACCCATATACCGGACATCGTTATACGCTTGACTTCTGTGCGCTTGCATTTTGGATATATTTATGCGTCCACGATGGACAAGTTACCCGTTGTTTAGGCGTGTGCCAAAGCGTATTTGGGTGTGGGTGGAGAAGATGTTGACTGCTCCACCCGCTCATACACTGAGAGCATACGTGTAGAATGGTGTTTGTCCATCAAGAATGATGGTGACCATTTATTGCATCCAGTGGGCTTGAAAGCTTGGAGCCGTGAGTTCTAAGATGGCAGAATGACTTGCGCAATGAATTGGATTAAAGTTAGGGAGAGTTGCAAAATTCTTCAACTACAATCTTTCACCTGAGTTCATCTTAATCCAGTGGCAAGACAAGTCAAGACGATTGGAGACGATTACAGGTGCAGTGGATGACCAGGCCGCTCTACGTGCCTTGCCGTGCTCATTACGCCCCACAACGCTTTGCAGGTAAAAGCCGTCTTGCCCGTTGAATCATCAATGATTTCTTCCTCGCAGTCTGACGAATCCTGTCTTCACATGTGGGTTGTGTATAGGATAGTCTGCATGACTTGTGTGAGGTGTTTCCTCTAATCAGTACTCGATGTAATAGCTGTGTGACATTGATTTCATAGTCACCTTTTTTATGACTTATGTGAATGCCTCTAGGCTTGTTGACCAACATCCTCTCTACACAGCATTTCACAACATTCCTTAACAATAACAACACAATGTCTGTAGACAACTGAACACCTCAAGAAATAAAAGAAGTCCGGCACAGTTTTATATCATTATATTTCCATTGTCTGCTATTCACATTTATCACTTTCACCGTTATTAATTTCTACTATTACAAGTAGACTTCTGGAAATAATTATTGTATTAAACTCAACTCAACTCAGCATGCCGTAACTCAACATGTGTCGAGCTCGCCATTTGAATACACAACGGGCTCTCATACGATCCGTCCACCCGAACAGATCTGCCCCGAACGGTCACAACGACCCACCCGAAAAGATCATACCCGAATGGTCACGAGGCAGTCCCAGGACTAGACTTGTCCTATATTTCCGGGTGTCCCCAAGCAATATTACATCTTACTGAGCTACAGGCAATATTACATCTACCTGAGCTACAGACAATAGTACATCTACCTGATCTACAGGCAATATTACATCTACCTGAGCTAATTATAACTGCCATGTTTTAGTGATTCATGTATTATTGAATACTAGCTGACACGGCCCGGCTTCGCCCAGACTCTGGTGGGGAGCATCTCATTTAATTCATATAAGTAGTCATATAAGCTCCCGTTCCCGACTGTCTGTCTGTCTGTCTGTCTATCTATCTATCTGTCTGTCTGTCTGTCTGTCTGTCTGACCCGGCCCAGCCCATGGTGGAGAGCATCTCATTTAAATCATATAAGTAGTCATATAAGATCCCGTTCCCGACTATCTGTATGTCTGTCTGTCTTGGGTAAATGGAGGAGGGAGGAGGAAGAGGGAGGTGGAGGAGGGAAGAGGAGGGAGGAGGAGGGAGCAGGAGACAGGAGGAATAGGAGGGAGGAGGAGGGATTAGGAAGAGGAGGGAGGAGTAGGGTGGAGGAGGAGGGGGAGGAGGAGGGAGGAGGAAGAGGGAGAAGGAGGGAGGAGGAGATCGCAGGAGGAGGAGGAGGAGAGGGAGGAGGAGGAGGGAGAGGGAGGAGGAGGGAGGAGGAGGAGAGAGTAGGCGGAGGGAGGAGGCGGAGGGAGCAGGAAGAGGGAGGAAGAGGAGGGAGGAGTAGAGAGTGGGAGGAGGGAGGAGGCGGAGGGAGGAAGAGGGAGGAGGAGGAGGGAGAAGGAGGAGGGAGGAGAAGGAGGGAAGAGGATGAGAGGGAGGAGGAGGAAGAGGGAGGAGGAGGAATGTGAAGGGAGGAGGAGGGAGGAGGTAAAGGGAGGAGGAGGGAGGAGGATAGAGGAGGAGGAGGGATGAGGAGGAAGAGGGAGGAGGAGGAATGTGAAGGGAGGAGGAGGGAGGAGGTAGAGAGAGGAGGAGGAGGGAGGAGGAGAATGGAGGAGGAGGGATGAGGAGGAGAGGGAGGAGGAGGGGGAGGAGGGGGAGGAGGAGGGAGGAAGAAGGAGGAGGGAGGAAGACGGATGAGGGGGAGGAGGGAGGGGGAGGAGGAGAAGGGAGGAGGAGGGAGCAGGAGGAAGGAGGAGGGAGGAGGAGGAGGAAGAGGGAGGAGGAAGAGAGAGGAGAGAGGAGGGAGGAGGAGGGAGGAAGAGATAGGCGGAGAGAGGAGGAGGAGGGAGGAGGAGGAGTAGGGATGAATAGGAGGGAGGAGAAGGGAGGAGAAGGGATTAAGAGAAAGAGGGGGGAAAGGGGAGAAGGAGGAGGGAGGAGGAGGAGGAAGAGGGATGAGGAGGGAGGAGGAGGGAGGAGGGAGGATGAGGAGGAGGGAGGAGGAGGAGGGAGGATGGTGAAGGAGGAGGAGGAGGAGGGAGGAGTAGGGTGGAGGAGGAGGCGGGGGAAGAGGGAGGGGGAGGAGGAGGGAGAAGGAGGAGGAGGGAGGAGAACGTAGGTGGGGGAGGATGAGAAGGGAGGAGGGAGAGGGAGGAGGAGGGAGGAGGAGGAGAGAGGAGGAGGGAGGAGGTGGAGGGAGAAGGAGGAGGGAGGAAGAGGTAGAAGGAGGAGGGAGAAGGAGGGAGGAGGAGACAGGAGGAATAGGAGGGAGGAGGAGGGATTAGGAAGAGGAGGGAGGAGTAGGGTGGAGGAGGAGGGGGAGGAGGAGGGAGGAGGAATAGGGAGAAGGAGGGAGGAGGAGAGAGGAGGAGGAGGAGGAGGAGAAGGGAGTAGGAGGAGGGAGAGGGAGGAGGAGGGAGGAGGAGGAGAGAGTAGGCGGAGGGAGGAGGCGGAGGGAGCAGGAAGAGGGAGGAAGAGGGAGGAGGAAGAGGGAGAAGGAGGGAGGAGAAGGAGGAGGGAGGAGGAAGGAGGAGTAGAGAGTGGGAGGAGGGAGGAGGCGGAGGGAGGAAGAGGGAGGAGGAAGAGGGAGAAGGGAGGAGGAGGGAGGAGGTAGTAGGATGATTGATTGCCATCCCACCAGGTTAATATGTTATCGCGGACCTCAGAAAGAAGTGTCTATGTAGAAGACCATTTCCTGGACGTACGTATTTTGGGAGGGGGAGGAGGGAGGAGGGAGGAGGAGGAAGAAGAAAAAAAAACTACGACAGTTGGCATCTCTGGAATGAAAGGAAGGCGTGTAGAAAATTTCATCTCAATCGGATGGGCCGTTCGCGAGCGTATAAAGGACATACGGACAGAGATACATAAATACATACAGAGATACATACGCACATCCTAATTTATATATAAGATGGCACATTTTTCATAAGTTTATAATGCATATTGTTTCTGTGGTTGTCGTCGTTGGGCGAATTTTAGATTCGTAAGTGACGTATGAATGAAATAATGCACGAGCGCAGAGACACAAGAAAAGAAGAATGTCGGCCGAGCTTGTGTATCCATGTATGAACCCTTTGGAAAGACAAAGTTCTTTCGTTGGGTCCCCTCGTGGTTTCACATGTTTCACGGGACCCCACATGTTTCACGGGACCCCACATGTTTCACGGGACCCCACATGTTTCACGGGACCCCACATTTTTAACGGGACCCCACATGCTTGACGGGACCTCACATGTGTCACGGGACGTCACGTGTTTAACGGTACCCCACATGTTTCACGGGACCCCACATGTTTCACCGGAACCTACATGTGTCACGGGACGACATATGTTTAACGGGACCCCACATGTTTCACAGGATCACACATTTAAACCCAGCGTCAAGCTTGTGTGTTGTTTTCTACCAAAGACCCCCAAAGGCCATGGCACTAAACCTTCCAGATTCAAGCCATGCTTTCTGCCAGGCCATCTCGATTTTCTTAGCACGCTCATGGAGTCCGCTTGGGTGAAAGTCTTTGTCTCCAGCCATAGCCCTCTGGTCCAGCCCATCTCAATCTTCTCACAGAAGCAGAAGGCAACAGTCTCTTATTTAAAATCCGGAAAGCTTTACTGTCTCAGAAAGTCGAGTGTGGGATAAGTGGAAAGTCTGTTCCAACGTCTCCAAACTGGAAGCAGAGTGCAAACTGACTGCAGGAGAAAGACCTCCGGAGTCATGACCCCGATGGTTCCCATCCCTAGAGAGTGTGGGGAAGATTTGTTTTTTGCCTTCGCATATTCTTTACAGGACATCGCTGTCAACATCAGCATCTTTCAGATGATTGTGATTACTAGGCAAGATTACGCTCAGTAGTTTGCCATTGCTTTCTGAGCTACCGGCGCACATACTCCTAAGTTACCGACGCGGAGAGAACCGCTACCGATTCTCACGCAATGTCACGTTACTCATGAGAGTATGCGGGATTACGGAGAAAGCCGTGTAACTCCTAGACCAGGGAGCCCGGCGTTGGGAAGATAATAGGTCGAAATATTCGGCGAAAGGAGGCACTTCTGATTATCGGAAGTCTCCTGTCGTTCTTGCTCCGAAGATTGAATTTAATTACAATGTCATCATTATCATCATCCAGTGCCTTTCTGGCTAGCGCCGTCGATCATGTACCTTGACATATTGCGATCTCCAATTTCATGGGACAGATCGTATGTTGACTCCCTTCCGTGCCATGACACAAGACTGCAGTTTTTCTGTTGTAAGCTTCTTTCTTATTGTTTTCATAATTATTCGCAGTAACAGCGGTAAGTTCCATCCATTGACTATATCATCTTGTCCCATCAATATTGCACAGCTCCTCGATTTTAAACATCCAGTAATAGTTCGTGTGTTTCTACCTATTATTGTATTTATTTGTTGATACATGGAACGTGAGTATTTTCCCTAGTTTGTCCTAATCTCCATGCACTGTTGATTCAGCCAGACTCTTTTAACCACTTTGCATTTGTTTTGCATTTGTATTATTTCTTTACGTATTGTATTATATTCGTATCTAGTGTCATGGGCCCAATAACCTGTTGACAGTGACAGACAGGAGACAGGAGAATAGGTCAGATAGCCTGACCTCCTGCAGTAGGTTCGCGGAGGGCGAGCCACGTGACAAGCAAGGGAAAGCCCGTGGGCCCCGCACCGCATCACCCCGCACGGGTCTCACGAACTGTGAGCAGCCGTGAACTGTCCAAACGTACCGCTGTTGGTCAGACGGGTTCAGGACAGTGAGACGGACAGACATAGGGCAGTGATAGTGTTTCGTGAGCGTTGAGTTATAAGTGTAATATTAATGGCGTGGTTGAGTTGCGAAGCGAGCTGATTTAAACTGAAACAGCGTGAGAGCTATGTTTAAACTGAGACAACGTGAGAGCTATGTTTAAACTGAGACAGCGTGAGAGCTATGTTATACTACTATATTGATTTATTTCTTGTAAATGATGAATATCTTGTGATAATACTGTTGTACAAGTTGCGAGTTGCAAGAGCGCAACTTCTGTGAGTTTGCTCATACACGTGGGTTTGTAAATAAAACGTCTAAACTGTTGGTGTCATGCGTGAAAGTGTCATTCTTGAATACGTGTATGTGTTTCACCTATCTTGAGATGCGAGCCAGAAGTATGTCTAATTGAGACCTTGACAGAGAGTGTACGTGGGCGC
This sequence comes from Cepaea hortensis, assembly GCA_963921405.1. Taxonomy (NCBI): domain Eukaryota; kingdom Metazoa; phylum Mollusca; class Gastropoda; order Stylommatophora; family Helicidae; genus Cepaea; species Cepaea hortensis. The sequence continues at coordinate 7,865,923 of OY992895.1, forward strand.
TAGTCACGGTGATTTGAACAGCAAAGTGATATAGAAGCCAACAATGACGGAAGAAACTGCCTCAAAAACACAAAAGGAAAGCTTGCCGGCCAACGAAACCCCCAGCTGATAACATAAGCATAGTAACGTCAACAAGATAAGCCAGCTACCACTGGCGCAAAGAAACAAACAAACCTACGCCGCAATATGCACCACCAGGTCACCAACCAATGCCACATGGGCTGGTTGCGCCAAGGTGGAAAGTTTTGTTTTTTTCCTCAAATGGACATCGGATTGGATGACAAGTCTCGCTAGCCCTTTTCCCTAAGGTTGTTACCTCTGACCCCTACATTTCCCGTGAACCTTTGAGCTCCATGAGTGTAACTAACTGTCTGTGATTTATTGTTAACCCTTACTCTTCTTGTCTTGTGGGTTGTAGTTTGTGACTACTACTCTACTGACTTATGTCCTGTTAACTCCTTTCTGTCCACGACAGTCCATACTATGCCATGTTTGTAATGGACGGGTGCGTGCGAAACGGTGAAGTTCAAGACTTAGAGTGCTCTTACCCCACCCACCATGTCGACTGCATAAACAACATGACGACTCGGAATGGGAACAAATGTGCCCTTGTTTGGATGAAGAATGACTTGCGCGATGAATTGTATTTAAGTGAGGAAGAGTTGCGCAATTTGTCGACCATTCTCTCTCGCCTGAGTCCATCTGAATCCAGTGGCAAGACAAGTCAAGACGACTGGAGACGAATACAGGTGAAATGGATGACCAGGGCGCTCTACGTGCCTGACCGTGCTCATTATGTCCCACAACGCTTTGTAGGCAAACGCCGTCTTGCCCGTTAAATCATCAATGATTTCTTTCGCAGTCTACTGAATCCTGTCTTCACATGCCAGGTAGGCATACACTAGTTCACCGATTGGATTAACGCCGAATCGGTGAGCCTCGCCTGGTTTAGCCAGCCTGTCACAGCTGTTGGCCCTGGGGGGGGGGGGGGGGGGGTTCGATATAGCATGCTGACAGCTACTAGCAGCCACAGACGTGAGCTGGATGTCAGGCTTGGAGCAGTGGGGAATGGGCCGTGCAAAGGGCGTGACAGCCATTCTTATCAAAGGTACTACCAATGCCCAACATCCCAGACCGCCCCTTGACCATAGTAAATGTCACACCCTCATCATCATGTGTCATGCCGATAAGCGTGTGCGGTCATGTTTCGCCATCTCACACGATCACAAGAGTGGTGGATCAGCTCCGTGTCCTGGTTTCGATCACACCCCGCGGCCAAGCCAATGTTAAACGACTTAGAAAAGAGAGTAATGGAAGGCGCGGTTCTTGGTAGAAGAGGCAGTGGACTATCAACACGAAGATGGACACACGATAGTAAAAACACCCTAGTGGACAGCGGAACTGGCGATAGATCGAGCGTCTCTCTCCTGCAGGCCATGATGCGTATCATTTACAGGATGTCGCTCAATCCCAGCATTTTTTGGCTATTTATGATTTCTTGGCAAGTTTACATTCAGTAGTTTGCCATTGCTTTCTGAACGACCTGCACTCATACCATAATTCGTAATCCCGCATACCGAGTTCGAAACAGCGGGAGATTTAGCAGCAGACAGACTTGCGTTGGTTTTCATATAATGGTATGAGTGCAGGTCGTTCAGAAAGCAATGGCAAACTACTGAATGTAAACTTGCCAAGAAATCATAAATAGCCAAAAAATGCTGGGATTGAGCGACATCCTGTAAATGATACGCAACATGGCCTGCAGGAGAGAGACGCTCGATCTATCGCCAGTTCCGCTGTCCACTAGGGTGTTTTTACTATCGTGTGTCCATCTTCGTGTTGATAGTCCACTGCCTCTTCTACCAAGAACCGCGCCTTCCATTACTCTCTTTTCTAAGTCGTTTAACATTGGCTTGGCCGCGGGGTGTGATCGAAACCAGGACACGGAGCTGATCCACCACTCTTGTGATCGTGTGAGATGGCGAAACATGACCGCACACGCTTATCGGCATGACACATGATGATGAGGGTGTGACATTTACTATGGTCAAGGGGCGGTCTGGGATGTTGGGCATTGGTAGTACCTTTGATAAGAATGGCTGTCACGCCCTTTGCACGGCCCATTCCCCACTGCTCCAAGCCTGACATCCAGCTCACGTCTGTGGCTGCTAGTAGCTGTCAGCATGCTATATCGCCCCCCCCCCCCCCCAGGGTGACAGGCTGGCTAAACCAGGCGAGGCTCACCGATTCGGCGTTAATCCAATCGGTGAACTAGGGTATGCCTACCTGGCATGTGAAGACAGGATTCGGTAGACTGCGAAAGAAATCATTGATGATTTAACGGGCAAGACGGCGTTTGCCTACAAAGCGTTGTGGGACATAATGAGCACGGTCAGGCACGTAGAGCGCCCTGGTCATCCATTGCACCTGTATTCGTCTCCAGTCGTCTTGACTTGTCTTGCCACTGGATTCAGATGGACTCAGGCGAGAGAGAATGGTCGACAAATTGCGCAACTCTTCCTCACTTAAATACAATTCATCGCGCAAGTCATTCTTCATCCAAACAAGGGCACATTTGTTCCCATTCCGAGTCGTCATGTTGTTTATGCAGTCGACATGGTGGGCGGGGTAAGAGCACTCTAAGGCTTGAACTTCACCGTTTCGCACGCACCCGTCCATTACAAACATGGCATAGTATGGACTGTCGTGGACAGAAAGGAGTTAACAGGACATAAGTCAGTAGAGTAGTAGTCACAAACTACAACCCACAAGACAAGAAGAGTAAGGGTTAACAATAAATCACAGACAGTTAGTTACACTCATGGAGCTCAAAGGTTCACGGGAAATGTAGGGGTCAGAGGTAACAACCTTAGCGAAAAGGGCTAGCGAGACTTGTCATCCAATCCGATGTCCATTTGAGGAAAAAAACAAAACTTTCCACCTTGGCGCAACCAGCCCATGTGGCATTGGTTGGTGACCTGGTGGTGCATATTGCGGCGTAGGTTTGTTTGTTTCTTTGCGCCAGTGGTAGCTGGCTTATCTTGTTGACGTTACTATGCTTATGTTATCAGCTGGGGGTTTCGTTGGCCGGCAAGCTTTCCTTTTGTGTTTTTGAGGCAGTTTCTTCCGTCATTGTTGGCTTCTATATCACTTTGCTGTTCAAATCACCATGACGAGCGCCCACGTACACTCTCTGTCAAGGTCTCAATTAGACATACTTCTGGCTCGCATCTCAAGATAGGTGAAACACATACACGTATTCAAGAATGACACTTTCACGCATGACACCAACAGTTTAGACGTTTTATTTACAAACCCACGTGTATGAGCAAACTCACAGAAGTTGCGCTCTTGCAACTCGCAACTTGTACAACATTATTATCACAAGATATTCATCATATACAAGAAATAAATCAATATAGTAGCATAACATAGCTCTCACGCTGTCTCAGTTTAAACATAGCTCTCACGTTGTCTCAGTTTAAACATAGCTCTCACGCTGTTTCAGTTTAAATCAGCTCGCTTCGCAACTCAACCACGCCATTAATATTACACTCATAACTCAACGCTCACGAAACACTATCACTGCCCTATGTCTGTCCGTCTCACTGTCCTGAACCCGTCTGACCAACAGCGGTACGTTTGGACAGTTCACGGCTGCTCACAGTTCGTGAGACCCGTGCGAGGTGATGCGGTGCGGGGGCCACGGGCTTTCCCTTGCTTGTCACGTGGCTCGCCCTCCGCGAACCTACTGCAGGAGGTCAGGCTATCTGACCTATTCTCCTGTCTCCTGTCTGTCACTGTCAACAGGTTATTGGGCCCATGACACTAGATACGAATATAATACAATACGTAAAGAAATAATACAAATGCAAAACAAATGCAAAGTGGTTAAAAGAGTCTGGCTGAATCAACAGTGCATGGAGATTAGGACAAACTAGGGAAAATACTCACGTTCCATGTATCAACAAATAAATACAATAATAGGTAGAAACACACGAACTACTACTGGATGTTTAAAATCGAGGAGCTGTGCAATATTGATGGGACAAGATGATATAGTCAATGGATGGAACATACCGCTGTTACTGAGAATAATTATGAAAAGAATAAGAAAGAAGCTTACAACAGAAAAACTGCAGTCTTGTGTCATGGCACGGAAGGGAGTCAACATACGATTTGTCCCATGAAATTGGAGATCGCAATATGTCAAGGTACATGATCGCCGGCGCTAGCCAGAAAGGCACTGGATGATGATAATGGTGACATTGTAATTAAATTCAATCTTCGGAGCAAGAACGACAGGAGACTTCCGATAATCAGAAGTGCCTCCCTTCGCCGAATATTTCGACCTATTATCTTCCCAACGCCGGTCTCCCTGGTTTAGGAGTTACACGGCTTTCTCCGTAATCCCGCATACTCTCATGAGTAACGTGACATTGCGTGAGAATCGGTAGCGGTTCTCTCCGCGTCGGTAACTTAGGAGTATGTGCGCCGGTAGCTCAGAAAGCAATGGCAAACTACTGAGCGTAATCTTGCCAAGTAATCACAATCATCTGAAAGATGCTGATGTTGACAGCGATGTTCTGTAAAGAATATGCGAAGGCAAAAAACAAATCTTCCCCACACTCTCTAGGGATGGGAACCATCGGGGTCATGACTCCGGAGGTCTTTCTCCTGCAGTCAGTTTGCACTCTGCTTCCAGTTTGGAGACGTTGGAACAGACTTTCCACTTATCCCACACTCGACTTTCTGAGACAGTAAAGCTTTCCGGATTTTAAATAAGAGACTGTTGCCTTCTGCTTCTGTGAGAAGATTGAGATGGGCTGGACCAGAGGGCTATGGCTGGAGACAAAGACTTTCACCCAAGCGGACTCCATGAGCGTGCTAAGAAAATCGAGATGGCCTGGCAGAAAGCATGGCTTGAATCTGGAAGGTTTAGTGCCATGGCCTTTGGGGGTCTTTGGTAGAAAACAACACACAAGCTTGACGCTGGGTTTAAATGTGTGATCCTGTGAAACATGTGGGGTCCCGTTAAACATATGTCGTCCCGTGACACATGTAGGTTCCGGTGAAACATGTGGGGTCCCGTGAAACATGTGGGGTACCGTTAAACACGTGACGTCCCGTGACACATGTGAGGTCCCGTCAAGCATGTGGGGTCCCGTTAAAAATGTGGGGTCCCGTGAAACATGTGGGGTCCCGTGAAACATGTGGGGTCCCGTGAAACATGTGGGGTCCCGTGAAACATGTGAAACCACGAGGGGACCCAACGAAAGAACGAAAGAACTTTCTCTTTCCAAAGGGTTCATACATGGATACACAAGCTCGGCCGACATTCTTCTTTTCTTGTGTCTCTGCGCTCGTGCATTATTTCATTCATACGTCACTTACGAATCTAAAATTCGCCCAACGACGACAACCACAGAAACAATATGCATTATAAACTTATGGAAAATGTGCCATATTCAATAATACATGAATCACTAAAACATGGCAGTTATAATTAGCTCAGGTAGATGTAATATTGCCTGTAGATCAGGTAGATGTACTATTGCCTGTAGCTCAGGTAGATGTAATATTGCCTGTAGCTCAGTTAGATGTAATATTGCTAGGGGACACCCGGAAATATAGGACAAGTCTAGTCCTGGGACTGCCTCGTGACCATTCGGGTATGATCTTTTCGGGTGGACCGTTGAGACCGTTCGGGGCAGATCTGTTCGGGTGGGCGGATCTATGTAAGCCCATTGTGTATTCAAATGGCGAGCTCGACACATGTAGAGTTACGGCATGTTGAGTTGAGTTGAGTTTAATACAATAATTATTTCCAGAAGTCTACTTGTAATAGTAGAAATTAATAACGGTGAAAGTGATATATCTGAATAGCAGATAATGGAAATATAATGATATAAAACTCTGCCGGACTTCTGTTATTTCTTGAGGTGTTCAGTTGTCTACAGCCATTGTGTTGTTATTGTTAAGGAATGTTGTGAAATGCTGTGTAGAGAGGATGTTGGTCAACAAGCCTAGAGGCATTCACATAAGTCATAAAAAAGGTGACTATGAAATCAATGTCACACAGCTATTACATCGAGTACTGATTAGAGGAAACACCTCACACAAGTCATGCAGACTATCCTATACACAACCCACATGTGAAGACAGGATTCGTCAGACTGCGAGGAAGAAATCATTGATGATTCAACGGGCAAGACGGCTTTTACCTGCAAAGCGTTGTGGGGCGTAATGAGCACGGCAAGGCACGTAAAGCGGCCTGGTCATCCACTGCACCTGTAATCGTCTCCAATCGTCTTGACTTGTCTTGCCACTGGATTCAGATGAACTCAGGTGAAAGATTGTAGTTGAAGAATTTTGCAACTCTCCCTAACTTTAATCCAATTCATTGCGCAAGTCATTCTGCCATCTTAGAACTCACGGCTCCAAGCTTTCAACCCCACTGGATGAAATAAATGGTCACCATCACTCTTGATGGACAAACGCCATTCTACACGTATGCTCTCAGTGTATGAGCGGGTGGAGCAGTTAACATCTTCTCCACCTACACTCAAATACGCTTTGGCACACGCCTAAACAACTGGTAACTTGTCCATCGTGGAGGCATAAATATATCCAAAATGCATGCGCACAGAAGTCAAGCGTATAACGATGTCCGGTGTATGGGTGAATATATCACCATATGGAAATCGTGACCAACCCACACTCATGACATTAAGACTGACTTATCTGTTTCATATTTGTGCCAAGACACGCTGATGTCATAGGAAACAAACGGGCAGGTAGGCTTGCCGGCAATGGCTGCTGTAGGAAGTTGACGAGCAGTGGGCCAGGTTGGCATTCTGAGCTCTCTCAGGGAAGAGTAAATGAGTCAAGGGAAGGATGCTATTCTATAACTTTGACCAGACTGCAAGAATGTCAAGTTAGACGGGGTCAAGCTAAACTAGAGCGCAGCCCAAGAGCCAAAGAATAATAGTCATCCAACACAGAACTGGGGCAGTCAGTCAGGATCTGACGACTTATGGACTAATAGATCCATTTGTAATGAGAATGATCTGTTGACTGACTGACTAACTAACCGATTGATTGACTGACTAATTAACTGACGAATTAACTGACTGACTAACTAACTAGCTAACGAACTAACTAGCTAACTAACTAGCTAGCTAACTAACTACTAACATACCAGCTAGCTAGCTAACAAAGTAACAAACAAATAACTAGCTGCATACTTAACTAACCAGCTAACTAACTAAATAGCCAACGAACGAACGAACGAACGGACTTTATTTTCAAAGGGTCACAAATTGGGCACGCAGGCCCGTTTTACATTCGGCCTTTCCAGTCACTCATCTTTTGTTTATTAATTGTGCATATTACATTCATCTCATCATCTCAACTCATCTTGTTCCTCGTGTACCTTGCGGTGTCAAGGTGAAGATATAAACAGCGAGAGAGTGCCCGTTCATGGAATTCATGTATCAGATTCCTATGGACACTGTTGTGTTCCCTCTATCCATCGTTTAGGTAGGGGAACACAGCTGCGCGAGATTCGGTGGCGGGTCGAGTCGCGCTGGTTACTTACGGGGGTATGTGAGCCGGTCGCTCAGAAAGCAATGGCAAACTACTGAACGTAATCTTGCCAAGAAATCAACAACAGCGGCAAAGTGCTGGTGTTGGCAGCGATGTCCTGTAAATAGGATAAGCGAACAAAAAATAAATCCATCGTTTACGTTGTCGGCCTCTTTTTCTTTTTCCATTTGGTCTTTTTCCATTTGGTCTTTTTCCATTGCTTGTTGTGGTATACTGTTAGCTGGTAACCTAGTTATGTGGCCAAACCATTTGTAGTGCTGCCTTCTAATAAAATCTAGCGCAGCTATAACCCCCACTTTAGTCCTGATTTCTTCTTTTCTGGTTTTCTAACTTCTCGATACATTGAGTATTCTTCTCGGAGTCTCATTTCTGTTGTTGTGGTTTTTTGTTTTTTTTCTCTTTTTCTGTTATTGTCCAGGTTTAGCATTGATAGCATAGAGTTGGTAGGAAGATTGTGTTGTAAAGTGCTGTCTTTGTAACTATTTACGTACCGTTGCTAGCTGCCGTATGACAGTAGACGGTACTACCTGCTTTCTGTTAGCGCCGAATGTTGGGCGGCGCTTACCAAACCCGACACCCCACATTGTGCCAACGGCTTCGGGCGGAAGAGCGCAATTGGGAGGGTACTAGCCTTATCCTGGTGCGAGGAAATGCAACCCAAAGACAAAATAAGTCATGACAGGGCAGACCAGGCCCTAAGCCTTGGTTGGCTGCTGGTCTAGGATCGAAGCTCCAACAGGCGGAAAGTTAGAGCATTGCTTTGCTGAGCCGGCAGCTTCTGCAGCTTGTCTTGTTTCAGATGTATAGGTGTTAAATTTCCTCTGGAGTGAACTAGGCAGGCCGAGAGAGGGATCATGATGCATGGACAACACATGGTTTCTTTATTTTAGCCCAGGCTTTGTGCTATGGAGAGGCAAATATTTAGTGGCAAGACAAAATCACAAATACTGAAGTATTGGAAAGATCAGGTTGTGTGACGGTGTATTCCATGCTCAGTCTTCGTAGACTTAGATGGATAGGGCACGTTAGGAGGATGGATGATGGTAGAATACCAAAGGACATCTTTTTTGGTGAATTACAGACGGGTAGGAGATCTCAGGGTCGGCCTCTACTACGATACAAAGATGTGTGTAAGCGGGACATGATTGATACAGGCATTGATAATGCACATTGGGAGCACGTCGCCGCTGAACGTGTTGCATGGAGGGCAACTATCAGAAATGGAATAAAGACAAAGGAGAAAATAATTGCAGATAAAGCACACACAGAGTGTGAGAGACGTAAAATGGTGGAAATGACCATGTTTTCACATGCACCTACTGTGGGCAAACATTTGCAGCAAGAATTGGCCTTACCCGCCACACTCGCCACCGCCATGGATCGTAGTTATTAAGCCTTTTTGAAGCACAATGTACCAAACTATCGTCTATCAAGACGAAAAGGTGCCAATGATGATCTTGTAACTATTTTTACATGTTTCTTCTTTAGTAGTGGTGCCATTTGTCCAATGAGTTGCTTTGCCTTATTGCAGTGTTTCCCAACGTGGGGCCCACGCCCCACAGGGGGGCAATTTGACTGTTAAGGGGGGCAATTCGAAAATGGAAGAAATCGGCTGAATATAACAAAACAGGGAGACTTGAGACTGAAGTTAACTAAATTGGAACCTGACATAAGATCTCTTTGCAGCAAGCATCAAGCGCAAGGATCTCACTAAATTTAAATAATAAATAATTACTAATAATTAAAATAATATAGAAAAATCTTTCATTAAAATTATTTTGTACTTGAATTTCAGTTCTCCATTATATGTTTTGAAAATTTACTTACTGTGTTTGCTCAATAATTACCTAGTGATTTCTTCCTAAAACCTATCATTCAAGTTTCTTTAGTGAACATTTCAATTTTTGAATATTAAAAATAATGTATATGTTGTGGGGGGGGGGCATGGGGCGGGGGAGGGGGGCAATATGAATTTTAGAAAGGCTTAAGTGGGGCACGTTACAAAAAAGGTTGGGAAACACTGCCTTATTGAATCTATTTTCGATCTCGTCTTCTGATTTTCCATTTGATGATATTATACTTCCTAAATACTTGAAGGTCTCTACTTGTTTCATGGGGTGTTTTTCTATATGAATGTTTGTTGTTGTTATTGTTGTTGTTGTTGTTTTTTCTTCTTCTGTGGTTACAATCATTACCTTTGTTTTACTGGTGCACATGTTCATGTAATGTTCCTTACACATTTCGTTGAGACTATTCATGTGGTCTTGTAATTCTGCTGCTGATTGTGCTATTGGTGTTTGATCGTCCGCAAATAGGAGTTCTTTAATGGTGTAATTTACCGTGGGTTCTTCTTCTGGGTTCTGTTCGTCATGCGGTGTTCTTGGGGTCTCTGGCTGGTTTCTTTACATATGCTGTCTATATAGCTTATGAAAAAGAGAGGGGACAGGACACAACCTTGCCGTACTCCGGATCTTATGGTGAACGGTTCTGAGTTATCCTCCATTTCTTCTAACTGTGCATTCACTATTGTTGTATAAGCTTCTACATAAGTTTGTTAGATGTGTACTCACTCCATATCGTTTAAGGATTTCCCACAGCTTGTTTCTATCTACTCTATAAAATACTTTTTATTGGTCGACAAAGGCTAAGTAGAGTGTTTCATTAAAGTCAATAAAAAATTTTCTATAAGTTGTCTAAGAGCAAAAATGGCATCTGTGCATCCTTTGTTTTTCCTACATCCGAGATGTAGCTGGGGTTATATGGTAGTTCTTAATCTTTTCTCAAGAATTTTCCAAAGTATTTTCCTAGTGTGACTCAAAAGGGAAATGTCCCAGTATTGTGTGCAGTCTCTTTTACTGCCTTTGTTTTTCCAAATTGGAATAATTATTACGTTTCCCCAGTCTCTTGGTGTCTGTTTTTCTACCCAAACATTGTTGAATAGTCTATGTAGACATTGTGTTCCTACTTCTCTTGCTGATTTAATTAGTTCATTTGGTATTTCGTCTAGCCTCGGTGATACGGAAAAAAAAAAAAAAAACATTGTGAAATTAATGTTGTAAGCAAAAACAATGCATAATATCACGAAATGGCAAGAGGTCCTCTCCTCATTTGTTATATTCTGATAGGGGAAAGCCAGGGCTAAAAATAGTCGGAGAACCTTGTTCAGAATCCCTCAGTTCGGGTACTTTCTAAGCCCTTGTAGAAGTCTGTTCTCGGGGTTAGTTTTGCACCGGGTGTACTAAAGGGGAATATTTCATCGATTGCACTTTTCTTGGGGGTTTGGGGGGGGGGGGGGGGGGTCAAACCCAGGAAAGTTGCCTTGCACGGAATAAGGCAGGGTTCACCTTTCTCGAGACGGCTCACGAGAGCCGGGAGTTCGCCCATTAGCTCAGAGAAGGGCAGTCGCTACTGGAAGTTGTGGTAACAGCTTCGTGTTTCAGCCTCCTGTCTTGATGGATCTTAAAGGGATTTGACAGTGTGAAGATGGCCAACGGCGAGATGTATTTCATTTTAATAAGGATCACCCTCCTGGTTGTAAGCCATTAAGAAAATGTGACGGGTCTGAAAAGGCGGTTCAAGGTTACAAAGCTAAGCCTATTCTCATCGTATTTGTTGGTGCGGAGCACCAAGATCCGGTCAGTTGCAGTACAATGTCCAGAAATATACCATGGAGAAAGCCAGCACCAAAGCCGTTTACGTATTCCAGCTCCACACAACCAGCGATGGATGTGAACCTTAAGATTGAGAAGCCCAGTGACTCTCTGACGATCCTGAAGCCATGTGGAGACCAGTTTGACTCGATCAACTACGCCGCTAGTCAAAAAGTTAGACAGTGGTGGTGGGTATTAGTGGGTACGATAAGACATTCGGAACCACTGAACACCCGGTGATATGAACAATTCGTCAAAGTGCGGAAGCCCGTTTACATCCTGACCATCTTTTCAGCCACTACCGGGAGGAAGATCTCAGAACATACGGTGAGCCAACAGCAACGACCAGACGCATAGACAGGGACAAGGTCACCTCCAATGAAGATCTCGCAGTGCTGGCTACCTGGCTGTTAAGCTAGGGATACCTTTCTCTATCTAGATGCCATTTCCGTTGCATCCCACCACACCTGTTCTCTCCTATACTAGTTTGTTACATTACAATTTTGAATTTAGCATGACGGTCTTAGAGTTGAGTTGTGTCAGCTGGAGAGAGTCCCCAGAGGAGTAAGTCCACTGGTAGAAAGAGAGAGTGACAGCTGAGTCCAGGGGCCTGGTGGGTCTTGGCGGGGAGTACCCAACCTTGTAATGGCCAGAACTTATCCCGAAATAGAATTGTAGCCACATATATCAGCCTACCCCACAAATATCGGTACACATATCACATATGCCGATAAGCTTGTCTGGCCTTGGTTCGCCATCTCAACCGATTCGTGTTCTTGTCATGAACATGCCAGGTTGCCAAGCCATCCAGGTATTTATTGCTTTGTTTTCGCTCAGTGGTGAAGATGTTACGGAAGGTGTCAGTTCGTAATTCCGCATACCGCGTTCGAAACACAGCTGCGGGCGATTTGGCAGCAGACCGCCTTACGCTGCTTTTTTATGAAATGGTATGGGTGCCGAAAGTAATGGCAAACCACTGAACATAAACTTGCCGGCGAATCACGAACAGCCAAAACATGCCGGGGTTGACTGCTACCTCCTGTAAAGGATATGCAGCTAACTTTTTTCCCCTTGTTCTTTTCTTATCCAGTTTTCTGGTTGTCTCTGAGTTTTGCTGTTCCTCTTGACATGCTCTAGCCTGAGAATGGAGGTGGAGGCGGTCACAAGGAAGGTCCGCTAGCCCGAGAACAACCAGCACACACATGTTGTGAGTGTAACGGACTCACAGAGCCTGCTGAGGGAGGTGAAGACAGGCATTCATCCCACAGAATGGTATGCTTCAATTAAGAAATCAAAGATAGGGAACATTAGTTGGATCTTTTCCCCAGGACATGCTGGCGTGGTGGGAAGCAAGCAGGCGGAAAGACTGGCTGGGACCTCACCGCTCGGTGGGGTAGTTGTGCATAATGCGGCAGGCTTGGTCGGCGCTCCATGGAATCGTGTGTATAGTGCAAACAAACAGTTAGATATTCTTCTCCTGAAGAGAATGGTGTGGCAGGGAGTGACTAGAGGATTAGGCCGATACTCAGAACTCCAAGGGAATGCCAGATTTATTGTCTGACGGATTTCGCTGCACCTCGTCATGTGCATACTACAGTTATATATCATATGAAGTGGGTACATGAATAATACTCAAGCTGAAACAATTAAAACACATAGTCACAGGTAATTTTCGAATGTGAAACCTCTGTTATCCCCACGGTAATTTCAAATTTAACATGAACCCTTTCTGTTTGCACAAAACCGGCTGCAACCGCTGTAACCAAGCTGTTTATTGGTGAACAAGTGCTGCAAGGTCAACGGTCATACCGTTGACCTTGCAGCACTTGTTCACCGATTCCGATTTGTATAAAAAACAATAAACTGTCCACCTCATTCAACCAGCCTCAATGGTGTTGGTTATAATTGCGGTGGTTCATTGTGCGATATTGATTGTTCTGTTCTTTTCGCGCATTAGACGACTTCTGTTACTGCGTGTCTGGCCGGATTCCTATTTTTCACCATCCTCCGTGCCATCCTCGGTGCCTCTGCCGTTGTTCCTGCGTGTGCCTGCTGCCACTATCGGTTTTCTCCTCCTTCTCGTTTGGCGTTTTTCTTGAGTTTCTGCTCTCTCTTACCTCCGTGTGTTTGATTTTTCTTGCGTTGGGCCCTTTTAAAGGCCTGTCTTTTATCGTCTTTTACAATATATTCCGGCCTGCCGCAGGGATCACCATTATCTCCGGTACTGTTCAATGCCTACACTGTGAGAATCACTAGCGAGTAGAACACTGGACCGGGGAGGACACTGTCATATGCCGACGATGTATTAGTGTATCGTCAGGGTAAGGATAAAGATCAGGTTGCTGTGGAACTACAAACCGAACTCAATCGCATAAGTTCTTGGTGTGTTGAAGCTTGGGCAATGGTCAAACCAACAAAGGCAACAGTGGCATGGTTCTCTTTGAATAACCAAATTGGCAACACTCTAACACCAACGGTAAATCTGTGTTCAGAGACTGTGGATGAAACGCACGCAATGAATTACCTGGGGATACGTTTTGATCGAAACCTTGCTTATAATGAGCACCAGGTGATAACAAAGGTCAAGCGGGGTTTCGCTGCGAAAAACTTCACAGCAACTGTGAGCAGCGCCATCTATGTCTTCTATACGATGGCGATCCTGACTCTTAGCCGTAAGCACATAGAAAGGGTGGAAAGGATACAGAACGAAGCTATGCGCATTATTCTTGTATGTAGAAGAGATACAGCATGCAGGGCGATGCGCTGCCTTCTTGATTTTCCGGCCATTGAAGACAGAATACAAATTTGCAGAGCACGTGCCTACCTCAGAGATAACGCAAATACACAACATCCAATATCCAATGCATAGTGAAATTAGGAAGGTGAAGTGCAGCAGGTTAAAAAGAGGACGGTCGTGAATGGGTCAAGCCGAAGACATTCTTCAACAGGTGTGTTCACTTGAGGACTTAGAATCTGGAGAAGAGTGGGTTCAAGCGCCATCAGATTTTTGTACGTCTTTTTATGTTTGCATACAACTAGACAGAAAATGCAGACAAGAAATTCCGACTGCTGTGGAGGCGGAAGTACAAGCGTTGATTTTCGAGAATTGGTCGTTCAGTGATGCTGTCATCTACACAGATGGGTCGGTCGTCCGAAATGTGAGAAGCTCATGGGCCTTTACGGCTCAGGCCGGAGAGAGAATTCTGAAGGAGGACTCTGGTTCTTTTGTTGAGACCACAAGTAGCCTGTCTATGGAAGTCATGGTAGTAAGTAAAGCAATAACATGGTTCGAGACACAGACATCCACTAGGGCATGTTTCAAGTGGATGCATTTTTAAGCATGCTCAAGTGGATAAAGATAGGGTGGATCCGAAGAGAGTGGTTGCTGTCTCTGGAGCGGTCTCGGTTGGCAAAGATTAGTTTCATTTTCGTGCCAGGGCATGCGGGAATACAAGGAAGTGAGCGGGCTGACAAGCTGGCAGGTAAGGCTACTGTGGAGGGCGGACGCGCCATGGACCAGGCTGACATTCTGAATGCACTGCGAGAAGTAAGACTTTTGCAAGAACCAAGTGATGACTGTGAATCTACAACCATGGTCAGACTGTGAGAACAGCAAATTAAAAGAGGTGTGGCCAAACAAGAATACTACAATCAATCAATCAATCATGTGCCATGCCGGAAAGCATGGGCGGTCATGACTAGCCATTTCACTCGATCACCAGAGTCGTGGATCAGCTCAGTGTTCCTGTCTCGACCATGCCATGTGGCCAAGCCGTCCAGGTATTTTCCTCTCGGTCTTCCTCGTGGTTTGTTCCCTTCGATCTTGCCATTTGTCACTAAGTTCTCCAATCCATTTCTTCTCAAAACATGTCCAAAAAATTTTGACTGTCTACGTCTAATTTCTCTAATCAATTTATGCAGAACTACGCAGGAAGCCAAAGAAGATTTATAAGCCAACACAGAACTGGTGTCGTTAGCCGCTTCACGCTGCTGTATTTGCTGAGGGCGGGATCCTAGCACTTATGGACTGAATGGTTCGATGTACAATAAGGATGATCTGTCGACTAACTAACTAACTAACTGGTATCGTCTGTGTGTGTGTGTGTGTGTGTGTGTGTGTGTGTGAGTGTGTGTGTGTGTGCGTACGTGCGTGCGTGTGTGTGTGTGGGTGTGTGTGTGTTGTTTGTCTTTTTTTTCTCATTAGACTAGCCCTGTGAGTGGTCCGCCTTTTATCGTGGCTGTTTGTTTTCTTGTTTTAGCCCTGGAGAGGGCCCGCCTTTTATCGCCGGGGCTTGTTTTCTTGGGGCTTGGCTTTTGGTTCAGCTGAGTCTTTGTACAGCGGTGGGGAGGGATTGTAGCGTCTCTCTTGTCCAGCCTCGTGGAGGCTTCCTACCGTTTCATCTTTTCCAGCGTTGGGGAGGTTTCCTATCGTCTCCTCTTCTCCAGCGCCGGAGGGGTTTCCTGTATGTCCCTCTTGTCCACTGTTGGGGATGTTTCCTGTCATCTCCTCTTGTCCAGTGTCTGAGGGGTATCGAGTGCGTCCCTCCTCTCCATCGTTGGGGAGATTTCCACCCTTCTCCTTGTCCCCCTCATCGGAGAGGGTTCTTTCGCCACTCTTTTGTCCACCGTTTGAGAGTTTTTACGCATCTCTATATATTTCCTATCGTCCTGTTTGCGTCTGGTCGATTTCTTTCATCCTTGCTATATTTGTTTTCTTTTGCTGTTGGATTTATTTTATGTTGGACGCAAAGTGGTCGGCTGATTTTATCTTTCCATTTCCGGATTCTCAATCTCCATAGTTTCTTGTAAGTTGATATTTTTGTGTTGTCTTTCACTTGTCTTTTCACACTGGGCTCTCTGAGCATGTGGTAAGCGTGTCGTACTTTATTGCCATCTCTCCATTGTTGTTTCCATGTTTCAGTTACTTGTTGTGTGATTGAATTTTACTGTATTCTGGCTGTTTGTCCCGCGTTTTGGTGCCCTGCCTGGCCTCTCATTGCCAGTTATCCCTCTGTGTATCTCCATGACATGTCCACGTACATAATCATCTACTGTGGTGTTTGAACCAAGTGTTACATATCATTTCTTGGTATTCTGTCCTTGTTGTTAATCTTCCACCTCTCTCATTCTTATCACCAAAGCTATTGCCACCAGTATGGCAGTCATTTCAAAATGTTTACACTGGCTCATTGTGGTATACTGTATAATTCATTTTAAAACATATTTTTGTCCTCTTGTTGTCTGCTATTGGAGCATATGCGTATATTATGTTAATATCCAGAGGTTTGCCATGGAGTTTCACAATAATACTCTGTCTGAGATTGTCCAGAATACTTTAACCCTCTTAGTACTCATTTATCCGAAATTATGCCAACTACCTTTTTGTAACCCTTCCCTCCTGAGTTAAGTATTATTTCTGTATGTATCTAAATATTTTTTCCCAAGTACCTTGCCATCGCATTTCATAATATATATTAACAACAAATTGTTATTATACATATGGCCCGATATAATACAATTTTACTTCCCATATTTGGTCTATTACATCATATGTAAATTATCATAACATCAGGCTAGCAATGCGTTGATTAATCACCACTTTTATGAACAATTCTGAGTAAACGGGTTGTGGACTGACCACAATGAAAGAAACACTACTAATTTCAATTGTTGTTAGGGACATAACAACATAACAGTTATTCAGGGGACATTACTCGATTTAAATTAAATATAGTATGTGATATAAATAAATTTTGACATTTTCATTTCCTGTGATAAATTCTTCATAGTAATTAACAGCAAATAAAATTCAGCATAAATAGCAGATAATAACTTAAGGAATCTTCATTGTTTATGACAACATGTTGGCATTGTTTTTATGCGTAAAAGTTAATAACAGACTTTTATATTTCTTTGCAATATGACATACAAGTTTTTATCCTCTTAATGACAGAACCATTAGAATTAAAGCTATAAATGCATATTTGACCGTCCTTTACTATGGGACGCAAATTAAAAGTATGGACCTTTGCCTAGCCAGGAACAGGTAAATCCGCTGTACTGACCTCGTATTCCAGGCCCAGCTAACGGCCCAATCAAATTCCCTGTACCTGCAAACGGCCGGCCAAGGCCACAAGTGTAGCTAATTTCAAACTGTTCTCTCTCTCTCTCTCTCTCTCTCTCTCTCTCTCTCTCTCTCTCTCTCTCTCTCTCTCTCTCTCTCTCCTTCCCTCTATCTCGCGCACGCGCTCAAGCAACGCAATGCTTACTGCGTGGTCTAACGGTTGGAAATGTATAGATACAATCAAAAGTACCATTTTCAGGAAACATAAGTGATTCAGCAATAATATTGACAAATAAGTGGAATGAGAAAAAGTGCGAACAGGTTTTTTTAAAAAATTATTAAATGGTTTGGTTTACATGGGAGCGAATGATTACTGAACCATCATGGTCAACAGGTACATGGGAGGGAATGATTACTGAACCATCATGGTCAACAGGTACATGGGAGCGAATGATTACTGAACCATCATCGTCAACAGGTCATATGTAAGTAGCTACACCATGCCAAGATTATAATGTTGTCACACGTATATGAATGTATATATCTATATTATCTTCATGGCATTATATCTGTTCTTCACATTGTACCTTTCTCTAATTACTTTGTCTGCTTTAAGTAATATTAGATCTAACTTCTTTGGGGTTTTCTTTATGGTTTTAAATCTTCACCTCATCTTTCCTATAACTGGCACAGCGTGTTGATTAGAAAGAGATTCAGAAGCAGTTTGGTAGCAGTAACAATCTGACCAGGATCAGATGGACATCGTGACCGTTGTGATTATGCACAGTGTATCTGTGCGGGCTGTTGTTTGTCGAGACTCCTGTCTTTTCCACGTTTCACATTGGGCAGTGGGGAGCATTTTGTGCGATATTCACAGGCACAGGAACAGAGCATAATGGGGACCCGTTGCTGCGAAGTTGGAACCGCGACTAACTAACTAACTAACTAGCTGTATTTGCTAATGTAAAAAGGACACTGTTTTTGTATATAATAAAAGTATAAAAAAAAAAATTAACAATATCCATGAAAGTCTGTGTCTCCAACCAATGTCTTCTGGCCCAGCTTTTCTCGGTCCTCTTAGCTCGCTCATGGAATCGCTTAGACCAGTGCTTCTCAAACTTTTCACTTTAGCGGAACGACATACAATTTTCCTTTTGCACCAGGGAACGGTGCCGTTTAAAAAAATTCTCCTTGTAATCTGAAAATTTATATGACCTAAATATACATTTTAATATAAATATAAGATTTAACGTAATTATGGGTGTTGTCCCGGTGTGCTAAATACTGCTCCATAATATTATTGGATGACGGTGATTTATTTAATGGGTGAAAGTCTGAGCCTATAGTCATTGCCTTCTGGCCCAGCCCATCTCGATCTTCTTAGCACCCTCATGGAGTCCCTTAGACAACATGCCTGGTTGAAAGTCTGTCTCCAAGCAGGTGTCAGAGTCCTAAATATCTTCTCCTTCTAGCTCACTGGACTTAGACAGGCAAATTACAACGTCCACGACACATATACTAATAACAATGACTGCAATCGGAAACTCGCAGGAGCTGTCTCCTGAACAACGTTTATTACATTATACTACAGGATAACATTATGGTCTCACTTCGCAGTCATTCTACACAGGCAGCCAACCGCTCGCTCACGTCAACATCACAGTCTCACATCATCCCGCACATATCACAGTTAGTACATTCCTCGAATATCAATACACAACGTTCATCTCATCTATCCGTCACAACACTATCGTTCGATCGTTCTATCTCTCGCTATTCTCCACACGACCGTCTCTATCCGCTGTCTCACACGCACTGACTCTCTCCTCCTTGACCTTCCCACATCACGTGGGTCTGTCCACGGGCTTCTTGCCTGACCGTCCGTTGGCCAAGCCGTGGTGTCTCCTACTGTCCTTGACCTAATCTATTGCTTACACTGACTATTGCTTACATACAGGCAATAACACTATTGCTTATATACAAGACCCTGACACTCTCCTCCCGCACAAACAATGTGGCACTTTCTCTTGGAAATGTGACACATACTGTTGTTGTTACTTTTAATACATCTTTTTAACCTTGTCAGGGGACTGTATGATCATCAGTATACGCTTGCGTCCCTTTTTACTCTGGTCTTTTCCGAGATCAACTATAACTATTGTTCTCTCTTTTTCAGTACTGAGGTTTCTCTCCACGTTTTGTCGTGTTCTGGCAAATGTTCTGGTTGGGTCTACTTGCCATACCTCGTTATACTCTTTAATACCCACTCCGTGACATTACATTCTGTTCATGTTTCCCAATCGATTCGCTGTGTACTATCATCTCATAGTTATTGTGGCTATGCTGGTTTAAGGATTCTCCATTGATTCACGCCTGGAATAAGGGTACTACTTCCTCTTACAGCTTTCTTAGATTTTCTCTCTATTCAGACGTGGTCCCCCTCGTCTCTATTTAATGCACCCCAATCGATTTTTTTATGAGCACGCTATGTCAATGTTGTGGTCATGGTTCGAATATACTTCATGTATGTAATAGTCCCGCTTACCTCATCTTATGTCAGACCGCGAGTTGTTTACGTTTTCGGGCACACCTCTTTTACTGTTTTGGAGAGTTATTATTAATCTCTTTTGTTGGTATACCCCTGTTGGTATGTTCCTTCTTGTTACAATATTGTGGTATTAGTTTTGTAACACTATTGCTAAGCGTCATTCGTCGGGCTATCCACCATACGCGAAGGTAAGTTTGGTAACACTCGCGTATTGGGATTGCCAGGCGTTGATTCTCAGCATTACAACTTATACCTTTCACAGCTGTACTTACGCTTATATGTCTATCACATTCTAACAATACAAACTACTATAATACTAAAATTAGACATTGGATGTCATGCAATTAATAAATTTACAATAAAATGTTCATCGTCGCTGCCTTTATACGCTTATAGGATACTGTTCTTGTCCTGTGAAAATTATGCACACGTAATTAAATTACCGGTGTTCAATGTTCATTGCGGTGCTGGAATGTTTGGCATTTCTTCCTTCTCAACCGATTATTGACGTACTCTGTATATATTGATATTGTCTTTTCCTCTGCATAGTGTTATGAATTTGCACCAAGTTTGGACAATTTGTAAGTCCGTTCTGTAAAATCATTGGAGTTCACACATGTAAAATATGTATTAATGTTTTAAGTTCGGTGGCCTTACTTATGAGTATGGCCATGGTGCGTCTGTCTGTGACTGTTTTTGCCATAGTTCGTAGGTTGGCATCTGGTTCATTAAACTGGGAATGGATGTCTGTACATGTGAAGTTCTTGTCGTTGTTGGTCGATTTCTAAATGTGGACTCTGTAGATACTCGTTTGAAACAAAGTCAATATGGGTATAGCTTACTGTTAGATACTTGAAATCACATGTTGAGTCTTACTGTTCTGCCGATGACACTTTTCACGTTGAAGGAACTTTTATGTTGGTCTATACAATGGAGTGTGCTAGTATCATAGCGCTGGAGTCGTACAGCAGACAAGGCAACTCTGGAGTTCCTCCATCTAAGGATATAAAGTGGGTTACGGTTAAAAAGTAATTTCCTGACGGGTGGGGATTTTCAAATTTCATGTTGAGATCATTTTGAGTGCTATCTCCAAACCTGCACTCGTACATGTGTGTATACATACAATAGTTCAAATAATAATAATAATAATAATAATAATAATAATAATAATAATAATAATAATAATACACCATGTATAGTTTTGAAATGTAATCGTACATGTTTGTACACTGCTCTGCAATTTGTGTATATTTTCCAAAATGTGTAGGGTACTTTGTTGCTGGTTTTCGTCAGTAATTCCACCGACTGATGTTTTACTTTGTTCAGCATAAGTATGTGTATGAGTTGATTTGACATAGTGCTTATCCATGGTAACAACAAACTTTGGTTCACCAGTAATGATGTAAGTATTGAGGTTAGATGGTTTGTCATGAATAATGTCATCTGTGTTACTATGAGTAGTGCGAGTAGAATTATCCATTGTGTGCACTTGCGCGCGTGTGTTGTTAACAGGAGGTATAGCATGTACCATGATGATTTGTGATCTTTTATCGCACTTGTACGATGTTTGTTATCTGTACCTTCTTTTCTTTGTGGATAAACACCAGTTTCTGTTTTTTCTTGTTGTGAGATGGTAGTTAAGTTGGTCTGGTGTGGTACTTTGGTCTGTTCATCATGTTGTTGTATGATGAGTGGTGTGGTGTTAACTTTCTGCCATGTCTGGGTTTTGGACTCTGTGTGGTCTATTGTATTTAATACATTTCCAATTAATAAATCGCAGCATGGGTTGTCTAATAATGCGCAAGTTACTCTGCCTGATAGGAATGGTGATCTTATATTGGCCCATGCCATAGGTTATTTCTCTATTGTCCCTGAAACAGTTCTGCAATAGATGTACTCATCTAGGTAGTCTTTCGGATCAGCTATGGTCTTCCGAAGACCGATAAGACAGGACCCTGTGTCGCGTATACATGTGCATACTGTGTCATTAATGTATCCCTCATGGAATGTTAATTTTCCTACCGACAGTCTGGAGGTTTTGTTCATTTTCTCCCTTTCTTGTTGAGTATTATCCTCTTTTACTACTGAGTGAGGCTGACTGATGTTAACAACATTATTGAAATATGGTACGAAGTCTGTTGGATAAAACTCAGTCTGTTCTGTACTTGCAGTGTTTGTTCTACTTGTTTTCGTATCTGTGATGTTGATTTTTTCTAAGTTCTTTGCTGAACTGTCTGTTGTAATGTTTGTGGCTGCATTTGCTTTTGCTTTCTGTATTCTTTTTACTCCTTCACATTCGAAACGTCTGTGTCCAAATGCTAAACAAAAATGACATTTGGTTCTATATTTCCTCTGGTTTACCTTTCCCAATTTTTGTGCTATAATAGTGTTTAGGTATTCTTGA
Source organism: Cepaea hortensis (assembly GCA_963921405.1). Taxonomy (NCBI): domain Eukaryota; kingdom Metazoa; phylum Mollusca; class Gastropoda; order Stylommatophora; family Helicidae; genus Cepaea; species Cepaea hortensis. The sequence continues at coordinate 7,888,197 of OY992895.1, forward strand.
TAAGTGGGATTCTTATCGCATATTCCATTTTCTGTACGCGGAGTGCTACAATGTTTGCACAGTACTGGTTTTGTTTTCTGTGATTTGTTTTGACAGTCTGTGGCTGCAGATGCAGTTGCTCTGACAGTGCTATTTTGTGGAGTGCTTTTCCCTGCGTCTTTAATTTGGTTGTAATATTCGCAACATTTTATTAGTAATTCTTTGATAGGCTCTGTGTTGTGTTCTTCTAAATATTTTCCGCATTCGGATGGGAGTGTTGCTTTAAGTTTTTCCACTACTAAGAACTCTAATATTTCCTGATTGTTGTATGTACTTCTAATTTCACACATTAGTTTTTTGTAATATTCTTCTATTTCCTGTATATACTGGGTAAACGACTTGTTCGGGGTCGGTTTCAGATTTTGCACTTCTAATTTTAGAGTGCCGAAGTAGTTCACATAGCGCGTTGATATGTTTGTTTCATAATATTCATAGTCTTCCCTTGACATATCTGGTATCATCTCTTGTAGTTTTTGACTTTCTATTGGTACGAATACCCTATACCATGTACCCCATCTACTTTTTGGAATTTTGTATTCTTGCATTTTCTTCTCGAATTGCTTTGTCCAATCACGGATTAGGTTATGTTTCTTATGCCACTCTTCAGTGATCTTGAAGTTTTCTCTGTCTTGTTTCCGTGTACTTTCGAAAAAAGGCTTGCAGTTTTCTGTAATGTTTTGTGCCCCAGTATCCTGATAGATCTGGAGAGTTTTCATCTGACATCATTTTCTGTTACTTGATATTTAACTCTACTAATGATGATATTTATACAAGCAAATCAAAGAATGCAGATTTGGGTAATTAGCAATCAAAATTAATCAACTTATCTTTATCTGCTGTTTACTCGAACGCTTGATGTACAGGAACGTGATTCTCGTGCTGGTTACAGTTGATCTGTTCTGGTTACGTCGGTCGCTTTGTAGAATTGAAACCTGCTGTGGAAAGAAATGACGTTATTTTCGCTCTGATTTTATTAACAACTATCTGATTTACAATTTCTTATAGATCTTATGCAATAGATCTTCTTCTTTAAATAAGTAGCGTTCTTTTATGCATTTTACTTGGGTATGTGGTTCGTGTGTACTTCTGACACCATTGTACCTGTCAGAGTCCTAACTATCTTCTCCTTCTAGCTCACTGGACTTAGACAGGCAAATTACAACGTCCACGACACATATACTAATAACAATGACTGCAATCGGAAACTCGCAGGAGCTGTCTCCTGAACAACCTTTATTACATTATACTACTGGATAACATTATGGTCTCACTTCGCAGTCATTCTACACAGGCAGCCAACCGCTTGCTCACGTCCACATCACAGTCTCACATCATCCCGCACATATCACAGTTAATACATTCCTCGAATATCAATACACAACGTTCATCTCATCTATCCGTCACAACACTATCGTTCGATCGTTCTATCACTCGCTATTCTCCAAACGTCCGTCTCTATCGGCTGTCTCACACACACTGACTCTCTTCTCCTTGACCTTCCCACATCACGTGGGTCTGTCCACGGGCTTCTTGCCTGACCGTCCGTTGGCCAAGCCGTGGTGTCTCCTACTGTCCTTGACCTCAGCTATTGCTTACATTGACTATTGCTCACATACAGGCAATAACACTATTGCTTACATACAAGACCCTGACACTCTCCCCCCGCACAAACAATGTGGCACTTTCTCTTGGAAATGTGACACATTCTGTTGTTGTTACTTTTGATACATCTTTTTAACCTTGTCAGGGGACTGTATGATCATCAGTATATGCTTGCGTCCCTTTTTACTCTGGTCTGTTCCGAGATCAACTATAACTATTGTTCTCTCTTTTTCAGTACTGAGGTTTCTCTCAACGTTTTGTCGTGGTCTGGCAAATGTTCTGATTGGGTCTACTTGCCATACCTCGTTATACTCTTTAATCCCCACTCCGTGAAATTACATTCTGTTCATGTTTCCCAATCGATTCGCTGTGTACTATCATCTCATAGTTATTGTGGCTATGCTGGTTTAAGGATTCTCCATTGATTCACGCCTGGAATAAGGGTACAACTTCCTCTTACAGAATTCTTTGATTTTCTCTCTATTCAGACGTGGTCCCCCTCGTCTCTATTTAATGCACCCCAATCGATTTTTTATGAGCACGCTATGTCACTGTTGTGGTCATGGTTCGAATATACTTCATGTATGTAATAGTCTCGCTTACCTCATCTTATGTCAGACCGCGAGTTGTTTACGTTTTCGGGCACACCTCGTTTACTGTTTTGGAGAGTTATTATTAATCTCTTTTGTTGGTATACCCCTGTTGGTATGTTCCTTCTTGTTACAATATTGTGGTATTAGTTTTGTAACACTATTGCTAAGCGTCATTCGTCGGGCTATCCACCATACGCGAAGGCAAGTTTGGTAACACTCGCCTATTGGGATTGCCAGGCGTTGATTCTCAGCATTACAACTTATACCTTTCACAGCTGTACTTACGCTTATATGTCTATCACATTCTAACAATACAAACTACTATAATACTAAAATTAGACATTGGATGTCATGCAATTAATAAATTTACAATAAAATGTTCATCGTCGCTGCCTTTATACGCTTATAGGATACTGTTCTTGTCCTGTGAAAATTATGCACACGTAATTAAATTACCGGTGTTCAATGTTCATTGCGGTGCTGGAATGTTTGGCATTTCTTCCTTCTCAACCGATTATTGACGTACTCTGTATATATTGATATTGTCTTTTCCTCTGCATAGTGTTATGAATTTGCACCAAGTTTGGACAATTTGTAAGTCCGTTCTGTAAAATCATTGGAGTTCACACATGTAAAATATGTATTAATGTTTTAAGTTCGGTGGCCTTACTTATGAGTATGGCCATGGTGCGTCTGTCTGTGACTGTTTTTGCCATAGTTCGTAGGTTGGCATCTGGTTCATTAAACTGGGAATGGATGTCTGTACATGTGAAGTTCTTGTCGTTGTTGGTCGATTTCTAAATGTGGACTCTGTAGATACTCGTTTGAAACAAAGTCAATATGGGTATAGCTTACTGTTAGATACTTGAAATCACATGTTGAGTCTTACTGTTCTGCCGATGACACTTTTCACGTTGAAGGAACTTTTATGTTGGTCTATACAATGGAGTGTGCTAGTATCAAAGCGCTGGAGTCGTACAGCAGACAAGGCAACTCTGGAGTTCCTCCATCTAAGGATATAAAGTGGGTTACGGTTAAAAAGTAATTTCCTGACGGGTGGGGATTTTCAAATTTCATGTTGAGATCATTTTGAGTGCTATCTCCAAACCTGCACTCGTACATGTGTGTATACATACAATAGTTCAAATAATAATAATAATAATAATAATAATAATAATAATAATAATAATAATAATAATAATAATACACCATGTATAGTTTTGAAATGTAATCGTACATGTTTGTACACTGCTCTGCAATTTGTGTATATTTTCCAAAATGTGTAGGGTACTTTGTTGCTGGTTTTCGTCAGTAATTCCACCGACTGATGTTTTACTTTGTTCAGCATAAGTATGTGTATGAGTTGATTTGACATAGTGCTTATCCATGGTAACAACAAACTTTGGTTCACCAGTAATGATGTAAGTATTGAGGTTAGATGGTTTGTCATGAATAATGTCATCTGTGTTACTATGAGTAGTGCGAGTAGAATTATCCATTGTGTGCACTTGCTCGCGTGTGTTGTTAACAGGAGGTATAGCATGTACCATGATGATTTGTGATCTTTTATCGCACTTGTACGATGTTTGTTATCTGTACCTTCTTTTCTTTGTGGATAAACACCAGTTTCTGTTTTTTCTTGTTGTGAGATGGTAGTTAAGTTGGTCTGGTGTGGTACTTTGGTCTGTTCATCATGTTGTTGTATGATGAGTGGTGTGGTGTTAACTTTCTGCCATGTCTGGGTTTTGGACTCTGTGTGGTCTATTGTATTTAATACATTTCCAATTAATAAATCGCAGCATGGGTTGTCTAATAATGCGCAAGTTACTCTGCCTGATAGGAATGGTGATCTTATATTGGCCCATGCCATAGGATATTTCTCTATTGTCCCTGAAACAGTTCTGCAATAGATGTACTCATCTAGGTAGTCTTTCGGATCAGCTATGGTCTTCCGAAGACCGATAAGACAGGACCCTGTGTCGCGTATACATGTGCATACTGTGTCATTAATGTATCCCTCATGGAATGTTAGTTTTCCTACCGACAGTCTGGAGGTTTTGTTCATTTCCTCCCTTTCTTGTTGAGTATTATCCTCTTTTACTACTGAGTGAGGCTGACTGATGTTAACAACATTATTGAAATATGGTACGAAGTCTGTTGGATAAAACTCAGTCTGTTCTGTATTTGCAGTGTTTGTTCTACTTGTTTTCGTATCTGTGATGTTGATTTTTTCTAAGTTCTTTGCTGAACTGTCTGTTGTAATGTTTGTGGCTGCATTTGCTTTTGCTTTCTGTATTCTTTTTACTCCTTCACATTCGTAACGTCTGTGTCCAAATGCTAAACAAAAATGACATTTGGTTCTATATTTCCTCTGGTTTACCTTTCCCAATTTGTATGCTATAATAGTGTTTAGGTATTCTTGATAAGTGGGATTCTTATCGCATATTCCATTTTCTGTACGCGGAGTGCTACAATGTTTGCACAGTACTGGTTTTTTTTCTGTGATTTGTTTTGACAGTCTGTGGCTGCAGATGCAGTTGCTCTGACAGTGCTATTTTGTGGAGTGCTTTTCCCTGCGTCTTTAATTTGGTTGTAATATTCGCAACATTTCTTTAGTAATTCTTTGATAGGCTCTGTGTTGTGTTCTTCTAAATATTTTCCGCATTCGGATGGGAGTGTTGCTTTAAGTTTTTCCACTACTAAGAACTCTAATATTTCCTGATTGTTGTATGTACTTCTAATTTCACACATTAGTTTTTTGTAATATTCTTCTATTTCCTGTATATACTGGGTAAACGACTTGTTCGGGGTCGGTTTCAGATTTTGCACTTCTAATTTTAGAGTGCCGAAGTAGTTCACATAGCGCGTTGATATGTTTGTTTCATAATATTCATAGTCTTCCCTTGACATATCTGGTATAATCTTTTGTAGTTTTTTACTTTCTATTGGTACGAATACCCTATACCATGTACCCCATCTACTTTTTGGAACTTTGTATTCTTGCATTTTCTTCTCGAATTGCTTTGTCCAATCACGGATTAGGTTATGTTTCTTATGCCACTCTTCAGTGATCTTGAAGTTTTCTCTGTCTTGTTTCCGTGTACTTTCGAAAAAAGGCTTGCAGTTTTCTGTAATGTTTTGTGCCCCAGTATCCTGATAGATCTGGAGAGTTTTCATCTGACATCATTTTCTGTTACTTGGTATTTAACTCTACTAATGATGATATTTATACAAGTAAATCAAAGAATGCAGATTTGGGTAATTAGCAATCAAAATTAATCAACTTATCATTATCTGCTGTTTACTCGAACGCTTGATGTACAGGAACGTGATTCTCGTGCTGGTTACAGTTGATCTGTTCTGGTTACGTCGGTCGCTTTGTAGAATTGAAACCTGCTGTGGAAAGAAATGACGTTATTTTCGCTCTGATTTTATTAACAACTATCTGATTTACAATTTCTTATAGATCTTATGCAATAGATCTTCTTCTTTAAATAAGTAGCGTTCTTTTATGCATTTTACTTGGGTATGTGGTTCGTGTGTACTTCCGACACCATTGTACCTGTCAGAGTCCTAACTATCTTCTCCTTCTAGCTCACTGGACTTAGACAGGCAAATTACAACGTCCACGACACATATACTAATAACACATGACTGCAATCGGAAACTCGCAGGGGCTGTCTCCTGAACAACCTTTATAACATTATACTACTGGATAACATTATGGTCTCACTTCGCAGTCATTCTACACAGGCAGCCAACCGCTTGCTCACGTCCACATGGGCGACATTTACACTGTCGCCCGTATGACCATTCGCAATCACAGTCTCACATCATCCCGCACATATCACAGGTTGTACATTCCTCGAATATCAATACACAACGTTCATCTCATCTATCCGTCACAACACTATCGTTCGATCGTTCTATCACTCGCTATTCTCCACACGTCCGTCTCTATCCGCTGTCTCACACACACTCCCTCCCTCCTCCTTGACCTTCCCACATCACGTGGGTCTGTCCACGGGCTTCTTGTCTGACCGTCCGTTGGCCAAGCCGTGGTGTCTCTTACTGTCCTTGACCTCAGCTATTGCTTACACTGACTATTGCTTACATACAGACAATAACACTATTGCTTACATACAAGACCCTGACACAGGCTGTTGCCTTTGTTAATGTCATGACCTCCATGGTTACAGTCGATGCTACTGGTGGATTAGGATTGTCGTTAAACCGTCTGGGAAAAGACTTATTGTGTTACGTTGACTGTTAATTCTTGATGTTGTAAACTCTTCAATATTACCTCTGGCTCCTGCATTTCCCGTGAACCGTTGAGCGCATTGAGTGTCACTAACTGTCTTTGTTCTATTGTTAACCCTCACTATTCCTGTCTTGCGGGTTGTAGTGTGTGACTATTACTCTACTGATTGTTAACTCTTTTCTTTCCATCACAGTCCGTACTAAGCCACGTTTGTACTGGACGGTTGCGAAACTATGGAAATTTACGTATTGGCCAGTCCACGTTTCTTTGCGGTACTCCGAACTTTGAATTGTACCGTCTGCTCTACGTCTCATTAGGATATCTAGGAACGGTAACTCTTCGTAGTGTTCGTGTCCCATAGTTACAGATGTGTTCTTATGCGTATGGTTCTTTATGGCCTGGAACGATGTTGCTTGTAGCTCGTCTATACTGATGATTTATTATATTGTCCACATAACGACGCTAGAAGACCAAGTTTTATTGTCTGAGGATCTCTTTTCTTCTAAATGGGCCATGAAGATGTCCACTAGAATAGGACCAAAAGGACTCCCCATGGCCACCGAGTCATTTTGGAGGTATGACTTTAGTAGCCAACCTCGTAGCGATAAAGATAGTCCACGTCCCTGAACACAAGGCGAGGCCTGACTTGTCTCTCACAGAAGCAGAAGGAAACTAGCCTCTTATTTCGGAATTAATCGGGAAAGCTTTTCTGCCTCAGAAAGTCAAGTGTGGGATAAGTGGAAAATCTATTCCAACATCTCGAAACTGGAAACAGAGTGCAAACTTACTGCAGGAGAAAGACGTCCAGAGTCATGACCCGGATGGGTCCCGCCCCTAGAGAGAGTTAGGAAGATAACTGGTTGAAATATTCGGCGAAGGGAGGCACTTCTGGTTATCGGAAGTCTTACAGCAAATGTAAATTATCATAACAACAGGCTAGCAATGCGTTGATTAAACACCACTTTTATGAACAATTCTGTCTAAACGGGTTGTGGACGTTGTGGATTGTCCACAATGAAAGGAGCACAACAATAGTAGATGGGACATAACAACATAACAGTTATTCATGGGACATTACTTAGAATAAAATAAAAATATGATTTGATTTAAATAACTGTTAGAAATTTTCATTGTCTATGATAAGATCTTTACTTTAATTAGAAATTAAAATACTCGGCATAAAGTGCAGATAATAGCTTAAGAAATCTTCAAAGTTTATAAAAACTTTTTGGCTTTATTTTATATTAGTAAAATTTTATAATGGACTTTCTTATTTTTTTGCAATATTACATTAAACGTGTTTGTCCTTTCAATACAATTGTTAATTTGGGACACTTTAAATATATTTTTGACCGTCCTTTGGACGTAAATTACAAATATTTATGAAAACAGAGTTAGTTTGCTTGATGACGAATATTAATAATAGGCAAAGCTAATCAACTCACTTGTTCCATTTAGTCACACTATGTGACATTTGGACCATAGTGGTCCACCAAGGCTCACTGCCAGTGTTAGAGGACGGTGAGTTAAGTTAGGTAGTTGGTGACCGTCTCTTTACTTTAGCCAGACCAAGCGCAGATAAATCTACATTTGATCTCAGCAAAAGGCTGTATGGGTGCAAAATTGTGGAAATTTAAGTATTGGACAGTCCACGTTTCTTTGTGGTACTCTGATCTTTGAATCGTGTCGTCTGCTCTTACGTCTCATTATAATATCTAGGAACGGCAACACTTCGTAATGTTCGTGTCCCACAAATAGAGAGGTGTTCTTATGCGTCTGGATCATTATGGCCTGGAACGATGTTGCTTTCAGCTCATCTGGTGATGATTATAGTATCGTCCACATAACGACGCTAGAAGACCAAGATTTTATTGTCTGAGGATCTCTTTTCTTCTAAATGTGCCATGAACATGTACACTAGAATAGTACCAAGAGGACTCCCCATGGCCACCCCGTCATTTTGGAGGTATGACTTTAGTAGCCAACCTTGTAGCGATAAAGATAGTCCACGTCCCTGAATACAAGGCGAGGCCTGACATGTCTCTCACAGAACCAGAAGTCAGTCTCTTATTTAAAATCCGGAAAGCTTTACTGTCTGAGAAAGTCAAGTGTGTGATAAGTGAAAAAATCTATTCCAACATCTCGAAACTAGAAACAGAGTGCAAACTCATTGCAGGAGAAAGACATCCAGAGTCATGACCCGGATGGGACTCATCCCTTGAGAGAGTTAGGAAGATTATTGGTCGAAATATTCGGCGAAGTGAAGTACTTCTGATTATCGGAAGTCTCCTGTCGTTCTTGCTCCGAGACGGGAATTTCATAACAATGTCATCATTATCATCATCCAGTGCCTTGCTGGCTGGCGTGGGCGATCATGCCCCTTCACATATTGCGACCTCCGAAGCCATAGACCAAATCGTGTGCTGACTCCCTTCCGTGCCATGAAACAAGACTGTGAAGTATTTTTCTGCTGTAATCTTCTTTCTTATTCTTTTCATAATTATCTTCAGTAACTGCTTTGTGTACCATCTTTTGACTATATCATCTTGTCCCATCAATATTGCCCCGATCGTCGATTTTAAACATACAGTGATAGTTCCGTTTTTCTACCTATTATTGCATATATTTGATGATGCATGGAATGTGTAGTTAGTTCCGATAGTTTGTCCCGATTTCCATGCATTGTTGATTCAGCCGGACTCCTTTAGCCACTTTACATTTTGTGCATGTTTTCTATTTATTTATGTATTGTATTATATTCGTATTTATCCTGCTTTTTCTTACTTCTTTCACCCATCATCTGTAAGATTTCGCGTGTCATCCATTTCTGTGTTTAGCATTTCTATGTGTAAGTGAAATGATGCCTTTTGATGTCCGTTGGATTGATTCCTGCAACATATCCTATTGTTCACCAAAATCTGTATTATCTCCATGGCATTATATCTGGTCTTTACTATAACATTGCACCTTTCTCTAATTTCTTTGTCTGTTTTAAGTAATGTTAGATCTAACCTTTTGAGGGTTTCTTGATGGTTTTAAAGCTTAACCTCAACTTTCCTACAACTGGCACATGGTCACAATGTCCATCTGCTCCTGGTGGATTTTTTGCTGCTACTAAATTGCTTCTGAATCTCTTTCTAATCAGCACGTAATCAGTTTGATTGCGAATATGATCTCCATGACATGTCCATGTATATCGTCAACGACTATGGTATTTGAACCAGGTGTTTCCTATCATTTCATGGTATTATGCCCATGCTGTTAATCTGTCACCTCTCTCATTCCTATCACCCACGCCAATGCCTCCAGTATGACAGTCATTTCAAAATATTTATACTGGCCCCCGGCCATGTCTAATTCATTATAAAATATATTTATGTCCTCTTGCTGTCTGCTGTTGGCGCATTTGCGTGTATTATGTTAATATCCAGAGGTTTGTCATGGGGTCTCACTAATAATACTCTGTGATTGTCCAGAATCCGTTAACATGCCCCCCCCCCCCCCCCAGCACTCTTTTGATCCAAAATTATGGCAACTCCCCTTTTGTAGCCCGTCTCTCCTGAGTTACGTATTATTTCTGTATGTTTTTGTTTTTAATAATATTTTTTGTTTTATGCTGCATATCACTTACAGGACGTTGCAGTCAATACAAGCATTTTTCAGCTGCTGTTGATGTAGGCCTACTAGGCAAGATTATGCTCAGTAGTTTGAGCGACCGGCTCACATACCTATACATACCTAACCTCCGTAAGTTACCAGCATGGATCGAACCACTGCCGATTCTCCCGCAGCTGCGTTACTTAAGAGAATATACGGGATTACGGAGAAAGACGTTAACACCTACGCTAGGGAGGCCGGCCTTTCATTTCTGTATGTATGTAAATAGTTTTCTCACGCACCTGGCCATGGCATTTTACAATATATATTAACAACAAATTGTTATTATGCATATGGCAAGAAATCATAACACTTTACTTCCCATATTTACACCCTTGGTCTCTTACAGCAGATGTAAATTATCATAACAACAGGCTATCAGTCCGTTGATGAATCACCACTTTTGTGAACGATTCTGTCTAAACGGGTTCTGGACTGACCACAATGAAAGGAACACAACTAATTACAATAGTTGAAAGGGACACAACAATATAACAGCTATTCAAGGGAAATTACTCGATCTAAATTAAATATATTATGTGATATAAATATATTTAGAAGTTTTCATTGTATGTGATAATTTACTTATAGTAATTAGCAACAGGTACAATTGGCATACATGGCAGATAATAACTTAAGAAATCTTTAACATTGATGAAAAAAATGTTGGATTTATTTTGTATTTGTAAAATTATAAATAGTAATGTTTTATTTCTTTGCAACACATTTTAAAATTTTTCTTTGCCTTTAATGGCATAACTTTCGGCTATGAGTTTAAAATATATTTTTGACCGTCCTTTATTATGGGACGTAAATTACAAATATCTATGAAATATGAGAACGTTTCCATGATGACGAACATTGGTAATATTTGGTGTTTGGTTGCATATCCCTTACAGGACCTTGCACTCAGCACCAATATATTTCAGCTGCTGTTGATGTACTAGACAACTTTTACGTTCAGTAGTTTGCCATTGCTTTCTGAACGAACGGCTCACATACCCCCGTAAGTTACCAGCGCGGCGCAAATCGCTGCCGATTCTCACAGCTGCTGTATTCTCCACGTGGATATACGGGATTACGAACAATGTCGTTGACACCTTCGCCAGGGAGACCGACACATTCGTAATAGGCAAAGCTAATCCACTCACTTTTTTTCTAACTTTTCACTCACAGTCGGAAATGGCTGTCAAAGGTAGAGATAAAAGACCCCGGTGTGGATGTGGAAGTCAAGGGGAAACCACCACATTCTTCTTCTTCTTTCGTTCGCTTGAAATATGTTTATAACTGCAATGTTGTCTCTTGTATGAATCTAACAGTCTTTTTTAGTTCACTCATCGGTACCACCACAGTATCTTCCCAAGACTTCATGGCAAAACACATTTCAGAGTTAGTGAACGACGTTAATAACTGTTTTAGGACATCCTCGTCCAGTAGGGAAAGTCATGAGCCAGGTGACACCAGACCGTCATCCAGCTACTGATGGCAAAGCCAAAACTAAACTAAATACCAAAACAATGTTTTACCGTAGTGAATTTGAATAACAAAGACACAAACCATAGATTGCAAGATTTATTGCCTGGCATATTTCACAGAGATGTTTCCAAGGCACCAGGGCCAGGTTCTATACTGGCCTAGACCTACTAACACGTCCTAGTCGTGTGTCATAGGCAACAGGTCCCTTCGGAGTCCTGGCTAACGTAGTAGGAACGATGATTGTTCCGAAGTCGGAGAGTGTCTGCCTGCAGGGATCGGAACCACCAGTCTTCAAACCAATAAGTCAGACATGGCACAACGGACACTCACGCAAACCTCAGTCCGGTATAACATCACACTGATGTTGGACAACAGGATGTCTTCATCCGACATACAGAACTTCACGCTGGAGTTCACAGCCAGCGAACTTAAGCAAGTAAGCAAGCAAGGCATTTACATACTGCAGATATCACACAACATAGAGTAAAATAAACTAAATACTTTTCGAGTAGGAACATGGGATGGTAGGCCATTAAATGAGCTGGGAAAGTTGAACAATGTTCTAAGAGAAACGGAAAGCTCGAAAATGAATATACTAGGCATAAGTGAGATGATGTGGAAGGGATCGGGCAAAAGTATAACCGACAAACACACAATAATTTATTCTGGAGAGGATAGACACGAAAAAGAAGTAGGACTAATATTTGATGAAAAAGCAGCCAAGTTAATTAATGGATACTGGTGTATTTAAGATAGAGTCATTATGGTAAAAATCAAAGGCAAACCAAAAGATATAAAATTTATACAAGTATATGCACCAACAACATGCTGTAGTGATGAAGAAATACACCACTTTTACGATGAATAGAAATGGTGATGACTCAAATTGGATCACAAGAAATAAAAATAATACTGGGAGATTTTAATGCAAAAGTAGGAAAGGGAAAAATGGAGGATGAAGTGGGGAATTATGGTTTAAGTACAAGAAATGACAGAGGAGAGGAACTAATAGAATTGGCAAATATCAGTGATATGATAATTGGAAACACCTGGTTTAAACACCATAAAAGACGACTATACACATGGAAAAGCCCCGATAAGAAAATACGCAACCAATTAACTACATATTTATTAATAAAAGATTTAGGAATGCGTTCATTAATGTAAAGACAACGCCTGGTGCTGGCTGTAATAGTGATCATGTACCACTATGTGGACAAATAAAAGTAAGATTAAAGAGGGGAATAAAATGGTAAAGAACGTGAGACTTAGAAGGTCCACCTATTCTAAAAGAAGTAGTCACTGACGCTGTAAAACATATGTAAAAAAGAAATACAGCTGGGCCAGATGAAATCACAATAGCAGAATTAGAAGTACTAGGTGACTTTGGAGTAGGTATATTAACCAAAATGCCCCTGATTGATAAAAAGAAGATAGCTCTCTTAAGAAACAAGGGAAGAACAACGCGAAACACTCTCAGTGAGCTGAAGCAAGCTAGGAAGGATGTGTAAAAAGCTAACAGGCAGTATGCAAATGACTATTGGATCAAGTTATGTGAGTACATTCAAAATGCAAGTGATAAGAGAAACACCAGAAGCATGTATGAAGGGATAAAGAAAGCCTGTGGTCCAATCACATCAAAAGAATTGCCCCACTGAAAACCTTGACTGGAGAAATCATCACTGATAAGAAATAGCAGATGGATAGATGGGTAGAGCACTATTTAGAGCTTTACTTAAGAGAGACCAAACTAGCGGATGATGCCCTCAACGCTATAGAGGCCATGTAAACTCGTGACCACCTGGACACACTTCCCACCATAACAGAAGTTAAGTGTGCTATAAATGAACTTGCATCTGGCAAGGCTCCAGGTAAGGATGGGATTCTAATAGAGGTTATCAGGAGTGGGCAAGACACATTCACTCTACAGATCCATCAGCTAATAGAGCTGGCGGGAAGGACAGATCCCACAGGATTCCAAATATTCAAGCATCATAACACTGTACAAGAACAAGGGGGATCGGAGTGAGAGTAACAACTATAGGGATATAACATTTCTGTGTATTGTTGGGAAAGTATTTGCCAGACTTCAAGTCCTGGGAGATCGAGTCTACACCGAATCACAGTGTGGTTTTTGACAGAACCGGTCTACCATTGATATGATATTCTCATTGCGAATAATGCAAGAAAAATGCCGTGAACAGAATCAGCCACTGTTTATTGGCTTCATCGACCTAACAAAGGCATTTGATTTGGTCAGTCGTGAGGGTCTGTTCAAGGCACTAAAGAAGATTGGCTGCCCACCAACTTCTCTGTCCATTGTGGAATCGTTCCACACAGGCATGACGGGTATAATCAAGTTTGATGGTGCAATTTCAGAAGAGTTTGAAATCAAGAGTGGAGTTAAGCAAGGTTGTGTACTAGCTCCCACCCTCTTTGGAATATACTTTTCACTTCTGCTAAAATATGCCTTTCGTGATCAGGATAGTGGTATATACGAGTACATTAACTCACGCCAAGATGGCGGTCTCTACACTGATAAGAGTCTGAAGGCCAAGACTAAAATTAGGAGGGTACATATCAGTGAGTTGATTTTTGCAGATGGTGCTGCAACTACGACCCACCCTGAGGAAGAATTACAACGTCTACCATCTGTAATCTCCAATGCTTGTTCTGAATTTTAACAATTAACAAAAAGAAGACACAGATTATGTCACAAGGTGCACATGGGGTACCATCAATCTTTATTGACGACGCCGAACTAGAGATGGTAGACCATTTTACATATCTAGGATCAGTGGTAAATACGAAATTACCCCTAGATCAGGAAATCAACATCAGGATTGGTAAGGCAACAACAACAATGAACATGTTAGCAAAAAGAGTCTGGGAGAACAGGAAGCTTACTGCCAAAACAAAAGTCCTTGTCTATCAAGCCTGTGTCCTAAGTACTCTTCTTTATGGCAGAGAAACCTGGACAACTTACTCACACCAAGAGAAACGTTTAAACAGCTTTCAAATGCGGTGTCTGAGAAGAATACTTGGTATTAAGTGGCAAGACAAAATAACAAATACTGAAGTATTGGAAAGATCAGGTCCTGTGACGGTTTATTCCATCCTCAGTCTTCGTAGACTCAGATGGATATGACACGTTAGGAGGATGGATGATGGTAGAAAACCAAATGACATCTTCTTTTGGTGAATTACAGATGGGTAAGAGATCTGAGGCTCGGCCTCTACAACGATACAAAGATGCGTGGAAGCGGGACATGATTGATACAGGCATTGATAATGCACATTGAGAGCATGTCGCCGCTGAACGTGTTGCATGGAGAGCAAATATCAGAAATGAAATAAAGACAAAGGAGAAAATTGTTACAGATAAGTCACACAATTAGCGTGTGAGACGTAAGATGGTGCAAGATGGTAGAAATGACCATGTGTTCACATGCATCCACTGTGGACGAACATTTACAGCGCGAATCGGCCTTATCAGTCACATTCTCCATCGACATGTGTGCCAGGATATGACTGAGACTATCTGAATGAGCTACTATCGATACTTGTGTAGCAACACTTCTCATGTCCAACAGGGGATGATTTATTCTTCTCTTCTTCTCCAGTCAGAACCCTGGTCATCTCGTAGCACATGAGTATATCATGGTTACTCGATCATACGTCATACACCTCACCCACTTGAACTCCAGTTAACTCGAACAAGAGTGAACACAAAGACTGTTATCAGTTTCCTACGTATAATATACACGATCACATAATCAAAGATACAATCACTTATTCGACAGTCACATCACATTACACTACATCACAGATTAAATGCGTGGCTCAATGTAGAGCCATAACGCTGTGTACTTTTCACCATGTCCACCCAGGACGGCCGACTCCCCTCTCCCGAGCTCACTTCCTATCACCTGGGAAGTGAGTTCCAACGTTTTTCACGTTGTGTGGAAAGCCCCTGCTTCCCACGTTCTCGTGTTCAATTCTCAACACAGTCGTAACCTGTACTCTGTGACCTAGGCTATAACTGAACCATGCCATGACGTCGTCAGGCTCATGCCAATGGGTTGTAGTTATTATGCCTTGTTTGAAGCACAATGTAACAAACTATCGTCTGTCAAGACGGCAAGGTACTAACGGAATGGATGGGTACGAAACTGTGGATTTTAAGCATTGGCCAGTCCACGTTTCTTTGCGGTACTATGATCTTTGAATTGTGCCGCCTGCTCTACGTCTCATTAGAATATGAAGGAACGGCAACACTTCGTATTGTTCGTGTCCCATAGGTAGAGAGGAGTTCTTATGCGTCTGGTTCATTATGGCCTGGAACGATGTTGCTTGTAGCTCGTCTTTCGTGATGATTATTATATCGTCCACATAACGACGCTAGAAGACTAAGTTTTTATTGTCTGAGGATCTCTTTTCTTCTAAATGTGCCATGAAGATGTCCACTAGAATAGGACCAAGAGGACTCCCCATGGCGACTCCGTCATTTTGGCGATATAACTTAAGTAGACGACCTCATAGCGATAAAGATAGTCCACGTCCCTGTATACAAGGCATGCCACTCATATTCGCAGAGAGTCATTTTACCCTAGAGCCAAAATAGATCTGGAGTTAAACATGGGGTCGATATCCAGCCTGAACTATGAGAATGTTTAACCCATGACATGGGGACGTCGTCCGATGAAATATGAACCAGAGGAGTGGTCAGTGAGTCAAGGACAATAGTTGATTGTACAGATACGGTACAGAGACACAATCAGTGGATTTTACCTTGTTTGACTGGATAAAACTGTTTGAGATGGCGGTTGCAAATCTGTGAATGACATTGTGGAGGTCATATTCTCAGCCTAATAAAGAAACACATTCACGAACACGCAACTTATCTGTATATGTGAGGATCATGCCGATCAATTGCTGGTGATCAAGTGGCGCATCTTCGTTTGTTCAATTGTCTTGTCATATTTTCAATGATGAACCGCACTGTCAGTGTCTGCTAGAGACCGTTTTCTTGATGCTGGAGAGGACATCTGTGCTATACTCGATTATCTGAGGCCGCATATTGACATTA
The DNA here is from genome assembly GCA_963921405.1 of Cepaea hortensis. Taxonomy (NCBI): domain Eukaryota; kingdom Metazoa; phylum Mollusca; class Gastropoda; order Stylommatophora; family Helicidae; genus Cepaea; species Cepaea hortensis. The sequence goes on from OY992895.1 coordinate 7,904,914, forward strand.
TCGCTCTGATTGTTGGCCCAGATGGAGAACATCTGCTCGCATGGTATGATACCCATTCTAGGAGCGAGATTGAAAGTCTAATTATACTATATTTGAAAAAAATATCAATCACCAGTTTGGATCAAAATAGATGCCACTATACATAGGAGACACACTTGATACGAGAGATTATTGATGACTGATTTATATCGAGATTTGCAAATTCAGTGGTGGTCGGATCTTCAATATGTCACCTTCTCTGGATGAGTTTGTCGTGAAAACCAACAACATTTCGCCACAGTGACATATGTTCTACTGAAATTGAATTTTTTCAGTGCTGTTCGGGTTTGCGAGATAGTCAACGCCTCGCTGAAGTTGTATCAACGCACAGTGGTTATCCTGGTGCATATCGACAGAGCATTACTAGATATTGCTCAACCTGATAGCTACATTCTGTAGCAAATAACACTCACATCAGTCAGGCTCCTTCTAAGGCTGATCACAGGCACCATGCCTAGGGTGTCCAGGCATGAACAATTGGAGTGGCTTCATTCTTTGACAAGCCAATGTGGTAGTATCGGTGGTGGTTTGTATAGTGAAGATAATTTTAATTATGTTAGTATAAGTTATTATTGGAAAATTATTAACAAATTCATTATATAAGAATTTTCAAGATTAGACATCAACTGGAGGACAAAGTCTGTGCGGATTTCCGATGAAATTAAGTAGTTATAGTTTAAATGATATTGGTTGGTTATAAATGAAAATGTTTATTGTTTTAATGTTATGTTTATATATTTTGGTTTTTATAATTATTATGATGATTGATATTTGTTATTTTAATTATCCGGACATTAATTCTTCTATTTCCTGTATATACTGGGTAAACGACTTGTTCGGGGTCGGTTTCAGATTTTGCACTTCTAATTTTAGAGTGCCGAAGTAGTTCACATAGCGCGTTGATATGTTTGTTTCATAATATTCATAGTCTTCCCTTGACATATCTGGTATCATCTCTTGTAGTTTTTGACTTTCTATTGGTACGAATTGTCACAAAATGAAACCGTGTGTTTATCCGGTTGATTATTACAGAGGATTTTCGGATTAAGCGGACGATCGACCAGCGACATCTATTTGTACTAACAGAGTAAACACAGTTGTACAGGTTACATCGTGTCAGCCCATAAACACATTTGGTGGTGAGGGAGAAGGATATGGAATGGTTCCGTTTGTCATCTATACTGCCGGACATCAGACGGAAATGGCTGCTGGGATTGTCACCACGGAACAGAAGAGTGACAAGTTTGTCAACATTTGAATGCAGATGGAAGCCGTGAGATCACAGGGGCAGATGTAAAACGGAAGTACCTAGTACGGAAAACAGTGCATCTGTCAATTCTTGGTTTCCGGAACATCAAGATGATTGGCAGCTTGGTATCGAAACTCTTTGTTGGGAGTTTACAGAAACTAGCTGGCTTGTTTTGAGAATCTAGGCAATTACTGACAACTTTGACAGGATTTAAGCCAGGAAAATAGTTCTTGACAGGGGATGATTTGCCACTGTGCCACCTGTGTGGGGGAGTAAAGGATAACGTCACGTGGACAACTTTGGTAGTTTGCCATATAAACTCGAGTTGAGATCAACTAGGGTGGACTTGAATAATGCTCTAGACAGAGTGCAGGGCACTGCAGTGCCAGTGGAAATAATATCTACCGTGTGTTAATTAGTGACTTAATTTTACGCGTGCCTATATGGCAGATGTAGATATGATTTATAGGACTGCAGTAGTGCCATTTAAGGTATAACTTATTATAATATATTCGTTATAATTACTATAGACTGTGGCCTTGTTAAACTATAGTGTGATGATTAGCACTGTTAGTGGAAACTAGCTAGAGTAGTGAAGTGATACTTGGCTCTGTTAGCTAGAATAGATTAGTGAAGTGTTGATAAGCTTTACTAGTTGAGAATTGAGTAATGAGGGGTAATTGGGATCTTCCCGTAGGTGTCCCTGGTGGGCGGGGTTCCGCATTCTGTTTGCTGATATTTTTTCTTTGTCATCGCCTGATTCGACTCTAGGTGGTTAGCTAATCTGCTCTATGACTAAGTCTAGTTAGCTAAAGATCATTAAGCAAGGTGATAGGCTTACACTCAGCCGAAAGGATCAGTGACTAGTACTATCACCAGATGTGTTGTTTCTATCCTAGGTTCCCTACCAGATCCAAGGAAACTATACAAGTTTGGGAAAGAATTAAAAAACCCATTAGGAAGAACACCAGTTCAAGAGTCAATAAAGTTGCATACAGAAACATAACTTACGCTAGAAGGAAATTGATTCATCAAAGAGAGTGATGCATATTGATGCACCACACAGCATTAGACAGTAGTAACGAACCGAGAACCGGCTAAGAGTACCTAGTGTTAGTACAGCAACAATTAACATTAGAAATTAGCACTTATGGACTGAATGGTTCGATGTGCAACGAGGATGATCTGTCGACTAACTAACTAACTAACTAACTGCGTACACACTACAAAAGACTTGTGCAGTTTGTTAAGGAACGTTAGGAACGGACATTGTGTAGAGTGCAACCGGTCCATGATTAACTGTTAATACCACCGGTGTCTATTTCGGATGTTCATGAAATTGGATTACCAGAGGTCTACAGAGGCAAAGCAGTATCCGGCAAGATGGTTTCGGCAACGGGTGAGAAGTACATGTTCTGACGTAACGTGCTGTGGTCTATCTTTGCTGGAATCAGCTGACTGGGTTGCTGTCTGAGAGGCAGAGTCTACACACTTTATAGAACACGTCACACATTTTCTTCACATACACGTCTCATATACGTTACACTTTTATTTTAATAAATTAATCTTTATTAATTTTTTAGAAGCAAGAGTTGTTGAGTATGTTGCGTTGGGGAAGTATGAGAAGGGGCATAGTACGACAGTGAGAGAGTGATAGGAAAAGGTGTCCATAGGCTGATGGAGTGTGTTGGACGGAAGCTGGTGGATTCTCCAGAATATTGAGAGGAAAAAAATATTATAATGTGGGTGTCGACTCTCTTCACTCCAGGGACGACACTGTAAAGGAGGACACGACATTATTGGGGGCTCGATAACGGGATCTTTGGACAGCGGGATCTCTCGTGAACGGGATCTTTGGACAGCGGGATCTATCGTAAACGTGATCTTTGGACAGCGAGATCTCTCGTAAACGGGATCCTTGGACAGCGAGATCTCCGGCAAGCAGGAACGTTTGACAGGGGGATCTTCTGACAACGGGGTCCTTTGACACGGGATCCTTAGTTATAAGAGGGAGATATCATTTTGGAGAATCCAGCTAGAGTGAATGTGGATAGGGGTTAGGACTAATATCTTACCTGTTCACACTTCACACATCTGCATAGGTCTGTGGTCCTGATTCTACTCTTGTCACTGAGTGAATGTACTGTGTGTGGTAATATCTAGATTTATAGTACTTGTTCATATATCTGTATAGTAATTTGCAGTTATATTGTACTAGACCTGCTAGCTTACCTCTCTGTATAATGGCCACCCCTAAACTTACCACGTTAGAATTAAGGGCAAAGGGGGAAGACATGGGACTGTCGGGGTCTGCTCTAACGGATTACATACAGGAAGTGGAGAGAGAGTATCGTCAAGCAGAAAGGGAAGATCGAAAGGCCGAGCTGGAATTGAGAAGGATGGAATTGGAAGCTGAGCAAGCAGCTAAGAAATTTGAAGCTGAGCAAACAGCTAGGAAACTGGAAGCTGAACAGGAAGCACAGAAAAGGGAGCACGAGTACCGGATGAGGGAACTCGAGTTGAAGAGTCAATCTAATGGAGAAACTGAGGGGGCAGTTGGAGGTTCCTCCATCCCAGATTCAACACCAGTAGGTGGACATGGGTACCATGCTATGAAGTTTCCTTTAGCGGTCTACGAGGAGGACAAAGAGAAGATTGATCAATACCTTCAACGCTTCGAGGCTATGTCAGTTGCCATGGGTCTGGAGCGTAACAAATGGAATCTTAAGCTATCCCAGGGATTACGCGGGACGGGATACGAGGTTTATACTCGCCTGCCACCAGGACATGAGAACAATTATGACGAGTTAAAGACGGCTCTGCTGAAACGATTCGAGGTTACGTCACATACCTACCGGAAAAAATTTCGAGCAGCGAAACGAGAACCGGGGGAGTTGTTTGCCGCCTACAGTTTGCGTCTAAAATCTTATCTCCATAAGTGGATGGATTTGGCTGGGTTCGCACATGACTATGAGAGTCTGGAAGAGCTCATGGTGGTCGACCAGTTGAAGAAGCAAATGTCTAAACCTCTCAGGACGTTTCTGGGAGAACAAGGAGCAGAACGTATTGACCTCGTGACTAAATTAGCAGAACGGTTCGTTGAGGTGCATGGGGAGGCAGGGGAAAACCTTTCCACCAACACCAAAAGTCAAGAGAAACATGACAAGAAGAAAGCCAAAAACTCAGGAACAAAAAAGTGGGAACCTTATGTGCAAAAATCAGAGGATAGCCCAAAGAAGAAGAAGGAGGGAAGCAAGAGCACTTCAAGCTCTACACCTAAACGACCATGGTCGGAGAAGTGGTGTTCAATTTGTAAGTCACCCTCTCACAATAAGAGGGACTGCAAATCGAAGGCTAAGAACCCTCACTTCGCAGCATGTCAAGTGACTTCCAAGGAGGTTGTCACAGAAAATGCCAAGGTCAACAAGGAAGCTCGCCACCAGGAGAGCTCACTCAAGTCTGGCAATAGAAAATCTAGGACAGGGAAATGGTGCAACCAATGCCAGTCGAATACGCACAATGCTATTGACTGCAGGGGAAAGTCAGGAGACACTCAATTCGTCGTGTGCTCAGGAAAACCTAAGGTGGAGCCCACCGAACAGGTCGAGGCCGAGGAAGAGACTCCAGACCAGGAAAAACCACCTGTAGTGGAATTGGTAGAGGTTAACGGTCGTCAAGTGGAGTGTTTATACGACACAGGACTGGACGGGGAGGCCGTGATTTCTGCGGATCTGGTACATCCAGAACAATTCACAGGTGAGACATTGGACATACAGCCTGCACAGAAGAGTGCTGTAACCATGAAGTTGCCCATTGCTAATGTGGAGATTCGGTCAAGGTACGTCACCGGCACCATCAAGGCCGCTGTATTGACCGATCCCATTTTTCCAGTCATCCTAGGTTGCCGGTATGTCTTTCTGGGAATGCCCAGGGAACCAGTCCATATGGGAGCAATGCAGACTCGCTCTCAGACGAAAACGGAAGAGGCAGACGCAATTGTGACTAACCCAATGCCGGGGGAGCTACGAACTGCCCAGAGTGAGGATGATACTTTACGTCCTTGCTACAAAAAGCTGCAGAAAAGTGCTGATCCACCAGGACGGGGGCAGTACTACATGAAGAATAGGATACTCTACAGGAGAGCAGGAAGGGGAGACAACCTATACGGTCAGTTGGTCGTCCCGAAAGCTCATCGGTCCCAGATTCTTCATATGGGGCATACCATCTCCTTTAGTGGACACATGGGTATTGCCGCCACCATGCAGCGGATTTCCTGCCACTACTATTGGCCGGGAATGACAGATGATGTGCGTCGGTATGTGAAGTCATGCCCTGAGTGCCAGAGGGTGGCACCGAAACACTGGACAGCACCGGTGATGTTGGGTGAGATGCCCATCATGAACTCTCCTTTCGAGAGGGTAGCCATCGATATCGTGGGTCCACTTCCCAGGACTAGGAAGAGGAACATGTATATACTCACAATGGTGGATTGCTGTACAATGTGGGGTGAGGCTATACCGTTGACCACTATTGACTCGAAAAGAGTGGCGGACGCACTGATGGAGGCCTTTACCAGATTAGGCTTTCCGGATCAAATTGTGACGGACAATGGATCACAGTTTTGTGGAAAACTCATGGAGGAGGTATTTAGGGTGTTTCACTCTAACCACATACATACCAGCCCTTACCACCCTCAAGCCAATGGACAAGTGGACCGTTTCAACGGCACGTTGATGACAATGCTCAGGAAATTGGCGCAGGAAAAACCTGATAGGTGGGATGAATATATCCCAGCAGCACTCTTTGCCTATCGGGAAGTTCCTCATGGCTCAACAGGACTACCACCCGCTACGTTGCTGTTTGGTCGTCCAATCAAAGGACCGTTGGAAGCCATGTTGAGGAGTTGGACTGAAGAGGGGACGTCAGAAGAAGTGATCTCATCCTATCAATACGTGGAGGAACTGAAAGAAAAACTCCACAAGGGATGGACTCTGGCAAATCAAAACTTGAAAAAGGCCAGGAAAAGACATGCGGCTTACTACAACCGTAGGTCTAAAGAAAGATCTCTAGAGGTGGGAGATAAAGTCTTGTTGCTACTCCCAACGGGAAACAACAAACTGGAGATAGGTTGGCAAGGACCATTTCCCGTGGAAAGGTGATATCCAGAACCAACTATCAAATCCGGATCCGGGGAAAGTCGAAGATTTTTCATATCAATCTCTTGCGGAAATACGAAGAGAGACCCGGAGACAAGGCAGCGCACCTCATGGCAATGGCAGTTGCAGTGGAGACAGAAGTGGGAACCAGCGAGGGCAGGGAATATCCCTTAGTACACCAGGAAACCTATAGGGATGTGCAAGTGAACCCTGATCTGACCTCCCAGGAGAGGGAAAGGATAACCCAGGTTCTCAAGTCTCATAAGGAGATATTGACTGATAAACCAGGACGAACGAGGTTGGTGGAGTTCGAGATGACTTTGACCACACAGGAGCCTGTTCGCCAAAAGGTTTACCCAGTGCCATTCTCTAAAGAAAAGGCCCTGGAGGAGGAAATACACAAATTGCTGGAGGATGATGTGATTGCACCATCCACATCCCCATACAATGCGGGGGTAGTTTTGTTACGATAACCACGTGGAGAACACCGGTTGTGTATAGACTACCGACTTCTGAACAGTCACACACAGTTTCAGGTGGAACCTTTGCCGAATCCAACTCAGTTATTCGCTAGGCTCCATAAGGCTCGGTACTTTTCAAAGGTGGATCTGAGTCGGGGGTACTATCAGATAAGAGTCAAACAGGAGATTCGATCACTGTTGGCTTTCAGTACACCCAGTGGACACTACGAATTCAAAGTCATGCCCTTTGGACTCAGCAATGCACCTAGTGTGTTTACACGCATGATGAGGACTTTACTAGATCCGTTACAGGATCCATCCATCATCTCATTCATGGATGATATTCTGATTTCCAGTGACAGCCTGGATGACCACTTACAATCCTTGGAGAGAGTGTTTAATAGGCTCAAGGAAGCAGGGCTTACTGCTCGTCCAACCAAGTGCATGATTGGTTACCAGACTCTGGAATTTCTAGGTCACACCATCACTCCAGGACACATTGTTCCAGAAGAGAAGAACCTGGAGAAAATCAGAAATGCACCAAGGCCAAAAACGAAGAAGGATGTGCGATCCTTTCTCTCGTTGTGTGGGTTCTACCACAAATTTATCCCACATTTCACTGAACTGGGAGCTCCGTTGACGGAAACCTTGAAAAAGGGATTCCCGGACCAAATCATTTGGACACCAGAATGTGAGAATGCCTATAGTCAGTTAAAGGAGGCCTTGGTCAGCAAACCTGTATTACAGCTCCCTGACCTTTCCAAACCATTTGTGTTGAGAACAGATGCAAGTGCGATTGGAATTGGAGCCGCTTTGTTACAGGAAGGAAAAGACGATGCTTCGGTTTTGAAACCTGTGGCATACGCAAGTAAGAAACTTCTACAGGCGGAGAGGAATTATTCAACCGTCGAGAGAGAGTGCTTGTCTCTCGTATGGGCAGTGCAAAAATTTCAGCCATATTTGTATGGAGTTAAGTTTCGGGTCCAGTCAGATCATCAGCCCCTGATGTTCCTGGCTACTTCTCAGAAGCTCAACGCACGTTTGATGCGGTGGTCGTTGTTACTTCAACCGTATAATTTCATAGTAGAGTACATTCCTGGGAAGGAAAATGTTGGAGCGGATTTCTTGTCAAGACACCCAGCTCCTGAAGAAGAAGAATGAATCATCTGGATTAAACTCACGGTGGAGAAGAGTGAGATGGACTACTCTCTTAGGAGGGGGCCTATGTCACAAAATGAAACCGTGTGTTTATCCGGTTGATTATTACAGAGGATTTTCGGATTAAGCGGACGATCGACCAGCGACATCTATTTGTACTAACAGAGTAAACACAGTTGTACAGGTTACATCGTGTCAGCCCATAAACACATTTGGTGGTGAGGGAGAAGGATATGGAATGGTTCCGTTTGTCATCTATACTGCCGGACATCAGACGGAAATGGCTGCTGGGATTGTCACCACGGAACAGAAGAGTGACAAGTTTGTCAACATTTGAATGCAGATGGAAGCCGTGAGATCACAGGGGCAGATGTAAAACGGAAGTACCTAGTACGGAAAACAGTGCATCTGTCAATTCTTGGTTTCCGGAACATCAAGATGATTGGCAGCTTGGTATCGAAACTCTTTGTTGGGAGTTTACAGAAACTAGCTGGCTTGTTTTGAGAATCTAGGCAATTACTGACAACTTTGACAGGATTTAAGCCAGGAAAATAGTTCTTGACAGGGGATGATTTGCCACTGTGCCACCTGTGTGGGGGAGTAAAGGATAACGTCACGTGGACAACTTTGGTAGTTTGCCATATAAACTCGAGTTGAGATCAACTAGGGTGGACTTGAATAATGCTCTAGACAGAGTGCAGGGCACTGCAGTGCCAGTGGAAATAATATCTACCGTGTGTTAATTAGTGACTTAATTTTACGCGTGCCTATATGGCAGATGTAGATATGATTTATAGGACTGCAGTAGTGCCATTTAAGGTATAACTTATTATAATATATTCGTTATAATTACTATAGACTGTGGCCTTGTTAAACTATAGTGTGATGATTAGCACTGTTAGTGGAAACTAGCTAGAGTAGTGAAGTGATACTTGGCTCTGTTAGCTAGAATAGATTAGTGAAGTGTTGATAAGCTTTACTAGTTGAGAATTGAGTAATGAGGGGTAATTGGGATCTTCCCGTAGGTGTCCCTGGTGGGCGGGGTTCCGCATTCTGTTTGCTGATATTTTTTCTTTGTCATCGCCTGATTCGACTCTAGGTGGGTAGCTAATCTGCTCTATGACTAAGTCTAGTTAGCTAAAGATCATTAAGCAAGGTGATAGGCTTACACTCAGCCGAAAGGATCAGTGACTAGTACTATCACCAGATGTGTTGTTTCTATCCTAGGTTCCCTACCAGATCCAAGGAAACTATACAAGTTTGGGAAAGAATTAAAAAACCCATTAGGAAGAACACCAGTTCAAGAGTCAATAAAGTTGCATACAGAAACATAACTTACGCTAGAAGGAAATTGATTCATCAAAGAGAGTGATGCATATTGATGCACCACACAGCATTAGACAGTAGTAACGAACCGAGAACCGGCTAAGAGTACCTAGTGTTAGTACAGCAACAATTAACATTAGAAATTAGCACTTATGGACTGAATGGTTCGATGTGCAACGAGGATGATCTGTCGACTAACTAACTAACTAACTAACTGCGTACACACTACAAAAGACTTGTGCAGTTTGTTAAGGAACGTTAGGAACGGACATTGTGTAGAGTGCAACCGGTCCATGATTAACTGTTAATACCACCGGTGTCTATTTCGGATGTTCATGAAATTGGATTACCAGAGGTCTACAGAGGCAAAGCAGTATCCGGCAAGATGGTTTCGGCAACGGGTGAGAAGTACATGTTCTGACGTAACGTGCTGTGGTCTATCTTTGCTGGGATCAGCTGACTGGGTTGCTGTCTGAGAGGCAGAGTCTACACACTTTATAGAACACGTCACACATTTTCTTCACATACACGTCTCATATACGTTACACTTTTATTTTAATAAATTAATCTTTATTAATTTTTTAGAAGCAAGAGTTGTTGAGTATGTTGCGTTGGGGAAGTATGAGAAGGGGCATAGTACGACAGTGAGAGAGTGATAGGAAAAGGTGTCCATAGGCTGATGGAGTGTGTTGGACGGAAGCTGGTGGATTCTCCAGAATATTGAGAGGAAAAAAATATTATAATGTGGGTGTCGACTCTCTTCACTCCAGGGACGACACTGTAAAGGAGGACACGACACGAATACCCTATACCATGTACCCCATCTACTTTTTGGAATTTTGTATTCTTGCATTTTCTTCTCGAATTGCTTTGTCCAATCACGGATTAGGTTATGTTTCTTATGCCACTCTTCAGTGATCTTGAAGTTTTCTCTGTCTTGTTTCCGTGTACTTTCGAAAAAATGCTTGCAGTTTTCTGTAATGTTTTGTGCCCCAGTATCCTGATAGATCTGGAGAGTTTTCATCTGACATCATTTTCTGTTACTTGATATTTAACTCTACTAATGATGATATTTATACAAGCAAATCAAAGAATGCAGATTTGGGTAATTAGCAATCAAAATTAATCAACTTATCTTTATCTGCTGTTTACTCGAACGCTTGATGTACAGGAACGTGATTCTCGTGCTGGTTACAATTGATCTGTTCTGGTTACGTCGGTCGCTTTGTAGAATTGAAACCTGCTGTGGAAAGAAATGACGTTATTTTCGCTCTGATTTTATTAACAACTATCTGATTTACAATTTCTTATAGATCTTATGCAATAGATCTTCTTCTTTAAATAAGTAGCGTTCTTTTATGCATTTTACTTGGGTATGTGGTTCGTGTGTACTTCTGACACCATTGTACCTGTCAGAGTCCTAACTATCTTCTCCTTCTAGCTCACTGGACTTAGACAGGCAAATTACAACGTCCACGACACATATACTAATAACAATGACTGCAATCGGAAACTCGCAGGAGCTGTCTCCTGAACAACCTTTATTACATTATACTACTGGATAACATTATGGTCTCACTTCGCAGTCATTCTACACAGGCAGCCAACCGCTTGCTCACGTCCACATGGGCGACATTTACACTGTCGCCCGTATGACCATTCGCAATCACAGTCTCACATCATCCCGCACATATCACAGTTAGTACATTCCTCGAATATCAATACACAACGTTCATCTCATCTATCCGTCACAACACTATCGTTCGATCGTTCTATCACTCGCTATTCTCCACACGTCCGTCTCTATCCGCTGTCTCACACACACTCCCTCCCTCCTCCTTGACCTTCCCACATCACGTGGGTCTGTCCACGGGCTTCTTGTCTGACCGTCCGTTGGCCAAGCCGTGGTGTCTCTTACTGTCCTTGACCTCAGCTATTGCTTACACTGACTATTGCTTACATACAGACAATAACACTATTGCTTACATACAAGACCCTGACACAGGCTGTTGCCTTTGTTAATGTCATGACCTCCATGGTTACAGTCGATGCTACTGGTGGATTAGGATTGTCGTTAAACCGTCTGGGAAAAGACTTATTGTGTTACGTTGACTGTTAATTCTTGATGTTGTAAACTCTTCAATATTACCTTTGGCTCCTGCATTTCCCGTGAACCGTTGAGCGCATTGAGTGTCACTAACTGTCTTTGTTCTATTGTTAACCCTCACTATTCCTGTCTTGCGGGTTGTAGTGTGTGACTATTACTCTACTGATTGTTAACTCTTTTCTTTCCATCACAGTCCGTACTAAGCCACGTTTGTACTGGACGGTTGCGAAACTATGGAAATTTACGTATTGGCCAGTCCACGTTTCTTTGCGGTACTCCGAACTTTGAATTGTACCGTCTGCTCTACGTCTCATTAGGATATCTAGGAACGGTAACTCTTCGTAGTGTTCGTGTCCCATAGTTACAGAGGTGTTCTTATGCGTATGGTTCTTTATGGCCTGGAACGATGTTGCTTGTAGCTCGTCTATACTGATGATTTATTATATTGTCCACATAACGACGCTAGAAGACCAAGTTTTATTGTCTGAGGATCTCTTTTCTTCTAAATGGGCCATGAAGATGTCCACTAGAATAGGACCAAAAGGACTCCCCATGGCCACCGAGTCATTTTGGAGGTATGACTTTAGTAGCCAACCTCGTAGCGATAAAGATAGTCCACGTCCCTGAACACAAGGCGAGGCCTGACTTGTCTCTAACAGAAGCAGAAGGAAACAGTCTCTTATTTCGGAATTAACCGGGAAAGATTTTCTGTCTCAGAAAGTCAAGTGTGGGATAAGTGGAAAATCTATTCCAACATCTCGAAACTGGAAACAGAGTGCAAACTTACTGCAGGAGAAAGACGTCCAGAGTCATGACCCGGATGGGTCCCGCCCCTAGAGAGAGTTAGGATGATAACTGGTTGAAATATTCGGCGAAGGGAGGCACTTCTGGTTATCGGAAGTCTTACAGCAAATATAAATTATCATAACAACAGGCTAGCAATGCGTTGATTAAACACCACTTTTATGAACAATTCTGTCTAAACGGGTTGTGGACGTTGTGGATTGTCCACAATGAAAGGAGCACAACAATAGTAGATGGGACATAACAACATAACAGTTATTCATGGGACATTACTTAGAATAAAATAAAAATATGATTTGATTTAAATAACTGTTAGAAATTTTCATTGTCTATGATAAGATCTTTACTTTAATTAGAAATTAAAATACTCGGCATAAAGTGCAGATAATAGCTTAAGAAATCTTCAAAGTTTATAAAAACTTTTTGGCTTTATTTTATATTAGTAAAATTTTATAATGGACTTTCTTATTTTTTTGCAATATTACATTAAACGTGTTTGTCCTTTCAATACAATTGTTAATTTGGGACACTTTAAATATATTTTTGACCGTCCTTTGGACGTAAATTACAAATATTTATGAAAACAGAGTTAGTTTGCTTGATGACGAATATTAATAATAGGCAAAGCTAATCAACTCACTTGTTCCATTTAGTCACACTATGTGACATTTGGACCATAGCGGTCCACCAAGGCTCACTGCCAGTGTTAGAGGACGGTGAGTTAAGTTAGGTAGTTGGTGACCGTCTCTTTACTTTAGCCAGACCAAGCGCAGATAAATCTACATTTGATCTCAGCCAAAGGATGGATGATGGTAGAAAACCAAATGACATCTTCTTTTGGTGAATTACAGATGGGTAAGAGATCTGAGGCTCGGCCTCTACAACGATACAAAGATGCGTGGAAGCGGGACATGATTGATACAGGCATTGATAATGCACATTGAGAGCATGTCGCCGCTGAACGTGTTGCATGGAGAGCAAATATCAGAAATGAAATAAAGACAAAGGAGAAAATTGTTACATATAAGTCACACAATTAGCGTGTGAGACGTAAGATGGTGCAAGATGGTAGAAATGACCATGTGTTCACATGCATCCACTGTGGACGAACATTTACAGCGCGAATCGGCCTTATCAGTCACATTCTCCATCGACATGTGTGCCAGGATATGACTGAGACTATCTGAATGAGCTACTATCGATACTTGTGTAGCAACACTTCTCATGTCCAACAGGGGATGATTTATTCTTCTCTTCTTCTCCAGTCAGAACCCTGGTCATCTCGTAGCACATGAGTATATCATGGTTACTCGATCATACGTCATACACCTCACCCACTTGAACTCCAGTTAACTCGAACAAGAGTGAACACAAAGACTGTTATCAGTTTCCTACGTATAATATACACGATCACATAATCAAAGATACAATCACTTATTCGACAGTCACATCACATTACACTACATCACAGATTAAATGCGTGGCTCAATGTAGAGCCATAACGCTGTGTACTTTTCACCATGTCCACCCAGGACGATGGATCAACGCCGACTCCCCTCTCCCGAGCTCACTTCCTATCACCTGGGAAGTGAGTTCCAACGTTTTTCACGTTGTGTGGAAAGCCCCTGCTTCCCACGTTCTCGTGTTCAATTCTCAACACAGTCGTAACCTGTACTCTGTGACCTAGGCTATAACTGAACCATGCCATGACGTCGTCAGGCTCATGCCAATGGGTTGTAGTTATTATGCCTTGTTTGAAGCACAATGTAACAAACTATCGTCTGTCAAGACGGCAAGGTACTAACGGAATGGATGGGTACGAAACTGTGGATTTTAAGCATTGGCCAGTCCACGTTTCTTTGCGGTACTATGATCTTTGAATTGTGCCGCCTGCTCTACGTCTCATTAGAATATGAAGGAACGGCAACACTTCGTATTGTTCGTGTCCCATAGGTAGAGAGGAGTTCTTATGCGTCTGGTTCATTATGGCCTGGAACGATGTTGCTTGTAGCTCGTCTTTCGTGATGATTATTATATCGTCCACATAACGACGCTAGAAGACTAAGTTTTTATTGTCTGAGGATCTCTTTTCTTCTAAATGTGCCATGAAGATGTCCACTAGAATAGGACCAAGAGGACTCCCCATGGCGACTCCGTCATTTTGGCGATATAACTTAAGTAGACGACCTCATAGCGATAAAGATAGTCCACGTCCCTGTATACAAGGCATGCCACTCATATTCGCAGAGAGTCATTTTACCCTAGAGCCAAAATAGATCTGGAGTTAAACATGGGGTCGATATCCAGCCTGAACTATGAGAATGTTTAACCCATGACATGGGGACGTCGTCCGATGAAATATGAACCAGAGGAGTGGTCAGTGAGTCAAGGACAATAGTTGATTGTACAGATACGGTACAGAGACACAATCAGTGGATTTTACCTTGTTTGACTGGATAAAACTGTTTGAGATGGCGGTTGCAAATCTGTGAATGACATTGTGGAGGTCATATTCTCAGCCTAATAAAGAAACACATTCACGAACACGCAACTTATCTGTATATGTGAGGATCATGCCGATCAATTGCTGGTGATCAAGTGGCGCATCTTCGTTTGTTCAATTGTCTTGTCATATTTTCAATGATGAACCGCACTGTCAGTGTCTGCTAGAGACCGTTTTCTTGATGCTGGAGAGGACATCTGTGCTATACTCGATTATCTGAGGCCGCATATTGACATTATCGCTCTGATTGTTGGCCCAGATGGAGAACATCTGCTCGCATGGTATGATACCCATTCTAGGAGCGAGATTGAAAGTCTAATTATACTATATTTGAAAAAAATATCAATCACCAGTTTGGATCAAAATAGATGCCACTATACATAGGAGACACACTTGATACGAGAGATTATTGATGACTGATTTATATCGAGATTTGCAAATTCAGTGGTGGTCGGATCTTCAATATGTCACCTTCTCTGGATGAGTTTGTCGTGAAAACCAACAACATTTCGCCACAGTGACATATGTTCTACTGAAATTGAATTTTTTCAGTGCTGTTCGGGTTTGCGAGATAGTCAACGCCTCGCTGAAGTTGTATCAACGCACAGTGGTTATCCTGGTGCATATCGACAGAGCATTACTAGATATTGCTCAACCTGATAGCTACATTCTGTAGCAAATAACACTCACATCAGTCAGGCTTCTTCTAAGGCTGATCACAGGCACCATGCCTAGGGTGTCCAGGCATGAACAATTGGAGTGGCTTCATTCTTTGACAAGCCAATGTGGTAGTATCGGTGGTGGTTTGTATAGTGAAGATAATTTTAATTATGTTAGTATAAGTTATTATTGGAAAATTATTAACAAATTCATTATATAAGAATTTTCAAGATTAGACATGAACTGGAGGACAAAGTCTGTGCGGATTTCCGATGAAATTAAGTAGTTATAGTTTAAATGATATTGGTTGGTTATAAATGAAAATGTTTATTGTTTTAATGTTATGTTTATATATTTTGGTTTTTATAATTATTATGATGATTGATATTTGTTATTTTAATTATCCGGACATTAATGTGGTGTTGTTCGTAATGTCAGTAGTATGTTCTGTGTTAACTAATCATCATATATTTATCATTCTCGTGATGGACGAATGAAGAGAAAGGTATGAAAGTAAATTAATCAATACAAACGTACATACAGTTATGAAACAATACAAATATATATTTATAGACATAGAAGAAACTACACATTACAGATATAAAATATTATATACAGAATAGTTTTCTCTATCGACATGATGTAGCGAAAAGAAATGATGGTGTACCAGGTCGACTTGGAGTTGTGTGGATATATGTATTCACGTCAAGGACGATCAGTTGTCGACTACGGATCATGTGGTCGTTGGATATACAACATAGGACGGTGTTTTTATTTAACTAACGGCACTCGGGGTCACAGAGACCGTTAGTAGTTTTAAGGTGTCAACATATATACGCGATAACAGGTCTTAGTATATGAACTGGCGGTGTTTGAGCCTGATTTAGTTTCAAGTAGCCGGGCATTTAACGCGATAACATCTCAAGGATCATTTATATAATGTAGAGGTGGCGGTGTTCGGGACTTGTATTTTAGTCCGGTGTTCAATATCCCACGAGCTAGATTTGTTCACGTTGACAAACTGAGTTTCAAGGACGGTGAATTCGTTGTCTATCACAATATGATGTAATTTACGTCGCAGACATCATTTGCTTGCATGTCAAGATAACATGGAAAATGTTTTATCAAACATTTTCACTGTAGAGGGGGCAAAGCTGTCATATGGCAAATGACAGTGATGCAACATTCAATTGATGAGCTAGCGCATCAAAGAAGACGATACAGAGTGTCACAAATGTTGAACATAGTGACACCAACAGTGAACGCAATTCAGACGTCATGGGAATACGTCACCTAACGCCGTAACGGCTCAAGCGGGAGTTGTGATCCAGCTTGGGAAGCCATGGGATGTATTTTACCACCAGTCACAGAATTCCAGCCGTTATGCTGCTGCCGGTCTTCGGTATCTACAGGGAGTAGCTCTGGTTTGTGTCTCAACATTGAATGGAGGTAGTCCGGGCTTTACTGACGCCACGATCGCTGACATTCGTTGGAGTCGCATGTTGATGCTTGCGGGTCTAATCATGATCGGGCAATAGACGTTGGCTGATAGACATTGGGTACCAGTAGTGTACAAGTGAAGGTAGGCGATGATCATATGTGCATTAGTATTATAGCAGACAGCCAGCCGGGTTCCTAACGCTCTCCTTGGGTTGGGGAGACGTTTCGTGATGGAATGACGGGAGTGCTTGTGATGCGTGAAAGACTCAAGCCTGGATGCACATACACACTCATAGCTGTTAGCTGATGTCACCTGTGTGTAATTATACCACAGTTCGCTCTACCTCACATTTGTTGAGTTGTTCTTGGAATACATAGTGATGCTGTTCTATATATTGTGAAGTTATGTCGGCGCATGCCACTCATGTTCGCAGAGAGTCATTTTACCCTAGAGCCAAAATAGATCTGGAGTTAAACATGGGGTCGATATCCAGCCTGAACTATGAGAATGTTTAACCCATGACAATATCAACGTTGATGGGAAAGATCTAAGAATAATTAAGAGTATTTACTGGAACCAAGTAGCAGCAATTAAAATGGGAAATAAAGAGAGCAGTTATGAACACATGAAGCTAGGAGTACGACAAGAGTGCGTCTTGTCACCGGATCGCTTCTTCCTATATAGCGAAGTGATGATAAGAGAGATCAAAGAGAAGCCACGAATACTTATCGGAGGTTATAATATAAACAATATACTCAATGCAGAAGGCACTATATTGAATGCATATAATGCGAAAGACCTACAACAATTGTTGGACATTGTAGTAACAGAGAGTGCAAGGAAAGTACTTTCCTTGAATATCAAGAAAACAGTAACAATGGTGATATCAAAGAAAATGGTGACACCAAAATGTGACATAGAAATAGAAGGAAACATTCTTAACCACGTGGATAATTTTAAATACCTAGGGGCATTTATGACATCGGATGGAAGATGCACCACATAGATTAAGAGCAGAATAGGGCAAGCAAAAGCTGCATTTCAGGAAATGAAGAGTATCTTATGTAATAAGTTACATCACTGAATGTAAGAGAGTGCTTAAATGCTATATAGAACCAGTTTTGTTGTATGGTAGTGAATCTTGGAATGTAAATGAACAAATTAAGAAGAAATTAGAAGCAGCAGAGATGTTGCTCCTGAGAAGAATGTTGGGAATTCCTTATACTAACTAACAGTGATTGCATGAAAGAGATTAGTGAAACAGACAGACAGACAGACAGACAGTCAGACAGACAGACAGACAGACAGACAGACAGACAGACAGACAGTCTGCATATTCTTGACAGGACATCGCTATCAACATCAGCATCTTTCAGCTGATTGTTGATTTCTTGGCAAGATTAGTTTGCCATTGCTTTCTGAGCGGTCGGCTCTCATACCCCGTAAGTTATAGTGAAACTAGAACATTATATACAACAATAAGAAAGAGACAAACAGCTGTTTTGGTCATGTAATGAGATGAGAGGCATTGGAGAACATCGTGACAACTGGAAAGATCGAGGGGAAGAGAGGCAGAGGCAGACCAAGAGAAATGATGCTGGATGGATTGAGACGGTGGCATGGAGGAATACCATCAGCAGTGTTGATCCAGAACACCAAAGACCGAGATCTGTGGAGAGCCGTGAACGCCTGCGCCAGCTAGCAGAACCTTTGATGATGATGTTGATGAATCCACATGCAAAATTCAGCCCAGTGCTACTAGAAGTATCCTGTAAATACTTAATTTTCGATTGAGTTCAAGCGATGAAGCGCAAAAAAACAAAGCGTTGTGATGTCGAATCCTAAATCTAGTTACAATAATAAACCAACATTGAGGGTAACAATAAATACAAATATTAACAATAATAGGAATAATTAGCAACACTGTTAACTGATTCGGGAGTCTCCGTGGTGAAGTGGCCAAGCAGTCTGACTCACGCTCCGAAGGTTGTGGGTTCGATTCCGGGCTAAGTCTTTCGATTCACCAGTGCATCTTTCTCTGAGACTCCTGGAGGCTGTCACTGGAGCTACGGCGTTCGTGCTTTGTACGACGCTTTCCACAGGCCGTCCTGCAGAAATAGACCTAACCATTTGGGATAAAACCCGGTGCAATGAAGTCGATACTCTGGACGTTTAAGACTTGCTTTAAACAGACATTTAGCTGATTCAATGTCAAATGAAAAGTAGGTATGGATCACACATCACACATCACACATCACACATCACACATAGCACAACACAATCACATGAACAAGTATAACAGGGTAGTAGTGGATCACACATATCACAACACAATCACATGAACAAGTATTACATGGTAGTAGTGGGTCACACATATCACAACACAATCACATGAAAAAGTATTACAGGGTAGTAGTGGGTCACACATATCACAACACAATCACATGAAAAAGTATTACAGGGTAGTAGTGGATCACACATATCACAACACAATCACATGAACAAGTATTACAAGGTAGTAGTGGATCACACATAGCACAACACAATCACATGAACAAGTATTACAGGGTAGTAGTGGATCACACATATCACAACACAAGGGGATCACACATAGCACAACACAATCACATGAACAAGTATTACAGGGTAGTAGTGGATCACACATATCACAACACAATCACATGAACAAGTATTACAAGGTAGTAGTGGATCACACATAGCACAACACAATCACATGAACAAGTATTACAGGATAGTAGTGGATCACACATAGCACAACACAATCACATGAACAAGTATTACAAGGTAGTAGTGGATCACACATATCACAACACAATCACCTGAACAAGTATTACAGGGTAGTAGTGGATCACACATAGCACAACACAATCACATGAACAAGTATTACAGGGTAGTAGTGGATCACACATAGCACAACACAATCAAATGAACAAGTATTACAGAGTAGTAGTGGATCACTTGGAGAAGTGAGCTTTAGATAGCGGGGCGGGCTGTCGCGCCAGGGCGGGGCTGTTCATGCCCATTAAAACACATGAAGTTCACGTCAGCGGTGCCGTATGCAAAAGTCTTTAAGTGGCTAGGCCGGGTTGTAAAACACGAAGAGCTGAGATGGTGTTGTGGTACAAGAGGGCTGTGTTAAACACACAGTTTGAAATGTTACCAGTAGCACAGTCGCTTTGATATGAATGGCTGATTGTGATAGTAGTAGTAGTAGTAGTAGTAGTAGTAGTAGTAGTAGTAGTAGTAGTAGTAGTAGTAGTAGTGGTAGTAGTAGTAGTAGTAGTGGTAGTAGTAGTAGTAGTAGTAGTAGTAGTAGTAGTAGTAGTAGTAGTAGTAGTAGTAGCAGTGGTAGTAGTGGTAGTAGTAGTAGTAGTAGTGGTAGTAGTGGTAGTAGTAGTAGTAGTAGTAGTAGTAGTGGTAGCAGTGGTAGTAGTAGTAGTAGTAGTAGTAGTAGTAGTAGTAGTAGTAGTAGTAGTAGTAGTAGTAGTGGTAGCAGTGGTAGTAGTAGTAGTAGGAGTAGTAGTAGTAGTGGTAGTAGTAGTAGTAGTAGTAGTAGTGGTAGTAGTAGTAGTAGTAGTAGTAGTAGTAGTAGTAGTAGTAGTAGTAGTAGTGGTAGTAGTAGTAGTAGTAGTAGTAGTAGTAGTAGTAGTAGTAGTAGTAGTAGTAGTAGTGGTAGCAGTGGTAGTAGTAGTAGTAGTAGTAGTAGTAGTGGTAGTAGTAGTAGTAGTAGTAGTAGTAGTGGTAGTAGTAGTAGTAGTAGTAGTAGTAGTAGTAGTAGTAGTAGTAGTAGTAGTAGTAGTAGTGGTAGTAGTAGTGGTAGTAGTAGTAGTAGTAGTAGTAGTAGTAGTAGTAGTAGTAGTAGTAGTAGTAGTGATAGCAGTGGTAGTAGTAGTAGTAGTAGTAGTAGTAGTAGTAGTAGTAGTAGTAGTAGTAGTAGTAGTAGTAGTAGTAGTAGTAGTAGTAGTAGTAGTGGTAGTAGTGGTAGCAGTGGTAGTAGTGGTAGTAGTGGTAGTAGTGTTAGTAGTAGTAGTAGTAGTAGTAGTAGTAGTAGTAGTAGTAGTAGTGGTAGTAGTGGTAGTAGTGGTAGTAGTGGTAGTAGTGGTAGTAGTATTAGTAGCAGTAGTAGAACTAGTAGTATTAGTAGTAGTAGTAGTAGTAGTAGTAGTAGTAGTAGTAGTAGTAGTAGTAGTAGTAGTAGTGGTGGTGGTAGTAGTAGTGGTAGTAGTGGTAGTAGTGGTAATAGTAGTAGTTAGTTAGTTAGTTAGTTAGTTAGTCGACAGATCATCCTCGTTGCACATCGAACCATTCAGTCCATAAGTGCTCGGATCCCCTCCTCAGCAAATCCCGCAGCGTGTAGCGGCTACCGACGCCAGTTCTGTGTTGGTTTATCAATCTTCTTTGGCTTCCTGCGTAGTGTTCTTGTTTGGCCACCCCTCTTTTAATTTGCTGCTCTCGCAGTCTGGCCATTGTTGTAGATTCACAGTCATCACTTGGTTCTCGCAAAAGTCTCACTTCTCGTAGAGCATTCAGAATGTCAGCCTTGTCCATGGCGCGTCCGTCCTCCACAGTAGCTTCACCTGCGAGCTTGTCAGCCCGCTCATTTCCTTGTACTCCCGCATGCCCTGGCACGAAGATGAAACTAATCTCTGCCAGCCGAGACCGCTTCAGAGGCAGCAACCATTCTCTTCGGATCGACCCCTCCTCTATCCTCTTGATCATGTTCATTGAGTCGCTAAGGAAACAAGCCCTAGTGAATGTCTGTGTCTCGAGCCATGTTATTGCTTTACTTATTGCCATGACTTCCATGGTAAGGCTACTTGTGGTTTCAGTGAAAGCACAAGAGTCCTCCTTCACAATTCTCCCTCCGGCCCGAGCTGTAAAAGCCCTTGATCTTCTCACATGTCGGACGACCGACCCATCTGTGTAGATGACCGCGTCACCGTCTAGCGAATTCTCGAAAATCAACGCTTGTACTTCAGCCTCAACAGCAGCCGGATTTTCTTGTCTGCATTTTCTATCTAGTTGGATGCAAACTGAAAAGGATGTGCAGAAGTCTGTTGGCACTTGCACCCACTCCTCGCCAGGTTCTAAGTCCTCAAGTGAACACACCTGTTGAAGAATGTCTTCGGCTTGACCCATCCACGACCGTACTCTTTTTAACCTGCTGCCCTTCACCTTCCTAATTTCACTATGCAGTGGATGTTGTGTGTTTGCGTTAATTCTGAGGTAGGCGCGTGCCCTGCAAACTTGTATTCTCTCTTCAATGGTTGGAAAATCAAGAAGGTAGCGCATCGCCCTGCATGCTGTATCTCTTGTACATCCAAGAATAATGAGCATAGCTTCATTCTGTATCCTTTCCATCCTTTCTATCTGCTTATGGCTGAGAGTCAGGATTGCCATTGCATACTCCAAAACAGACATGACCAGCAACAGAAGACATAGATGGCGCTGCTCACAGTTTGCTTCCGCCATCACCCGCATCGCTGCCAAACCCCACTTGGCCTTTGTTATCACCTGGTCTATGTGCACATTATAAGCAAGGCTTCGATCAAACCGTATCCCCGGGTAATTCATTGCCTGCGTTCTTTCCACCGTCTCTGAACACAGCATTACAGTTGGTGTTGGAAAAATAGTAGTAGTAGTAGTGGTAGTAGTAGTAGTAGTAGTAGTAGTAGTAGTAGTAGTAGTAGTAGTAATAGTGGTAGTAGTAGTAGTAGTAGTAGTAGTAGTAGTAGTAGTAGTAGTAGTAGTAGTAGTAGTAGTAGCAGTAGTAGTAGTGGTAGTAGTGGTAGTAGTGGTAATAGTAGTAGTAGTCGTAGTAGTAGTAGTAGTAGTAGCAGCAGTAGTAGTAGTAGTAGTAGTAGCAATTTATGGGACCTAGTGGGTACTTGTGGGTCCATGTGGGTTCTTGTTGGTCCTTTGTGTCCCTGTGTGTCATTGTAGGTCCCTGTGGGTCCCTGTATTCAATTGTAGTGTTTGTTGCTTGGTGTTGTCTATAAGGGCGTCTGAGTATGCGTTGCGTTGGCTATGTGGATGTATGTGTGTTGCTAGATAAAGGCTCCCGTTCGTTGTTAATGGTTGGATGAGTGGATGTATGTGTTGCTTGATAAAGGCTCCCGTTCGTTGTTAATGGTTGGATGAGTGGATGAAAGGCTAGATAATTGATTCCGATCGTTGTTAAGGGGATGGCAAGTGATGGAGTTGCAAGACAAATACTCCCATTCGTTGTCAAGGGACGGGTTGGTCGAGTGAAGGCATGGCTAAATAAATATGTCCATTCGTATGTAAGGGGTGGGTGAGTGGAGGAGAGGCTAGATAAGTGTTTCCGATCTTTGTTAAGGGGTGGGAGAGTGGAGAAGTGGCTAGATAAATACGTTCGTTTCTTGTCAATGCAAGGAGCAGTGGCTAGATAAATACATCCGTTTCTTGTCAATGCAAGGAGCAGTGGCTAGATAAATACGTCCGTTTCTTGTTAAAGAGTGGGTAATATATTCATCCACACACCTGACATCGCTATGGGCTTGAATTCTTTGCGCGTGCACGCTGAATATTCATGCGTCCACGATGGACAAGTTAAACGCTGTTTAGGCGTGTCCTGTCACCCATGTGTAATTAGGTGGGTGGAGAAGATATTTACTGCACCACTTACTTATAAACTGAGAACGCATGTGTGGAGTAGTCTGCATGAATTGTGTGAGGTGTTTCCTCTAATCAATACTCGATGTAACAGCTGTGTGACATTAAGTTAAATATTACCTCTTCTTAGAACTGATGTGAATACCTCTAGGCTTGTGACCAACATCCTCTAAACACAGAATTTCACAACATTCCTTATCGATAACAACACAATATCGTGAGACAATTGAACACGTCAAGAAATAACAGAAGTCCGGCAAAGTTTTATATCATCTATTTTCCATTATTTGCTATTCACATATATTACTTTCACAGTTATTGATGTCTATTATTACTAGTAGAATTCAGGAAATAATTCTTATATTAAACTAAACTCAACTCAGTTTGCGGTAACTCGACATTTGTCAAACTCGCCACTTGAAAATACAATGGGCTCACATGCGATCAGTCAACCCGAACAGATCTTACCAGAATGGTCACGATGCAGTCCCAGGACTAGACTTGTCCTATATTCCCGGATGTCCCCAGGCAATATTACATCTACCTGAGCTACAGGCAATATTACATCTACCTGAGCTAATTATAACTACCATGTCAACGTTAGATTTAGTGAGGTATGTATTATTGAATATTGCACATTTTCCTTGAGTTTATAATGCATATTGGTTCTGTGGTTGTCGTCGCTGGACGAATGTTAGATTCGTAAGTGATGTATGAATGAAGTAATGCACGAGCGCAGAGACACAAGAAGAGAAGAATGTCAGCCGAGCTTGTGTATCCATGTATGAACACTTTGAAAAAAAAAAATTCTTTCGTTCTTTCTTTCGGTCTCCTCGTGGCTTCACATGTCTAACGCTACCCCACATGTTTCACGGGACCCCACATGTTTCACGGGACCCCACATGTATCACGGGATCCCACATGTTTCACGGGACCCCACGTGTTTCACGGGACCCCACATGTGTCACGGGATCTCACAAGTTTAACGGTACCCCACATGTGTCATGGGACCCCACATGTGTCACGGGACGTCACGTGTTTCACGGGTCCCCACATTTATCACGGAATCCCACACTTAAACTCAGGGTCACGCTTGTGTGTTGTCTTCTACCAAAGACCCACAAAGGCTATGGCACTACACCTTCCAGATTCGAGCCATACTTTCTGCCAGGCCATCTCGATCTTCTTAGCACGCTCATGGAGTCCGTGAGACAACACGCCTGGATGAAAGTCTGTGTCTCCAGCCATTGCCCTCTGACCCAGCCCATCTCAATCTTCTCACAGAAGCAGAAGGCAACAGTCTCTTATCTAAAATCCGGAAAGCTTTACTGTCTCAGAAAGTCGAGTATGGGATAAGTGGAATGTCTGTTCCAACGTCTCCAAACTGGAAGCAGAGTGCAAACTGACTGCTGGAGAAAGACCTCCGGGGTCATGACCCGGATGGGGCTCATCCCAAGAGAGTGTTGGAAAGATTGTTTCCCGCATATCCTTTACAGGACATCGCTGCCCTATCAGCATCTTTCAGCTGATTGTTGATTTCATGGCAAGATTACCCTCAGTAGTTTACCATTGCTTTCTGAACTACCGGCTCACATACCCCGTAAGTTACCGATGCGGAGAGAACCGATACCGATTCTCACGCAACGTCACGTTACTCACGAGAGTATACGGGATTATGGAGAAAGTCGTGTAATCCATAGAACAGGGAGACTGGGGGTGGAAAGATAATAGGTCGAAATATTCGGCGAAGGGATGCACTTCTGATTATAGGAAGTCTCCTGTCGTTCTTGCTCCGAGGCTTGAATTTAATCACAATGTCATCATTATCATAATCCAGTGCCTTTCTGGCTGGCGCCGGCGATCATGTACCTTGACAAATTGCGACCTCCGAAGGCATGAGCCAAATCGTATGTTGACTCCCTTCCGTGCCATGACACAAGACTGTGCAGTTTTTTCTGTTGTAAGTTTCTTTCTTATTCTTGTCATAATTATTGGCAGTAACAGCGGTGTGTACCATTTGTTGACTATATCATCTTGTCCCATCAATATTGCACCGATCCTCGAATTTCCTAGTTCGTGTTTTTCTACTTATGGTTGTATATATTTGTTGATACATGGAATGTGAGTAATTTCCCCTAGTTTGTCCTAATATCCATGCACTGTTGATTCATCCAGACTCTTTTAGCCACTTTGCAGTTTTTACATGTTTACTATTTCTTTATGTATTGTATTATATTCGTATTTATCTTGCTTTTTCTTACTTCTTTCATCCACCATCCCCAACGTTTAATGTGTCATCCATTTCTATTTTTAACAATTCTAAGTGTAAGTGAAACTATTTTTTTAAATGTCTATTGGATTGATTCCTGCAACATATCCTATTGTTCACCAAAATCTGTATTATTTCCACGGCATCATATCTGTTCTTTACGATAACTTTGTACCTGTCTCTAATTTCTTGGTATGTTTTAAGTAATGTTAGATGTAACTTCTTTGAGGTTTTCTGTATGATATTAAATCTTAACCTCAACTTTCCCATAACTAGCACATGGTCACTATGTCCATCTGTTCCTGTTGAAGTTGTTGCTGCTACTAAACTGCTTCTGAATCTCTTTATAATCAGCAGGTAATCAATTTAATTGCGAATATTCTTTCCAGGGCATGCCGACTTATATAATCATCGACTATGGTGTTTGAACCAGGTGTTACATATCATTTCATGGTATTCTGCCCTTGCTGTTAATCTGTCAAGTTTCTCACTCCTGTCACCTAGGCCAATGCCACCAGAGTGACAGTCATTTCACAATGTTTACACAGGCCCAGGCCATGTCTAATTCATTATATAATATGTTTATGTCTCCTTACTGTCTGCTGTTGGTGCGTATGCGTATATTATGTTAATATCCAGAGTTTTGCCAAGGAGTTTCACTAATAATACACTGTCTGAGATTGTCAAGAATCCTTTAACCCTCCTAG
This sequence comes from Cepaea hortensis, assembly GCA_963921405.1. Lineage (NCBI taxonomy): Eukaryota > Metazoa > Mollusca > Gastropoda > Stylommatophora > Helicidae > Cepaea > Cepaea hortensis. The sequence goes on from OY992895.1 coordinate 7,931,451, forward strand.
CACTCATTTGATCCAAAATCATGCCAACTCCCCTTTTTTAGTCCTTCCCTCCTGAGTAAATATTATTTCTGTATGTTTCTAAATAGTTTTCTCACGCTCCTGACTATGGTATTTCACAATATATATTAACAACAAATTGTTATTATGCATGCGGCAAGAAATCATAAAATTTTACTTCCCATATTTAAATCCTTGGTCTCTTACAGCATATGTAAATTATCATAACAACAAGCTAGCAATGCGTTGATTAAGCATCACTTTTATAAACAATTCTGCTAAACGGCTTGTGGCTGACCAGGAATGAATTGGAACACAACAAAATACAATATTTGAAAGGGACATAACAATATAACAGTTCTTCAAGGGATATTACTTGAACTATTAAAAATGTATTATGTGATTTAAATTAATTTAGTAGCTATCATTTCTGTGACAAAATCTTTATATTAATTAGAGATCATTTTATTTCAACATAAATTTTGGATGACAACTTAAGAAATCTTTAATTTTTATGAACAATTTCTGGCATTAATTTAAATATGTAAAATTTTATAGCGGACTTTTCTATTTCTTTGCAATAAACCATTACATTTTTTTATCCTTTCAATGGCAGTAGGTTTTATCAAAGCACATTATTTTTGACCGTTCTTTACTATGGGACGCAAACTACAAATATCTATGTAAACCTGTGTCACCAGACATTGCCTTCTGGCCCAGCCCATCTCGATCTTCTTAGCACGCTCATGGTGTCCCTTAGACAACATGCCTGGTGTGATTGGAAATTTTTTAGACTAGTATGTTAATAAAGGTATCCTGGTTGGGATGGGTTCAACTCCTTTGTAGCCTTCTGCAGGAAGCCTTGAAATGGGCTCGTTTACCCTCACGATTGTGTGTTGTCTTCTACCAAAGACCCCCAGAGGTTATGGCACTAAACCTTCCAGATTCAAGCCATGCTTTCTGCCAGGCCATCTCGATCTTCTTAGCACGCTCATGGAGTCCGCTTGGGTGAAAGTCTGTGTCTCCAGTCATTGCCCTCTGGCCCAGCCCATCTCAATCTTCTCACAGAAGCAGACGGCATCAGTCTCTTATTTAAAATCCGGAAAGCTTTACTGTCTCAGAAAGTCGAGTGTGGGATAAGTGGAAAGTCTGTTCCAACGTCTCCAAACTGGAAGCAGAGTGCAAACTTACTGCAGGAGAAAGAGTTCCGGGGTCATGGCCAGGATGGTTCCCATCCCTAGAGAGTGTTGGGAGGATTGTGTTTGTCTTCGCATATTAATTACAGGACATCGCTGTCAACATCAGCATCTTTCAGCTGATTGTTGATTTCCTGGAAAAATTACCCTCAGTAGGATGTCATTGCTTTCTGAGCTACCGGCTCACATATCCCTAAGTTACCGACGCGGAGAGAACCGCTACCGATTCTCACGCAACGCCACGTTACTCACGAGAGTATACGGGATAACGGAGAAAGTCTTGTAACACCTAGACCAGGGAGACCGGTATTGGGAAGATAATTGGTAGAAATATTCGGCGAAGGGTGGCACTTCTGATTATTGGAAGTATCCTGTCTTTCTTGCTCCGAGGCTTGAATTTAATTACAATGTCATCATTATCATCATCAAGTGGCTTGCTGGCTGGCGCCGGCGATCATGTACCTTGACAAATTGCGATCTCCGAATGCATGGGCCAAATCGTGTGTTGACTCCCTTCCGTGCCATGACTCAAGACTGTGCAGTTTTTCCTGTTGTAATCTTCTTTCTTATTCTTTTCATAATTATTCGCAGTAACAGCGGTGTGTACCCTCCATCGACTATATCATCTTGTCCCATTAATATTGTACCGCTCCTTGATTTTAAACATCCAGTTAGTTTGTCCTAATCTCCATGCACTGTTGATTCAGCCAGACCCTTTTAACCACTTTGTGCCACCGGCTTCGGGCGGAAGAACGCAATTGGGAGTGTACAAGCCTTATCCTGGTGCGATGAAATGCAACCTAAAGACAAAATGTCATGGCAGTGCAGACCAGGCCCTAAGCCTTGTTGGCAGCTGGTTTAGGATCGAAGCTCCGACAGGCCGACAGCTAGAGCATTGCTTTGCTGATCCGGCAGCATCTACAGCTTGTCTTGTTCCAGATGTAGGGGTGTTACCTTTCCTCTGGAGTGAACTAGGCAGGCCGAGAGAGGCATCATGCTGCATGGGCAACACATGGTCTCTATATTTTAGCCCATGCTTTGTAGGTTACTAATCAGAGAGTTGCTTTTTGCGGATGATGCTGCAATTACGACCCACTCTGAGGAAGAATTACAACATCTACTTTCTGCATTCTCCAATGCTTGTTCTGAATTTGGTTTAATAATTAACAAAAAGAAGACACAGATTATGTCACAAGGTGCACATGGGGTACCATCAATCTTTATTGACGACACCGAACTGGAGATCGTAGACTACTTTACACATCTAGGATCAGAGGTAAATAACAAAGTATCCCTAGATCAGGAAATCAACATCCGGATTTGTAAGGCAGAAACAACAATGAACATGTTAGTAAAAAGAGTCTGGGAAAACAGGAAGCTTACTGCCAAAACAAAAGTCCTTGTCTATCAAGCCTGTGTCCTTTGTACTCTTCTTTATGGCAGTGAAACCTGGACAACTTACTCACACCAAGAGAAAGGTGTAAACAGCTTTCATATGCGGTGTCTGAGAAGAATAATTGGTATTAAGTGGCAAGACAAAATCACAAATACTGAAGTATTGGAAAGATCAGGTTGTGTGACGGTTTATCATGCTCAGTCTTCGTAGACTTAGATGGATAGGACATGTTAGGAGTATGGATGATGGCAGAATACCAAAGGACATCTTTTTTTGTGAATTACAGATGAGTAAGAGATCTCATGGTCGACCTCTACTACGATACAAAGATGTGTGTAAGCGGGACATGATTGCTACAGGCATTGATAATGCACATTGGGAGCAAGTCGCAGCTGAACGTGTTGCTTGGAGAGTAACTATCAGAAATTGAATAAAGACAAAGGAGAAAATGATTGCAGATAAAGCACACACAGAGCGTGAGAAACGTAAGATGGTGCATGATGGTGGAAATGACCATGTTTTCACATGCATCCACAGTTTACAAACATTTGCAGCACGAATTGGCCTTATCAGCCACACTTGACACCGCCATGGGTGGTAGTTATTAAACCTTTTTGAAGCACAATGTACCTACCAAACTATCGTCTGTCAAGACGGAAAGGTGCCAATATACATGGAAGTGAGTATTTTCCCTAGTTTGTCCTAATCTCCATGCACTGTTGATTCAGCCAGACTCTTTTAACCACTTTGCATTTTTTTTTGCATTTTTACTATTTCTTTATGTATTGTATTAGATTCGTATTTATCTTGCTTTTTCTTACTTCTTTCATCCATCATCCACAACATTTCATGTGTCATCCATTTCTTTTTTTTTTTTTTTTTTTGGTGCAATTCGACGTGTAAGTGAAATGATTTCTTTTGATGTCTATTGGACTGACTCCTGCAACATATCCTAGTGTTCACCAAAATCTGTATTATCTCCTTGGCATTATAACTGTTCTTTACAGTAGTATTGTACCTTTCTCTAATTTATTTGTCTGTTTCAAGTAATGTTAGGTCTAACTTCTTTGGGGTTTTCTGTTTGGTTTTAATTCTTAACCTGGGACGCAGAGGTGTTTCCAAGGCACCAGGGCTGGGTTCTATACTGGCCAAGACCTATTGACCCGTCCTCGCCAAGCGTCCTGTGCAACAGGTCCCTTTGGGGTCCTGGCTAACGTTAATAGGATCGCCGATTCTTCCGAAGTCGGAGAGTGTCTGCTTGCACGGCGAGGAACCACCAGTCTGCACACCAATAAGCCAGACATGGGACAAAGGATACTCACGCAAAACTCAGGTCATGTATGACATCATACTGATGTTGGACAACAGGATGTCTTCATCCGACATGCAGGACTTCGCGCTAGAGATCACAGCCAGCGAAAGACAAGCAAGCAAGCAAGCAAATCTTAACCTAATATTTCCTATAACTGGCACATGGTCACTATGTCCATCTACTCCTAGTGAAGTTGTTGCTGCTACTAAACTGCTTCTGATTGATTGATTGATTGATTTGGGAACCGACATCACATCATTCGGGGCATTTCCATAAGCGCTCCGTCCCCATCCTCAGCAGCCAATGAAGAGTTCCAACACTAATAGTACCAAACTGCTTCTGAATCTCTTTCTAATCAGTACGAAATCAATTTGATTATGAACCAGGTGTTACCTATCATTTCTTGGTATTCTGCCCATGCTGTTAATCTGGCATCTCTCTCATTCCTAGAGCCCAGGCCATTGCCACCAGTATGACAGTCATTTAAAAATGTGTACACTGGCCCACCGTCATGTCTAATTCATTATAAAATATATTTATATCCACTTACTGTCAGCTGTTGGCGCATATGTGTGTATTATGTTAATATCCAGAGATTTGTCAAGGAGGGTCACTAATAATCTCTGTCTGAGATTGTCCAAAATCCATTAACCCCCCCCCCCCCTCCCCCACCCCTCCCCCAGAACTCATTTGTTCCAAAATTATGCCAACACCCCTTTTGTAGTCCTTCCCTCCTTAGTAAAGAATTACGTTTGTAAGTATTTAAATACTTTTATCACGCTCCAGGCCACCGTATTTTACAATATATATTAGCAACAAATTGTTATTATGCATGTGGCAAGAAATCATAAAACTTTACTTCCCATATTTACATCCTTGGTCTCTGACGGCATATGTCAATTATCGGAACAACAGGCTAGCAATGCGTTGATTAATCACTACTTTTGTGAACAATTGTGTCTTAACTAGTTGTGGGCTGACCACAATGAAAATAACAAAAGTAAGTGCGAATATAGAAAGGGAGTTAACAACATAACAGTTAAGGGACATTACTCGAAGTAAAATAAATGTATTATGTAATTTAAATAAATTTAGAAGATGTTATTGTCTGTGATATCTTTCTTATGTTAATTAACAAGGAGTAAATCCAGCATAAATGAAAGATAGTTACTTAAGGAATCTTCAATGGTAATGAAAAAAAAGTTGACATTATTTTATATGCGTAAACGTTAATAACAGACTTTTCTATTTCTTTGCAATACATCATATATGTTTTTATACTCTTGACAGGAAAACTATTCTGCGATGTTCACAAATATTTTTGACCGTCCTTTACTATGGGACGCAAATTACAATGACTGATTGAAAGATTTAGGAACCGACAACACAGCATTCCGGGCATTCCCATAAGCGCTCCGTCCCCATCCTCAGCAGCCCGCGAAGAGTTCCAGCAGCAATCTTATTATATGTCCGTCTCGCCTTTCCTCTGAGCGTCAATCGTCGGCCAGATCCCCTCGTCACACCTCGCTGCCTCATTCTTACCAGACCATGGTGATCCATTTGCTCCTCCGAGGTGTACACGTGCTCCCACAATGCCACAACCACGTCTGCCTTGTCATGCATCAATACTCCACCAAGTTTTGCCGAGCCAGCCAATCTGTCCGTCTGTTTATTCCCCAACACACCAGCGTGCCCCGGAGAAAAGATCCAGGTGATGCTTGCTACTCGTGACCTCCGAAGCGAAGCAAGCCACTCTTAACGAAGCCTGCCTGTCCTCACCCTCCTCAGCATGCTTTCTGGGTCAGTTACAATCACGATGTGTGTGTATGTATTGTGTTCTCCGTCCAGTGGAAAGCTGCACTGACCGCCTCCACCTCCGTTCTTAAGCTAGATGGTGTGGTATCATACGCCATGCTCTCCTGCACCAAACGTCGACCATTAGCTTTTGCTAAGAATCCCAAGGCACTTCTCCTGCCTCTCAACACCTAACCATCTGTGTAGATAATCACATCACCCGGGCGAGCATTATCCTGAATTAGTTGCTGGATTTCCACTTATAACTCTGCACAAGTCTGACTGCTCTGCTGGCACTCTGACCCACTCCTCTCCTCGCCTAATGTTCTCCAAGATGCACACCTGTCTGATCGTATCCTCCGCCTGAGCCATCCATGATTTCCCTCATATCAGTCTCTGACCCTTAACTTCGTCCAGCGCCTCATGCAACGGCTGATCTGTGTCTGCAGCTACTCTGAGGTATGCCTTCGCCTGCATCACCTTGAGCCTACCAGCAACAGTCGGCAGACCAAGGATGTAACACATACACACTACTTGGGTGTCTCTGGTGCATCCCAGAATGACCCGCAAAGCTTCGTTCTGTATGCGCTCTAATTTCACAAGCTGACCCTTTGAGACAGTGAGCAGTCCTAGTCCACAATCAGTCACTGAGAGGATCAAGTGCTGGTATAGTGTGAAGAGCATTATCTGCTCTGTGTCCTTTGCAGCCATAATTTTAAGTGCATTGAGTCCCTTTTGAGATCGTGTCACAACCGTCTCCACGTGGTCCTTGTAGGACAGACACCTGTCAAATGTGATTCCCAGATACTTCAGTTTGTTCTCTCCGTTGACGCTTCTGCCATCTATCGTGAGGCTTGAGACATCATCTCTCACAATCCTGTTGTCCAGAAAGCACCACAAAACAGCCGCCTTTTCCAGGTGGATGACAGCACTCATTTCAGTGCACCAATTAATCACTTTGTCTACTGTCACCTGCAGCTCTTGAGCTGTTTGCTCCCTATCCATCCCCCGCCTATATGCAAGAACATCATCTGCAAATGTTAGTATCCTTCCAACCCCTGGTGCTTATAGGTTTGCAATCTTGCTCGTATACACGTTAAAGAGCACCAGTGATATTGCAGATCGCTGTGGCAGTCCCGGGGTTAAAATATGTGGCTCCGAGGTCCATGCACCCAGACGGAGAGCAACCCGACGAGAATGCAGGACGACTGCTATCCAGTTCACCAACCAGGGATTGGCCCCCTTCTCCGTCAGTGCGGTCATCAAAATATCATATCGAACTCTACTGTACGAATCCTCGAGCACAACGCTTTAAAACCTCCACCTTGTCTTTCTTGACATTTTCCGCTGTGTCAACTTCCTCTCGTGAGCTTCGAGATGTCTGTCTAACTTTCGGTCCACTCATATCTTAAAGTCTTGCGAGATCTCCCAGCTGTAAATTTCTTGGATTTAGAGATCAGGACTACGCATGGCACGTGATCACTCCCATGATCATTCAAAACAGTCCACATTACATCAAGGACTGATGACTGGGAGACAAGTGCCAAGTCAATAGCTGTGTCTGCATCGCCAGGCCTCATTGCCATTCTAGTCGGCCTACAACCATTTGTGCAGACCACATCGGAGTCAACCATGTTATCCGCAAGATCAATTCCCTGTCGGTTTTTACTACTACTGTCTCAATCTCTGTTCCTCGCATTAAAATCTCCACATACGAGTAGCCTATCACCAAGTAATTCCTCCATTTCCTGAAGTCAGTATCAGTGTTCCTTTCTGACAAAACAGTCCACTGTGGCATATACATTTATGATGCTCCAACGTAAGCCATCAATCTCCATTTGTATACCTTGGACCTCTCTTGCACTGTGATTCCACTGGCTCAAGTCAAGTACCACATGCTTCACTCCTTCCTTCACCAGCAGTACTTGCCCAAGTCTCTTCTGCCCAGTAGTATTTATGTAAGTGGCGCACTCAGGGCAATGGTATTTGTCTGTATGTAGCTCCTGGAGCATGAGGACATCAAAATCATATATTAGCCACTCCAATACAGGACGTCTCTGCCTCGCACTACGACAGTACCAGTATCCCACTCTTACATGGTTGAAACCTAGTCTCTCCACTTTTCGTCTTGTTCTCCTGGCGCCAGCCCTCCTATTTCTATGCCTTCTTCTCACATCATTTCCTCGTCTTCTCCTCCTCACTCTCTCTTGGCTAGCCTCTGAAGGATGTGTCAAGCGCTGAGCACGTGCTCCGTAGCTCCGGCGACGATTCCCTATTTAATTGATTTAATAAGCAAAGTTTGGATATTGCAGGAAATAATCGGTCCCCCTAGTAGAGCCTGTCTGCTAGGGAAGGTGCAGGGGATGTCCCTCAAGAGTCCATACGCCTGGCACCGCCAGGCCCACATACCAGACGTTCCACGTTCACGACCAGCTCACCCGTGGCCATTCAGTCCTCGGCGGGTCGGTCCATCTTAACCTTGGGGGTTTATAATCGGAGTTTTCCATCTCCTAGATTGGCTGCTGTAATAGCTAACGAGCCCAATGTACCCGGGGGCAAGAGGTTCCAGCGCCTCATTTATAGCAAACACTGTAGATACATATGTACGGGAAACAAAACCAATGTCAATCTATGCTGAGAAGAGAAAGTTTAAGTGTGGGTTAAACTCTCAGCATAGATTAACAATATTTGACCATAGCATGAATAAGAGAAAGTGTAAGTGTGGGTTAACCTCTCAGCATAGATTAACAATATTTGACCATAGCATGAATAAGAGAAAGTTTAAGTGTGGGTTAAACTCTCAGCATAGATTAACAATATTGGACCATGGCATGAATAAGAGATTGATTGATTGATTGCTTTAGGAATCGACATCACTGCATTCGGGGCATTCCCATAAGTGCTTCGTCCCCATCCCCAGCAGCCAGCGAAGAGTTCCAACACTAATAGTACCAGTAGCAATCTGATTATAAGTCCGTCTCGCCTTTCCTCTGAGCGTTGAGCGTCGGCCAGATCACTTTGTCACTCCTTGTTGTCTCATTCTTGCCAGACCATGGTAATCCATTTGCTCCTCCGAGGTGTGCACGTGCTCCCACAAGGCCGCAACCACGTCTGCCTTGTCATGTATCAATACTCCACCAAGTTCTGCAGAGACAGACAATCTGTCCGCCTGTTCATTTCCCAGCACACCGGCATGCCCCGGAGAAAAGATCCAGGCGATGCTTGTCACCCGTGACCTCCGAAGCGAAGCAAGCCACTCCGCACGAAGTCTGCCCGTCCTAACCCTCGTCAGCATGCTTTCTGAGTCAGTGACAATCACGATGTGTGTGTGTGTGTGTGTCGTATTCTCCATCCAGCGGAGAGCCGAAGTGACTGCCTCCACTTCCATTCTTAAGCTGGATGTTGTGGTATCATATGCCAGGCTCTCCTGCCCCAAACATCGACCATTAGCTTTGGCTATGAAACCCCAGCACTTCTCTCACCTCTTGACACCGAACCATCTGTGTAGATAATCACATCACTCGAGTGAGCATTGTCCTGAATTAGTTGCTGGATTTCCACTTCCGTGGCCCCTGCTGGCCACTCCCTGCACTCCCGGCTTAATATGATTATAACTCTGCACAAGTCTGACTGCTCCGCCGGCACTCTGACCCACTCCTCTCCACGCCTAATGTTCTCCAGGGGTCACACCTGTCTGATCGTATCCTCCGCCTGAGCCATCCATGATTTCCCTCTTATCAGTCGCTGACCCTTAACTGCGTCCAGCGCCTCATGCAGTGGGTGGTCTGTGTCTGCAGCTACTCTGAGGTATGCCTTCGCCTGCATCACCTTGAGCCTACCAGCAACAGTCGGCAGACCAAGGATGTAACGCATACTCACTACTGGGGTGTCTTTAGTGCATCCCAGAATGACCCGCATAGCTTCGTTCTGTATGCGTATTCATGAATAAGAGAAAGTGTAAGTGTGGGTTGTAGTGTGTGACTACTACTCTACTGGCTTCTATCCTCTTACCTCTTTTCTGTCCACCACAGTGCACAATATGCCATGTTTTTAATGTACGGGTGCGTGCGAAACGGTGACAATTTAAGTATTGGCCAGTCCACGTTTCTTTGCGGTACTCCAGTCTTTGATTTGTGCCATCTGCTCTATGTCTCATTAGAATATCTAGGAACGGCAATGCTTCATAGTGTTCGTGTCCCATGGCTAGAGAGGTGTTCTTATGTGTCTGTTTCATTCTGGCCTGGAAGGATGTAGCATGTCTGTGGTAATGATTATTATATCGTCCACATAACTACGCTAGAAGACTAAGTTTTTAATGTCTGAGGATCTCTTGTCTTCTAAATGTGTCATGAAGATGTCCACTAGAATAAGATCAAGAGGACTCCTCATGGCCACTCCATCATTTTGGCGGTATAACTTTAGTAGCCAACCTCGTAGCGATAAAGATAATCTACGTCCCTGAAACAAGGTGAGGCCTGACTTGTCTTTCACAGAAGCAGAAGGCAACCATCTCTTATTTAATATCAGGAAACCTTTACTGTCTCAGAAAGTCAAGAGTTGGATAAATGAAAAATATATTCCAACGTCTCGAAACTGGAAGCACAGTGCAAACTTAGTGCAGAGAGTGTTAGGAATATAATTGGTCGAAATATTCGGCGAAGGAGACACTTCTGATTATCAGAAGTCTCCGGTCCTTCTTGCTCCGAGGAGGGAATTTTATCACAATATCATAATTATCATCATCAAGTGCCTTGCTGGTTGGCGTGGGCGATCATGTTCCTTCACAAATTTCCACCTCCGAAGGCATAAACCAAATCGTGTGTTGACTCCCTCCCGTGCCATGACACAAGACTGAAGTTTTTCCTATTGTAAGCTTCTTTCTTATTCTTTTCATAATTATTCGCAATAACAGCTTTGTGTACCGTCTGTTGACTATATCATCTTGTCCCATCAATATTGCACCGATCCTCGATTTTAGACTTCTAGTGAAAGTTCGTGTTTTTTTACCTATTATTGTATTTATTTGTTGATACATGGAACGTGAGCAGTTTTCCTAGTTTGTCCTAATCTCCATGCACTGTTGATTCAGCCAGACTCTTTTAAGCACTTTGCATATTATTTGCATATTTACTATTTCTTTATGTATTGTATTTTTCCGCGTTTCCATCCTGTTTCAGGATATTGCGGTCAACATCAGCATCTTTCAGCTGTATGGTGATTCCTAGGCTAGATTACGCTCAACAGCACGCCACGACTTTCTGAGCGACCGGCTTCATACTCTCATAAGTCATTGTACGACTCGAACCGCTTCCAATTCTCGTGCACTGACGTCAACCACGAGAGAATTCGGGATTCTGGAGAAAGCTGCTTAGAAAGTGTAAATGAAATAATTTCTTTTGATGTCTGTTGGAGTGATGCTTGCAACTGAAACATATCCTGTTTTCAACAAAATCTATATTATCTTCATGGCATTATATCTGTTCTTTACATTTACATTGTACCTTTCTCTAATTACTTTGTCTGTTTTAAGTAATATTAGATCTAACTTCTTTGGGGGTTTCTTTATGGTTTTAAAACTTAACCTCATCTTTCCTATAACTGGCACAACGGTAAAAACGGCAACAAAGACAATAATAATGGTAAATTATCTCAAACGACAACTAGCAAAAAAAAAACAAAAAACATTCCCATATGTATGGTACGTTACACCCACCTTGGGTATTCATGATGCCCATGTTAAACATTGCCTCAACGAGTCATGTATTATTGATTACTTTTCTTGCGTTTAAATGCTTATTGTTCTTTTGGTGTCAAAGAATTGCTTCATAAGAGATGTTAAATGAAAGAATGTCTGAGAGGAAATAGAGAAGAAGGGCAGAATGTCAGACGGGAATGCTTGTCCAATTCTCAACCCTTGGAAAATAAAGATTTACTTACTTATTTACTTTCTAATCAACACGTAATCAATTTAATTGCGAATATTATATCCATGACATGTCCACGTATATAATCATCGACTATGGTGTTACATATCATTTCTTGGTATTCTGCCCATGTTGTTAATCTGTCACCTCTCTCATTCTTATCACCGAGGCCATTGCCACCAGTATGGCAGTCATTTCACAATGTTTACTCTGGCTCACGGCCTTGTCTAATTCATTTTAAAACATATTTATGTCCTCTCGCTGTCTGCTGTATTATGCTAATATTCGTCTCTCCGGCCGAGGGGTTACACCACTTTCTCCGTAATCCCTTTATCACGCATAGTCTCGTAGCGGGCGAGAACTGGGAGCGGTTCGTCCCCCGCTGGTGACTTGCGGTATAACTGAGCCGGCCGCTTAGAAAGCAATGGCAAACTACTGAGCGTAATCTTACCAAGAAATCAACAGACAGCTGAAAGATGCTGCTGTTGACAGCGATGTCCTGTAAAAGGATATGCGAATTTAAAAAACAAAATGTTAATATTCAGAGGTTTACCAAGGAGTTTCACAACAATACTCTGTCCGAGATTGTCCAGAATCCTTTAACCATCTTAGTACTCATTTGATCCGAAATTATGCCAACTACCTTTTTGTAGCCCTTCCCTCCTGAGTTAAGTATTATTTCTGTATGTATCTAAACAGTTTTCCCAAGCACCTCATAATACATATTAACAACAAACTGTTATTATGCATATGGCACGACATCATACAATTTTACTTCGCATATTAACATCCTTGGTCTCTACAGCATATGTAAATTATCATAAGAACAGGTTAGCAATGCGTTGATTAATCAGCACTGTTATGAACAATTCTGTCTAAACGGTTTGTGGACTGACCACAATGAAAGAAACACAACAAATTTCAATAGTTGTAAGGGACATAACAACATAACAGTTATCCAAGGGACAATACTCGATTTAAATTATTTATAGTATGTGATATAAATAAATTTAGACATTTTCATTGCCTGTGATAAATTCTTCATAGTAATTAGCAACAAATAAAATTCAGCATAAATAGCAGCTAATAACTTAAAGTATATTCATTGTTTATGACAACGTGTGCATTGTTTTTACGCGTAAAAGTTAATAACAGAACATGATATTTCTTTGCAATATAACATACATGTTTTTATCCACTAAATGGCAGGGCCCTTAGAATTAAAGCTATAAATATATATTTGACCATCCTTTCCTATGGCCTTTTGGCTAAGATCAAGTGTATTTGCTGGCCCCCAGACAGTAGTGCGCTTGGTCTGGTCGGAGGCCGGGATGATCATTCTCGGTCCTTGGCTAAGATCAGACGCATTTGCTGCCCCTTCCAGTAGTCCGCCTGGTCTGGTCGGGGGCCGGGTGATCCAAAAAGAAAAAAAAACCTCACATAAGCATCACTTTAAATGTGGGCCCGGTGGACCACTGTGGGCAATAGCTCACAGTGGGACTAAGGGTCCACGCCAAAAACAGGGGAGGCGGGGAACCAGCTAGTCTGGGATGACCGCCAAACCCAAATAAAAAAAAAAAAAAAAAAAAAAAAATCCTTTCCTATGGGACGCAAATTAAAAATATGGATCTTTGCCTAGCCATACTTTGTACTGACCTCGTATTCCAGGCCCAGCTAACGGCCCAATCAAATTCCCTGTACCTGCAAACGGCCGGCCAAGGCCACAGGTGTATCTAATTTTAAACTGTTCTCTCTCTCTCTCTCTCTCTCTCTCTCTCTCTCTCTCTCTCTCTCTCTCTCTCTCTCTCTCTCTCTCTCTCTCTCTCTCTCTCTCTCTCTCTCTCTCTCTCTCTCTCTCTCTCTCTCTCTCTCTCTCTCTCTCTCCTTCTCTCTATCTCGCGCACGCGCTCAAGCAACGCGATGCTTACTGCGTGGTCTAACGGTTGGAAATGTATAGATACATACAAAAGTACCATTTTCAGGAAACAAAAGTGAGTCAGCAATAATGTTGACACATAAGTGGAATGAGATAAAGTGCGGAAGGTTTGTTTTTAAATTATTAAATGGTTTGGTTTGCATGGGAGCGAATGATTGCTGAACCATCATCGTCAACAGGTCATATGTATGTAGCTACACCATGCCAAGATTATAATGTTGTCACACGTATATGAATGTATATATCTGTATTATCTTCATGGCATTATATCTGTTCTTTGCATTGTACCTTTCTCCAATTACTTTGTATGTTTTAAGTAATATTAGACCTAACTTCTTTGGGGTTTTCTTTATGGTTTTAAATCTTCACATCATCTTTCCTATAACTGGCACAGCGTGTTGATTAGAAAGAGATTCAGAAGCAGTTTGGTAGCAGTAACAATCTGACCAGGATCAGATGGACATCGTGACCGTTGTGATTATGCACAGTGTATCTGTGCGGGCTGTTGTTTGTCGAGACTCCTGTCTTTTCCACGTTTCACATTGGGCAGTGGGGAGCATTTTGTGCGATATTCACAGGCACAGGAACAGAGCATAATGGGGACCCGTTGCTGTGAAGTTGGAACCGCGACTAACTAACTAACTAACTAGCTGTATTTGCTAATGTAAAAAGGACACTGTTTTTGTATATAATAAAAGTATTAAAAAAAAATTAACAATATCCATGAAAGTCTGTGTCTTCAACTAATGTCTTCTGGCCCAGCTTTTCTCGGTCCTCTTAGCTCGCTCATGGAATCGCTTAGACCAGTGCTTCTCAAACTTTTCACTTTCGCGGAACGACATACAATTTTCCTTTTGCACCAGGGAACGGTGCCGTTTAAAAAAATTCTCCTTGTAATCTGAAAATTTATATGACCTAAATATACATTTTAATATAAATATAAGATTTAACGTAATTGTGTGTGTTGTCCCGGTGCGCTAAATACTGCTCCATAATATTATTGGATGTAGGTGATTTATTAAATGGGTGAAAGTCTGAGCCTATAGTCATTGCCTTCTGGCCCAGCCCATCTCGATCTTCTTAGCACCCTCATGGAGTCCCTTAGACAACATGCCTGGTTGAAAGTCAGTCTCCAAGCAGGTGTCAGAGTCCTAACTATCTTCTTCTTCTAGCTCACTGGACTTAGACAGGCAAATTACAACGTCCACGACACATATACTAATAACAATGACTGCAATCGGAAACTCGCAGGAGCTGTCTCCTGAACAACCTTTATTACATTATACTACAGGATAACATTATGGTCTCACTTCGCAGTCATTCTTCACAGGCAGCCAACCGCTCGCTCACATCAACATCACAGTCTCACATCATCCCTCACATATCACAGTTAGTACATGCCTCGAATATCAATACACAACGTTCATCTCATCTATCCGTCACAACACTATCGTTCGATAGTTCTATCTCTCGCTATTCTCCACACGTCCGTCTCTATCCGCTGTCTCACACACACTGACTCTCTCCTCCTTGACCTTCCCACATCACGTGGGTCTGTCCACGGGCTTCTTGCCTGACCGTCCGTTGGCCAAGCCGTGGTGTCTCCTACTGTCCTTGACCTAAGCTATTGCTTACACTGACTATTGCTTACATACAGGCAATAACACTATTGCTTACATACAAGACCCTGACACTCTCCTCCCGCACAAACAATGTGGCACTTTCTCTTGGAAATGTGACACATACTGTTGTTGTTACTTTTGATACACCTTTTTAACCTTGTCAGGGGACTGTATGATCATCAGTATACGATTGCGTCCCTTTTTACTCTGGTCTTTTCCGAGATCAACTATAACTATTGTTCTCTCTTTTTCAGTACTGAGGTTTCTCTCCACGTTTTGTCGTGGTCTGGCAAATGTTCTGGTTGGGTCTACTTGCCATACCTCGTTATACTCTTTAATACCCACTCCGTGACATTACATTCTGTTCATGTTTCCCAATCGATTCGCTGTGTACTATCATCTCATAGTTATTGTGGCTATGCTGGTTTAAGGATTCTCCATTGATTCACGCCTGGAATAAGGGTACAACTTCCTCTTACAGCATTCTTAGATTTTCTCTCAATTCAGACGTGGTCCCCCTCGTCTCTATTTAATGCACCCCAATCGATTTTTTTATGAGCACGCTATGTCACTGTTGTGGTCATGGTTCGAATATACTTCATGTATGTAATAGTCCCGCTTACCTCATCTTATGTCAGACCGCGAGTTGTTTACGTTTTCGGGCACACCTCTTTTACTGTTTTGGAGAGTTATTATTAATCTCTTTTGTTGGTATACCCCTGTTGGTATGTTCCTTCTTGTTACAATATTGTGGTATTAGTTTTGTAACACTATTGCTAAGCGTCATTCGTCGGGCTATCCACCATACGCGAAGACAAGTTTGGTAACACTCGTGTATTGGGATTGCCAGGCGTTGATTCTCAGCATTACAACTTATACCTTTCACAGCTGTACTTACGCTTATATGTCTATCACATTCTAACAATACAAACTACTATAATACTAAAATTAGACATTGGATGTCATGCAATTAATAAATTTACAATAAAATGTTCATCGTCGCTGCCTTTATACGCTTATAGGATACTGTTCTTGTCCTGTGAAAATTATGCACACGTAATTAAATTACCGGTGTTCAATGTTCATTGCGGTGCTGGAATGTTTGGCATTTCTTCCTTCTCAACCGATTATTGGCGTACTCTGTATATATTGATATTGTCTTTTCCTCTGCATAGTGTTATGAATTTGCACCAAGTTTGGACAATTTGTAAGTCCGTTCTGTAAAATCATTGGAGTTCACACATGTAAAATATGTATTAATGTTTTAAGTTCGGTGGCCTTACTTATGAGTATGGCCATGGTGCGTCTGTCTGTGACTGTTTTTGCCATAGTTCGTAGGTTGGCATCTGGTTCATTAAACTGGGAATGGATGTCTGTACATGTGAAGTTCTTGTCGTTGTTGGTCGATTTCTAAATGTGGACTCTGTAGATACTCGTTTGAAACAAAGTCAATATGGGTATAGCTTACTGTTAGATACTTGAAATCACATGTTGAGTCGTACTGTTCTGCCGATGACACTTTTCACGTTGAAGGAACTTTTATGTTGGTCTATACAATGGAGTGTGCTAGTATCATAGCGCTGGAGTCGTACAGCAGACAAGGCAACTCTGGAGTTCCTCCATCTAAGGATATAAAGTGGGTTACGGTTAAAAAGTAATTTCCTGACGGGTGGGGATTTTCAAATTTCATGTTGAGATCATTTTGAGTGCTATCTCCAAACCTGCACTCGTACATGTGTGTATACATACAATAGTTCAAATAATTATAATAATAATAATAATAATAATACGCCATGTATAGTTTTGAAATGTAATCGTACATGTTTGTACACTGCTCTGCAATTTGTGTATATTTTCCAAAATGTGTAGGGTACTTTGTTGCTGGTTTTCGTCAGTAATTCCACCGACTGATGTTTTACTTTGTTCAGCATAAGTATGTGTATGAGTTGATTTGACATAGTGCTTATCCATGGTAACAACAAACTTTGGTTCACCAGTAATGATGTAAGTATTGAGGTTAGATGGTTTGTCATGAATAATGTCATCTGTGTTACTATGAGTAGTGCGAGTAGAATTATCCATTGTGTGCACTTGCGCGCGTGTGTTGTTAACAGGGGGTATAGCATGTACCATGATGATTTGTGATCTTTTATCGCACTTGTACGATGTTTGTTATCTGTACCTTCTTTTCTTTGTGGATAAACACCAGTTTCTGTTTTTTCTTGTTGTGAGATGGTAGTTAAGTTGGTCTGGTGTGGTACTTTGGTCTGTTCATCATGTTGTTGTATGATGAGTGGTGTGGTGTTAACTTTCTGCCATGTCTGGGTTTTGGACTCTGTGTGGTCTATTGTATTTAATACATTTCCAATTAATAAATCGCAGCATGGGTTGTCTAATAATGCGCAAGTTACTCTGCCTGATAGGAATGGTGATCTTATATTGGCCCATGCCATAGGATATTTCTCTATTGTCCCTGAAACAGTTCTGCAATAGATGTACTCATCTAGGTAGTCTTTCGGATCAGCTATGGTCTTCCGAAGACCGATAAGACAGGACCCTGTGTCGCGTATACATGTGCATACTGTGTCATTAATGTATCCCTCATGGAATGTTAGTTTTCCTACCGATAGTCTGGAGGTTTTGTTCATTTTCTCCCTTTCTTGTTGAGTATTATCCTCTTTTACTACTGAGTGAGGCTGACTGATGTTAACAACATTATTGGAATATGGTACGAAGTCTGTTGGATAAAACTCAGTCTGTTCTGTACTTGCAGTGTTTGTTCTACTTGTTTTCGTATCTGTGATGTTGATTTTTTCTAAGTTCTTTGCTGAACTGTCTGTTGTAATGTTTGTGGCTGCATTTGCTTTTGCTTTCTGTATTCTTTTTACTCCTTCACATTCGAAACGTCTGTGTCCAAATGCTAAACAAAAATGACATTTGGTTCTATATTTCCTCTGGTTTACCTTTCCCAATTTTTGTGCTATAATAGTGTTTAGGTATTCTTGATAAGTGGGATTCTTATCGCATATTCCATTTTCTGTACGCGGAGTGCTACAATGTTTGCACAGTACTGGTTTTGTTTTCTGTGATTTGTTTTGACAGTCTGTGGCTGCAGATGCAGTTGCTCTGACAGTGCTATTTTGTGGAGTGCTTTTCCCTGCGTCTTTAATTTGGTTGTAATATTCGCAACATTTCTTTAGTAATTCTTTGATAGGCTCTGTGTTGTGTTCTTCTAAATATTTTCCGCATTCGGATGGGAGTGTTGCTTTAAGTTTTTCCACTACTAAGAACTCTAATATTTCCTGATTGTTGTATGTACTTCTAATTTCACACATTAGTTTTTTGTAATATTCTTCTATTTCCTGTATATACTGGGTAAACGACTTGTTCGGGGTCGGTTTCAGATTTTGCACTTCTAATTTTAGAGTGCCGAAGTAGTTCACATAGCGCGTTGATATGTTTGTTTCATAATATTCATAGTCTTCCCTTGACATATCTGGTATCATCTTTTGTAGTTTTTTACTTTCTATTGGTACGAATACCCTATACCATGTACCCCATCTACTTTTTGGAACTTTGTATTCTTGCATTTTCTTCTCGAATTGCTTTGTCCAATCACGGATTAGGTTATGTTTCTTATGCCACTCTTCAGTGATCTTGAAGTTTTCTCTGTCTTGTTTCCGTGTACTTTCGAAAAAAAGGCTTGCAGTTTTCTGTAATGTTTTGTGCCCCAGTATCCTGATCGATCTGGAGAGTTTTCATCTGACATCATTTTCTGTTACTTGGTATTTAACTCTACTAATGATGATATTTATACAAGCAAATCAAAGAATGCAGATTTGGGTAATTAGCAATCAAAATTAATCAACTTATCTTTATCTGCTGTTTACTCGAACGCTTGATGTACAGGAACGTGATTCTCGTGCTGGTTACAGTTGATCTGTTCTGGTTACGTCGGTCGCTTTGTAGAATTGAAACCTGCTGTGGAAAGAAATGACGTTATTTTCGCTCTGATTTTATTAACAACTATCTGATTTACAATTTCTTATAGATCTTATGCAATAGATCTTCTTCTTTAAATAAGTAGCGTTCTTTTATGCATTTTACTTGGGTATGTGGTTCGTGTGTACTTCTGACACCATTGTACCTGTCAGAGTCCTAACTATCTTCTCCTTCTAGCTCACTGGACTTAGACAGGCAAATTACAACGTCCACGACACATATACTAATAACACATGACTGCAATCGGAAACTCGCAGGGGCTGTCTCCTGAACAACCTTTATAACATTATACTACTGGATAACATTATGGTCTCACTTCGCAGTCATTCTACACAGGCAGCCAACCGCTTGCTCACGTCCACATGGGCGACATTTACACTGTCGCCCGTATGACCATTCGCAATCACAGTCTCACATCATCCCGCACATATCACAGTTAGTACATTCCTCGAATATCAATACACAACGTTCATCTCATCTATCCGTCACAACACTATCGTTCGATCGTTCTATCACTCGCTATTCTCCACACGTCCGTCTCTATCCGCTGTCTCACACACACTCCCTCCCTCCTCCTTGACCTTCCCACATCACGTGGGTCTGTCCACGGGCTTCTTGTCTGACCGTCCGTTGGCCAAGCCGTAGTGTCTCTTACTGTCCTTGACCTCAGCTATTGCTTACACTGACTATTGCTTACATACAGACAATAACACTATTGCTTACATACAAGACCCTGACACAGGCTGTTGCCTTTGTTAATGTCATGACCTCCATGGTTACAGTCGATGCTACTGGTGGATTAGGATTGTCGTTAAACCGTCTGGGAAAAGACTTATTGTGTTACGTTGACTGTTAATTCTTGATGTTGTAAACTCTTCAATATTACCTCTGGCTCCTGCATTTCCCGTGAACCGTTGAGCGCATTGAGTGTCACTAACTGTCTTTGTTCTATTGTTAACCCTCACTATTCCTGTCTTGCGGGTTGTAGTGTGTGACTATTACTCTACTGATTGTTAACTCTTTTCTTTCCATCACAGTCCGTACTAAGCCACGTTTGTACTGGACGGTTGCGAAACTATGGAAATTTACGTATTGGCCAGTCCACGTTTCTTTGCGGTACTCCGAACTTTGAATTGTACCGTCTGCTCTACGTCTCATTAGGATATCTAGGAACGGTAACTCTTCGTAGTGTTCGTGTCCCATAGTTACAGATGTGTTCTTATGCGTATGGTTCTTTATGGCCTGGAACGATGTTGCTTGTAGCTCGTCTATACTGATGATTTATTATATTGTCCACATAACGACGCTAGAAGACCAAGTTTTATTGTCTGAGGATCTCTTTTCTTCTAAATGGGCCATGAAGATGTCCACTAGAATAGGACCAAAAGGACTCCCCATGGCCACCGAGTCATTTTGGAGGTATGACTTTAGTAGCCAACCTCGTAGCGATAAAGATAGTCCACGTCCCTGAACACAAGGCGAGGCCTGACTTGTCTCTCACAGAAGCAGAAGGAAACTAGCCTCTTATTTCGGAATTAATCGGGAAAGCTTTTCTGCCTCAGAAAGTCAAGTGTGGGATAAGTGGAAAATCTATTCCAACATCTCGAAACTGGAAACAGAGTGCAAACTTACTGCAGGAGAAAGACGTCCAGAGTCATGACCCGGATGGGTCCCGCCCCTAGAGAGAGTTAGGAAGATAACTGGTTGAAATATTCGGCGAAGGGAGGCACTTCTGGTTATCGGAAGTCTTACAGCAAATGTAAATTATCATAACAACAGGCTAGCAATGCGTTGATTAAACACCACTTTTATGAACAATTCTGTCTAAACGGGTTGTGGACGTTGTGGATTGTCCACAATGAAAGGAGCACAACAATAGTAGATGGGACATAACAACATAACAGTTATTCATGGGACATTACTTAGAATAAAATAAAAATATGATTTGATTTAAATAACTGTTAGAAATTTTCATTGTCTATGATAAGATCTTTACTTTAATTAGAAATTAAAATACTCGGCATAAAGTGCAGATAATAACTTAAGAAATCTTCAAAGTTTATAAAAACTTTTTGGCTTTATTTTATATTAGTAAAATTTTATAATGGACTTTCTTATTTTTTTGCAATATTACATTAAACGTGTTTGTCCTTTCAATACAATTGTTAATTTGGGACACTTTAAATATATTTTTGACCGTCCTTTGGACGTAAATTACAAATATTTATGAAAACAGAGTTAGTTTGCTTGATGACGAATATTAATAATAGGCAAAGCTAATCAACTCACTTGTTCCATTTAGTCACACTATGTGACATTTGGACCATAGTGGTCCACCAAGGCTCACTGCCAGTGTTAGAGGACGGTGAGTTAAGTTAGGTAGTTGGTGACCGTCTCTTTACTTTAGCCAGACCAAGCGCAGATAAATCTACATTTGATCTCAGCCAAAGGCTGTATGGGTGCAAAATTGTGGAAATTTAAGTATTGGACAGTCCACGTTTCTTTGTGGTACTCTGATCTTTGAATCGTGTCGTCTGCTCTTACGTCTCATTATAATATCTAGGAACGGCAACGTCTCATTATAATATCTAGGAACGGCAACACTTCGTAATGTTCGTGTCCCACAAGTAGAGAGGTGTTCTTATGCGTCTGGATCATTATGGCCTGGAACGATGTTGCTTTCAGCTCATCTGGTGATGATTATAGTATCGTCCACATAACGACGCTAGAAGACCAGGATTTTATTGTCTGAGGATCTCTTTTCTTCTAAATGTGCCATGAACATGTACACTAGAATAGTACCAAGAGGACTCCCCATGGCCACCCCGTCATTTTGGAGGTATGACTTTAGTAGCCAACCTTGTAGCGATAAAGATAGTCCACGTCCCTGAATACAAGGCGAGGCCTGACATGTCTCTCACAGAACCAGAAGTCAGTCTCTTATTTAAAATCCGGAAAGCTTTACTGTCTGAGAAAGTCAAGTGTGTGATAAGTGAAAAAATCTATTCCAACATCTCGAAACTAGAAACAGAGTGCAAACTCATTGCAGGAGAAAGACATCCAGAGTCATGACCCGGATGGGACTCATCCCTTGAGAGAGTTAGGAAGATTATTGGTCGAAATATTCGGCGAAGTGAAGTACTTCTGATTATCGGAAGTCTCCTGTCGTTCTTGCTCCGAGACGGGAATTTCATAACAATGTCATCATTATCATCATCCAGTGCCTTGCTGGCTGGCGTGGGCGATCATGCCCCTTCACATATTGCGACCTCCGAAGCCATAGACCAAATCGTGTGCTGACTCCCTTCCGTGCCATGAAACAAGACTGTGAAGTATTTTTCTGCTGTAATCTTCTTTCTTATTCTTTTCATAATTATCTTCAGTAACTGCTTTGTGTACCATCTTTTGACTATATCATCTTGTCCCATCAATATTGCCCCGATCGTCGATTTTAAACATCCAGTGATAGTTCCGTTTTTCTACCTATTATTGCATATATTTGATGATGCATGGAATGTGTAGTTAGTTCCGATAGTTTGTCCCGATTTCCATGCATTGTTGATTCAGCCGGACTCCTTTAGCCACTTTACATTTTGTGCATGTTTTCTATTTATTTATGTATTGTATTATATTCGTATTTATCCTGCTTTTTCTTACTTCTTTCACTCATCATCTGTAAGATTTCGCGTGTCATCCATTTCTGTGTTTAGCATTTCTATGTGTAAGTGAAATGATGCCTTTTGATGTCCGTTGGATTGATTCCTGCAACATATCCTATTGTTCACCAAAATCTGTATTATCTCCATGGCATTATATCTGGTCTTTACTATAACATTGCACCTTTCTCTAATTTCTTTGTCTGTTTTAAGTAATGTTAGATCTAACCTTTTGAGGGTTTCTTGATGGTTTTAAAGCTTAACCTCAACTTTCCTACAACTGGCACATGGTCACAATGTCCATCTGCTCCTGGTGGATTTTTTGCTGCTACTAAATTGCTTCTGAATCTCTTTCTAATCAGCACGTAATCAGTTTGATTGCGAATATGATCTCCATGACATGTCCATGTATATCGTCAACGACTATGGTATTTGAACCAGGTGTTTCCTATCATTTCATGGTATTATGCCCATGCTGTTAATCTGTCACCTCTCTCATTCCTATCACCCACGCCAATGCCTCCAGTATGACAGTCATTTCAAAATATTTATACTGGCCCCCGGCCATGTCTAATTCATTATAAAATATATTTATGTCCTCTTACTGTCTGTTGTTGGCGCATTTGCGTGTATTATGTTAATATCCAGAGGTTTGTCATGGGGTCTCACTAATAATACTCTGTGATTGTCCAGAATCCGTTAACATGCCCCCCCCCCCCCCCCCCAGCACTCTTTTGATCCAAAATTATGGCAACTCCCCTTTTGTAGCCCGTCTCTCCTGAGTTACGTATTATTTCTGTATGTTTTTGTTTTTAATAATATTTTTTGTTTTATGCTGCATATCACTTACAGGACGTTGCAGTCAATACAAGCATTTTTCAGCTGCTGTTGATGTAGGCCTACTAGGCAAGATTATGCTCAGTAGTTTGAGCGACCGGCTCACATACCTATACATACCTAACCTCCGTAAGTTACCAGCATGGATCGAACCACTGCCGATTCTCCCGCAGCTGCGTTACTTAAGAGAATATACGGGATTACGGAGAAAGACGTTAACACCTACGCTAGGGAGGACGGCCTTTCATTTCTGTATGTATGTAAATAGTTTTCTCACGCACCTGGCCATGGCATTTCACAATATATATTAACAACAAATTGTTATTATGCATATGGCAAAAAATCATAATATTTTACTTGCCATATTTACACCCTTGGTCTCTTACAGCAGATGTAAATTATCATAACAACAGGCTATCAGTCCGTTGATGAATCACCACTTTTGTGAACGATTCTGTCTAAACGGGTTCTGGACTGACCACAATGAAAGGAACACAACTAATTACAATAGTTGAAAGGGACACAACAATATAACAGCTATTCAAGGGAAATTACTCGATCTAAATTAAATATATTATGTGATATAAATATATTTAGAAGTTTTCATTGTATGTGATAATTTACTTATAGTAATTAGCAACAGGTACAATTGGCATACATGGCAGATAATAACTTAAGAAATCTTTAACATTGATGAAAAAAATGTTGGATTTATTTTGTATTTGTAAAATTATAAATTGTAATGTTTTATTTCTTTGCAACACATTTTTAAATTTTTCTTTGCCTTTAATGGCATAACTTTCGGCAATGAGTTTAAAATATATTTTTGACCGTCCTTTATTATGGGACGTAAATTACAAATATCTATGAAATATGAGAACGTTTCCATGATGACGAACATTGGTAATATTTGGTGTTTGGTTGCATATCCCTTACAGGACCTTGCACTCAGCACCAATATATTTCAGCTGCTGTTGATGTACTAGACAACTTTTACGTTCAGTAGTTTGCCATTGCTTTCTGAACGAACGGCTCACATACCCTCGTAAGTTACCAGCGCGGCGCAAATCGCTGCCGATTCTCACAGCTGCTGTATTCTCCACGTGGATATACGGGATTACGAACAATGTCGTTGACACCTTCGCCAGGGAGACCGACACATTCGTAATAGGCAAAGCTAATCCACTCAATATTTTTTCCTAACTTTTCACTCAGTCGGAAATGGCTTCAAAGGTAGAGATAAAAGAACCCCGGTGTGGATGTGGAAGTCAAGGGGAAACCACCCAATTCTTCTTCTTCTTTCGTTCGCCTGAAATATGTTTATAACTGCAATGTTGTCTCTTGTATGAATCTAACAGTCTTTTTTTAGCTCACTCAGCGGTACCACCACATTATCTTCCCAAGACTTCATGGCAAAACACATTTCAGAGTTAGTGAACGACGTTAATAACTGTTTTAGGACATCCTCGTCCGGTAGGGACAGTCATGAGCCAGGTGACACCAGACCGTCATCCAGCTACTGATGCCAAAGCCAAAACTAAACTACATACCAAAACAATGTTTTACCGTTGTGAATTTGAATAACAAAGACACAAACCATAGATTGTACGATTTATTGCCTGGCATATTTCACAGAGATGTTTCCAAGGCACCAGGGTCAGGTTCTATATTGGCCAAGACCTACTAACACGTCCTAGTCGTGTGTCATGGGCAACAGGTCCCTTCGGAGTCCTGGCTAACGTAGTAGGATCGCTGATTGTTCCGAAGTCGGAGAGTATCTGCCAGCAAGGCGCGGAACCACCAGTCTTCAAACCAATAAGTCAGACATGGCGCAACGGACACTCACGCAAACCTCTGTCCGGTATAACATCACAGTGATGTAGGACAACAGGATGTCTTCATCCGGCATACATAAGTTCACGCTGGAGTTCACAGCCAGCGAACTTAAGCAAGTAAGCACGCAAGCAAGGCATTTACATACTGCAGAAGTCACACAACATAGAGTAAAATAATCTAAATACATTTAGAGTAGGAACATGGGATGGTAGGGCATTAAATGAGCTGGGAAAGTTGAACAATGTTCTAAGAGAAACGGAAAGCACGAAAATGAATATACTAGGTATAAGTGAGATGAGATGGAAGAGATCGGGCAAAATTATAAACGACAAACACACAATAATTTATTCTGGAGGGGATAGACAGGAAAAAGAAGTAAGACTAATATTTGATGAAAAAAGTTAATTAATGGATACTGGTGTATTTAAGATAGATTCATTATGGTTAAAAATCAAAGGCAAACCAAAAGATATAAAATGTATACAAGTATATTCACCAACAACATGCTGTAGTGATGAAGAAATACACCACTTTTACGATGAATAGAAATGGCAATGACTCAAACTGGATCACAAGAAATAAAAATAATACTGGGAGATTTTAATGCAAAATTAGGAAAAGGAAAAAATGGAGGATGAAGTGGGGAATTATGGTTTAAGTACAAGACATGACAGAGGAGAGGAACTACTAGAATTGGTAAATATCAGTGATATGATAATTGGAAACACCTGGTTTAAACACCATAAAAGACGACATGGAAAAGCCCCGATAAGAAAATACGCAACCAAATTAACTACATATTTATTAATAAAAGATTTAGGAATGCGTTCATTAATGTAAAGACAACGCCTGGTGCTGACTGTAATAGTGATTATTAACCACTATGTGGACAAATAAAAGTAAGATTAAAGAGGGGGAATAAAATGGTTAAGAACGTGAGACTTAATAAAGAGGTTCTGAAAGTAGATAAAGAAATTCAAGTGCAATACACAGTGACTGTGAAAAATAGGTACAACGCGATAGCTAAAATACAAAGTATAGATGAACAATGGGAAATGTTAAAGGACTCCATTCATCAAACTAGCAAAGAAATATTTATGGAGAGAAGCCAAATAGCTAAGAAAGAATGGATGACTGAAGAAATCTTAATGTTGATGGACTAAAGAAACCAGGGTTAAAATGACAAACAAGAATATGCTAAGAGAAATAAAGAAATAAGAGATACACGTATGAAGGAAAAAGAAAGTTGGTTACACGATCAGTGCAAAAATGTTAATATGTGCTATAATAAAGAGGTGGAATTATTATATAAGGGAATTATATAATGGAGAAAGGGGAGAAATAACAGAAGAAAATAACTTCGAAGGTCTGCCTATTCTAAAAGAAGAGGTCGCTGACGCTGTAAAACATATGTAAAAAGGAAATACAGCTGGGCCAGATGAAATCACAATAGAAGAATAAGAAGTACTAGGTGACTTTGGAGTAGGTATATTAACCAAAATGCCCCTGATTGATAAAAAGAAGATTGCTCTCTTAAGAAACAAGGGAAGAACAACGCGTAACACTCTCAGTGAGCTGAAGCAAGCCAGGAAGGATGTGCAAAAAGGTGACAGGCAGTGTGCAAATGACTGTTGGATCAAGTTATGTGAGTCCATTCAAAAGGCAATTGATAAGGGAAACATCAGAAGCATATATGAAGGGATAAAGAAAGCATGTGGTCCAATCACATCAAAAGAATTGCACCACTAAAAACCTTGACTGGACAAATCATCACTGATAAGAAACAGCAGATGGATAGATGGGTAGAGCACTATATGGAGCTTTACTCAAGCGAGACCAAGCTAGCGGAAGATACCCTCAACGCCATAGAGGCCCTACCAACTCTTGACCACCTGGACACACTTCCCACCATAACAGAAGTTAAGTGTCCTATAAATGAACTTGCATCTGGCAAGGCTCCAGGTAAGGATGGGATTCCAATAGAGGTAATCAGGAGTGGGCAAGACACACTCACTCTACAGATCCACTAGCTAATAGAGCTGGCGGGAAGGACAAGTCCCACAGGATTCCAAATATTCAAGCATTATAACACTGTACAAAAAAGGGGGATCGGAGTGAGAGTAACAACAATAGGGGTATCACATTTCTGTGTATTGTTGGGAAAGTATTCGCCAGAATTGTACTGCGCAGACTTCAAATCCTGGGAGATAAAATCTACACCGAATCACAGTGTGGTTTTCGACAGAACTGAACTACCATTGTTATGATATTCTCATTGCGAAAAATGCAAGAACAATGCCGTGAAAAGAATCAGCCACTGTTTATTGCCTTCATAGACCTCACAATGGCATTTTATTTGGTCAGTCGTGAGGGTCTGTTCAAAGCACTAAAGAAGATTGGCTGCCCACGACCCGTCTGTCCATTGTGGAATCGTCATAGGTAAAAAGTTATGCCTTTTTAAAGCACAAACTATCGTCTGTAAAGATGGCAAGGTGCCAATGTCAATGTCATGGAATCGTTCCACACAGGCATAAAGGGTATAATGAAGTTTGATGGTGCAACTTCAGAAGAGTTTGAAATCAAGAGTGGAGTTCAGCAAGGTTGCGTACTAGCTCCCACCCTCTTTGGAATATACTTTTCACTTCTGCTAAAATATGCCTTTCGTGATCAGGATAGTGGTATATACGAGTACATTAACTCACGCCAAGATGGCGGTCTCTACAATGATAAGAGTCTGAAGGCCAAGACTAAAATTAGGAGGGTACTGATCAGAGAGTTGATTTTTGCAGATGATGCTGCAGTTACGACCCACTCTGAGGAAGAATTGCAATGTCTACTATCTGCATTCTCCCATGCTTGTTCTGAATTTGGTTTAACAATTAGCAAAAAGAAGACACATATTATGTCACAAGGTGCACATGAGGTACCATCAATCTTTATTGACGACGCCGAACTAGAGATGGTAGACCATTTTACATATCTAGGATCAGTGGTAAATACCAAATTACCACTAGTAAGGATTGGTAAGGCAGCAACAACAATGAACATGTTAGCAAAAAGAGTCTGGGAGAACAGGAAGCTTACTGCCACACCAAAAGTCCTTGTCTATCAAGCCTGTGTCCTAAGTACTCTTCTTCATGACAGAGAAACCTGGACAACTTACTCACACCAAGAGAAACGGTTAGACAGCTTTCATGCGTGGTGTCTGCGAAGAATACTTGGTATTAAGTGGCAAGACAAAATCACAAATACTGAAGTATTGGAAAGATCAGGTCGTGTGACGGTTTATTCCATCCCCACTCTTCGTAGACTCAGATGGATATGACACGTTAGGAGGATAGATGATGGTAGAATACCAAATGACATCTTCTTTTGGTGAATTACAGATGGGTAAGAGATCTCAGGCTCGGCCTCTACTACGATACAAAGATGTGTGTAAGCGGGACATGATTGATACAGGCATTGATACTGCACATTGAGAGCAAGTCGCCGCTGAACGTGTTGCATGGAGAGCAAATATCAGAAATGAAATAAAGACAAAGGAGAAAATTGTTACAGATAAGTCACACACCGAGCGTGTGAGACGTAAGATGGTGCATGATGGTGGAAATGACCATGTGTTCACATGCATCCACTATGGACGAACATTTACAGCGCGAATCGGCCTTATCAGTCACATTCTCCACCCCCATGGGTGTAGTTATTATGCCTGTTTGAAGCACAATGTAACAAACTATGGTCTGTCAAGACGGCAAGGTACTAATGGAATGGATGGGTAAAAAACTGTGGATTTTAAGCATTGGCCAGTCCACGTTTCTTTGCGGTACTATGATCTTTGAATTGTGCCGTCTGCCTTACGGCTCATTATAATATCAAGGAACGGCAACACTTCGTAGTGTTCGTGTCCCATAGGTAGAGAGGAGTTCTTATGCGTCTGGTTCATTATGGCCTGGAACGATGTTACTTGTAGCTCGTCTTTCGTGATGATTATTATATCGTCCACATAACGACTGTAGAAGACTAAGTTTTTAATTTCTGAGGATCTGTGTTCTTCTAAATGTATAATGAAGATGTCCGCTAGAATAGGACCCAGAGGACTCCCCCATGGCCCCTCCGTCATTTTGGAGGTACGACTTTAGTAGCCATCCTCATAGCGATAAAGATAGTCCACGTCCCCGAATACAAAGCGAGGCCTGACTTGTCTCTCACAGAAGCAGAAGCCGAAAATCTCTTATTTAAAATCCGGACATTGTCTCAGAAAGTCAAGTGTGGGATAAGTGGAAAATCTTTTCCAACCTCTCGTAACTGGAAACAGAGTGCAAACTTACTGCAGGAGAAAGACGTCCAGAGTCATGACTCGGATGGGTACCTCCCCTATTGCGTGTTAGGAAGATAACTGGTCGAATTATTCCGCGAAGGGGGGCGTTTCTGAATAATGGAAGTCTCCTGTCGTTCTTGCTCCGAGGCGGGAATTTCATCACAATGTCATCATTATCATCATCAAGTGCTTTGCTGGCTGGCGTGGGCGATCATGCCCCTTCACAAATTGCGAACTCCGAAAGCATGGACTAAATAGTATGTAGACTCCCTTCCGTGCCATGCCACCAGACTGTGAAGTTGTTTTTTTTTTCTGGTGTAATCTTATTTCTTATTCTTTTCATAATTATTCTAAGTAACATTTTTTTGTGTACCATTTATTGACTATATCATCGTGTCCCATCAATATTGCACCGCTCCTCGAATTTAACATTCTGTCCTAGTTCCTGGTTTTCTGCATATTATTATATTTATTTGTTGATGCAATGCATGTGAGTATTTTCACTGGTTTGTCCTAATTTCCATGCACTGTTGATTCATCCAGACTCTTTTAGCCACTTTGCATTTTTTGTATGTTGACTATTTCTTTATATATTGTATTATATTCGATTATATCTTGCTTTTTCTTGCTTCTTTCATCCATCATTAAAAAAATTTTCATGTGTCATCCAATTCTATTTTTTGAATTATAAGTGTAAGTAATATGATTTATTTTTAATGTCTGTTGGATTGATTTCTGCAACAAGTCCTATTGTTCACTAAAATCTGTATTATCTCCATGGCATCATATCTGTTCTTTACAGTAACTTTGTACCTGTCTCTAATTTCTTCGTATGTTTTAAGTAATGTTAGATCTAACTTCTTTGGGGTTTTCTGTATGGTTTAAAATCTTAACCTCATCTTTCCCATAACTAGCACATAGTCACTATGTCCATCTGCTTCTGGTGAAGTTGTTGCTGCTACTAAACTGCTTCTGAATCTCTTTATAATCAGCAAGTAATCAATTTAATTGCGAATATTATCTACAGGGCATGTCGTCCTATATAATCATCGACTATGGTGTTTGAACCAGGTGTTACCTATCATTTCTTGGTATTCTGCCCATGCCGTTAATCTGTCATCTCTCTCATTCCTAACACCTAGGCCATTGCCACCAGTGTGACAGTCATTTCACAATGTTTACACTGGCCCACGGCCATGTCTAATTCATATAAAATATATTTATGTCTCCTTACTGTCTGCTGTTAGTGCATATGCGTATATTATTTTAATATCCAGAGTTTTGCCATGGAGTGTCACTAATAATACACTGTCTGAGATTGTCAAGAATCCTTTAACCCTCCTAGCACTCATTTGATCCAAAATCATGCCAACACCCCTTTTGTAGTCCTTCCCTCCTGAGGACGTATTATGTCTGTATGTATCTAAATAGATTTCTCACGCTCCTGACCATGGTATTTCACAATATATATTAACAACAAATTGTTATTATGCATTTGGCAAGAAATCATAAACTTTACTTCCCATATTTACATCCTTGGTCTCTTACAACATGTATAAATTATCATAACAACAAGCTAGCAATGCATTGATTAATCACCACTTTAAAAACAATTCTACTAAACGGCTTGTGGACTGACTAGGAATGAATGGAACACAACTAAATACATAGTTAAAAGGGACATAACAATATAACAGTTATTCAAGGGGTATTACTTGAACTATTCAAAATGTATAATGCGATTTAAATTAATTTAGTAGTTATCATTTTTGTGACAAACCATTTATATTATTTAGAGAAAAAACACTTGCAACATAAATGACGTATGAGAACTTAAGAAATCTTTACTGGTTATGAAAATTTTCTGGCTTTATTTTCCATGCGTAAAATTTTATAGCAGACTTTTCTATTTCATTGCACTAAAACATAAACTGTTGTTATCCCATTAATGGCAGTAGACCTCTTAAAATAGTATATTTTTGACGGTCCTTTACTATGGGACGCAAATTACAAATGTCTATGAAAACCTGTGTCACCAACCATTGCCTTCTGGTCCAGCCCATCTCGATCTTCTTAGCACGCTCATGGTGTCCCTTAGACAACATGCCTTGTGTGAGGTGGAAATTATTTAGACTAGGATGTTGATAAAGGTATCCCGGTTGGGATGGGTTCAAATCCTTTGTAGCCTTCTGCGGGAAGCCTTGAAACGGGTTCGTTTACCCCAACGTGAGGACAACTATAGATATAGCTAGTTTCCTACAAAATAATTAGAAAGATAGGCTCCTTTGGAAGGCATGGAGACCATGGAAGTTTACCACTAACCATGATGAAGATTGCATCCTCTATAATATAAATGAACTAGTTACAGTTTTTCCGCCCTCAGTCGCTGTGTGAGCAGAACATACACTGTTATCACAGAACATTCACTGTGTGAGCAGAACATAACACTTTTATCACAGAACATTCACCAAGAAATCACCCAAGACCTGATTACAAATACGAATCTATAATATGGAATCAAATGTTGGAGTGTGGGTCATTCTGTGAACAGAGCTTTATGCTCAACGTGGAATAATACAAGTTGTGAAAACAAAATTCGTGCATATTATTTATCAAAAGCATAATGATACAATATATAGAAATATATGCAGTCACTAGCTACAGCTAAATGTCTTTCTATCTCCTGAATGGAATGTTTAAATGTTCTAAACCCATAGATGAAGGTCTCTCCCTTGGGTCAGTTCCATCTCAGGGTCCTCTTCAATGTTGAGCTAGGCATGGTAAGGTTATAATGGCAGTCTCCAACACCTTGGTTTTCCCAGTAGTTAATTAATTAAAAGTTCACGGGATCATGCTTGCTTGCTTGCTTGCTTGCTTGTGTTCGCTGGCTGTGAACTCCAGCGTGAAGTCCTGTATGTCGGATGAATACATCCTGTTGTCCAACATCAGTGTGATGTCATACCGGACCTGAGGTTTGCGTGAGTATCCGTTGTCCCATGTCTGGCTTCTTGGTGTGCAGACTGGTGGTACCTCGCTATGCAGGCAAATACTCTTCGGCTTCGGAGGAATCATCGATCCTACTGATCTTAGCTAGGTCCCGAAGGGACCTGTTGCCCGGGACGCACGACGTGGACGTGTCAGGCAGGTCTTGACCAGTATAGATCCCAGCCCTGGTGCCTTCGAAACACCTCTGCGTCCCCACGGGATCATAATACCTTGGAGGATGGGGGTGGTGAGGCATGCATGGTAAATGCTGGAGTAATAATTGATCTGGTAAGAAATGGACAGAGTCATAATACCGCTACCACTCTCAGCAATTAATTCTGTATCACCAGGATTGAATGAACAGCATCCATTTTGGTAGGCCCAACTTTACACCACCCATCAACAGTACAAACAAAATGCAAACTACATAATCATTTGACAAAAATCATATGTCATAAAACATGAAACATGTAAAGGAGAAA
Source organism: Cepaea hortensis (assembly GCA_963921405.1). NCBI lineage: Eukaryota > Metazoa > Mollusca > Gastropoda > Stylommatophora > Helicidae > Cepaea > Cepaea hortensis. Next base: position 7,964,744 of record OY992895.1, read on the forward strand.
AAGGAGGAAAATAGATAAAAAGGAGGTAAAGGGGAAAATTGGAGGAGGAATGAGAGTGGTTCCACTCAAAGGTGAGATCACTACCCTCTTCTCTCTAGATGTAATTCATTCCAACATCTGATGGAGTGTGACAAGTGTAGAGATAAACAATTGTTCTTCATTGATGACGTAATGTAATGATGTGGTCAACTCTTGATGAAAAAAGGCAGTAAGACAAGATAAGGTCATAAAGATAAGACCAAATTGTCCTGTTGTGAGAAAGTAATCAGGTTGTGATCAATGGAAGTTGAGACAAAGTCCTTAATGATGTGACGGAGTCATCATATTGTGACAAAGTTCCGTCGTGATGAAGGCAAGCATGTTGTGATGAAGATAGGTTGAGACAAAGTCGTGTTGTGACAGGTGCGTATTGAGACACATGCATGTTGTGACAACTTCATGGTAAGTGAGAGGTATGTTGAGATTAATGCTTGTTAAGACAAGGTATGTTGCGATAAAGGCAGGTTGAGATAAGGTCATCGTGTGTGTGTGTATGTGTGTGTGTGTGTGTGTGTGTGTGTGTGTGTGTGTGTGTGTGTGTGTGTTCCTTAAGATGTCAGCGCGCCGAATGACAAGTCTCGCTACCCCTTTCGCTAAGACTGTTACCCCTGGCCCCTACATTTCCCGTGAACGGTGATCTCCTTGAGTGTTACTAACTGTCGTTCTAGTTTTAACCCTCACTATTCCTGTATTGCGAGTTGTAGTGTGTACTACTCTATTGACGTATGTCCTGTTAACTCTTTTTATTTTTTAAGAACTGGCGATTCCCTAAGAGGATAGACCAACACTCCTGATGTCCCCAGGTTCCCCTGGTTTTGTTGTCAGCCCTTTAGTCACACTATATGCCTTTTGGTCCACAGCGCTCCACCAAGGTTCACTGTCAGTGTTAGTGGACGGTGAGTTAAGTTAGGTAGTTGGTGACCGCCTATTTACTTTAGCAGACCAAGCGCAGATGCATCTACACTTGATCTTAGCAAAAGGCTGGATGGGTGCGAAACTCGAAATGTAAATATTGGCCAGCCACGTTTCTTTGCGGTACTCCGATCTTTGATTTGTGCCGTCTGCTCTGCGTATCATTAAAATATCTAGGAACGGCAACGCTTCGTAGTGTTCGTGTCCCATAGGTAGAGAGGTGTTCTTATGCGTCTGGTTCATTATGGCCTGTAACGATGTTGCTTGTAGCTCGTCTATAGTGATGATTATTATATTGTCCACATAACGACGCTAGAAGACCAAGTTTTATTGTCTGAGGATCTCCTTTCTTCTAAATGTGCCATGAAGATGTCCACTAGAATAGGACCAAATGGACTCCCCATGGCCACCGCGTCATTTTGGAGGTATGACTTTAGTAGCCAACCTCGTAGCGATACAGACAGTCCACGTCCCTGAATACAAGGCGAGGCCTGACTTGTCTCTCACAGAAGCAGAAGGCAACAGTCTCTTATTTCGGAATTAATCCGGAAAGCTTTACTGCCTCAGAAAGTCAAGCGTGGGATAAGTGGAATATCTATTCCAACATCTCGAAACTGGAAGCAGAGTGCAAACTTACTGCAGGAGAAAGACGCCAAGAGTCATGACCCGGATGGGTCCCGCCCCTAGAGAGAGTTAGGAAGATAATTGGTTGAAATATTCGGCGAAGGGAGTCAATTCTGGTTATCGGAAGTCTTACAACAAATGTAAATTATCATAACAACAGGCTAGCAATTCGTTGATTAATCACCACTTTTATGAACAATTCTGTCTAAACGGGTTGTGGACGTTGTGGACTGTCCACAATGAAAGGAACACAACAATAGTAGATGGGACATAACAACATAAAAGTTATTAAAGGGACATTACTTGAAATAAAATAAATGTATTATTTGATTTAAATAACTGTTAGAAATTTTCATTGTTTATGATAAGATATTTATTTTAATCAGGAAGTAATATACCTGGTATAAAGTGCAGATAGTACCTTAAGAAATTTTCAAAGGTTATGAAAACATTTTGGCTTTATTTTATATCCCTAAAATTTTATAATGCACTTTCTTATTTCTTTGCAATATCACATTTAATATGTTTGTCCTTTCAATATTACTGATACCTTGAGTTGGTTATTATATATTTTTGGCCGTCCTTTGGTTAGTCCTTGTCATTATTATTATAGATGTATTTCATGTAAACACCATACCTAGGAAAATCATTTTAGCAAATGGAACCACAAGTTTAACTATTTATTATCATTGCTGTTTATTATCATTGCTGTTACTGTTATCACCCTTAGCAGCTTTTATTCTTGTCATTATTATAGATATATTTCATGTAAACACCATTCCTAAGATAATCATTTTAGCAAATGGAATCACAGGTTTAACTATTAATATTATTATCATCGCTGTTTATTATCATTGCTGTTTAACAAAAACAATGTTATTGTTATCACCCTTAGCATTTTTAAATTATTCCTTGTCATTATTAATATTATTATTTATGTACTTGGTTGTGATTTGCATTAGTATCATTGTAATCATTATAAATATATATGGCTTTGTAAACCCGTAAACTGCACATCCCCCTTTCCCACCTTTTTGATACTGTGATTGTTGTCTTTGCTGCCACCCTCACCGGTTGGTTCTAAACATTTTGTGCACCGCCATGTTTATCGTCACCGATGGGGATGGTACTTGGTAGGAGTTTTGGAGCTGGCAGGAGAGCGAGGCGGCAAGGGAAATAATAACAGCCCACTACCATCACGCTGTTGATATAAAATATTTCCTTACAACAATGTCAATGGAGAAATGTTTAAATGTATAAAATATTTGTAATTTTAGCGCATATGTCACCTACACTTCCACATGCAACGCTCTGTAACAACACGAACAATACAAATGCAAATGTTTCTAAACACTCAATAAAAGGTTTTTAAAAAAAAAAAAAAAAAAAGTCCTTTGGGCGTAAATTACAAATATTTATGAAATCGGAGTTAGTTCGCATGATGACGAATATTAATTAATAATAGTCAAAGCTAATCAAATCACTTGTTCTAACAGTCTCAAATTGCTGTCAAAGGCAGAGGTAAAAGACCACATTGTGGATGTGGACGACAAGGGGAAACCATCTCACTATCTTTCAAAGACTTCATTGCAAAACACATTTCAGAGGTAGTGAAGGACGTTAATGGTTGTATCCTCGTCCGGTAGGGACAGTCATGAGCCACAGGTGACACTAGACCATCATCCAGCTACTGATGGCAGAACCATATCTAAAAAAAATACATTTAGAGTAAGAACATGGAATGTTAGAACATTAAATGAGCTGGGATAGTAGAACAATGTTCTAAGAGAAATGGAAAGCATGAAAATGAATATACTAGGCATAAGTGAGATGAGATTGAAGGGATCGGGCAAAATTATATCCGACAAACATACAGTAATTTATTCTGGAGGGGATACACACGAAATAGGAGTAAGACTAATATTTGATGAAAAAATAGCGAAGTTAATTAATGGATACTGGTGTATTTCAGATAGAGTCATTATGGTCACAATCAAAGGCAAACCAATAGATATAAATATTTTAAATAAGTATACGCACCAACAACAAGCTGTAGTGAAGAAGAAATACACCACTTTTACGATTGTTAAAAATGGCGATGACTCAAATTGAATCACAAGAAATATAAATACTATTGGGAGATTTTAATGCAAAATTAGGAAAGGGAAAAATGGAAGATGTAGTGGGTAATTATGGTTTAGAAACAAGAAATGAAAGAGGAGAGAAACTAATAGAATGGGCAAATATCAATGAATGATAATTGGAAACACCTGGTTTAAACACCATGAAAGACGACTATACACATGGAAAAGTCCTGTTAAGAAAATATGCAACCAAATTGACTACATACTTATTAATAAAAGATTTAGGGAGTCTCTGTGGCGAAGTGATCAAGTGTTTGACTCGTGTTCCGAAGGGTTCGATTCTGGGCCGCGTCCTTCGGTTTACAAGTTAAATGTTTCGGAGACTCCTGTGGGTCGTCGCTAAAAGCTACGGAGTTCGTGCTTTGTGCGACGCTTTCCGTGCTGCGGAAAGAGACCGAGCCATATGGGATAAAACTCGGTGCAATGAAGTCGACCCTGTCGACTTTTAAGCGACTTTTTTTTTTTTTTAAGTAAAAGATTTGAAATGCGTTCATTAATGTACAGACAACGCCTGGTGCTGACTGTAATAGTGATCATGTCACTATGTGGACAAATAAAAGTAAGGTTAAAGAGGGCGAATAAATGGTAAAGAACGTAAGACTTAATTAAGAGGATAAAGTAGATAAAGAAATTCAAGAACAATACACAATGTCTGTGAAAAATAGGTACAACGCAATAGCTAAAATACAAAGTATAGTGGTTCTCAACCGGTGGGGAATTCCCCCAGGGGGAATTTTAGGGTTTCCAGGGGGGGGGGGGGGGTGGGGGATTAAGATTATGTCAAGATCGCGTTAATATAAGAACTGATTACTTGATATTGCTTTTCCCTTCATACTTTATGGTTCTGTACGTCTCACCCGTCTGAAATTCATTTTTATAACGTAAGTAGACACGCAAATTGTTTTATGTAGACGTCTAGACATGTTTTAGTATGTGCTATTAAATTTAGCTTCCATTATTATGTATGTGCCGGTCTCTCTGCTGAGGGGCTACAACACTTTCTCTCTGTAATCCCGTTTATCACGCAGAGTCTCGTAGCGGAGCGAGAGCTGAGGCGGTTCGACCCCCGCTGGTGACTTGCGGGATACTGAGCCGGCCGCTCAGAAAGCAATGGCAAACTACTGAGCGTAATCTTGCCAAGAGATCAGCCGACAGCTGAAAGATGCTGCTGTTGTCAGCGATGTCATGTAAAGGATATGCGAATTAAAAAAAAAAAAATTAGGTATGTATGTGTGTGTGTGTGTGTGTGTGTGTATGTGTGCCTGCGTGTGCGTGTGTGTGTGTGTGGGGGGGGGGGGTTGGTTAGGGTGGTAAAACGAAAGGGCGGAATGACGCTCTGAAAATATGGTGAAAAGGGGTACGGGCCAAAAAAGGTTGAGAACCACTGGTATAGATGAACAATGAGAAATGTTAAGGGACTCCATTCATCAAACTAGCAAAGAAACAGTACCGGGGGGGGGGGGGGAGCCAAAAAGCTAAGAAAGAATTGATGACTGAAGAAATCTTAATGTTGATGAACAAAAGAAAACTGGGTAAAAATTACAAACAAGAATATGCTAAGATAAATAAAGAAATTGGAGATACATGTGTGAAGGAAAAAAGAATGTTGGTTAAACGGTCAGTGCAAACAAGTTTAATATATGCTGTAATGAAGAGGTGGAATTATTATATAAGAGAATTATATGATGGAGAAATCGAAGAATTAACATTAGAAGGTAACATAAAAGGTCCACCTATTCTAACAGAATAAGTCGCCGACGCTGTGAAACATATGAAAAATGGAAATAAGCTGGGCCAGATGAAATACCCACTTCATATGATATATAACTGTAGTATGCACATGACGAGATTCAGCGAAATCCGTCAGACAATAAATCTGGCATTCCCTTGGAGTTCTGAGTATCGGCCTAATCCTTCAGTCATTCCCTACCACACCATTGTCTTCAGGACACGATTATCTAACTGTTCGTCTGCACTACACACACCATTCTCTTCAGGACACGATTATCTAACTGTTCGTCTGCACTACACACACCATTCTCTCCATGACAGGATTATCTAACCAAGGCTGCCTTACTATGTCCCAATACCCCACCGAACGGTGCAGACCCAGCCAGTCTGTCCGTCTGCTTGCTTTCCACCACGCCAGCATGTCCTGGGGAAAAGATCCAACTAATGTTCCCTATCTTTGATTTCTTAATTGAAGCATACCATTCTGTGGGATGAATGCCTGTCTTCACCTCCCTCAGCAGGCTCTGTGAGTCCGTTACACTCACAACATGTGTGTGCTGGTTGTTCTCGGGCTAGCGGACCTTCCTTGTGACCGCCTCCACCTCCATTCTCAGGCTAGAGCATGTCAAGAGGAACAGCAAATTTCAGAGACAATAAGGAAACTTGATAAGAAAAGAGCAAGGGGAAAAAAGTTAGTTGCATATCCTTTACAGAAGGTAGCAGTCAACCCCAGCATGTTTTGGCTGTTCGTGATTTCTGGGCAAGTTTACGTTCAGTAGTTTGCCATTACTTTCTGAACGACCGGCACCCATTCCATTTCATTAACAAAAAACAACGTAAGGTGGTCTGCTGCCAAATCGTCCACAGCTGTGTTTCGAACGCGGTATGCGGGATTACGAACTGCGTCCGTTACACCTTCGCCAAGGAGTGAAAACAAAGCAATAAATACCTGGATGGCTTGGCCACCTGGCATGGTCATGGCAAGAACACAAATCGGGTGAGATGGCGAACCAAGGCCAGACAAGCATATCGGCACAAGACATGATGACGTCGATTTCTCGTTTTTCCGCTGGATGTCGACACACCATTTCTTTCGTTCATGTTGTATCAACCTGTGATCTCTTAGAATACCGTCTCTAAGCCTACATGTCTATCCTTGTCATGAATCATCTGTTTTTGTATATTGTTTACCGATATATCCCTCTCCGGACAAACGCAATGGTGTTAGTTAGCTAGTTAGTTAGTTAGCTAGTTAGTTAATTATGTAGCTGGATATTTAGTTAGTTACTTTGTTACCTAGCTAGCTGGTTAGTTAGTAGTTTTTTTCCCCCTATGTAAATGTAACATGCACATTTGATGAATGAAAGATGAGTGATTGAAAGGGCCGAATGTGAGACGGGCTTGCGTGCCCAATTTGTTACCCTTTTAAAATAAAGTTCGTTCGTTCGTTCGTTCGTTCGTTCATTCGTAGTTAGTTTGTTAGTTAGCTAGTTAGTTAGTTAGTTCGTTAGTCAGTTAGTTAGCTGGATAATTAATACAAAAGAAGCAGCGGCGTATACGATTAGGAATATTTAGCTCCTGCGATCGATCTTTTCGGAGGAGCTAAATATACATAATCGATAGCAATTCATATAAATAGTTAGTAAGCTAGTTAGCTAGTTAATTAGTTAGTTAGTTAGCAAGCTAGCTTATTAATTAGTAAGTCAGTCTGTCTGTCAATTTGTTGGTTAGTTAGTTAGTCAGCCAGTCAATCAATCAGTTAATTAGTCAGTCAGTCAATCGGTTAGTTAGTCAGTCAACAGATCACCATCATTACAGATTGATATATTAGTCTATAAAACATCTCTACAGTATCTGCTTCCGCTTGAAGCGAATGACGGCTCCATTTCTGTGTTGGTTGACTGTTCTTCATTGGCTACTCGCAGGATAGCTTGACCCCGTCGGACTGGATGTCCTTGCAGTCTGGCCAAAGTTATAGAATAGCATCCTTCCCTTGACTCATTTACTCTTCCCTGAGGGAGTTCAGAATGCCAACCTGGCCCACTGCTCGTCAACTTCCTACAGCAGCCATTGCCGGCAAGCCTACCTGCCCATTTGTTTCCTATGACATCAGCGTGTCCTGGCACAAACATGAAACAGATAAGTCAGTCTTAATGTCATGAGTGTGGGTTGGTCACGATTTCCATATGGTGATATATTCACCCATACACCGGACATCGTTATACGCTTGACTTCTGTGCGCATGCAATTTGGATATATTTATGCGTCCACGATGGACAAGTTACCCGTTGTTTAGGCGTGTGCCAAAGCGTATTTGAGTGTAGGTAGAGAAGATGTTGACTGCACCACTCGCTCATACACTCGCTCATACACTGAGAGCATACGTGTAGAATGGTGTTTGTCCATCACGAATGATTATGACCATTTATTTCATCCAGTGCGGTTGAAAGTTTGGAGCCGTGAGTTCTAAGATGGCAGAATGACTTGCGCTATGAATTGGATTAAAGTGAGGAAGAAAATTGAAAATTCTTCAACCACGCTCTCTCACCAGAGTTCATCTAAATCCAGAGGCAAGACAAATCAAGACGACTGGAGACGAATACAGGTACAGTGGATGACCAGAGCGCTCTACGTGCCTTGCCGTGCTCATTGCGCTCCACAACGCTTTGCAGAAAAACACCGTCTCGCCCGTTGAATCATCAATGATTTCTTCCTCGCAGTCTGACAAATCCTGTCTTCACATGTGGGTTGTGTATATAATAGTCTGCATGACTTGTGTGAGGTGTGTCCTCTAATCAATACTCGATGTAACAGTTGTGTGACATTGATTTCATAGTCACCTCTTTTTATGAGTTATGTGAATGTCTCTAGGCTTGTTGACCAACATCCTCTCTACACAGCATTTCACAACATTCCTTAACGATAACAACACAATGTCTGAAGACAACTGAACACCTCAAGAAATAACAGAAGTCCGGCACAGTTTTATATCATTTTATTTCCATTATCTGCTATTCACATATATCACTTTCACCGTTATTAATTTCTACTATTACAAGTAGACTTCTGGAAATAATTATTGTATTAAACTCAACTCAACTCAACATGCCGTAACTCAACATTTGTCGAGCTCGCCATTTGAATACACAACGGGCTCACATACGATTTGTCAATCCGAACAGATCTGCCCCGAACGGTCACAATGGTCCACCTGAACAGATCGTACCTGAATGGTCACGATGCAATACCAGGACTAGACTTGTCCTATATTCCCGGATGTCCCCAAGCAATATCACATCTACCTGAGCTACAGGCAATATTACATTTACCTGAGCTACATGCAATATTACATCTACCTGAGCTACAGGCAATATTACATCTACCAGAGCTAATTATAACTACCATGTCAACATTAGTTTTAGTGAGACATGTATTATTGAATATGGCACATTTTCCATGAGTTTATAACGCATATTGTTTCTGTGGTTGTCGTCGTTGGACGAATGTTAGATTCGTAAGTGATTGTCGCGGAAAAACTTGATAGTTTCGATCGATGACAAACAAGACCCGACATTCGTCTACAAAAACATGCAATCCTTCGATGAGCAGGGGACTGAGGAACAAAATACGTAGCGAAAACTGTCTGCACACGGTCGGCATTTCTGTATGATGTGGTTTGTTCGTGAAACGTACAATTGCGCCATCCGTCTGCAAGGCGGTAGACAGCCTTTGAAGTTGAAGACGGAAGGTCTGGACAGACGTCGGATGGATTCTTTGATGTGAAGAAAAACCCCTGGCTCACAGACAGATAGGACTTTTGTTGTACGAGACAAAAATTTCCCCGATGAAAGCAAAATAGACGGCGGATTGATTCCAGTCAGTCTAAAACAGGGAGAAAGCCTGACTCTGGACTGATTAGCGTCTAGACATTTTGGTGACGTCACTCAAGCCTCGATGTAAAACCAGTTGCGGTAAACAAGTTGGAGTGAGTCGACCGAAAATTCTGAAGTGTTAAAGATCGGCGCAGTATTCCGAGTTGTGTTAATTGAAAGAGACTATAGTGTCAAAGTGTTGATATTTATCGGCGGACATAGATCCAGTCTGTGATTGCATAGTCTCAATCATCAACCGGAATAGGTATATGGTAGTCTATTAATCATATCTAACTTAGAGTATGATTAGGAATAGAGTACAGTACTGTGCGGTGATAGAATGTTCTATAAGTGCGGTGCTAGAAAGTATTATAGGAGCGTCGGCACTAGTAACCTATTTTGTAGCTTTAACTAGCTTGTGTAATATATCATGTAACTCAGGGAGTTAAGGACAATGTAGTGGGATAATAATTAGAGAGATTGAGGATGGTTGGGAGGGATGAAGGGAATGTGAAATGGTAGGATTTTCCAGTAGGGGATCTGATGGGTTTCTACCCGTTTCCTTTAATCTTTCCTTGTGTTTCCATGTCTCAGACCAATGTGATGAGCTATTTGGCCGTATGACAGAGTTCGGTTCTCTGTTATAGATCTGAGTGCTGCTATCGGCCTACACTCACCTAATTAAGGTCAGAATTGAGTTGCTCTCACCAGGGGATTCTCTATTTTACAGGTTCCACTTACAGGTCTACTTGTTGATGGTGATACGATATACTACCAAGCAGTTAGTATCAAAGGTGAAGAAAAGATGGCTCACGGATGGAAGACAGACGTTACTGAGAGGCTTGTACACTGAGCTCATGGTCTAGTTGGTCTGCAGAAACCTGACTTCTGCTAGGACTTGATGAACATATGTGTGATTTTTCCTTGAGTGATATGCTACATCACCGTAGCACCGAACACTATACGTAACACATATACCAATATATATAACTATCGGGAACATTAATAGGTTGTTTTTTTATATGGGAAAAATTGTATAACCAGTGACTTATGAACAGTTATATTTTTCCATGTGACATTTAAGTTATTGGAAAGATTCTCTGATCAATAAACATTATTGAACAGTGTAAATTCACGGTGTTTGCTAGAGTGAAGGCCAATATCGAACAGTGTCTATCATTGATGACCAGCGTCCTGATTGTTCGAGAGTGATCGGAGAAAGTTGTCACGTGGCCGGAGAAACATCTTCTTGGTGAGGTTTTCTGTCCGGAATACTTGGTGCTGTTGTGTGCTCAGCACAGTGATGTAACTAACTTTGCTCCTGATTCACTGTTCTGATTCTACATACACATTAGAATATTCGACACACATTCAACACATTACACACACATTTTTCACACACACACTCTTTGCTTTAATAAATTATTTGTTGTATTTATTTGCTAAAGCTAGAGTTGTTGAGTATGTTGTGTTGGGGAAGAATGAGAGGGGGCATGATCCAGGGGTGAGTGAGAGTAAGAAAGGGGTGTCTACAGACTGAAGGAGTTTTGTGGACGGATTCTGGTGGTTTCTCTAGGACAATAATATTGGGTTAATAAAATTGAGGGTGTTGATTCCCCTCACTCCAGGGACGACACTAAAGTAATAAAGGATTACGACGACAGTGATGTAAGAATGAAGTAATGCACGAGCGCAGAGACACAAGAAGAGAAGAATGTCGGCCGAGCTTGTGTATCCATGTATGAACACTCTGGAAAAACAAAGTTCTTTCGTTCTTTCGTTGGGTCCTCTCATTGTTTCATATGTTTAACGGTACCCCACATGTGTCACGGGATCCCACATGTGTCAAGGTACCCCACATGTTTCATGGGACCCCACTTGTGTCACGGGACGTCATATGTTTAACGGGACCCCACATGTTTAACGGGACTCCACATGTGTTACGGGACCACATATGTGTCACGGGACCCCACATGTTTCACAGGATCACATATTTAAACCCAGGATCCCGCTCGTGTGTTGTCTTCTACCAAAGAGATTACGGAGTCTTGTATGTCGGATAAAGACATCCTGTTGTCCAACCTCAGTGTGATGTCATACAGGACCTGAGGTTTGCGTGAGTATCCGTTGTCCCATGTCTGGCTGATTGGTGTACAGACAGATGATAAGCATACTAATATAATAAGTTTAGGGGAGGCCAGCTTGGCCGAATGGAAAGAACGCTCTTTGGTAAACATCCGATGTTCTGGATTTCGCTGACACTGCCATCTTGTCCCACAAGAGAAATCAGATGCAGAATAAATTTAACGCATGGAATAGTAGATCACAACAATTTGGTCAAACAATCATTGGGGAAAGACAAACATAGTGATAATAAATCATGCAAATGATAGCCCGATCTTCCTTAGTGAAGCGATGCTTCGAGACACGGAATCATATACCATTTGGCAATCGGTATATACAACCATAGAAGAACAGATACAGATAATAAATTAAGAATATAGAATTCGAGAGTAGTTGTTACGCTAGGGGAAATTTATGGAATTCAAAATAAATTAACTTCAGTTTCTTTCTTTTATTTTTAATGGTTTTCAGTTGTATCCATGGTTTATGTTTTCGTTCCCCCTTTCAACGACACGGCTTCAAATAAAAAACCATGAAAATATGATATAAATTAAAATAACCACGCCATTGTCTTGTAACCTGTCAATATTGTTATTAACGATGTCAAGGGTGTTAAGCATGTGACATCACGGTACAGACGAACACGGAGATGTCATAAGGACAGTTTAAAGATGGCCGGCCTTCTTTTGACATACACCATAGAGGGGTAGCGTTCTATTATCGGTGGTTTGATCAGCGAAGGAATGAAACCTATATAAATTCATCTGCGAATGAAGGTCTATTATGGTGATGCATGCCTGTCTGTCCACAGAGAAGAAGGGCAGAATGTCAGACTGGCCTGCGTGCCCAATTCTCAACCCTTGGAAAATAAAGAAAGATTTACTACTACTCAAGTGTAGGAGTGGAATAGTAAGCTGTAAAACAGCGTGACTTCCGTGAAAAGGTTCTGCAGGTGGTGCATGAATGGTTTCAGACGCAACAAAGAGCATTTTTTTTCTTCTACAGGAATCCTAGCACTTTATCGGCGCTGGAGGGCTTGCAATTAACCTTTGAGTACATCGAAAAATGATACATTTGTTGTTTATTTTTTCAGAAGATATTCAACAAAATAATCAGGGTTTTAATTTTAAGTCCTCTCGTAAAAGGCAACAGTAGTTGTCATACTCTAGGAAATTTGAGAAAGTCAAAATAAATGAACTTAAGCTTCTTTCTTCAACTTTTTATAGTTTCCGGTTGTATCTATGGTATATACTTTCGTTCACTTTCTCACATAATCTCTACACATGATTCGCTCAGAATTATTTAGCTTGCTGTGGCAGTCTTCTGTACTCACTTCGTCTGCTAACTGTTGATGGGCAAGGTTCTTCTAGAGACTGTGTCTATAAACTGTTCTTAAGTTTCTTAATTTCTGAGATATCCCATTGTATTGGTTTCTTTGTTTATAAGATGTTATATTCCTCTTGAGTTTTAGTTTAATTTTACTTATAAACAGATAATGATCTGCATCTATGTCCGAGACTCTAAAAACGCTTACGATGTACACAGAGGAAAGAACGCAGGCAATGAATTACCTGGGGATACGGTTTGATCGAAGCCTTGCTTATAATGTGCACATAGACCAGGTGATAACAAAGGCCAAGCGGGGTTTGGCAGCGATGCGGGTGATGGCGGCAGCAAACTGTGAGCAGCGCCATCTATGTCTTCTGTACGAGGGGCTGGTCATGTCTGTTTTGGAGTATGCAATGGCAATCTTGACTCTCAGCCATAAGCAGATAGAAAGGATGGAAAGGATACAGAATGAAGCTATGCGCATTATTCTTGGATGTACAAGAGATACAGCATGCAGGGCGATGCGCTACCTTCTTGATTTTCCAACCATTGAAGAGAGAATACAAGTTTGCAGGGCACGCGCCTACCTCAGAATTAACGCAAACACACAACATCCACTGCATAGTGAAATTAGGAAGGTGAAGGGCAGCAGGTTAAAAAGAGGACGGTCGTGGATGGGTCAAGCCGAAGACATTCTTCAACAGGTGTGTTCACTTGAGGACGTAGAACCTGGCGAGGAGTGGGTGCAAGTGCCAACAGACTTCTGCACATCCTTTTCAGTTTGCATCCAACTAGATAGAAAATGCAGACAAGAAAATCCGGCTGCCGTTGAGGCTGAAGTACAAGCGTTGATTTTCGAGAATTCGCTATATGGTGACGCGGTCATCTACACAGATGGGTCGGTCGTCCGACATGTGAGAAGCTCATGGGCCTTTACAGCTCGGGCCGGAGGGAGAATTGTGAAAGAGGACTCTGGTGCTTTCACTGAAACCACAAGTAGCCTGACCATGGAAGTCATGGCAGTAAGTAAAGCAATAACATGGCTCGAGACACAGACATTCACCAGGGCTTGTTTCCTTAGCGACTCCATGAACATGATCAAGAGGATAGAGGAGGGGTCGATCCGAAGAGAATGGTTGCTGCCTCTGAAGCGGTCTCGGCTGGCAAAGATTAGTTTCATCTTCGTGCCAGGGCATGCGGGAGTACAAGGAAATGAGCGGGCTGACAAGCTCGCAGGTGAGGCTACTGTGGAGGGCGGACGCGCCATGGACCAGGCTGACATTCTGAATGCTCTACGTGATGTGAGACTTTTGCGAGAACCAAGTGATGACTGTGAATCTACAACAATGGCCAGACTGCTAGAGCATCAAATTAAAAGAGGTGTGGCCAAACAAGAACACTACGCAGGAAGCCAAAGAAGATTGATAAACCAACACAGAACTGGCGTCGTTAGCTGCTACACGCTGCGGGATTTGCTGAGGAGGGGATCCGAGCACTTATGGACTGAATGGTTCGATGTGCAGCGAGGATGATCTGTCGACTAACTAACTAACTAACTAACAGATGATCTACATTTCTTGTTGGTACAGATGTGTTCAGTTTGATGTTTTATTGTGTGGTCTTTTGAAGACCACATTACTTTATGTATTCTTTGTTTGTTGTTACTGTAAAACACTTCCGCCTATGGCGTATTGATTCACTGCGCAGAGTTTGGCCAATCATTGTCGTCCGTTACTCTATGTTAGTGTTTTCCCGTGATCTCTTCATTCATTCAGTAGCATGACCTTTGCAGAACCTCGCTCCCATAACAACCTTCCGGAAAACTTCTCGAGAATAAGCAAGATGTCCCGCGTCCGATACACCCACCTCTGGAGATCATCCGCCACATCCTGCACCCATCTTCTCTTTGGCCTTCCTCTTCTTCTCTTCCTAGGTATATACCCCTCCATTATTGTTCTCTCCAAACTTTTGTGACGTTTCAAGTGACCAAAATATTTCAATTTTCTTTGTTGTATTTTCTTTGATAGACAACCTTCTTCAGTATTCAGCTCTTGAAGTATGGGTGCATTTGGTCTTTTATATATCTAAGATATTCTTAGAACTCGTCTATAACATTTATATTCAAAGGCATTTAAGCGCTATTCAGCTTGTCTAGTAAGTGTCCAGGTCTCACAGGCGTATGTTGAAATGGGAAAGATGCATGTCCTTAAAAATAAATATTGTATAGATCTATCTGTCCCATTCCATAATTTATTCAGCTCTTTTAGTCTTTGAAGAGCAATAGCTGTTCATCTTTTAAATTCTTCCATTGTGTCACCATTGTTGGTAATCAATGACCTAAGATATTGGAAATTTTCTGTCATCTCCAATTTTTCCTCATTAAAATATATTTCTTTCTCCATAGTAGTTTTATCTGTATGCATTATCTTTATTTTTGCCATGCTAAGATATAAGTTGTGATTTTCACTATTCTTTTCGGTTAAGGTTATTAGGTTTTCTACACCATTCTGATCACTTCAACGGAACAAAAACAGAATGCAAATGAAAAAACAAAACAAAAAACGAACCATTCACTGTGTTAGTTAGTTAGTTAGTTAGTTAGTTAGTCACAGTTCCAACTTCACGACAACGGGTCATCCCAATATTGCTTGGTTCCTGTGCCAGTGTATATCACTCAAAATGCTCCTCACTGCCCTATGTGAACAATGGAATAGACAGGAGTGTCGGCAAGCCAACAGCCCGCACAGGTACACTGTGCATAATGCCGCCTCCAGAATGCCAACACAAAAGTCCTCCACGAAAAATACAGTTTATCGTCGATGGAAACAGCAGTCACCAGAAAGACTTCATTGACCAGGGTTTTATCCCATATGGCTCGGTCTCTTTCCGCAGGATGACCCACTGAAAGCGCCGCACAAAGCACGAACTCCGTAGCTACAGCGACGACTCCCAGGAGTCTCCTGAAAAAAGCACTCGTGAAACGAAAAGGCAAACCAGTCAATCCAGCAACATCCGGCCGTCATCGTTCCGAACATGCAGTTCACGCTAAAAGCAACCCCGGACCGATGCAAAAGCATTCCACGCGAAATTCACAGCTCACAGTGTCGCACCACGCACGCACTCAGTAGCAGGGCGACGGAACCATAGCCTCCTTAGTCGCCTCTTACGACGTGCATGGTAGGCAGCAGTGTTACTATTCTTTGCTCCCCCGTATGGGCCCCTGCAACACACGGGATTCACTGTGTACATAAGGCAAGACGCTTTTATTTAAATGTTCACAACATAACAAGTAGAAAACAAACACGAAGGAGTATACGGATTCCCCTTAGCCAGATAGGATTACACATGCAAACAACTAACTAAACCGTAAACCACAGTTAGCTGGATAAACTTCACGGGGCTTTGCCACCAGCCCCAGCGTTTAGTGTCTGTTTGTGATTTACTTAAGAATTTTATTTCAGCAGTTTGTCATTGCTTTCCTCTCGCTGCCATCTCATACCATGGGAACCAACGCAAAGCGGCCTACTTCCAAACCACCCTCAGCTTATTTCGAACCCTGAACTGGTATGGTGAGAGATGATGAAACTGCGCCTGTCACTATCCCCTAGGACGTTGGTAGACACACACTACGACCCTGTCACGACAAGGTAACAGCAGCCAGGCAAAGACATAAGTAGCCAACAAAACCGTACTCAATAAGAATTTAAAAAAAAAGATTAATTGCGGCAATTATGACCTAGTTAATTTGAGCAAGGTTAAAAATATGTAAGAACTTGTACTAAAGAACGCACACTACAACCCTATCATAACAAGGTGACAGCATCCGGGCAAAGACATGAATGTAGCCAACAAGACCGAAGTATAATAACTAAAATAGATTAGTTTCGGTAATTATGATCTAATTATTGTGAACAAGGTTGAAAATATGGAATAACTTGTCTCGTACCAAAGAACACACACTACAATATATGTAAGAACTTGTACTAAAGAATACACCTCTAACCGTATCATGACAAGGTGACAGCAGCCAGGCAAAGACAAGAATGTAGCAAACGAGACCGAACTAAATAATAATTTAAAAACAAAATTAATTAGTTGCCGCAGTTATGATTTAATTAACTGTGAACAGGGTTGAACATATATAATAACTTGTCGCTACCAAAGAACAATGTTTATGTTTATGCACGTAGGACAAATGTGCATTTTGCATATCTTAATGTCCAGACAACATGCGCGGGCTTTATGCACAATTAAAGTTACAGTTATATAAATACACACACACATACATGTATATACACACATACTTAACTCTTTGTCTTATAGTCCATGTCGTGTGGTGTTGGTGATCTCGTCTGGTCACAGCCTTCTGTCTTTTGTACTGATAATCATTTCTGATACCGACGTTCCTCCGTACTACGATGCCAGACTGTCCGACATCTTCTCTCTTGGTCTCCCCTGACTCTCTTCTCCATAAAAGCTTCCGGTTGTCACGGCAAACTGCAGCTGTCCTCTTCTCTTGACATGCCAAACAGACTGTCCTCTTCTCTTGACATGCCCAACAGACTGTCCTCTTCTGATGCGAGTAACCAGTTCTCTTTGTGAGTTCACTTCTTTCAAGATCTCTTCATTGCTCTTTCTGCCTGTCCACGGTGTTCTCATCATTCTTCTTGAGTTGAGTTGAGTTGAGTTAAGAACCGACATCACTCCACTCAGGACATTAACATACGTGCTCAGTCCCCTCGTTCAACAGCCAGCGAAGAGTCATACTACTAATCGTTCCCACCGCTATCTGATTAAAAGTTCTCCTGGTCTTCCCTCTCAGTTTTGAGATTCTTCCAGAACCCATGCCGATCCCCCGCAATCTCATTCTTTCCACACATGGGTTCTCAATCTGTTCCTCCGCCTTAAACGACCTGGTCCCACAAGCGCACGACCACCTCCCCCTTGTCCATAGGCAAGATACCACCAAGAAGTGCATTCCCTGCCAGCCTAACAGCCTGTTCATTCCCCCTTACACCCGCATGGCCAGGGCAAAATACCAATATAATTCTTACGATCTATGACCCCTGAAGCAACGAGAGCCATTCCACATGAAAACATTCCTTTCTCCACCTTGCTAAGCATATTCTTTGAATGCGTAATGAACACAACGTGTGTTGCAGTAGTCTCCTCTAGCCACCGGAATGCCGCTGTTACTGCCTCCACCTCCATTCTCATGCTGGAGGTCGTAGTCTCATATGCCAGACTCACCTTTTTCAAGACTCGCCCATTAGCCTTTGCAATAAAGCCCCAGCCACTCCGTCTGTTTCTCACCACTGACCCATTGGTGTAGATGACTGTCACCTTGATGTGTGTTGCTTTGGATCAGCTGTTGCACTTCAAACTCAGTGCGGCCCGCGGCCCATTCTCTGCTCTCACGACCCAGTGTTATTATGACATTGTGCCAGTCCGTCATGTCATCCGGAACTTCAACCCACTCTCTTTCACGATTGATGGTCTCTAGATCACACACCTGACTTATAGAAAGTTCTGCCTGTGCCATCCAGGACCTGCCTCGTCTTAGTCTCAGACCCTTTAACATTCTTCATACTTCTTAGTTGAGTTTAGTCGACGGATCAACCTCACGGCACACAGGTGTAACCCATAAGTGCTCCGTTCTACTCCTAACTCAGCCTGAGTCAGGAGAATCTCAGCACAGTGCACGAACTCCATAGCACCGGCGAGGATCCTGAAATACTTTAGTAAGATTTTTAACTCGAAACCTTGTCCGGGCAGCGCCGTTAGGCTACTCTTTTTAACGATTTCCAACTAACTGCCAAGGGATATTTTACGTGCGCAACAAAATACACGGGCGTCAGATCTCACTACCCAGAGACCACTGGAAATATTTTACTAGTAGTCCACGTGAAATAATCCCGACCCTCACCGGGACTTGAACCCGGGACCTCCAGCACTCGAGGAGGACACCTTCATCATTCTTCTACAAAACTGCATCTCCACAACTTCAACATAATTCCTCATTTGTCTGTGAATTGTCCACGATTCACTTTCGAACATAACAATGTGGTCAATATAGCTCTTAAGAACTCTTTTCATTAGCCAGACGCATTAAGATAAATTGCGAAGAAAATTCTCCATCTTGTAAAATGATGCCTTTGCTAAGGCTCTTCTACATTTAACTATTTACATACATCTTCCATCAGCCGTTATTAAAGTACATAAATACTTAAATACATTGACTTGTTTCAGGATGGTTTCATTAACTTTGATGTTGCATTTGTTGATACACTTTTCTTTGTAATAACCATTAGGCCTACTTCTTTTTTCTGTTTTAAGTTCTTTGTTTGGACCTTCAGTGGCAAATATATTTAAATTAAAAAGAAAAAAAGGTTGTAAAGGAAAGTGGGCGAACTTCATTGCACCGGGTTTTATCCCTTATGACTTGGTCTCTTTCCGCAGGACGGCTTGCAGAAAGCGTCGCACAAAGCACGAACTTGGTAGCTCCAGCGACGACCCCCAGGAGTCTCCGAGAAAACTTCATTAATGAACCATACATTCTTAGTCAGAATCGAATCACCAACCTTCACAGCGCCATGATGGCGACATAACCTCTTCGTATCGGATACTGAATACTTAAATATATGCAGGTTGACATACTGTAGCTACCAGGCGTGGACTGTGTCTCGTAGACAAACTGTAGCCACCAGACCTAGACTGTGTCTAGTAGACAAACTGTAGCCACCAGACCTGGACTGTGTCTAGTAGACAAACTGTAGCCACCAGAACTGGACTGCGTCTAGTAGACAAACTGTAGCCAATAGGCCTGGACTGTGTCCAGCAGACAAACAAACTGTAGCCACAAGGTCTGGACTGTGTCTAGTAAACAAACAAACTGCAGCCACCAGGCCTGGACTATGTCTAGAAGACAAACTGTAGCTATCAGACCTTGACTGTGTCTAGTAGACAGACTGTAGCCACCAGAACTGGACTGTGTCTAGTAGACAGACTGTAGCCACCAGACCTGGACTGTGTCTAGTAGACAGACTGTAGCCATCAGAACTGGACTGTGTTTAGTAGACAGACTGTAGCCACCAGACCTGGACTGTGTCTAGTAGACAGACTGTAGCCACCAGACCTGGACTGTGTCTAGTAGACAGACTGTAGCCACCAGACCTGGACTGTTTCTAGTACACAGACTGTAGCCACCAGGCCTGGACTGTTTTTAGTAGACAGACTGTAGCACCAGACCTGGACTGTGTCTAGTAGACAGACTGTAGCTATCAGACCTGGACAGTGTCTAGTAGACAGACTGTATCGACCAGATCTGGACTGTGTCTAGTAGACAAACTGTAGCCACCAAAACTTGTCTGTGTCTAGTAGACAAACTGTAGCCACCAGGCCTGGACTATGTCTAGTTGACAGACTGTAGCCACCAGACCTGGACTGTGTCTAATAGACTGACTGTAGCCACCAGACCTGGACAGTATCTAGTAGACAGACTGTAGCCACCAGACCTGGACAGTGTCAAGTAGACAGACTGTAGCCACAAGTCCTGGACAGTGTCTAGTAGACAAACTGTAGTTATCAGACCTAGACAGTGTCTAGTAGACAAACTGTAGCTATCAGACCTGGACCGTGTCTAGTAGACACACTTTAGCCATCTGGACAGTGTCTAGTAGACAAACTGTAACTATCAGACCTGGACAATGTCTAGTTAACAGACTGTAGCAACCAGACCTGGACTGTGTCTAGTAGACAGACTGTAGCCACCAGACCTGGACTGTGTCTAATAGACAGATTGTAGCCACCAGACTTGGACTGTATTTATTAGACAGACTGTAGCCACCAAACCTGGACAGTGTCTAGTAGACAAACTGTAGCTATCAGACCTGGAAAGTGTCTAGTAGACAAACTGCAGCTATCAGACCTGGACAGTGTCTATTAAACAAACTGTAGCTATCAGACCTGGACCGTGTCTAGTAGACAGACTGTAGCCATCTGGACTGTGTCTAGTAGACAAACTGTAGCTATCAGACCTGGACAGTGTCTAGTAGACAAACTGTAGCTATCAGACCTGGACTGTGTCTAGTAGACAGACTGTAGCCACCAGACCTGGACTGTGCCTAGTAGACAGACTGTAGCCAAGAGACCTGGACTGTGTCTAGTAGACAAACTGTAGCTATCAGTCCTGGACTGTGTCTAGTAGACAGACTGTAGCCACCAGGCCTGGACTGTGTCTAGCAGACAAACTGTAGCTATCAGACCTGCACTATGTCTAGTAGACAAACTATAGCCATCAGACTTGGACTGTGTCTAGTAGACAGACTGTAGCTATCAGACCTGGACTGTGTCTAGTAGACAGACTGTAGCTATCAGACCTGGACTGTGTCTAGTAGACAGACTGTAGCTATCAGACCTGGACTGTGTCTCGTAGAAAAACTGTAGCCACCAGACAGGGACAGTGTCTAGTAGACAAACAAGACCTCAGAAAACTGGCACGTAAACATCATTTACACATGTTGTATGTTCTTTGCACGGCGATGTAATTATTCCAAGTGTATATTCTAGACAATTGTGCATGTAGTAGTTTGCCATTACTTTCTGAACGAGACGTCAACACTGAAGTACAACTAAGCGGTCCGGGGGTTTATACCATTACCCCAGCCCTCAGCGCACCGGCAGTTTAAGACATAGTGCTCTTAGGCCTTGTCGACTTCATAAACAACATGAAGTCTCGGAATTGGAAAATAAAACTGTGGCTGCGGTAAATGTGACATCATCATCATCATCATGCGTTATGCCGATAAGCATGGGCGGTCATGTTTCGCCATCTCACGCGATCACCAGTGTCGTGGATCAGCTCCGTGTCCTGGTCTCGACCATGGCACACGGCAAAGCCAATGATAAACGACTTAGAAAAGAGAGCAATGAAAGGCGCCCCTAGTAGAAGAGGCAGTGGACTATCCAGACAAAGGTGGACACACGATAGTAAAAACACCCTACGGATCTTCCTCTTCTTCTTTCGTTCGCCTGAAATATGTCTATAACTGCAATGTTGTCTCTTGTATGAATCCAACAGTCTTTTTTTAGTTCACGCAGCGGTCCATAGAGTTTATCTTCCACTGTTGTCTCTCTAGGCCAGAAGGTTCGCCTGGATATGTTGTAGTTTGGGCAATCCTGGAGTATGTGCTCTGCTGTTTGCGACGCCAAACCACATGTGCACATGGCTGAGTCACCAATCTTGAATTTTGTATACATGTGGTTGCGTAATCTATTGTGTACTGTTCTGAGGCGCAGAAGAATGACCTGTTCTGGTCTGTCCATAACGTGGCAGTCGTCTTGAGTAGAGTTTGGTGGCCTTCTGACTGATTTGATCATTCTTTTATTTTGGTGGTATGTAATTGGCACATGTTCTTCTTTTGCTCCTTCCTTAGCCAATCGATCAGCTCTGTCGTTTCCGGGGACTCCACAGTGGGATGAATATCAGACAGGGGAACTGACGATAGATCGAGCGTCTCTCTCCAGCAGGCCGTATTGCGTATCATTTACAGGATGTCGCTCAGTCCCAGAATTTTTTGGCTATCTATGATTTCTTGGCAAGTTTACGTTTAGTAGTTTGCCATTGCTTTCTGAACGACCGGCACTCATACCATTATATGAAAACCAACGCAAGGCGGTCTGCTGCTAAATCTCCCGTTGTGTTTCGAACGCGGTATGCGGGATTACGATTTGCGCTCGTAACACCTTCACCACGGAGCAGAGTCAAAAAATAATCCCCGCCTCGTTAGGGATTGGAACATATTAGCTCCGGACCGCCAGCCAAGCTTGCTAGCCATGCTCTACCGGGGCTTCCTTAAATATAAACAGCATGCGGTACCATACTGGAACATATTAGCTCCGGACCGCCAGCCAAGCTTGCAAGCCATGCGCTACCAGGGCTTCCTTAAATATAAACAGCATGCGGTACCATACTGGAACATCAAACAAGAGTACAAAATAAGAGACAACACATCGGTATACACGGCAGAACTAGTAGGAATTATGAAAGGACTAGAAATAGCAACAGAGTACCCCCCTATAAATCTAAGTTTACTGACGGATTCACTATCCACAGTACAAGCGCTAGTCCAGAATCCTTTAACACCCCCCCCCCCCCCACAATAGCACTCATTTGATCCAAATTATGCCAACTTTCCTTTTGTAGGCCTTCTCTCCTGAGTAAAGTATTATTTCTGTAAGTATTGAAAAAGTTTTCTTACGCTTGAGGCCACCGCATTTCACAATATATATATATATATATATATATATATATATATATATATATATATATATATATATATATATATATATATATATATATATATATATATATATATATATATATATATATATATATAAACAACAAATTCTTATTATGCATTTGGCAAGAAATCATAAAACTGTACTTCCCATATTTACATCCTTGGTCTCTTACAGTATATGTAAATTGCTGTAAGGTTGCTCTGGCATAATATCAAACATAAGCTAGAATATAAACAGTCCAGAGGTGCCGACAGCTGTCCAGCAACGAAGCAACGGAACTTGAATAAAAGGACTCACTAGAAGGCTGGCAAACAAATTGATGCGGCTACGTTTGTTAGCCGATGTTCTTGAGCAGTAGTCAATCAGGCAATTAATACATTTCAATAAATTTCGATCGGGTCTGTAACTGCCAGACGGGACGATCGTAAGGAAACATCAATGATAAATATTCAACTGTTGACCATACTAGCTACTGAGAACTCCCACATCATTGGTATTGCAGTCCTTCATTTCTTCTGTCCATCCAAGGTTACCGAAGTGTCCTTCTGGTGCGATATGCTCAATTACATTTCTAGATTCGGCATGTGTCCCAAATCGTTATCCTGATATATAAGCTGCCGTGGTTCTTCTTTCTAATACATCTTAGCCATGAATAAAATTGTCCTGCCAGAAAATATCTCAATGTATTGGAGATGACTTGAACGTGCTGCTTCTCCAGTCCAGCTCTATGATCCGAATGCCGGAGCTATTGACAAACAAAACTGACGTGATCTCCGTTCTACGTCACATGCCTATTTTTATGTATCCTTAGCTTCGGGAGTTTTGCTCCCTCTTACTTTTGCGTCATTGGCTATGCTACGACTTGGCAAAAATTATCATAACAAGAGGCTAGCAATGCGTTGATTAATCACTACTTGATGTTCAGCCTCATGTTTTCAGCTATGTTGACGAATGCCTTCGAGAACAACGACATTGGAATAGACATCAACTACCGCATGGATGGAAAGTTATTCAATCTCAGAAGACTGAAGGCTAAAACCAAAATTGACAGCGACACCGTCAGAGAACTCCTGTTTGCTGATGATTGCGCTCTATACGCCAACTCAGAGGCGGACATGCAACATAATGTTTCAGCTTTCTCACATACCTGTGCCAACTTTGGGCTCAATATCAATTTGGAGAAGACTGTAGTTATGAACCAGCCAGCTCCAGGGAATAATCACACTGTGCCGAATATCAAAGTGAATGATCATAGACTAAGTGTTGTGGACAAATTCACCTATCTTGGCAGCACTGTGTCACAAGCTGCCACAATTGATGATTAAGTAAATGCAAGAATCTCCAAGGCCAGAGCGGCCTTTGGCAGACTGTACAAGAATGTATGGGACAGAAATGGAATAAGCCTGCGAACAAAGCTGAAAGTCTACAAAGCAGTTGTATTATCCACCCTGCTATATGCTTGTGAAACCTGGACTATTTATCAGCGACACGCTAGGAAATTAAACCATTTCCACACAGTCTGCCTTAAGAAGTTACTGAAGATTAAATGGCAAGACAAGATCCCAGACAGTGAAGTCCTAGAAAGAGCGTCCATGCCCAGTATCTACACTCTACTAATGAAGAATCAGATTCGCTGGGCTGGTCACTTGACTCGCATGCCAGATCACAGGCTCCCTAAACGAATTTTTTACGGCGAGTTGCGTTGTGGTAACCGCCCACAAGGCGGCCAGAGGAAACGCTTTAAAGACACTCTGAAAAACCTCACTGAATGCTTTTGGAATTCATCTTGACACCTGAGAGACTGCAGCCAGAGACCGAAATTCGTGGCGTGCATCATTACGCAAGGGTACAGTCACTTGTGAGGCAACCAGGACTGCAAGAGCTGTGAAGAAACGACAGAACAGAAAAACCACTGCAGAAAATCCTCCTCCAGAAATGTCAAGCATTCTTTGTCCACATTGTCAAAGAAAATTTTAAGCCAAAATAGACCTTATCAGCCATCTTAGAACTCACGGCTCCATACTTTCAACCCCACTGGATGAAATGAATGGTCATCATCATTCTTGGTGGACAAACAACATAACAACAATGAACAATTCTGTTTAAACGGGTTGTGGTCATGTGGACTGACCACAATGAAAGTAACACAACTAAGTACAAAAGTAGAAAAGGACATAATAACGTAACAGGTAAGGGAGATTATCGAAATAAAATAAATGTATTATGTAATTTAAATAAATTTAGAAGTTTTTATTGTCTATAGTAAATTCTTTACATTAATTAGCAAGAAGTAAATTCACCATTAAAGACAGATAATATCTTAAGGAATCTTCAAAGTTTGTGAAAAAGTTTTGACATTGTTTTTTTATGCGTAAAGGTTAATAATGAACTTTTCTATTTCTCTGCAATATAATATTAAATGTTTTCATCCTCTTGATGGCACTACCTCCACGTTGATTCAAAAGAAATATATTTTTGACCGTCCTTGACTATGGGACGCAAATTACAAACATCTAGGAAGGTCAGTGTTCCCAGGCATTGCCTTCTGGCCCAGCCCATCTCGATCTTCTTAGCTCGCTCATGGATGGAGTCGTTGAGACAACACGCCTGGGTGAAAGTCTGTGTCTCCAGGCAGGCTGTTGCCTTTGTTAATGCCATGGCCTCCATTGTTACTCTCGATGCTACTGGTGGAATAGGATTGTCCTTAAACCGTCTAGGAAAAGACTTATTGTGTTACGTTGACTGCTAGAATTAACTGATCGTTGTGTGAATTCTTGATGTTGTAAACTCTTCAATATTCCTGTAGATAGCTTGTATGGAAATATCACTGACGTCTCTGTGTGTCTGTTCCTTAAGATGTCCGCGCCCCGAATGACAAGTCTCGCTAACCTTTTCGCTGAGGTTGTTACCTCTGACCCCTACATTTCCCGTGAACCGTTGAGCTCCTTGAGTGTCACTAACTGTCTGTGATTTATTGTTAACCCTTACTCTTCTTGTCTTGTGGGTTGTAGTGTGTGACTACTACTCTACTGACTTATGTGCTGTTAACTCTTTTTTGTCCACGACAGTCCATACTATGCCATGTTTGTAATGGACGGGTGCGTGCGAAACGGTTCAAGACCTAGAGTGCTCTTACCCCGCCCACCATGTCGACTGCATAAACAACATGACGACTGGGAATGGGAACAAACGTGACCTTGTTTGGATGAAGAATGACTTGCGCAATGAATTGTATTTAAGTGAGGAAGAGTTGCGCAATTCGTCGACCATTCTCTCTCGCCAGAGTTCATCTGAATCCAGTGGCAAGACAAGTCAAGACGATTGGAGATGAATACAGGTGCAATGGATGACCAGGGCGTTCTACGTGCCTGACCTTGCTCATTATGTCCCACACCACTTTGCAGGCAAACGCCGTCTTGCCCGTTGAATCATCAATGATTTCTTCCGCACAGTCCACCGAATCTTGTCTTCACATGCCAGGTAGGCATACCCTAGTTCACCGATTGGTTTAACGCCGAATCGGTGACCCTCGCCTGGTTTAGCCAGCCTGTCACAGCTGTTGCCCGGGGGGGGGGGGCGTTGTAGCATGCTGACAGCTACTAGGAGCCACAGACGTGAGCTGGATGTCAGGCTTGGACTAGTGGGGAATGGGCCGTGCAAAGGGCGTGACAGCCATCCTTATCAAAGGTACTACCAATGCCCAACATCCCAGACCGCCCCTAGACCATAGTAAATGTCACATCCTCATCATCATGTGCCGTGCCGATAAGCGTGAGCGGTCATGTTTCGCCATCTCACACAATTACCAGAGTGCTGGATCAGCTCCGTGTCCTGGTTTCGACCATGGCACGCGGCCAAGCCAATGTTAAACGACTTAGAAAAGAGAGTAATGGAAAGCGCGGTTCTTGGTAGAAGAGGCAGTGGACTCTCAACACGAAGATGGACACACGATAGTAAAAACACCCTAGTGGACAGGGGAACTGGCGATAGATCGAGCGTCTCTCTCCTGAAGGCCGTGTTGCATACCCTTTACATGATGTCGCTCAGTCCCAGCATTTTTTGGCTATTTATGATTTCTTGGCAAATTTACGGTCTGTAGTTTGTCATTGCTTTCTGAGAGACCAGCACTCATACCATTATATAAAAACCAACGAAAGACGGTCTGCTGCTAAATCTCCCGTTGTGTTTCGAACGTGGTATGCGGGATTACGAATTGCGCTCGTAACACCTACGCCACGGAGCCGCCTCAAAAAATAATCACCGCCTCGGTTGGGATTCGAACATATTAGCTCCGGACCGTCAGCCAAGCTTGCTAGCCATGCGCTACCGGGGCTTCCTTAAATATAAACAGCATGCGGTACCATACTGGAACATATTAGCACCGGACCGCCAGCCAAGCTTGCTAGCCATGCGCTACCATGGCTTCCTTAAATATAAACAGCATGCGGTACCATACTGGAACATCACAAAAAAGTACAAACTAAGAGACAACACATCAGTATACACGGCAGAACTAGTAGGAATTATGAAAAGATTAGAAATAGCAACAGAGTACCCCTCTATAAAACTAACTATACTGACGGATGCACTATCCACAGTACAAGCGGTAGGCAACTACTCTAAAGGGAACAGACCAGACCGGAAAGAGGGAATACTAACACTAACAACAAACCTAAGATATATGGGATGCCAGGTCACAAT
This sequence comes from Cepaea hortensis, assembly GCA_963921405.1. Lineage (NCBI taxonomy): Eukaryota > Metazoa > Mollusca > Gastropoda > Stylommatophora > Helicidae > Cepaea > Cepaea hortensis. Next base: position 7,992,522 of record OY992895.1, read on the forward strand.
AGCCTGGACACCAGCACACAGAGGGATAACTGGCAATGATAGGGCAGGCAGGGCAGCAAAACGCGGGACAAACAGCCAGAATATAGTAAACACAGGACTCGGCATACTGAAGACAAAAACATCATCAAACAACAAGTACCTGACACATGGAAACAACAATGGAGAGACAGCAATAAAGGACGACACGCTTACCACGTGCTCAGAGAGCCCAGTATGACAAGTCAAGTGAAAGACAACACAAAAATACCAACGTACAAGAAACTATGGAGATTGAGAATCGGGAAATGGAAAGATAAAATCAGCCGACCACTTTGCGTTGATTTCCGGAAAGAAAACACTATAGAACACTATCTACTATCGTGCACAACCTATGACAAGGAACGCAGGGATCTAGTAAAATACTTCCAAACAAGAAACATGACGATGTCAATGAGGGAATGCCTACTGGTGGAAGGCGACAAAGAAGTACAAAAGCTCATAAAACAATTCAATGCAAGAACAGGGAAAGAAATATAACCAACATAAAATAAAGCCAACATCAAAAGAAAACACAAATAGTAAGGATGAAAGAAATCGACCACACGAAAGCAGGACGATAGGAAATATATAGAGATGCGTAAACACTCTCAAACGGTGGACAAAAGAGAGACGAAAGAACCCTCTCCGATGGCAGAGACAAGGAGAAGGGTGGAAATCTCCCCAACGATGGAGAGGAGGGACGCACTGGACACCCCTCAGACACTGGACAAGAGGAGACGACAGGAAACCTCTCCAATGCTGGATAAGAGGAGACGATATGAAACCTCCCCAATGCTGGATAAGAGGAGACGGTAGGAAACCTCCCCAATGCTGGATAAGAGGAGACGATAGGAAACCTCGGTTAGTTAGTTAGTTAGTTAGTCGACAGATCATCCTCGTTGCACATCGAACTATTCAGTCCATAAGTGCTCGGATCCCCTCCTCAGCAAATCCCGCAGCGTGTAGCGGCTAACGACGCCAGTTCTGTGTTGGTTTATCAATCTTCTTTGGCGTCCTGCGTAGTGTTCTTGTTTGGCCATCCCTCTTTTAATTTGCTGCTCTCGTAGTCTGGCCATTGTTGTAGATTCACAGTCATCACTTGGTTCTCGCAAAAGTCTCACTTCTCCTAGAGCATTCAGAATGTCAGCCTGGTCCATGGCGCGTCCGCCCTCCACAGTAGCCTCACCTGCGAGCTTGTCAGCCCGCTCATTTCCTTGTACTCCCGCATGCCCTGGCACGAAGATGAAATTAATCTTTGCCAGCCGAGACCGCTTCAGAGGCAGCAACCATTCTCTTCGGATCGACCCCTCCTCTATCCTCTTGATCATGTTCATTGAGTCGCTAAGGAAACAAGCCCTAGTGAATGTCTGTGTCTCGAGCCATGCTATTGCTTTACTTACTGCCATGACTTCCATGGTCAGGCTACTTGTGGTTTCAGTGAAAGGACCAGAGTCCTCCTTCACAATTCTCCCTCCGGCCCGAGCTGTAAAGGCCCATGAGCTTCTCACATGTCGGACGACCGACCCATCTGTGTAGATGACCGCGTCACCGTCTAGCGAATTCTCGAAAATCAACGCTTGTACTTCAGCCTCAACAGCAGCCGGATTTTCTTGTCTGCATTTTCTATCTAGTTGGATGCAAACTGAAAAGGATGTGCAGAAGTCTGTTGGCACTTGCACCCACTCCTCGCCAGGTTCTAAGTCCTCAAGTGAACACACCTGTTGAAGAATGTCTTCGGCTTGACCCATCCACGACCGTCCTCTATTTAACCTGCTGCCCTTCACCTTCCTAATTTCACTATGCAGTGGATGTTGTGTGTTTGCGTTAATTCTGAGGTAGGCACGTGCCCTGCAAACTTGTATTCTCTCTTCAACGGTTGGAAAATCAAGAAGGTAGCGCATCGCCCTGCATGCTGTATCTCTTGTACATCCAAGAATAATGCGCATAGCTTCATTCTGTATCCTTTCCATCCTTTCTATCTGCTTATGGCTGAGAGTCAGGATTGCTATTGCATACTCCAAAACAGACATGACCAGCCCCTCGTAAGAAGACATAGATGGCGCTGCTCACAGTTTGCTGCCGCCATCACCCGCATCGCAACAAAACCCCGCTTGGCCTTTGTTATCACCTGGTCTATGTGCACATTATAAGCAAGGCTTCGATCAAACCGTATCCCCAGGTAATTCATTGCCTGCGTTCTTTCCACCGTCTCTGAACACAGCATTACAGTTGGTGTTGGATTGTTGACAATATGATTATTCAACGAGAACCAAGTCACTGTTGACTTTGTTGGGTTGACCATTGCCCCAGCTTCATCACACCAAGTACTTATGCGATTGAGTTCGGTTTGTAGTTCCACAGCAACCTCCTCTCTATCCTTACCCTGACGATACACTAAAACATCATCGGCATATGACAATGTCCTGCCAGGTCCAGTGATCTGCTCACTGGTGATTCTCACTGTGTAGGCGTTGAACAGTACCGGAGATAATGGTGATCCCTGTGGTAGGCCAGGATATATTGTTGTTGGTTCCGAAGTCCAACTGCCACATCTAAAACTACTTTCCGTTGGAAGAGGGCTGCAGTGATCCAACTAAGGAGGAATGGACTTACGTTTAGTTCAAGAAGCTGAAACATTAAAAAATCCAGTGGTACTCTGTTGTATGCGTCCTCAAGATCAATCGCTGCAGCAACGGTTTCAGTGCCTGAGTGGAAACCTTCATAGACATCATGGGCAAAGACTGCTGCATTGGTCCAGGTTTCTCTTTTTGGACGGTACCCACCCAGGGTAGGTGGGAAAATACCTTGCCTCTCTAGTTGGCTTGATATTTTCCTGGCAATTACCTTCTCCAGCAGCTTGCCTATTGTATTCTGCATGGTTATAATTCGATATCCCTGAATTTTTTTGTGGTCTTTGTCAGGCTTCGGCAAGGGAATCAGATAGCTGTGTAACCATTCCTCCTTGATGCTAGCACTCCATATACTGTTGTTGTACATGTCTGCTAGTTTCTCTAGCTCATTGTCGGTACACCTATTTATGTCGTCGTATCTTATGCCATCAGGACCTGGAGCACTCTTTTTTGATCGTCGAAGCACAGCCTTGATTTCTTTCACTGTCACTGTGTCTTCATCCGAAGTGTTCTGGGCCTTGCATCTGTCTGAGGTGACCTCATTGGCCAGATTTCGGCCTCCCATGTCTGTCTGGTTGCTCTGCTCAAGGTAGCGTTCAAAGAGGGCTTTGCCCTTGTCCTCGTCAGTCCTCTGCCAGATGAGGTCAGCACCTTGGAAGGCAGAAATGCTCTTATTCTTGACTACACCACTCATGCTTTTATGTAGTCGCCAGAACAATTTCGGTGACTTGTCTGTGCTTACTCTTTGACACACCTCTGCCCATTTTTCGCTTTTAACCACCTTGACCAGTTTTTTGAAATAGCTTACTTTTGTGTGCATCTCTCTTTCTAAGTGCAAGCAGGGACTAGGATGACCAGCTCTGTTCTTCTTGGCATTTTGCCATCTCCTTACAGCACTACGCTTATCCACCCAAGCCTTCTCCACCTCGAAACTCCACCACGGTGGCTGCTCCCAGCTTTTTTTTCCTGCCCTGAAATGTTCTGCGCTTGTCACGTCTTATTTTACTCACCACATCTTGCCCTGTACTGTCATACTGGAACGTCTTTACCTTTAGCTTGTGCTGCCTGGTTCTGCCTTTCTCCACCAATAAGCTGCAAGGGTGGTGGTCGCTGCCATGGTGTCCTAGGACACCCCATCTACACACTGTAGTGAGTGAAGGTGAAACTAGCGCCAGATCAATAGCACTGTCCTCATCGCCTGGACGGATTGCTGTCCTGGTGACACAGCCACTGTTGATACAAACCAGGTCGATGGTTTCCAGTGCAGTCTCGAGCTCCTCCCCTTGTGTATTGGAGGAAGTGTTTCCCCATGATCTGCCTTTAGCGTTGAAGTCACCACAGAAAATAACATTTCTCTCGTGGCCTAATATGCCACTTAAGCACTGCCACTTCTGGGCGTCCACACTCGCATTGCGGGCATAAACATTAACCAACACGAATGGTATACTGGAATGAACTCTCAACGCCTGTATTTGTATATCGTCACTGCCCCAACTGGACATGTCTAGCTCTGACGCCACCATGCTGTCGCGAACGAGAATCGCCGTTCCCAGATGTCGTCTGTTGTAGAAACATTTGAAGCCGGCAATTCGGAGTAGCTGATCGCCCAGTCTCGACTCTGGGCACCAGCTTGCTCGCCAAAAATCTTAAGTACCCTGAACGTACACAACCTACATCCAATACTGGATCGCGTAGGACACTTTTAGCTACACCACCTCAAACTCAAGCCAGACGACATACTGCCGCCACATCAAGTACCAATAAACCAGAAGAGAGCAGACCACTCATAACCACGGCACCTGATATCCAAGCCAGACGGAACATTTCCATCACACCAAATCCGTACAATACGCCCTCTTTCACGCAGGAGGATGATAATTATGAAGATACGTTCCCTCTTCTCCACAGCAAGGATCAATCCAGTAGTAACAACAACGTGCCACCACAGCCTCCTGTTAGCCACGAATCAGAGCCTGTAGTTGGAAGTCGTTACACACCCGTGAGAAATCAACAGTATCCACTCCATTGTAACCCAGAGTTGTTATACCTCACACAGTTTAGCCCAACTTCACTTCGGCAGGCATTTATGATGTCGCTGTACCAAGGACCAACACAGCCTGGTATTTACTAGCAATTCAGCACAAAGCAACACCGGATCTTGGTACAAGAAAGAGCCTCTCCTATAAAGTTTATGCGCATACTTGGTTATTGATTTATATAGCAACGTATTAGATTGTACGTGGCTGTAAACATTGACTCGTATTGAAGTCACAGAGATTGACACTTAGATATCTTTTATAATACTTTTTATTGCCTTAATACCCTGAGTGAGGGGGTCTTCACTCCCCGCTTTAAACAGAGACATTGACTTGTATAGTCATTTATTGATTCTTTTGGATAACAGTTGGTACTTAGCTTGTGAAGTAGTTTTTTTCAAGTTAATTATTTGTTGTATATTCGTTTTGTTCCTTGTTTGCATTATATTCGTTGGTCTAATTAGTTATATAGTTATAATATTGTCATTTACTTATTGATTTGTATTACTGATATTTTGTAAGTTAATGTAATTGTGATTTTGATTTATGATCTTGTATTTAGCTTAACTTTGACGAATTTACACTTTCTTCATGGATAAAATGTCTGAGAAGTATCAACACTGGCTCAATAAGTCAGGAATACGCCTTGGACACTTAAACATTTGCAGCTTATTTAACAAGCTACCAGAGTTATCTTCTATTCTTAATCAAAATTTTCATTTATTCGGCCTTAGTGAAAGTAGGCTTAATGATACAATTTCAGATGAGGACATCTCTATTAAAGGGTACAAAGTTTTTAGAAGGGATCCCTGTAGGAAACAAGAGACAGGCATAATAACCTATGTTTCTAATTTACTAAATGCTCGCCGTAGGCTAGACTTTGAAACTTGCGAAATAGAATGTATCTGGCTAGAGCTAAAACTTCAAAACCGCACTCCCCTGATAATTAGCTACCTTTATAGAAATCCCAGTGCTGGACACGTCTGGTACGAAAACTTCACTACCATGATGAATGTGGTTTTCGCTTCTGGGAAGGAAATTATACTACTCGGAGACGTTAACATTGACACCAACAAATCCAACATAATATGGGGAAATATAATTGCATCATACAATTTCCAACAAATAGTACAACAAGCTACTAGAGTAACAAAGTCATCTTCAACAGTCATAGATCACATTTATGTAACTTGCTCAGACAACATCATAGAATGCACCGTACCAAATTGTGCAATGAGCGATCACTACCCAATATGCTGCACGTGGTCTAAAAAAGGAATTAAAACTCCTAAACATAAACACATAAGTGTAAAATATAGAAGTTACAAAAATTTCAACCAAAACGCATTTTTACAGGACTTGCTCAGTTCACCTCTAGACAATGTTTATCAGCTTCCTGACCCGGATGATGCTCTGGAATTCTGGATGAAAACCTTTATTGATGTTTTTGATAGACATGTGCCAGTCAAGGAAGTTCGAGTAAAACACCACGTCAAGCCACCTTGGATCACCCAGGAAATACTTGAAATTATGAGAGACAGAGATAAAGCACATAAAAAGCGGGATATCAGTGCATACCGTACTCTTAGAAACAAAGTTCAATATAGCATACGACAGGAAAAGAAAAGTTACTTTAAGAACTTAGTAATGGATAAAACAAATAGTAAGGATATATGGAAGGCAATTAACACCTTGACAAACAAGTATAACTTCCGAAATTCTTTACCATCAAATCATATTACATGCGACCAATTCAGTAATTTTTTTCAAACTGACATAGACCAGTTGAAGGCTTCAATACCTAATTCTCCTTGCAACTTATCTTTATTGTCATCGTTTTGCGAGAATAGATGCTCCCGCGATATTCTTTCCGACATACCGCTAATGACAATCACTGAAGTATTCACTTACCTCAGTAACCTAAAAAACACAACCTCATCTGGGTTAGATGGAATCAGCAACCGGATTCTCCGTTGTGCTGCGCCAGTGATTTGTACATCACTAACCTATATATATTATCAGTGTTTAACCAAAGGCCACTTTCCATCAGCTCTCAAAATCGCTAAAGTGTACCCTCTTCTTAAATCTGGTTCATTGCACAATGGTCTCCCGAACAATTACAGACCCATTTCCTTACTATCATCACTATCTAAGCCACTAGAAAAACATATCCATAAAGTAACATTACAGTATCTAGTTCGCAACAAGCTTATTGTTGACAGCCAATCAGGATTTCGACCAAAATATTCTTGCCATACGGCCCTAACAAACATGATAGAAAATTGGCACCAGAATATAAACAACAACAGTCTATGTGGAACTGTGTTTATTGATTTCAAGAAAGCATTTGATATGATAGACCATGTTATTTTAATTAAAAAACTCGAGACAATGAAAATTGGCCTTAATGTAGTCACTCTAATATCATCTTTTCTATCAAACAGAAAGCAAGTAGTATCACACAATAAATCTCTGTCTCAAACCACTACCTTCAATATTGGAGTACCGCAAGGCTCTATTCTTGGCCCTCTATTATTTGCCATATATATTAACGATCTACCTTTGCATCTTTCGTCGTCTTGCGATCTATTTGCAGATGACTGTACGGTGTACACAAACGCTGAAAACTGTATTTTACTGGAGTCGTCTTTACAACAAGAATTAAATAATGTAGTTAAGTGGAGCTATTCAAACCGTATGCAAATTAACATCACTAAAACAAAAGCAATGTTATTAACAACCAGACAAAGACTTCAAACTCTAAGTCCACACACATCACTTCAACTTCACATCGATAACATGCCAGTAGAAAGTGTGAGCACAAAACATTAGGCCTAATCATTGATAGAAATCTAACCTTTAATTCCCATGTTCAAGCGCTCATTAAAACAAACAGCGAAAAAAGTCTATCAACTCGCCAAGATTAAAAACTTCCTTGATGAGGACACAAGGAAACTATTCTATACTTCTCATATACAGACACACTTTGACTATTGCTCTACAATCTGGGACGGTTGTTCTAATTCAAACACCAAGCGACTTTACTCACTACAGAAACGGGCCATGAGTCTAATTTATAGCAAACATTTATCTGACAACCCTAGCCTGGATAAACGCCTTCAGTTACTACCATTCCGCAAACGCCTGCTTTTCAATAAAGCTAAACTAATTCACAAAATCCTGCATCGGAATGCCCCAAATTACCTTTGGCCTTTGTTTAAATATAATGCTAGACACAGTAAACGTTTAAATATACTACCCATTCCGAAGCCTAGGATTGACTTATACAAAACAAGTTTAACGTACTCAGCAGCTCAGCTGTGGAACAATCTTCCACAAGAAATCAAAGACATCACCAATCCCTATTCATATAATCGCAAATTATTCGAACACTATCTCAATACGGATTACCTTCTCCCTTAATAATTGAGATAATAATAATACTAACAAAACCCTAGTATAACAGCCAATCACCTTTTTGTAGGCCAGTATATTCCACATGACTAATAACAAGTGTCAGACCATTATCTAATATTACTGTGTCGTGTAGTTTTGATGTTTGCATTTTGCCCATGCCTTTATAATGCATATCTTTTATATTGTTACTGTTCTTTGTTAGCCTTGAATGATGTGTGAATGAAATAATGTATGAAAGAGAGTGATAGAAGGGCAGAATGTTAGACGGGCCTGCGTGCCCAATTCTTAACCCTTTGAAAATAAAGTTTGTTCGTTCGTTCGTTCGTTCCTGTAAGCTAGGGTTTCTAAAATAGAGCCCCGTTGTTTTACACTGGCACAGTTCCAATATAGAATACGGATGTTCCTGAGTCCTAGACGGTGACACTTGAGTCTAAAACGTCTCAAACCACCGCGCTTACCCTGTTTCTTTCTCCCTGCGCGGTTACCACGCCGCTTCGTTATGTTGACTGCTGACCGCTCGGAAAACACACGTTGTTCCGCCATGTTGAAAAAACGTAAACACAGACTGCTGGGAACCACACACACTGCTGAAAATTCACTCAAGGATGGCTTCGCTCGATGCACGAACTCCGTAGCACCCGCGCAGATCTTGAGTAGAAACTCCTGGTTTTACATCCTGGCACACCAATTACACGCAAGAGATGAATAAATCCATCCCCTATGCGAAAAAGTTAACGAACACAAAACAACACGACCGTCCGTCGCCATCTTGAAACCGGAAGTGTCTCCTAGGTGATGGATACGAGGGACGCGCAGGAAACTCCCACGACGCTGGACAAGAGGAGACGGTAGGAAACCTCCCCAACGATGGATAAGAGAGACACTACAATCCCTCCCCTATGCTGGACAAAAACGCAGTTGAATCAAGAGCAAAGCCCCAAGAAAACAAGCCCCGACGATAAAAGGGGGACCCTCCCCAGGGCTAACCCAAGAAAACAAACAAGAGACGATAAAAGGCGGACCATTCACAGGGCTAGTCCAATGAAACAATAAAATCACACAGACGATAAAAGGCGGGCCTTCCCCAGGGCTAACCCAAGAAAACAAACAAGAGACGATAAAAGGCGGACCATTCACAGGGCTAGTCCAATGAAACAATAAAATCACACAGACGATAAAAGGCGGGCCCTTAAAAGGGCCCAACGAAAGTTTCTTTTTTCTTCAACAAATAGGAATCGGAATTGGAATTAGTGTTTCCTAGCGGTCACCCATCTAAGTACTAACCACGCCCGACGTTGCTTGACTTCAGTGATCTGATGAGAACAGTTTCAACGTGGTATGACCGTTGACCTTGCAGCACTTTTTCACCAATAAACAGCTCGGTTAAAGCGGTTGCAGCCGGTTTTGTGCAAACAGAAAGAGTTCATGTTAAATTTAAAATAAACGTGGGGATAACAGATGTTTCACATTCGAAATTTACCTGTGACTATGTGTTTTAATTGTTTCAGCTTGAGTATTATTCATGTACCCACTTCATATGATATATAACTGTAGTATGCACATGACGAGATGTAGCGAAATCCGTCAGACAATAAATCTGGCATTCCCTTGGAGTTCTGAGTATCGGCCTAATCCTTTAGTCACTCCCTACCACACCATTCTCTTCAGGACACGATTATCTAACTGTTCGTCTGTACTACACACACCATTCTCTTCAGGACACGATTATCTAACTGTTCGTCTGTACTACACACACCATTCTCTTCAGGACACGATTATCTAACTATTCGTCTGCACTACACACACCATTCTCTTCAGGACACGATTATCTAACTGTTCGTCTGCACTACACACACGATTCCATGGAGCGCCGACCAAGCCTGCCGCATCATGCCCCAATACCCCACCCAGCGGTGCAGACCCAGCCAGTCTGTCCGTCTGCTCGCTTCCCGCCACGCCAGCATGTCCTGGGGAACAGATCCAACTAATGTTCCCTATCTTTGATTTCTTAATTGAAGCATACCATTATGTGGGATGTATGCCTGTCTTCACCTCCCTCAGCAGGCTCTGTGAGTCCGTTACACTCACAACATGTGTGTGCTGGTTGTTCTCGGGCTAGCGGACCTTCCTTGTGACCGCCTCCACCTCCATTCTCAGGCTAGAGCATGTCAAGAGGAACAGCAAAACTCAGAGACAACCAGGAAACTTGATAAGAAAAGAGCAAGGGGAAAAAAGTTAGTTGCATATCCTTTACAGGAGGTAGCAACCCCAGCATGTTTTGGCTGTTCGTGATTTCTGGGCAAGTTTACGTTCACTGGTTTGCCATTACTTTCTGTACGACCGGCACCCATACCATTTCATAAAAAAGCAGCGTTAGGCGGTCTGCTGCCAAATCGCCCGCAGGTGTGTTTCGAACGCGGTATGCGGAATTACGAACTGACACCTTCCGTAACATCTTCACCACTAAGCGAAAACAAAGCAATAAATACCTGGATGGCTTGGCCACCTGTCATGGTCATGATAAGAACACGAATCGGTTGAGATGGCGAACCAAGGCCAGACAAGCTTATCGGCATATGTGATATGTGTACCGATATTTGTGGGGTAGGCTGATATATGTGGCTACAATTCTATTTCGGGATAAGTTCTGGCCATTACAAGGTTGGGTACTCTCCGCCAAGACCCATCAGGCCCATGGACTCAGCTGTCACTCTCTCTTTCTACCAGTGGATTTACTCCTCTGGGGACTCTCTCCAGCTGACACAACTCAACTCTAAGACCGTCATGCTAAATTAAAAATTGTAATGTAACAAACTAGTATAGGAGAGAACAGATGTAGTGGGATGCATCGGAAATGGCATCTAGATAGAGAAAGGTATCCCTAGTTTAACAGCCAGATAGCCAGTACTGCGAGATGATCATAGGAGGTGACTTGTCCCTGTCTATGCGTCTGGTCGTTACTGTTGGCTCACCAGATGTGAGATCTTCCTACCGGTAGTGGCTGGAAAGATGGTCAGGATGTAAACGGGCTTCCGCACTCTGACGAATTGTTCATATCACAGGGTGTTCAGTGGTTCTGAATGTCTCTTCGTACTCACTAATACCCACCACAACTGTCCAACGTTTTGACTAGCGGCGTAGTTGATCGAGTCAAACTGGTCTCCACATGGCTTCAAGATCGTCAGAGAGTCACTGGGCTTCTCAATCTTAAGGTTCACATCCATCGCTGGTTGTGTGGAGCTGGAATACGTAAACGGTTGTGGTGCTGGCTTTCTCCATGGTATATTTCTGGACAGGGTACTGCAACTGACCGGATCTTGGTGCTCCGCACCAACAAATAGGATGAGGATAGGCTTAGCTTTGTAACCTTGACCCGCCTTTTCAGACCCGTCACATGTTCTTAATGGCTTACAACCAGGAGGGTGATCCTTATTAAAATGAAATACAGCTCGCCGTTGGCCATCTTCACACTGTCAAAACCCTTTAAGATCCATCAAGACAGGAGGATGAAACACGAAGCTGTTACCACAACTTCCAGTAGCAACTGCCCTTCTCTGAGCTAATGGGCGAACTCCCGGCTCTCGTGAGCTGTCTCAAGAAAGGTGAACCCTGCCGTATTCCTTGCAAGGCAACTTTCCTGGGTTTGACCCCCCCCCCCCAAGAAAGGTGCAATTGATGAAATATTCCCCTTTAGTAAACCCGGTGCAAAACTAACCCCGAGAACAGACTTCTAGAAGGGCCGAGAAAGTACCCGAACTGAGGGATTCTGAACAAGGTTCCCCGACTATTTTTAGCCCGGGTTTTCCCCTATCAGAATATAACAAATGAGGAGAGGACCTCTTGCCATTTCGTGATATTATGCATTGCTTTTGCTTACAACATTAATTTCACAATGTTTTTTTTTTTCGTATCACTGAGGCTAGACGAAATACCAAATGAACTATTTAAATCAGCAAGAGAAGTAGGAACACAATGGCTACATAGACTATTCAACAATGTTTGGGTAGAAAAACAGACACAAATAGACTGGGGAAACGCAATAATTATTCCAATTTGGAAATACAAAGGCAGTAAAAGAGACTGCACACAATACTTGGACATTTCCCTTTTGAGTCACACTAGGAAAATACTTTGCAAAATTTTTGAGAAAAGATTAAGAACTACCATATAACCCCAGTTACATCTCGGATGTAGGAAAAACAAAGTATGCACAGATGCCATTTTTGCTCTTAGACAACTTATAGAAAAAATTTAATTGAATTTAATGAAACACTCTACTTAGCCTTTGTCGACCAATAAAAGGTATTTTATAGAGTAGATAGAAACAAGCTGTGGGAAATCCTTAAACGATATGGAGTGAGTACACATCTAACAAACTTATGTAGAAGCTTATACAACAATAGTGAATGCACAGTTAGAACAAATGGAGGATAACTCAGAACCGTTCACCATAAGATCCGGAGTACGGCAAGGTTGTGTCCTGTCCCCTCTCTTGTTCATAACCTATATAGACAGCATATGTAAAGAAACCAGCCAGACCCCAAGAACACCGCATGACGAACAGAACCCAGAAGAAGAACCAACGGTAAATTACACCATTAAAGAACTCCTATTTGCAGACGATCAAACACCAATAGCACAATCAGCAGCAGAATTACAAGGCCACATGAATAGTCTCAACGAAATGTGTAAGGAACATTACATGAACATGTGCACGAGTAAAACAAAGGTAATGATTATAACCACATGAATAGTCTCAACGAAATGTGTAAGGAACATAACATGAACATGTGCACCAGTAAAACAGAGGTAATGATTATACCACATGAATAGTCTCAACGAAATGTGTAAGGAACATAACATGAACATGTGCACCAGTAAAACAGAGGTAATGATTATAACCACAGAAGAAAAAGAGAAAACAACAACAATAACAACAACAACAACAACAAACATTCATATAGAAAAACACCCCATGAAACAAGTAGAGACCTTCAAGTATTTAGGAAGTATAATATCATCAAATGGAAAATCAGAAGACGAGATCTAAAATATATTCAATAAGGCAAAGCAACTCATTGGACAAATGACACCAATACTAAAGAAGAAACATGTATAAATAGTTACAAGATCATCATTGGCACCTTTCCGTCTTGACAGACGATAGTTTGGTACATTGTGCTTCAAAAAGGCTTAATAACTACGATCCATGGCGGTGGCGAGTGTGGCTGGTAAGGCCAATTCTTGCTGCAAATGTTTGCCCACAGTAGGTGCATGTGAATACATGGTCATTTCCACCATTTTACGTCTCTCACGCTGTCTGTGTGCTTTATCTGCAATCATTTTCTCCTTTGTCTTTATTCCATTTCTGATAGTTGCCCTCCATGCAACACGTTGAGCGGCGACGTGCTCCCAATGTGCATTATCAATGCCTGTATCAATCATGACCCGCTTACACACATCTTTGTATCGTAGTAGAGGCCGATCCTGAGATCTCCTACCCGTCTGTAATTCACCAAAAAAGATGTCCTTTGGTATTCTACCATCATCCATCCTCCTAACGTGTCCTATCCATCTAAGTCTACGAAGACTGAGCATGGAATACACCGTCACACAACCTGATCTTTCCAATACTTCAGTATTTATGATTTTGTCTTGCCACTTAATATTTGCCTCTCCATAGCACAAAGCCTGGGCTAAAATAAAGAAACCATGTGTTGCCCATGCAGCATGATCCCTCTCTCGGCCTGCCTAGTTCACTCCAGAGGAAAGTTAACACCTATAAATCTGGAACAAGACAAGCTGCAGAAGCTGCCGGATCAGCAAAGCAATGCTCTAACTGTCCGCCTGTCGAAGCTTCGATCCTAGACCAGCAGCCAACCAAGGCTTAGGGCCTGGTCTGCCCTGCCTTGACTTATTTTGTCTTTGGGTTGCATTTCCTCGCACCAGGATAAGGCTAGTACCCTCCCAATTGCGCTCTTCCGCCCGAAGCTGTTGGCACAATGTGAGGTGTCGGGTTTGGTAAGCGCCGCCCAACATTCGGCGCTAACAGAAAGCAGGAAGTACCGTCTACTGTCATACGGCAGCTAGCAACGGTACGTAAATAGTTACAAAGACAGCACTTTACAACACAATCTTCCTACCAACTCTATGCTAAACCTGGACAATAACAGAAAAAGAGAAAAGAAAAACCACAACAACATAAATGAGACTCCGAGAAGAATACTCAATGTATCGAGAAGTGAGAAAACCAGAAAAGATGAAATCAGGACTAAAGTGGGGGTTATAGCTGCGCTAGATTTTATTAGAAGACAGCACGTCAAATGGTTTGGCCTCATAACTAGGTTACCAACTAACAGTATACCACAACAAGCAATGATGTACAGACCAAATCTAACAAGAAAAAGAGGCCGACCACGTAAACGATGGATTTATTTTTTGTTCGCATATCCTATTTACAGGACATCGCTGTCAACACCAGCACTTTACCGCTGTTGTTGATGTCTTGGCAAGATTACGTTCGTTAGTTTGCCATTGCTTTCTGAGCGACCGGCTCACATACCCCCGTATGTATCCAGCGTGACGCGATCCGCCACCGAATCTCGCGCAGCTCTGTTCCCCTACCTAAACGTTGGATAGAGGGAACACAACAGTGTCCATAGGAATCTGATACACGAATCCCATGAACGGGCACTCTCCCGCTGTTTATAACTTCACCTCGACACCGCAAGGTACACGAGGAACAAGATGAGATGAGATGATGAGATGAATGTAATATGCACAATTAATAAACAAAAGATGAGTGACTGGAAAGGCCGAATGTAAAACGGGCCTGCGTGCCCAATGCGTGCCTTTGAAAATAAAGTCCGTTCGTTCGTTTTTTCGTTCGTTCGTTCGTTAGCTATTTAGTTAGTTAGCCGGTTAGTTAAGTACGTAGCTAGTTATTTAGTTAGTTACTTTGTTAGCTAGCTAGCTGGTATGTTAGTAATTAGTTAGCTAGCTAGTTAGTTAGCTAGTTAGTTCGTTAGCTAGTTAGTTAGTCAGTCAGTTAATTCGTCAGTTAATTAGTCAGTCAATCAATCGGTTAGTTAGTCAGTTAGTCAACAGATCATTCTCATTACAAATGGATCTATTAGTCCATAAGCCGTCGGATCCCAACTGACTGCCCCAGTTCTGTGTTGGTTGACTATTATTCTTTGGCACTTCGGCTACCCGCAGGTCGCTCTAGTTTAGTAGCTTGTCCCCGTCTAACTTGATGTTCTTGCAGTCTGGTCAAAGTTATAGAATCACACCCATCATTTACTCTTCCCTGAGGGAGCTCAGAATGCTTGTCTAGCCCACTGCTTGTCAACTTCCTACAGCCGCCATTGCCCGCTAGCTTACCTGCTCGTTTATTCCCTCTGACACCAGCGTGTCCTGGCACAAACATGAAACAGATAAGTCAGTCTTAATGTCATGAGTGTGGGTTGGTCACGATTTCCATATGGTGATATATTCACCCATACACTGGACATCGTTATACGCTTGACTTCTGTGCGCATGCAATTTGGATATATTTATGCGTCCACGATGGACAAGTTACCCGTTGTTTACGCGTGTGCCAAAGCGTATTTGAGGGTAGGTGGAGAATATGTTGACTGCACCACTCGCTCATACACTGAGAGCATACGTGTAGAATGGTGTTTGTCCATCAAGAATGATGGTGACCATTTATTTCATCCAGTGGGGTTGAATGTTAGGAGCCGTGAGTTCTAATAAGGCTGAATGACTTGCGCAATGAATTGGATTAAAGTTAGGAAGAGTTGCAAAATTCTTCAACCACAATCTCTCACCTGAGTTCATCTGAATCCAGTGGCAAGACATGTCAAGACGATTGGAGACGATTACAGGTGCAATGGGTGACCAGGGCGCTCTACGTGCCTGACCGTGCTCATTATGTCCCACAACGCTTTGCATGCAAACGCCGTCTTGCCCGTTGAATCATCAATGATTTCTTCCGCACAGTCTGCCGAATCCTGTCTTCACATGCCAAGTAGGCATACCCTAGTTCACCGATTGGTTTAACACCGAATCGGTGATCATCGCATGCTTAAGCCAGCCTTTCACAGCTGTTGCCCGGGGGGGGGGGCATTGTAGCATGCTGACAGCTACTAGGGGTCACAGACGTGAGCTGCATGTCTGGCTAGGGCCAGTGGGGAATGGGCCGTGCATAGGGCGTGACAGCCATTCTTATCAAAGGTACCACAATGCCTAACATCCCAGACCGCCCCTTGACCATAATAAATGTCACATCCTCATCATCATGTGCCGTGCTGATAAGCGTGAGCGTTCATGTTTCGCCATCTCACACGATCACCAGAGTGGTGGATCAGCTCTGTGTCCTGGTTTCGAACACGAAACACGAGATGCAGTGGACTATCAACACGAAGATGGACACACGATAGTAAAATCACCCTAGTGGACAGGGGAACTGGCGATAGATCGAGCGTCTCTCTCCAGCAGGCCGTGTTGCATATCCTTTACAGGATGTCGCTTAGTCCTAGCATTTTTTGGCTATTTATGATTTCTTGGCAAGTTTACGTTCAGTAGTTTGCCATTGCTTTCTGAACGACCTGCACTCATACCATTATATGAAAACCAACGCAAGACGGTCTGCTGCTAAATCTCCCGCTGTGTTTCGAACGCGGTATGTGGGATAACGAATTGCGCTCGTAACCTCTTCGCGACG
Organism: Cepaea hortensis; assembly: GCA_963921405.1. Taxonomy (NCBI): domain Eukaryota; kingdom Metazoa; phylum Mollusca; class Gastropoda; order Stylommatophora; family Helicidae; genus Cepaea; species Cepaea hortensis. The sequence goes on from OY992895.1 coordinate 8,009,351, forward strand.
GAGCCGCCTCAAAAAATCATCCCCGCCTCGGTTGGGATTCGAACATATTAGCTCCGGACCGCCAGCCAAGCTTGCTAGCCATGTGCTACCGGGGCTTCCTTAAATATAAACAGCATGCGGTACCATACTGGAACATATTAGCACCGGACCGCCAGCCAAGCTTGCTAGCCATGCGCTACCGGGGCTTCCTTAAATATAAACAGCATGCGGTACCATACTGGAACATCAAGAAAGAGTTCAAAATAAGAGACAACACATCGGTATACACGGCAGAACTAGTAGGAATTATGAAAGGACTAGAAATAGCAACAGAGCACCCCTCTATAAAACTAAGTATACTGACGGATTCACTATCCATAATACAAGTGCTAGGCCAGACCTTTAACTGAACAATTATACCAGTAAATGAATTATGAGTTTTCGGTTAAATGTGTAGAGACTCATTGGAGTTTTCAGATCTGGAGGCAGCTCATTCCATAAGTGAGCACCAGAATAGGCGAAACATGTTTTGTATAGGTCCAATCTAGGCTTTGAGACATGTAACAAATTTAGGCGCTTGCTGATCATAGCATTAGATTGAATCAGCGGCAGGAGATACTCTGGGGTATTTTGAGATATAGTTTTATTCACTAATTTGGCTTTGTTGAAAAGGAAGCGCTTTTGAAGTGGTAGAAGTCTTAGATGACTGTACAAATTATTACTTTCAACGTGCTTTATGCCAGAAACCAGACGAATAGCGCGGTTTTGTAGAGAACATAGTCGTTTTAAATTAGATTTAGGGCAACCATCCCAAACTGTGGAACAGTAATCCAGATGTGATTGGATATAGCATGTATAGAATATTTTACGTGTGCTTTCGTCCAGGAAGTGCTGAATTTTAGCAAGTTGGTAAACCTTTTGTGCTATTTTCTTGGTACGAGCGTGAACATTAGAGCTCCAGTTCAAATGGCTGTCAATTAAAAGACCTAGTGTTTTATGTTCAGTCACATTAACAATAGGTAACGTGCCTATGCGGAGTTCGAGCGCTATCGATAGATAGATAGATAGATAGATAGATAGATAGATAGATAGATAGATAGATAGATAGATAGATAGATAAATAGATAGATAGATAGATAAATAGATAGATAGATAGATAGATAGATAGATAGATAGATAGATAGATAGATAGATAGATAGATAGATAGATAGATAGAAAATCAAATCAAATCAAATCAACTTTATTAGGGTCACAAATTGGGCGCGCAAGCCCGTCTTACATTCGGCCCTTCCAATCACTCGTCTTTCGTTCATCAAGAGCATTATACATTTACATAGGAAGAAAAATAAACATTGTGAAATGAATGTTGTAAACATAAACAAGGCTAAACATGGAGAAAAAGTTGTACATAAAAAGTATGTGACGTAAAAGTAGTGATGCCAGCGCGTCCCACACACACACACACACACACACACACACACACACACACACACACACACACACACACACCACACACACACACACACACACACACACACACACCACACACACTTTCTCTCTCTCTCATTCACTCTCACTCTCACTCATTCACTCACACACACACACTCTAACTCATTCACTATCCCGCTCACTCATTCACTCTCCCGTTCACTCATTCACTCTCCCGCTCACTCATTAACTCTCCCGCTCACTCATTCACTCTCCCGCTCACTCATTCACTCTCACGCTCACTCATTCTGTCTCTCCCGCTCACTCATTCACTCTCCCGCTCACTCATTCACTCTCCCGCTCACTCATTCACTCTCCCGTTCAATCATTCACTCTCACGCTCACTCATTCACTCTCACTCATTCACTCTCACGCTCACTCATTCACTGTCCCGCTCACTCATTCACTCTGCCGCTCACTCATTCACTCTCACGCTAACTCATTCACTCTCACGCTCAATCATTCACTCTCCCGCTCACTGATTCACACTCACGCTCACTCATTCACTCTCACGCTCACTCATTCCTTCTCACGCTCACTCATTCACTGTCACTCATTCACTCTCACGCTCACTCAATCACTCTCACGCTCACTCATTCACTCTCACGCTCACTCATTCACTCTCACGCTCACTCATTCACTCTCCCGCTCAATCATTCACTATTCTGCTCACTCATTCACTCTCACTAATTCACTCTCCCGCTCACTCATTCACTCTTCCGCTCACTCATTCACTCTCCCGCTCACTCATTCACTCTCCCGCTCACTCATTCACTCTCACGCTCACTCATTCACTTTCACTCATTCACTCACACTCATTCACTCCCACACACAGAAACTCTAACTCATTCACTCTCCAGTTCACTCATTCGCTCTCACGCTCACTCATTCACTCTCCCGCTCACTCATTCACCCTCACGCTCACTCATTCACTCTCACGCTCACTCATTCACTATCCCGCTCACTCATTCACTCTCACTCATTCACTCTCCCTCTCACTCATTCACTCTCACGCTCAATCATTCACTCTCCCGCTCACTCATTCACTCTCACGCTCACTCATTCACTCTCACGCTCACTCATTCACTCTCACGCTCACTCATTCACTCTCACGCTCACTCATTCACTCTCACGCTCACTCATTCTGTCTCTCATTCACACTCACTCACTCTCTCACTCAAACTACAGTAATGAACATAAGTTTAGATTATACATGATAAAATCAAATGGTATTTAACTTATAATATGACAGATGAGAATACGCAAACATATGGATTCGCGTGTTACATAACATGCGTGTTACATGACATGCATCTGCTCAGCTCTCTCTCTCTCTCTCTCTCTCTCTCACTCTCTCTCTGTATTCTTTCATATATACACACTCACACGCATGAGTACGCTCACACACACACACACACTCGCTCTCTCTCTTTCTCTCTTATTCACTCTCACGCTCACTCATTCACTCCCACGCTCACTCATTCGCTCTCACGCTCAATCATTCGCTCTCACGCTACCTCATTCACTCTCCCGCTCACTCATTCACTCTCCCGCTCACTCATTCACTCTCACGCTCACTTATTCACACTCACGCTCACTCATTCACTCTCCCGCACACTCATTCATTCTCCCGCTCACTCATTTACTCTCCCGCTCACTCATTCACTCTCCCGCTCACTCATTCACTCTCACGCTCACTCATTCTGTCTCTCCCGCTCACTCATTCACTCTCCCGCTCACTCATTCACTCTCCCGCTAACTCATTCACTCTCCCGTTCAATCATTCACTCTCACTCATTCACTCTCACGCTCACTTATTCACTCTCACGCTAACTCATTCACTGTCCCGCTCAATCATTCACTCTGCCGCTCACACATTCACTCTCACACTCATTCATTTACTCTCACGCTCAATCATTCACTCTCACGCTCAATCATTCACTCTTCCGCTCACTGATTCACTCTCACGCTCACTCATTCACTCTCACGCTCACTCATTCACTCTCACGCTCACTCATTCCTTCTCACGCTCACTCATTCACTCTTACTCATTCACTCTCACGCTCACTCATTCACTCTCACGCTCACTCATTCACTCTCACGCTCACTCATTCACTCTCACGCTCACTCATTCACTCTCACGCTCACTCATTCACTCTCCCGCTCAATCATTTACTCTCCCGCTCACTCTCACGCTCACTCATTCACTCTCCCGCTCACTCATTCACTCTCCCGCTCACTCATTCACTCTCCCGCTCACTCATTCACTCTCACGCTCACTCATTCACTCTCCCGCTCACTCATTCACTCTCACGCTCACTCATTCACCCTCACGCTCACTCATTCACTCTCACTCATTCACTCTCCCGCTCACTCATTCACTCTCACTCATTCACTATCCCGCTCACTCATTCACTCTCACGCTCACTCATTCTGTCTCTCCCGCTCACTCATTCACTCTCCCGCTAACTCATTCACTCTCCCGCTCACTCATTCACTCTTCCGTACAATCATTCACTCTCCCGTTCAATCATTCACTCTCCCGCTCACTCATTCACTTTCACTCATTCACTCTCACGCTCACTCATTCACTGTCCCGCTCACTCATTCACTCTGCCGCTCACTCATTCACTCTCACGCTCACTCATTCACTCTCACGCTCAATCCTTCACTCTCCCGCTCACTGATTCACTCTCACGCTCACTCATTCACTCTCACGCTCACTCATTCCTTCTCACGCTCACTCATTCACTCTCACTCATTCACTCTCACGCTCACTCAATCACTCTCACGCTCACTCATTCACTCTCACGCTCACTCATTCACTCTCCCGGTCAATCATTCACTCTCCCGCTCACTCATTCACTCTCACTAATTCACTCTCCCGCTCACTCATTCACTCTTCCGCTCACTCATTCACTCTCCCGCTCACTCATTCACTCTCCCGCTCACTCATTCACTCTCACGCTCACTCATTCACTCCCACGCTCACTCATTCACTCTCACTCATTCACTCACACTCATTCACTCCCACACACAGACACTCTCACTCATTCACTCTTCATCTCACTCATTCGCTCTCACGCTCATTCATTCACTCTCCCGCTCACTCATTCACCCTCACGCTCACTCATTCACTCTCACTCATTCACTCTCCCGCTCACTCATTCACTCTCACTCATTCACTCTCCCGCTCACTCATTCACTCTCACGCTCACTCATTCACTCTCACGCTCACTCATTCACTCTCACGCTCACTCATTCACTCTCACGCTCACCCATTCACTCTCACGCTCACTCATTCCGTCTCTCATTCACACTCACTCACTCTCTCACTCAAACTACAGTAATGAACATAAGTTTAGATTATACATGATAAAATCAAATGGTATTTAACTTATAATATGACAGATGAGAATACACAAACATATGGATTCGCGTGTTACATAACATGCGTGTTACATGACACGCATCTGCTCAGCTCTATCTCTCTCTCTCTCTCACTCTCTCTCTCTCTGTATTCTTTCATATACACACACTCACACGCATGCGTACGCTCACACACACACACACACTCTCTCTCTTTCTCTCTCATTCACTCTCACTCTCACTAATTCACTCTCCCACTCACTCATTCACTCTCACGCTCACTCATTCACTCTCCCGCTCACTCATTCTCTCTCACGCTCACTCATTCACTCTCACGCTCACTCATTCACTCTCCCGCTCACTCATTCATTCTCCCGCTCACTCATTTACTCTCCCGCTCACTCATTCACTCTCCCGCTCACTCATTCACTCTCACGCTCACTCATTCTGTCTCTCCCGCTCAGTCATTCACTCTCCCGCTCACTCATTCACTCTCCCGCTCACTCATTCACTCTCCCGCTCACTCATTCACCCTCACGCTCACTCATTCACTCTCACGCTCACTCATTCACTCTCCCGCTCACTCATTCACTCTCACTCATTCACTCTCCTTCTCACTCATTCACTCTCACGCTCAATCATTCACTCTCCCGCTCACTCATTCACTCTCACGCTCACTCATTCACTCTCACGCTCACTCATTCACTCTCACGCTCACTCATTCACTCTCACGCTCACTCATTCACTCTCACGCTCACTCATTCTGTCTCTCATTCACACTCACTCACTCTCTCACTCAAACTACAGTAATGAACATAAGTTTAGATTATACATGATAAAATCAAATGGTATTTAACTTATAATATGACAGATGAGAATACGCAAACATATGGATTCGCGTGTTACATAACATGCGTGTTACATGACATGCATCTGCTCAGCTCTCTCTCTCTCTCTCTCTCTCTCTCTCTCTCTCTCTCTCTCTCTCTCTCTCACTCTCTCTCTCTCTCACTCTCTCTCTGTATTCTTTCATATATACACACTCACACGCATGAGTACGCTCACACACACACACACTCGCTCTCTCTCTTTCTCTCTCATTCACTCTCACGCTCACTCATTCACTCCCACGCTCACTCATTCGCTCTCACGCTCAATCATTCGCTCTCACGCTACCTCATTCACTCTCCCGCTCACTCATTCACTCTCCCGCTCACTCATTCACTCTCACGCTCACTTATTCACACTCACGCTCACTCATTCACTCTCCCGCACACTCATTCATTCTCCCGCTCACACATTTACTCTCCCGCACACTCATTCACTCTCCCGCTCACTCATTCACTCTCACGCTCACTCATTCTGTCTCTCCCGCTCACTCATTCACTCTCCCGCTCACTCATTCACTCTCCCGCTCACTCATTCACTCTCCCGTTCAATCATTCACTCTCACTCATTCACTCTCACGCTCACTTATTCACTCTCACGCTAACTCATTCACTGTCCCGCTCAATCATTCACTCTGCCGCTCACACATTCACTCTCACACTCATTCATTTACTCTCACGCTCAATCATTCACTCTCACGCTCAATCATTCACTCTTCCGCTCACTGATTCACTCTCACGCTCACTCATTCACTCTCACGCTCACTCATTCACTCTCACGCTCACTCATTCCTTCTCACGCTCACTCATTCACTCTTACTCATTCACTCTCACGCTCACTCATTCACTCTCACGCTCACTCATTCACTCTCACGCTCACTCATTCACTCTCACGCTCACTCATTCACTCTCACGCTCACTCATTCACTCTCCCGCTCAATCATTTACTCTCCCGCTCAATCTCACGCTCACTCATTCACTCTCCCGCTCACTCATTCACTCTCCCGCTCACTCATTCACTCTCCCGCTCACTCATTCACTCTCACGCTCACTCATTCACTCTCCCGCTCACTCATTCACTCTCACGCTCACTCATTCACCCTCACGCTCACTCATTCACTCTCACTCATTCACTATCCCGCTCACTCATTCACTCTCACGCTCACTCATTCTGTCTCTCCCGCTCACTCATTCACTCTCCCGCTAACTCATTCACTCTCCCGCTCACTCATTCACTCTTCCGTACAATCATTCACTCTCCCGTTCAATCATTCACTCTCCCGCTCACTCATTCACTTTCACTCATTCACTCTCACGCTCACTCATTCACTGTCCCGCTCACTCATTCACTCTGCCGCTCACTCATTCACTCTCACGCTCACTCATTCACTCTCACGCTCAATCATTCACTCTCCCGCTCACTGATTCACTCTCACGCTCACTCATTCACTCTCACGCTCACTCATTCCTTCTCACGCTCACTCATTCACTCTCACTCATTCACTCTCACGCTCACTCAATCACTCTCACGCTCACTCATTCACTCTCACGCTCACTCATTCACTCTCCCGGTCAATCATTCACTCTCCCGCTCACTCATTCACTCTCACTAATTCACTCTCCCGCTCACTCATTCACTCTTCCGCTCACTCATTCACTCTCCCGCTCACTCATTCACTCTCCCGCTCACTCATTCACTCTCACGCTCACTCATTCACTCCCACGCTCACTCATTCACTCTCACTCATTCACTCACACTCATTCACTCCCACACACAGACACTCTCACTCATTCACTCTTCATCTCACTCATTCGCTCTCACGCTCATTCATTCACTCTCCCGCTCACTCATTCACCCTCACGCTCACTCATTCACTCTCACTCATTCACTCTCCCGCTCACTCATTCACTCTCACTCATTCACTCTCCCGCTCACTCATTCACTCTCACGCTCACTCATTCACTCTCACGCTCACTCATTCACTCTCACGCTCACTCATTCACTCTCACGCTCACCCATTCACTCTCACGCTCACTCATTCCGTCTCTCATTCACACTCACTCACTCTCTCACTCAAACTACAGTAATGAACATAAGTTTAGATTATACATGATAAAATCAAATGGTATTTAACTTATAATATGACAGATGAGAATACACAAACATATGGATTCGCGTGTTACATAACATGCGTGTTACATGACACGCATCTGCTCAGCTCTATCTCTCTCTCTCTCTCACTCTCTCTCTCTCTCTGTATTCTTTCATATACACACACTCACACGCATGCGTACGCTCACACACACACACACACTCTCTCTCTTTCTCTCTCATTCACTCTCACTCTCACTAATTCACTCTCCCACTCACTCATTCACTCTCACGCTCACTCATTCACTCTCCCGCTCACTCATTCTCTCTCACGCTCACTCATTCACTCTCACGCTCACTCATTCACTCTCCCGCTCACTCATTCATTCTCCCGCTCACTCATTTACTCTCCCGCTCACTCATTCACTCTCCCGCTCACTCATTCACTCTCACGCTCACTCATTCTGTCTCTCCCGCTCAGTCATTCACTCTCCCGCTCACTCATTCACTCTCCCGCTCACTCATTCACTCTCCCGCTCACTCATTCACTCTCCCGTTCAATCATTCACTCTCACTCATTCATTCTCACGCTCACTTATTCACTCTCACGCTAACTCATTCACTGTCCCGCTCAATCATTCACTCTGCCGCTCACTCACTCACTCTCACACTCACTCATTTACTCTCACACTGACTCATTCACTCTCACGCTCAATCATTCACTCTCCCGCTCACTGATTCACTCTCACGCTCACTCATTCACTCTCAGGCTCACTCATTCCTTCTCACGCTCACTCATTCACTCTCACTCATTCACTCTCACGCTCACTCATTCACTCTCACGCTCACTCATTGACTCTCACGCTCACTCATTCACTCTCACGCTCACTCATTCACTCTCCCGCTCAATCATTTACTCTCCCGCTCACTCTCACGCTCACTCATTCACTCTCCCGCTCACTCATTCACTCTTCCCGCTCACTCATTCACTCTCCCGCTCACTCATTCACTCTCCCGCTCACTCATTCACTCTCCCGCTCACTCATTCACTCTCACGCTCACTCATTCACCCTCACACTCACTCATTCACTCTCACTCATTCACTCTCCCGCTCACTCATTCACTCTCACTCATTCACTATCCCGCTCACTCATTCACTCTCACGCTCACTCATTCTGTCTTTCCCGCTCACTCATTCACTCTCCCGCTCACTCATTCACTCTCCCGCTCACTCATTCACTCTCCCGTTCAATCATTCACTCTCCCGTTCAATCATTCACTCTCCCGCTCACTCATTCACTCTCACTCATTCACTCTCACGCTCACTCATTCACTGTCCCGCTCACTCATTCACTCTGCCGCTCACTCATTCACTCTCACGCTCACTCATTCACTCTCACGCTCAATCATTCACTCTCCCGCTCACTGATTCACTCTCACGCTCACTCATTCTCTCTCACGCTCACTCATTCCTTCTCACGCTCACTCATTCACTCTCACTCATTCACTCTCCCGCTCACTCATTCACTCTCCCGTTCAATCATTCACTCTCCCGTTCAATCATTCACTCTCCCGCTCACTCATTCACTCTCACTCATTCACTCTCACGCTCACTCATTCACTGTCCCGCTCACTCATTCACTCTACCGCTCACTCATTCACTCTCACGCTCACTCATTCACTCTCACGCTCAATCATTCACTCACCCGCTCACTGATTCACTCTCACGCTCACTCATTCACTCTCACGCTCACTCATTCCTTCTCACGCTCACTCATTCACTCTCACTCATTCACTCTCACGCTCACTCAATCACTCTCACGCTCACTCATTCACTCTTACGCTCACTCATTCACTCTCCCGCTCAATCATTCACTCTCCCGCTCACTCATTCACTCTCACTAATTCACTCTCCCGCTCACTCATTCAATCTTCCGCTCACTCATTCACTCTCCCGCTAACTCATTCACTCTCCCGCTCACTCATTCACTCTCACGCTCACTCATTCACTCCCACGCTCACTCATTCACTCTCACTCATTCACTCACACTCATTCACTCCCACACACAGACACTCTCACTCATTCACTCTCCAGCTCACTCATTCGCTCTCACGCTCATTCATTCACTCTCCTGCTCACTCATTCACCCTCACGCTCACTCATTCACTCTCACTCATTCACTCTCCCGCTCACTCATTCACTCTCACTCATTCACTCTCCCGCTCACTCATTCACTCTCACGCTCAATTATTCACTCTCCCGCTCACTCATTCACTCTCACGCTCACTCATTCACTCTCACGCTCACTCATTCACTCTCACGCTCACCCATTCACTCTCACGCTCACTCATTCCGTCTCTCATTCACACTCACTCACTCTGTCACTCAAACTACAGTAATGAACATAAGTTTAGATTATACATGATAAAATCAAATGGTATTTAACTTATAATATGACAGATGAGAATACACAAACATATGGATTCGCGTGTTACATAACATGCGTGTTACATGACACGCATCTGCTCAGCTCTCTCTCTCTCTCTCTCTCTCTCTCTCTCTCTCTCTCTCTCTCTCTCTCTCTCTCACTCTCTCTCTCTCTGTATTCTTTCATATACACACACTCACACGCATGCGTACGCTCACACACACACACACACTCTCTCTCTTTCTCTCTCATTCACTCTCACTCTCACTAATTCACTCTCCCACTCACTCATTCACTCTCACGCTCACTCATTCAATCTCACGCTCACTCATTCGCTCTCACGCTCACTCATTCACTCTCCCGCTCACTCATTCACTCTCCCGCTCACTCATTCACTCTCACGCTCACTCATTCTGTCTCTTCCGCTCACTCATTCACTCTCCTGCTCACTCATTCACTCTCCCGCTCACTCATTCACTCTCCTGTTCAATCATTCACTCTCACTCATTCACTCTCAAGCTCACTTATTCACTCTCACGCTAACTCATTCACTGTCCCGCTCAATCATTCACTCTACCGCTCACTCACTCACTCTCACACTCACTCATTTACTCTCACACTCACTCATTCACTCTCACGCTCAATCATTCACTCTCCCGCTCACTGATTCACTCTCACGCTCACTCATTCACTCTCACGCTCACTCATTCCTTCTCACGCACACTCATTCACTCTCACTCATTCACTCTCACGCTCACTCATTCACTCTCACGCTCACTCATTCACTCTCGCGCTCACTCATTCACTCTCACGCTCACTCATTCACTCTCACGCTCACTCATTCACTCTCACGCTCACTCATTCACTCTCCCGCTCAATCATTTACTCTCCCGCTCACTCTCACGCTCACTCATTCACTCTCCCGCTCACTCATTCACTCTCCCGCTCACTCATTCACTCTCCCGCTCACTCATTCACTCTCCCGCTCACTCATTCACTCTCCCGCTCACTCATTCACTCTCACGCTCACTCATTCACTCTCACGCTCACTCATTCACTCTCACTCATTCACTCACACACACAGACACTCTCACTCATTCACTCTCCCGCTTACTCATTCGCTCTCACGCTCACTCATTCACTCTCCCGCTCACTCATTCACCCTCACGCTCACTCATTCACTCTCACTCATTCACTCTCCCGCTCACTAATTCACTCTCACGCTCACTCATTCTGTCTCTCATTCACACTCACTCACTCTCTCACTCAAACTACAGTAATGAACATAAGTTTAGATTATACATGATAAAATCAAATGGTATTTAACTTATAATATGACAGATGAGAATACACAAACATATGGATTCGCGTGTCACATAACATGCGTGTTACATGACATGCATCTGCTCAGCTCTCTCTCTCTCTCTCTCTCTCTCTCTCTCTCTCTCTCTCTCTCTCTCTCTGTATTCTTTCATAGATAGATAGATAGATAGATAGATAGATAGATAGATAGATAGATAGATAGATAGATAGATAGATAGATAGATAGATAGATAGATAGATAGATAGATAGATAGATCCCCGCCAGGTGCCGGGCCGAGCCAGCTAGTTTATTTATATAATCATGTTTCATGAAAGAACCCACAGTTTGACGACACCTCTGAACTATCCCATATAAATTCCCTCAGTCTGCCAAAACGAAAACCGCCAGACAAAATTCAAAAAGAGCGGGGGTGTGTCTTGCTGAAGCTGTAATACTCTTAAAATGATGGCATGAATCCGGAAGAGGTAAATTATACACCGCATATAAACAAACATTGAAATCTGCTGTACAATCTCCAGAACAAAATTTTTTTTGTTGGGTGAACATAATGATAAGGTTATATGCTAAATCTCATCATTTTCCCTCAGTTCGTTACTGAGATATTGAATTTTATATTGAGGCAAAGAAAAAAAAACACTATAGTTAGTTAGTTAGTAAGTTAGTTAGTTAGATAGTTAGTTAGTTAGATAGTTAGTTAGTTAGATAGTTAGTTAGTTAGTTAGTTAGATAGTTAGTTAGTTAGTTAGATAGTTAGTTAGTTAGTTAGTTAGTTAGTTAGTTAGTTATTTAGTTAGTTAGTTAGTTAGTTAGTTAGTTAGCCGCGGTTCCAACTTCACAGCAACGGGTCGTCCTCATTATGCTCTGTTCCTGTGCCAGTGACTATCACACAAAATGCTCCCCACTGCCCAATATGAAACGTGGAAAAGACAGGAGTCTCGACAAACAACAGCCCACACAGATAGACTATGCATAATCACAACGGTCACGATGTCCATCTGGACCTGGTCAGATTGTTACTGCTACCAAACTGCTTCTGAATCTCTTTCTAATCAACACGTTGTGTCAGTTATGGGAAAGATGAGGTTAAGATTTAAAACCATAAAGAAACCCCCAAAGAAGTTAGATCTAATATTACTTAAAACAGACAAAGTAATTAGAGAAAGGTACAATGTGAAGAACAGATAAATGCCATGAAGATAATACAGATATATACAATCATATACGTGTGACAACATTATAGTCTTGTCATGGTGTTGCTACATACATATTACCTGGTGACGATGATGGTTCAGTAATCATTCGCTCCCATGCAAACCAAATTATTTAATATAAAAAAAAAAAAAACCTACCGCACTTTTTCTCATTCCACTTATTTATCAACATTATTGCTGACTCACTTTTGTTTCCTTAAAATGGTACTTTTGTACGTATCTCTAAATTTCCAGGTGTCAGGTGTTCCAGGTGTGTCAGGTCTTCCTGTGTGTCAGGTCTTAGTCAGATATGACTGAGCTACCGTATAACAGTAGACGGTACTATCTGCTTTCTGTTAGCGCCGACCGTTGGGCGGCGCTTACCAAACCCGACACCCCACATTGTGCCAACGGCTTCGGGCGGAAGAGCGCAATTGGGAGGGTACAAGCCTTACCCTGGTGCGAGGAAATGCAAGCTAAAGACAAAATGTCATGGCAGGGAAGACCAGGCCCTAAGACTTGGTTGGCGGCTGGTCTAAGATCGAAGCTCCGACAGGCGGACAGTTAGAGCATTGCTTTGCTGATCCGGCAGCTTCTGCAGCTTGTCTTGTTCCAGATGTAGGGGTGTTACCATTCCTCTGGAGTGAACTAGGCAGGCCGAGAGAGGGATCATGCTGCATGGGTGTAGCGAAACCCCAGTGGCCCATGTCCTCATACCTATCCGCTCAATTCCTTCGGAGTGGGATTCTCTGGAGTACTTTCATAACCCGAGCATTTGACACGAATACTTTGAAATCTATCTGTTCTTCGGGAAAACCCAATAGCGCGCCTTGCACCAAATATGACCTAGGGTAATGGTTTGGGCGTGAAAAGTCCGTTGTCAACCTTGTCGGTTGTGGTCGGCACAATGTATTAAAGTTTTAAAGAATTTTACAGATAAAGTGCCGCATCCTACGGCTGGGATATGAAAGGTAATTTTAGATTAATAGGTCCTGCCAGACCTGGGCATATTAAGCTTGGTCGTCTCAAATAATTAGACGATTTGTGAAACGGCAGTCTTGCCAATTTGGCTAAGCGTCTAGATCTGGGCATGGCGGGGGAACAAATCGGGGCAATATCTTTTCCCAGATGATGTCGCATATTCTTGGCGGCGGATAAGGGGGGTGGGGGGCTATCTTTCTTCCTATGGCTTTACCTCTGTTTAGTGTCATCTTTCATTTGAATATAAACATTCTATAGCTATGGCATGTCGAGGGGAAGGGCTCCGTGGGGACCGGTTCCACCCATCTGAGTTATATCTTCTTGAGCCAGAAGAGGCGATCCACTGTGCTATCTCTTTCGTCTTTCGGCTGATGGGGGGGGGGGGGGGGGCAGGTGGACCGGGTGGTTCCTGGTCGATAGGAGGATGTTGGGAGTATAAATGGACTTCCCTGTCTCCCTGAGAGAACCTGAACTCATCTGAATATATGGGTTATGTGAGACACGGCCGATACATTGCGGTGACAGCTCAGACAAGAGCGGCGGCCGGACAGGGTAGTTTCCTCTTTCCTGTTCTTGCTAGGGATGGGGGAGGGAGATGCACTGCGGTCCATACAGACCCACTATTATGATATTAGTTAAGAGTAGGAAACATACATAATTACGCACACTACTCCACAATAGCTTTGTTGTGAGAAAGGCAAGGTTTGCAAGTGAGAGGGAAGCCTGAGAAGGTATGTGCCCAATATTAATAAAGGCATGGTATGAGTGTGGAGAGGAGTGTGGTATGAAGACAATTGAATACTAGGTAATTGTATGGATTTTATGTATGGCAACCGACATGCTGAGACCATTGGAATCTCCATGCCGGCTGTATCTGAAGTTTACACCAGAGGCTCTCAAAATTGTTTTAACTTTACAGGATCCTTCTTTTGACGGCGAATATAGCCGGAAGTTTCGACAGAGCATCGACATAGAACATTATGTTTACTATGAAGACCCTGCTGCTGTTGGGCTATACCAGATAGAACCACGGCGGGCCCGAACGAATACTTTCAGACACCTCGGCAGGCGTTTCGTTGAGCTGGGATCGAGTATGTTTGCATTTTGGGCTAGATCCCGCCTAAGTCACGGACACACCTGTACATATATCCTATTTATTCTCCTTGAGTATTTCCCCACCAAAATTGTGCCCCGTGATCCCAGGGCACTTTCCCTAACCATTGGACACACTACATTCGTGTAGGACACGGAAACTTGGAATCCTGGATTTATGGAACTCTGTTGTTCGAACAACCTACGCGGGAAATAAAGACCAGTGAACTTGCCATGAGGTGGTGGTGAATTCATGGGACAATATGGAAAACGATGAGCTAGGAGATTTATATTTGTGTTAATATTGTATGGACTAGTTTTCTCTCTAGATTGTGTGTAGATGTTTATGAGTTAATTGTCAGATATTTTTTTTTCTGTGCTGTTATGTATTGAGTTATTAAATTTACAATTACAAATATGTTGAAGAACGTCATGTTGTATGCGTGTCAGCCAGAACGACCCTGCAGGAAATAGGTCCTGAGGTCGAATAGAGAGTGACAGTGAGTCCGGGGGAAACGGAGGAGGGTTGGCAGGGAAAGACCTATTTAAAGCCAGGGCTATGAAATATACATGAGAAAATTGAGACATAGTTATTTGGGACCCTCCACATAGCTTGTTACAATTTCTGGGGGCACGTCGCGGGATATTTTAAATCCTGGTGGAGCTCTGACTGATATAGGGATAGGGGACAGATATTCTGGTCTAATATCAATAGGTTCTGCTTACCGTACCTGGCTATTGTCTATACTCTTCCTGACACAGACTGACGACATACGAAGTGTTGTGGTCGTGTATTATATCCATTTGTCCATTACCTATTCACTTACCCTCTGAGTTAAGATGGCATCCGCGAAATTTAATGTGGCTGAAGTGCAGGCTACAGGGCGTGAGATAGGCTATGAAGGGGCTGAGTTACAGAAATATGTTCAAGAAGTGGAGAGAGATTTTCGACAAGCTGAGCGCGAAGCTAAGAAAATTGAGGCAGAGCGCGAAGCTAAGAAATTCGAGGCAGAGCGCGAAGCTAAGAAAATTGAGGCAGAGCGCGAAGCTAAGAAATTCGAGGCAGAGCGCGAAGCTAAGAAAATCGAGGCAGAGCGCGAAGCAAAGAAAATTGAGGCTGAGGCTAGGAAGATGGAGGCCGAGCAGGCAGCCAGAAACCATGAGTTCCGTATGAGGGAATTGGAGCTGAAAGCTCAAACTGCTAAGGAAAGCGAGGGTGCAGTTGGAGGCGCAGTTCTCCCTGACTCAACAACTTCTAGTGGCGGTCCATACCAGGCAATGAAGTTCCCATTGCTCCCGTTCGATGAACACAAAGATAAGATCGACCAGTATCTTCACAGATTTCAGTCGATGGCTTTGGCTATGGGATTGGAACGTGGGAAATGGAACTTGAAACTCTCACAGGGCCTGAGGGGGACCGCGTATGAGGTCTATTCAAGGTTGCCACCTGGTATGGAGAATGACTATGAGGCCCTGGAAAAGGCATTATTGAAAAGGTTCCAGATGACAGCCCATACTTACCGACAACAGTTCAGAAAGTCGAGGAGAGAGCCAGGAGAGATGTTCTCAGCATACAGTGTTAGACTTAAGTCTTACCTTTTGAAATGGATGTCATTAGCAGGATTTGCCAACGACTATGAAAGTTTAGAAGAATTAGTGGTCGTGGACCAAATGAAGAGGATGATGCCTAAGCAATTGCAAATCTTCTTGGTTGAAAATGGGACAGAAAGGTTAGACGTAGTCAACGCATTGGCGGAAAGGTATGTGCTAGCTCATGGGGATAATGGGGAACTGGCACAACCCAATCTCCGATCACCAGACACTGGGTCTGGAAAGAAGAAGAACCCCAAACCCACTCACACCAAAAAGGAGGATCCTTTCGAAAAAGTTCCCATTAAGAAACCCTCTGGTAAGAGTCCACCTGGATCTCCCAAAAGAAAGTGGAGTGAAAAGTGGTGCGCCTTCTGCAAATCTCCCACACACAATACGGCCGATTGCAGGCGCAAACAGAAAGACTCTCACTATGCTGCCTGTCTTGTAGAAACCGGGGAGGGGTCTAACAAGGAGGTAGAAGGGAGGGATCCTGGGAACAAAGATTCAGAAAAACCACCAGTAGTAGAGACGGTTCTTGTGAACGGACAACCAGTCGAGTGTCTCTATGACACAGGTCTTCAGTTTGAGGCCGTAATTTCATCACACTTAGTGAGCCCAGAGCAGCTAACCGGGGAATCCATTGAGATTCAAACGGCGACAAAGAGTGCGGTAGCGATGTCTCTTCCAATTGCGAAGGTGGACATCAAATCAAAATATGTTACCGGCACTATTCAGGCAGCCGTTCTGATCGATCCTATCTTCTCGATGATCTTGGGTTGCCGCTACGTCTTCCTAGGGATCCCAAACGAACCCATGTACGTAGGGGCGATGCAAACCAGATCTCAATCGGAGGAGGAGCAGACGCCGGCCTTGATCGTGAATCCCTTGCCTGGGGAGTTACGAGCTGCTCAAAGCCAGGATGCTACTTTGCAACCTTGCTTCAACCAGTTGCCAAAAAGTGCTGACCCACCAAGACGGGGTCAGTATTATATGAAGAATCGGTTACTGTACCGGAGAGCCGGAGTGGAGGAACGCCAGCATGGACAGCTGGTAGTTCCTAAGGCTTATCGGGAACAGCTTCTTCATATGGGACACACCATTTCTTTCAGTGGACATATGGGTGTCGGGGCAACACTTCAGCGCATTTCCTGCCATTACTACTGGCCAGGGATGACTGGAGATGTGCGTAGGTACGTCAAGTCGTGCCCAGAGTGCCAGCGTGTGGCACCAAAACACTGGACGGCTCCGGTAGTCTTGGGTGATATGCCCATTATGAACTCTCCTTTCGAGAGAGTTGCCATCGATCTGGTTGGTCCTCTTCCTCGGACTAGGAAGAGGAATATGTATATTCTGACGATGGTGGATTGCTGTTCCATGTGGGGCGAGGCGATACCGTTGGCCACCATCGACTCTAAGCGAGTGGCTGATGCACTGATGGAGACTTTTACTCGGTTGGGATTTCCAAACCAGATCCTAACGGACAATGGGTCTCAGTTTTGTGGTAAGCTGATGGAGGAAGTCTTTCGTATCTTCCAGACTAACCACATTCACACAAGCCCATACCACCCTCAGTCTAATGGGCAAGTAGAGAGGTTTAATGGTACCTTGATGACCATGCTTAGGAAGCTGGCTCAAGAGAAACCAGACAGATGGGATGAATATATCCCAGCCGCCTTGTTCGCCTATCGGGAGGTTCCCCATGGGTCAACCGGGTTGCCACCAGCCACTCTATTATTCGGGAGGCCAATCAAGGGTCCCTTAGAAGCCTTATTGAGATGTTGGACAGAGGAGGAGACTTCCGAAGAGGTGGTATCTTCCTACAAATACGTCGAGGAGTTAAAGAAGAAACTCCAGACAGGTTGGGCTTTGGCGGCTCAGAATCTGAGAGCGGCCAGAAAGAGACACGCGGCCTACTACAATAGAAGGACGAAAGATAGGTCTCTGAAGGTGGGGGATCGGGTTCTGTTGTTACTTCCAGTAGGTTCCAATAAACTCGAGATTGGTTGGCAGGGGCCTTTCCCGGTGGAAAGGGTTGTGTCCCGTACCAATTATGCTATCCGGATCAGGGGGAAATCTAAAATCTTCCACATTAACCTCCTGAAAAAATATGAGGAACGATCCGATGGTACTTCTCTCCCAATCATGACTATGGCGGTCGCGATGGAAACTGAATCGGGCGAAGACGCGGATAGGGAGTATCCTTTACACCCTGGGGAAACCTATAAGGATGTACATATAAATCCTGATCTGTCGGCTGAAGAAACAGAATGTAGAGAAGGTCAGACTCGCACCCCGTCCTAAATCCAAAAAGGATGTTAGGTCTTTCTTGTCTCTGTGTGGGTTTTACCAGAAATTTATTCCGAAGTTCAACGAAATTGGGGCACCGTTAACCAAAACCCTGAAGAAAGGATCGCCAGATCCTATAGTCTGGACCCCGAGCTGTGAAGAGGCTTATGGGAAGCTGAAACAGGCTTTGGTGGATAGGCCAGTCCTGCAACTCCCAAATTTGGAGAAAACGTTTGTTCTAAGAACCGACGCGAGTAACATAGGGATTGGAGCAACTCTGTTGCAGGAAGGGCGAGATGATCCTACTGTGCTATGTCCGGTGGCATATGCCAGTAGAAAACTGTTACCCGCGGAACGGAATTACTCCACCGTCGAATGGGAATGTCTGGCTCTAGTGTGGGCGGTACAGAAATTTCAACCTTATCTGTATGGAGTACCGTTCAAAGTGCAGTCCGACCATCAACCTCTGACGTTTTTGGCAACTTCTAAGAAACTGAACGCAAGGTTAATGAGATGGTCATTGCTCTTACAACCGTATCAGTTCACGGTCGAATACATCCCCGGAGGGGAGAATGTGGGAGCGGATTTTATGTCACGGCATCCTATGGTCGAAGGTGAGGGGGAGGTAATTCGAACAGAAACTCTGGCAGTTGAAAGTTCGTAGGGTTCGACTTTCTTAAGAGGGGGCCTATGTAGCGAAACCCCAGTGGCCCATGTCCTCATACCTATCCGCTCAATTCCTTCGGAGTGGGATTCTCTGGAGTACTTTCATAACCCGAGCATTTGACACGAATACTTTGAAATCTATCTGTTCTTCGGGAAAACCCAATAGCGCGCCTTGCACCAAATATGACCTAGGGTAATGGTTTGGGCGTGAAAAGTCCGTTGTCAACCTTGTCGGTTGTGGTCGGCACAATGTATTAAAGTTTTAAAGAATTTTACAGATAAAGTGCCGAATCCTACGGCTGGGATATGAAAGGTAATTTTAGATTAATAGGTCCTGCCAGATCTGGGCATATTAAGCTTGGTCGTCTCAAATAATTAGACGATTTGTGAAACTGCAGTCTTGCCAATTTGGCTAAGCGTCTAGATCTGGGCATGGCGGGGGAACAAATCGGGGCAATATCTTTTCCCAGATGATGTCGCATATTCTTGGCGGCGGATAAGGGGGGTGGGGGGCTATCTTTCTTCCTATGGCTTTACCTCTGTTTAGTGTCATCTTTCATTTGAATATAAACATTCTATAGCTATGGCATGTCGAGGGGAAGGGCTCCGTGGGGACCGGTTCCACCCATCTGAGTTATATCTTCTTGAGCCAGAAGAGGCGATCCACTGTGCTATCTCTTTCGTCTTTCGGCTGATGGGGGGGGGGGCAGGTGGACCGGGTGGTTCCTGGTCGATAGGAGGATGTTGGGAGTATAAATGGACTTCCCTGTCTCCCTGAGAGAACCTGAACTCATCTGAATATATGGGTTATGTGAGACACGGCCGATACATTGCGGTGACAGCTCAGACAAGAGCGGCGGCCGGACAGGGTAGTTTCCTCTTTCCTGTTCTTGCTAGGGATGGGGGAGGGAGATGCACTGCGGTCCATACAGACCCACTATTATGATATTAGTTAAGAGTAGGAAACATACATAATTACGCACACTACTCCACAATAGCTTTGTCGTGAGAAAGGCAAGGTTTGCAAGTGAGAGGGAAGCCTGAGAAGGTATGTGCCCAATATTAATAAAGGCATGGTATGAGTGTGGAGAGGAGTGTGGTATGAAGACAATTGAATACTAGGTAATTGTATGGATTTTATGTATGGCAACCGACATGCTGAGACCATTGGAATCTCCATGCCGGCTGTATCTGAAGTTTACACCAGAGGCTCTCAAAATTGTTTTAACTTTACAGGATCCTTCTTTTGACGGTGAATATAGCCGGAAGTTTCGACAGAGCATCGACATAGAACATTATGTTTACTATGAAGACCCTGCTGCTGTTAGGCTATACCAGATAGAACCACGGCGGGCCCGAACGAATACTTTCAGACACCTCGGCAGGCGTTTCGTTGAGCTGGGATCGAGTATGTTTGCATTTTGGGCTAGATCCCGCCTAAGTCACGGACACACCTGTACATATATCCTATTTATTCTCCTTGAGTATTTCCCCACCAAAATTGTGCCCCGTGATCCCAGGGCACTTTCCCTAACCATTGGACACACTACATTCGTGTAGGACACGGAAACTTGGAATCCTGGATTTATGGAACCCTGTTGTTCGAACAACCTACGCGGGAAATAAAGACCAGTGAACTTGCCATGAGGTGGTGGTGAATTCATGGGACAATATGGAAAACGATGAGCTAGGAGATTTATATTTGTGTTAATATTGTATGGACTAGTTTTCTCTCTAGATTGTGTGTAGATGTTTATGAGTTAATTGTCAGATATTTTTTTTTCTGTGCTGTTATGTATTGAGTTATTAAATTTACAATTACAAATATGTTGAAGAACGTCATGTTGTATGCGTGTCAGCCAGAACGACCCTGCAGGAAATGGGTCCTGAGGTCGAATAGAGAGTGACAGTGAGTCCGGGGGTAACGGAGGAGGGTTGGCAGGGAAAGACCTATTTAAAGCCGGGGCTATGAAATATACATGAGAAAATTGAGACATAGTTATTTGGGACCCTCCACATAGCTTGTTACAATTTCCGGGGGCACGTCGCGGGATATTTTAAATCCTGGTGGAGCTCTGACTGATATAGGGATAGGGGACAGATATTCTGGTCTAATATCAATAGGTTCTGCTTACCGTACCTGGCTATTGTCTATACTCTTCCTGACACAGACTGACGACATACGAAGTGTTGTGGTCGTGTATTATATCCATTTGTCCATTACCTATTCACTTACCCTCTGAGTTAAGATGGCATCCGCGAAATTTAATGTGGCTGAAGTGCAGGCTACAGGGCGTGAGATAGGCTATGAAGGGGCTGAGTTACAGAAATATGTTCAAGAAGTGGAGAGAGATTTTCGACAAGCTGAGCGCGAAGCTAAGAACATTGAGGCAGAGCGCGAAGCTAAGAAATTCGAGGCAGAGCGCGAAGCTAAGAAAATTGAGGCAGAGCGCGAAGCTAAGAAATTCGAGGCAGAGCGCGAAGCTAAGAAAATCGAGGCAGAGCGCGAAGCAAAGAAAATTGAGGCTGAGGCTAGGAAGATGGAGGCCGAGCAGGCAGCCAGAAACCATGAGTTCCGTATGAGGGAGTTGGAGCTGAAAGCTCAAACTGCTAAGGAAAGCGAGGGTGCAGTTGGAGGCGCAGTTCTCCCTGACTCAACAACTTCTAGTGGCGGTCCATACCAGGCAATGAAGTTCCCATTGCTCCCGTTCGATGAACACAAAGATAAGATCGACCAGTATCTTCACAGATTTCAGTCGATGGCTTTGGCTATGGATTTGGAACGTGGGAAATGGAACTTGAAACTCTCACAGGGCCTGAGGGGGACCGCGTATGAGGTCTATTCAAGGTTGCCACCTGGTATGGAGAATGACTATGAGGCCCTGGAAAAGGCATTATTGAAAAGGTTCCAGATGACAGCCCATACTTACCGACAACAGTTCAGAAAGTCGAGGAGAGAGCCAGGAGAGATGTTCTCAGCATACAGTGTTAGACTTAAGTCTTACCTTTTGAAATGGATGTCATTAGCAGGATTTGCCAACGACTATGAAAGTTTAGAAGAATTAGTGGTCGTGGACCAAATGAAGAGGATGATGCCTAAGCAATTGCAAATCTCCTTGGTTGAAAATGGGACAGAAAGGTTAGACGTAGTCAACGCATTGGCGGAAAGGTATGTGCTAGCTCATGGGGATAATGGGGAACTGGCACAACCCAATCTCCGATCACCAGACACTGGGTCTGGAAAGAAGAAGAACCCCAAACCCACTCACACCAAAAAGGAGGATCCTTTCGAAAAAGTTCCCATTAAGAAACCCTCTGGTAAGAGTCCACCTGGATCTCCCAAAAGAAAGTGGAGTGAAAAGTGATGCGCCTTCTGCAAATCTCCCACACACAATACGGCCGATTGCAGGCGCAAACAGAAAGACTCTCACTATGCTGCCTGTCTTGTAGAAACCGGGGAGGGGTCTAACAAGGAGGTAGAAGGGAGGGATCCTGGGAACAAAGATTCAGAAAAACCACCAGTAGTAGAGACGGTTCTTGTGAACGGACAACCAGTCGAGTGTCTCTATGACACAGGTCTTCAGTTTGAGGCCGTAATTTCATCACACTTAGTGAGCCCAGAGCAGCTAACCGGGGAATCCATTGAGATTCAAACGGCGACAAAGAGTGCGGTAGCGATGTCTCTTCCAATTGCGAAGGTGGACATCAAATCAAAATATGTTACCGGCACTATTCAGGCAGCCGTTCTGATCGATCCTATCTTCCCGATGATCTTGGGTTGCCGCTACGTCTTCCTAGGGATCCCAAACGAACCCATGTACGTAGGGGCGATGCAAACCAGATCTCAATCGGAGGAGGAGCAGACGCCGGCCTTGATCGTGAATCCCTTGCCTGGGGAGTTACGAGCTGCTCAAAGCCAGGATGCTACTTTGCAACCTTGCTTCAACCAGTTGCCAAAAAGTGCTGACCCACCAAGACGGGGTCAGTATTATATGAAGAATCGGTTACTGTACCGGAGAGCCGGAGTGGAGGAACGCCAGCATGGACAGCTGGTAGTTCCTAAAACTTATCGGGAACAGCTTCTTCATATGGGACACACCATTTCTTTCAGTGGACATATGGGTGTCGGGGCAACACTTCAGCGCATTTCCTGCCATTACTACTGGCCAGGGATGACTGGAGATGTGCGTAGGTACGTCAAGTCGTGCCCAGAGTGCCAGCGTGTGGCACCAAAACACTGGACGGCTCCGGTAGTCTTGGGTGATATGCCCATTATGAACTCTCCTTTCGAGAGAGTTGCCATCGATCTGGTTGGTCCTCTTCCTCGGACTAGGAAGAGGAATATGTATATTCTGACGATGGTGGATTGCTGTTCCATGTGGGGCGAGGCGATACCGTTGGCCACCATCGACTCTAAGCGAGTGGCTGATGCACTGATGGAGACTTTTACTCGGTTGGGATTTCCAAACCAGATCCTAACGGACAATGGGTCTCAGTTTTGTGGTAAGCTGATGGAGGAAGTCTTTCGTATCTTCCAGACTAACCACATTCACACAAGCCCATACCACCCTCAGTCTAATGGGCAAGTAGAGAGGTTTAATGGTACCTTGATGACCATGCTTAGGAAGCTGGCTCAAGAGAAACCAGACAGATGGGATGAATATATCCCAGCCGCCTTGTTCGCCTATCGGGAGGTTCCCCATGGGTCAACCGGGTTGCCACCAGCCACTCTATTATTCGGGAGGCCAATCAAGGGTCCCTTAGAAGCCTTATTGAGATGTTGGACAGAGGAGGAGACTTCCGAAGAGGTGGTATCTTCCTACAAATACGTCGAGGAGTTAAAGAAGAAACTCCAGACAGGTTGGGCTTTGGCGGCTCAGAATCTGAGAGCGGCCAGAAAGAGACACGCGGCCTACTACAATAGAAGGACGAAAGATAGGTCTCTGAAGGTGGGGGATCGGGTTCTGTTGTTACTTCCAGTAGGTTCCAATAAACTCGAGATTGGTTGGCAGGGGCCTTTCCCGGTGGAAAGGGTTGTGTCCCGTACCAATTATGCTATCCGGATCAGGGGGAAATCTAAAATCTTCCACATTAACCTCCTGAAAAAATATGAGGAACGATCCGATGGTACTTCTCTCCCAATCATGACTATGGCGGTCGCGATGGAAACTGAATCGGGCGAAGACGCGGATAGGGAGTATCCTTTACACCCTGGGGAAACCTATAAGGATGTACATATAAATACTGATCTGTCGGCTGAAGAAACAGAATGTAGAGAAGGTCAGACTCGCACCCCGTCCTAAATCCAAAAAGGATGTTAGGTCTTTCTTGTCTCTGTGTGGGTTTTACCAGAAATTTATTCCGAAGTTCAACGAAATTGGGGCACCGTTAACCAAAACCCTGAAGAAAGGATCGCCAGATCCTATAGTCTGGACCCCGAGCTGTGAAGAGGCTTATGGGAAGCTGAAACAGGCTTTGGTGGATAGGCCAGTCCTGCAACTCCCAAATTTGGAGAAAACGTTTGTTCTAAGAACCGACGCGAGTAACATAGGGATTGGAGCAACTCTGTTGCATGAAGGGCGAGATGATCCTACTGTGCTATGTCCGGTGGCATATGCCAGTAGAAAACTGTTATCCGCGGAACGGAATTACTCCACCGTCGAATGGGAATGTCTGGCTCTAGTGTGGGCGGTACAGAAATTTCAACCTTATCTGTATGGAGTACCGTTCAAAGTGCAGTCCGACCATCAACCTCTGACGTTTTTGGCAACTTCTAAGAAACTGAACGCAAGGTTAATGAGATGGTCATTGCTCTTACAACCGTATCAGTTCACGGTCGAATACATCCCCGGAGGGGAGAATGTGGGAGCGGATTTTATGTCACGGCATCCTATGGTCGAAGGTGAGGGGGAGGTAATTCGAACAGAAACTCTGGCAGTTGAAAGTTCGTAGGGTTCGACTTTCTTAAGAGGGGGCCTATGTAGCGAAACCCCAGTGGCCCATGTCCTCATACCTATCCGCTCAATTCCTTCGGAGTGGGATTCTCTGGAGTACTTTCATAACCCGAGCATTTGACACGAATACTTTGAAATCTATCTGTTCTTCGGGAAAACCCAATAGCGCGCCTTGCACCAAATATGACCTAGGGTAATGGTTTGGGCGTGAAAAGTCCGTTGTCAACCTTGTCGGTTGTGGTCGGCACAATGTATTAAAGTTTTAAAGAATTTTACAGATAAAGTGCCGCATCCTACGGCTGGGATATGAAAGGTAATTTTAGATTAATAGGTCCTGCCAGACCTGGGCATATTAAGCTTGGTCGTCTCAAATAATTAGACGATTTGTGAAACGGCAGTCTTGCCAATTTGGCTAAGCGTCTAGATCTGGGCATGGCGGGGGAACAAATCGGGGCAATATCTTTTCCCAGATGATGTCGCATATTCTTGGCGGCGGATAAGGGGGTAGGGGGCTATCTTTCTTCCTATGGCTTTACCTCTGTTTAGTGTCATCTTTCATTTGAATATAAACATTCTATAGCTATGGCATGTCGAGGGGAAGGGCTCCGTGGGGACCGGTTCCACCCATCTGAGTTATATCTTCTTGAGCCAGAAGAGGCGATCCACTGTGCTATCTCTTTCGTCTTTCGGCTGATGGGGGGGGGGGGCAGGTGTACCGGGTGGTTCCTGGTCGATAGGAGGATGTTGGGAGTATAAATGGACTTCCCTGTCTCCCTGAGAGAACCTGAACTCATCTGAATATATGGGTTATGTGAGACACGGCCGATACATTGCGGTGACAGCTCAGACAAGAGCGGCGGCCGGACAGGGTAGTTTCCTCTTTCCTGTTCTTGCTAGGCTTGGGGGAGGGAGATGCACTGCGGTCCATACAGACCCACTATTATGATATTAGTTAAGAGTAGGAAACATACATAATTACGCACACTACTCCACAATAGCTTTGTTGTGAGAAAGGCAAGGTTTGCAAGTGAGAGGGAAGCCTGAGAAGGTATGTGCCCAATATTAATAAAGGCATGGTATGAGTGTGGAGAGGAGTGTGGTATGAAGACAATTGAATACTAGGTAATTGTATGGATTTTATGTATGGCAACCGACATGCTGAGACCATTGGAATCTCCATGCCGGCTGTATCTGAAGTTTACACCAGAGGCTCTCAAAATTGTTTTAACTTTACAGGATCCTTCTTTTGACGGCGAATATAGCCGGAAGTTTCGACAGAGCATCGACATAGAACATTATGTTTACTATGAAGACCCTGCTGCTGTTGGGCTATACCAGATAGAACCACGGCGGGCCCGAACGAATACTTTCAGACACCTCGGCAGGCGTTTCGTTGAGCTGGGATCGAGTATGTTTGCATTTTGGGCTAGATCCCGCCTAAGTCACGGACACACCTGTACATATATCCTATTTATTCTCCTTGAGTATTTCCCCACCAAAATTGTGCCCCGTGATCCCAGGGCACTTTCCCTAACCATTGGACACACTACATTCGTGTAGGACACGGAAACTTGGAATCCTGGATTTATGGAACCCTGTTGTTCGAACAACCTACGCGGGAAATAAAGACCAGTGAACTTGCCATGAGGTGGTGGTGAATTCATGGGACAATATGGAAAACGATGAGCTAGGAGATTTATATTTGTGTTAATATTGTATGGACTAGTTTTCTCTCTAGATTGTGTGTAGATGTTTATGAGTTAATTGTCAGATATTTTTTTTTCTGTGCTGTTATGTATTGAGTTATTAAATTTACAATTACAAATATGTCGAAGAACGTCATGTTATATGCGTGTCAGCCAGAACGACCCTGCAGGAAATAGGTCCTGAGGTCGAATAGAGAGTGACAGTGAGTCCGGGGGAAACGGAGGAGGGTTGGCAGGGAAAGACCTATTTAAAGCCAGGGCTATGAAATATACATGAGAAAATTGAGACATAGTTATTTGGGACCCTCCACATAGCTTGTTACAATTTCTGGGGGCACGTCGCGGGATATTTTAAATCCTGGTGGAGCTCTGACTGATATAGGGATAGGGGACAGATATTCTGGTCTAATATCAATAGGTTCTGCTTACCGTACCTGGCTATTGTCTATACTCTTCCTGACACAGACTGACGACATACGAAGTGTTGTGGTCGTGTATTATATCCATTTGTCCATTACCTATTCACTTACCCTCTGAGTTAAGATGGCATCCGCGAAATTTAATGTGGCTGAAGTGCAGGCTACAGGGCGTGAGATAGGCTATGAAGGGGCTGAGTTACAGAAATATGTTCAAGAAGTGGAGAGAGATTTTCGACAAGCTGAGCGCGAAGCTAAGAACATTGAGGCAGAGCGCGAAGCTAAGAAATTCGAGGCAGAGCGCGAAGCTAAG
This sequence comes from Cepaea hortensis, assembly GCA_963921405.1. Taxonomy (NCBI): domain Eukaryota; kingdom Metazoa; phylum Mollusca; class Gastropoda; order Stylommatophora; family Helicidae; genus Cepaea; species Cepaea hortensis. The sequence continues at coordinate 8,037,117 of OY992895.1, forward strand.
AAAATTGAGGCAGAGCGCGAAGCTAAGAAATTCGAGGCAGAGCGCGAAGCTAAGAAAATCGAGGCAGAGCGCGAAGCAAAGAAAATTGAGGCTGAGGCTAGGAAGATGGAGGCCGAGCAGGCAGCCAGAAACCATGAGTTCCGTATGAGGGAATTGGAGCTGAAAGCTCAAACTGCTAAGGAAAGCGAGGGTGCAGTTGGAGGCGCAGTTCTCCCTGACTCAACAACTTCTAGTGGCGGTCCATACCAGGCAATGAAGTTCCCATTGCTCCCCTTCGATGAACACAAAGATAAGATCGACCAGTATCTTCACAGATTTCAGTCGATGGCTTTGGCTATGGGATTGGAACGTGGGAAATGGAACTTGAAACTCTCACAGGGCCTGAGGGGGACCGCGTATGAGGTCTATTCAAGGTTGCCACCTGGTATGGAGAATGACTATGAGGCCCTGGAAAAGGCATTATTGAAAAGGTTCCAGATGACAGCCCATACTTACCGACAACAGTTCAGAAAGTCGAGGAGAGAGCCAGGAGAGATGTTCTCAGCATACAGTGTTAGACTTAAGTCTTACCTTTTGAAATGGATGTCATTAGCAGGATTTGCCAACGACTATGAAAGTTTAGAAGAATTAGTGGTCGTGGACCAAATGAAGAGGATGATGCCTAAGCAATTGCAAATCTTCTTGGTTGAAAATCGGACAGAAAGGTTAGACGTAGTCAACGCATTGGCGGAAAGGTATGTGCTAGCTCATGGGGATAATGGGGAACTGGCACAACCCAATCTCCGATCACCAGACACTGGGTCTGGAAAGAAGAAGAACCCCAAACCCACTCACACCAAAAAGGAGGATCCTTTCGAAAAAGTTCCCATTAAGAAACCCTCTGGTAAGAGTCCACCTGGATCTCCCAAAAGAAAGTGGAGTGAAAAGTGGTGCGCCTTCTGCAAATCTCCCACACACAATACGGCCGATTGCAGGCGCAAACAGAAAGACTCTCACTATGCTGCCTGTCTTGTAGAAACCGGGGAGGGGTCTAACAAGGAGGTAGAAGGGAGGGATCCTGGGAACAAAGATTCAGAAAAACCACCAGTAGTAGAGACGGTTCTTGTGAACGGACAACCAGTCGAGTGTCTCTATGACACAGGTCTTCAGTTTGAGGCCGTAATTTCATCACACTTAGTGAGCCCAGAGCAGCTAACCGGGGAATCCATTGAGATTCAAACGGCGACAAAGAGTGCGGTAGCGATGTCTCTTCCAATTGCGAAGGTGGACATCAAATCAAAATATGTTACCGGCACTATTCAGGCAGCCGTTCTGATCGATCCTATCTTCCCGATGATCTTGGGTTGCCGCTACGTCTTCCTAGGGATCCCAAACGAACCCATGTACGTAGGGGCGATGCAAACCAGATCTCAATCGGAGGAGGAGCAGACGCCGGCCTTGATCGTGAATCCCTTGCCTGGGGAGTTACGAGCTGCTCAAAGCCAGGATGCTACTTTGCAACCTTGCTTCAACCAGTTGCCAAAAAGTGCTGACCCACCAAGACGGGGTCAGTATTATATGAAGAATCGGTTACTGTACCGGAGAGCCGGAGTGGAGGAACGCCAGCATGGACAGCTGGTAGTTCCTAAGGCTTATCGGGAACAGCTTCTTCATATGGGACACACCATTTCTTTCAGTGGACATATGGGTGTCGGGGCAACACTTCAGCGCATTTCCTGCCATTACTACTGGCCAGGGATGACTGCAGATGTGCGTAGGTACGTCAAGTCGTGCCCAGAGTGCCAGCGTGTGGCACCAAAACACTGGACGGCTCCGGTAGTCTTGGGTGATATGCCCATTATGAACTCTCCTTTCGAGAGAGTTGCCATCGATCTGGTTGGTCCTCTTCCTCGGACTAGGAAGAGGAATATGTATATTCTGACGATGGTGGATTGCTGTTCCATGTGGGGTGAGGCGATACCGTTGGCCACCATCGACTCTAAGCGAGTGGCTGATGCACTGATGGAGACTTTTACTCGGTTGGGATTTCCAAACCAGATCCTAACGGACAATGGGTCTCAGTTTTGTGGTAAGCTGATGGAGGAAGTCTTTCGTATCTTCCAGACTAACCACATTCACACAAGCCCATACCACCCTCAGTCTAATGGGCAAGTAGAGAGGTTTAGTGGTACCTTGATGACCATGCTTAGGAAGCTGGCTCAAGAGAAACCAGACAGATGGGATGAATATATCCCAGCCGCCTTGTTCGCCTATCGGGAGGTTCCCCATGGGTCAACCGGGTTGCCACCAGCCACTCTATTATTCGGGAGGCCAATCAAGGGTCCCTTAGAAGCCTTATTGAGATGTTGGACAGAGGAGGAGACTTCCGAAGAGGTGGTATCTTCCTACAAATACGTCGAGGAGTTAAAGAAGAAACTCCAGACAGGTTGGGCTTTGGCGGCTCAGAATCTGAGAGCGGCCAGAAAGAGACACGCGGCCTACTACAATAGAAGGACGAAAGATAGGTCTCTGAAGGTGGGGGATCGGGTTCTGTTGTTACTTCCAGTAGGTTCCAATAAACTCGAGATTGGTTGGCAGGGGCCTTTCCCGGTGGAAAGGGTTGTGTCCCGTACCAATTATGCTATCCGGATCAGGGGGAAATCTAAAATCTTCCACATTAACCTCCTGAAAAAATATGAGGAACGATCCGATGGTACTTCTCTCCCAATCATGACTATGGCGGTCGCGATGGAAACTGAATCGGGCGAAGACGCGGATAGGGAGTATCCTTTACACCCTGGGGAAACCTATAAGGATGTACATATAAATCCTGATCTGTCGGCTGAAGAAACAGAATGTAGAGAAGGTCAGACTCGCACCCCGTCCTAAATCCAAAAAGGATGTTAGGTCTTTCTTGTCTCTGTGTGGGTTTTACCAGAAATTTATTCCGAAGTTCAACGAAATTGGGGCACCGTTAACCAAAACCCTGAAGAAAGGATCGCCAGATCCTATAGTCTGGACCCCGAGCTGTGAAGAGGCTCGAATAGAGAGTGACAGTGAGTCCGGGGGAAACGGAGGAGGGTTGGCAGGGAAAGACCTATTTAAAGCCGGGGCTATGAAATATACATGAGAAAATTGAGACATAGTTATTTGGGACCCTCCACATAGCTTGTTACAATTTCTGGGGGCACGTCGCGGGATATTTTAAATCCTGGTGGAGCTCTGACTGATATAGGGATAGGGGACAGATATTCTGGTCTAATATCAATAGGTTCTGCTTACCGTACCTGGCTATTGTCTATACTCTTCCTGACACAGACTGACGACATACGAAGTGTTGTGGTCGTGTATTATATCCATTTGTCCATTACCTATTCACTTACCCTCTGAGTTAAGATGGCATCCGCGAAATTTAATGTGGCTGAAGTGCAGGCTACAGGGCGTGAGATAGGCTATGAAGGGGCTGAGTTACAGAAATATGTTCAAGAAGTGGAGAGAGATTTTCGACAAGCTGAGCGCGAAGCTAAGAACATTGAGGCAGAGCGCGAAGCTAAGAAATTCGAGGCAGAGCGCGAAGCTAAGAAAATTGAGGCAGAGCGCGAAGCTAAGAAATTCGAGGCAGAGCGCGAAGCTAAGAAAATCGAGGCAGAGCGCGAAGCAAAGAAAATTGAGGCTGAGGCTAGGAAGATGGAGGCCGAGCAGGCAGCCAGAAACCATGAGTTCCGTATGAGGGAGTTGGAGCTGAAAGCTCAAACTGCTAAGGAAAGCGAGGGTGCAGTTGGAGGCGCAGTTCTCCCTGACTCAACAACTTCTAGTGGCGGTCCATACCAGGCAATGAAGTTCCCATTGCTCCCGTTCGATGAACACAAAGATAAGATCGACCAGTATCTTCACAGATTTCAGTCGATGGCTTTGGCTATGGGATTGGAACGTGGGAAATGGAACTTGAAACTCTCACAGGGCCTGAGGGGGACCGCGTATGAGGTCTATTCAAGGTTGCCACCTGGTATGGAGAATGACTATGAGGCCCTGGAAAAGGCATTATTGAAAAGGTTCCAGATGACAGCCCATACTTACCGACAACAGTTCAGAAAGTCGAGGAGAGAGCCAGGAGAGATGTTCTCAGCATACAGTGTTAGACTTAAGTCTTACCTTTTGAAATGGATGTCATTAGCAGGATTTGCCAACGACTATGAAAGTTTAGAAGAATTAGTGGTCGTGGACCAAATGAAGAGGATGATGCCTAAGCAATTGCAAATCTTCTTGGTTGAAAATGGGACAGAAAGGTTAGACGTAGTCAACGCATTGGCGGAAAGGTATGTGCTAGCTCATGGGGATAATGGGGAACTGGCACAACCCAATCTCCGATCACCAGACACTGGGTCTGGAAAGAAGAAGAACCCCAAACCCACTCACACCAAAAAAGGAGGATCCTTTCGAAAAAGTTCCCATTAAGAAACCCTCTGGTAAGAGTCCACCTGGATCTCCCAAAAGAAAGTGGAGTGAAAAGTGATGCGCCTTCTGCAAATCTCCCACACACAATACGGCCGATTGCAGGCGCAAACAGAAAGACTCTCACTATGCTGCCTGTCTTGTAGAAACCGGGGAGGGGTCTAACAAGGAGGTAGAAGGGAGGGATCCTGGGAACAAAGATTCAGAAAAACCACCAGTAGTAGAGACGGTTCTTGTGAACGGACAACCAGTCGAGTGTCTCTATGACACAGGTCTTCAGTTTGAGGCCGTAATTTCATCACACTTAGTGAGCCCAGAGCAGCTAACCGGGGAATCCATTGAGATTCAAACGGCGACAAAGAGTGCGGTAGCGATGTCTCTTCCAATTGCGAAGGTGGACATCAAATCAAAATATGTTACCGGCACTATTCAGGCAGCCGTTCTGATCGATCCTATCTTCCCGATGATCTTGGGTTGCCGCTACGTCTTCCTAGGGATCCCAAACGAACCCATGTACGTAGGGGCGATGCAAACCAGATCTCAATCGGAGGAGGAGCAGACGCCGGCCTTGATCGTGAATCCCTTGCCTGGGGAGTTACGAGCTGCTCAAAGCCAGGATGCTACTTTGCAACCTTGCTTCAACCAGTTGCCAAAAAGTGCTGACCCACCAAGACGGGGTCAGTATTATATGAAGAATCGGTTACTGTACCGGAGAGCCGGAGTGGAGGAACGCCAGCATGGACAGCTGGTAGTTCCTAAGGCTTATCGGGAACAGCTTCTTCATATGGGACACACCATTTCTTTCAGTGGACATATGGGTGTCGGGGCAACACTTCAGCGCATTTCCTGCCATTACTACTGGCCAGGGATGACTGGAGATGTGCGTAGGTACGTCAAGTCGTGCCCAGAGTGCCAGCGTGTGGCACCAAAACACTGGACGGCTCCGGTAGTCTTGGGTGATATGCCCATTATGAACTCTCCTTTCGAGAGAGTTGCCATCGATCTGGTTGGTCCTCTTCCTCGGACTAGGAAGAGGAATATGTATATTCTGACGATGGTGGATTGCTGTTCCATGTGGGGCGAGGCGATACCGTTGGCCACCATCGACTCTAAGCGAGTGGCTGATGCACTGATGGAGACTTTTACTCGGTTGGGATTTCCAAACCAGATCCTAACGGACAATGGGTCTCAGTTTTGTGGTAAGCTGATGGAGGAAGTCTTTCGTATCTTCCAGACTAACCACATTCACACAAGCCCATACCACCCTCAGTCTAATGGGCAAGTAGAGAGGTTTAATGGTACCTTGATGACCATGCTTAGGAAGCTGGCTCAAGAGAAACCAGACAGATGGGATGAATATATCCCAGCCGCCTTGTTCGCCTATCGGGAGGTTCCCCATGGGTCAACCGGGTTGCCACCAGCCACTCTATTATTCGGGAGGCCAATCAAGGGTCCCTTAGAAGCCTTATTGAGATGTTGGACAGAGGAGGAGACTTCCGAAGAGGTGGTATCTTCCTACAAATACGTCGAGGAGTTAAAGAAGAAACTCCAGACAGGTTGGGCTTTGGCGGCTCAGAATCTGAGAGCGGCCAGAAAGAGACACGCGGCCTACTACAATAGAAGGACGAAAGATAGGTCTCTGAAGGTGGGGGATCGGGTTCTGTTGTTACTTCCAGTAGGTTCCAATAAACTCGAGATTGGTTGGCAGGGGCCTTTCCCGGTGGAAAGGGTTGTGTCCCGTACCAATTATGCTATCCGGATCAGGGGGAAATCTAAAATCTTCCACATTAACCTCCTGAAAAAATATGAGGAACGATCCGATGGTACTTCTCTCCCAATCATGACTATGGCGGTCGCGATGGAAACTGAATCGGGCGAAGACGCGGATAGGGAGTATCCTTTACACCCTGGGGAAACCTATAAGGATGTACATATAAATCCTGATCTGTCGGCTGAAGAAACAGAATGTAGAGAAGGTCAGACTCGCACCCCGTCCTAAATCCAAAAAGGATGTTAGGTCTTTCTTGTCTCTGTGTGGGTTTTACCAGAAATTTATTCCGAAGTTCAACGAAATTGCGGCACCGTTAACCAAAACCCTGAAGAAAGGATCGCCAGATCCTATAGTCTGGACCCCGAGCTGTGAAGAGGCTTATGGGAAGCTGAAACAGGCTTTGGTGGATAGGCCAGTCCTGCAACTCCCAAATTTGGAGAAAACGTTTGTTCTAAGAACCGACGCGAGTAACATAGGGATTGGAGCAACTCTGTTGCATGAAGGGCGAGATGATCCTACTGTGCTATGTCCGGTGGCATATGCCAGTAGAAAACTGTTATCCGCGGAACGGAATTACTCCACCGTCGAATGGGAATGTCTGGCTCTAGTGTGGGCGGTACAGAAATTTCAACCTTATCTGTATGGAGTACCGTTCAAAGTGCAGTCCGACCATCAACCTCTGACGTTTTTGGCAACTTCTAAGAAACTGAACGCAAGGTTAATGAGATGGTCATTGCTCTTACAACCGTATCAGTTCACGGTCGAATACATCCCCGGAGGGGAGAATGTGGGAGCGGATTTTATGTCACGGCATCCTATGGTCGAAGGTGAGGGGGAGGTAATTCGAACAGAAACTCTGGCAGTTGAAAGTTCGTAGGGTTCAACTTTCTTAAGAGGGGGCCTATGTAGCGAAACCCCAGTGGCCCATGTCCTCATACCTATCCGCTCAATTCCTTCGGAGTGGGATTCTCTGGAGTACTTTCATAACCCGAGCATTTGACACGAATACTTTGAAATCTATCTGTTCTTCGGGAAAACCCAATAGCGCGCCTTGCACCAAATATGACCTAGGGTAATGGTTTGGGCGTGAAAAGTCCGTTGTCAACCTTGTCGGTTGTGGTCGGCACAATGTATTAAAGTTTTAAAGAATTTTACAGATAAAGTGCCGCATCCTACGGCTGGGATATGAAAGGTAATTTTAGATTAATAGGTCCTGCCAGACCTGGGCATATTAAGCTTGGTCGTCTCAAATAATTAGACGATTTGTGAAACGGCAGTCTTGCCAATTTGGCTAAGCGTCTAGATCTGGGCATGGCGGGGGAACAAATCGGGGCAATATCTTTTCCCAGATGATGTCGCATATTCTTGGCGGCGGATAAGGGGGGTGGGGGGCTATCTTTCTTCCTATGGCTTTACCTCTGTTTAGTGTCATCTTTCATTTGAATATAAACATTCTATAGCTATGGCATGTCGAGGGGAAGGGCTCCGTGGGGACCGGTTCCACCCATCTGAGTTATATCTTCTTGAGCCAGAAGAGGCGATCCACTGTGCTATCTCTTTCGTCTTTCGGCTGATGGGGGGGGGGGGCAGGTGGACCGGGTGGTTCCTGGTCGATAGGAGGATGTTGGGAGTATAAATGGACTTCCCTGTCTCCCTGAGAGAACCTGAACTCATCTGAATATATGGGTTATGTGAGACACGGCCGATACATTGCGGTGACAGCTCAGACAAGAGCGGCGGCCGGACAGGGTAGTTTCCTCTTTCCTGTTCTTGCTAGGGATGGGGGAGGGAGATGCACTGCGGTCCATACAGACCCACTATTATGATATTAGTTAAGAGTAGGAAACATACATAATTACGCACACTACTCCACAATAGCTTTGTTGTGAGAAAGGCAAGGTTTGCAAGTGAGAGGGAAGCCTGAGAAGGTATGTGCCCAATATTAATAAAGGCATGATATGAGTGTGGAGAGGAGTGTGGTATGAAGACAATTGAATACTAGGTAATTGTATGGATTTTATGTATGGCAACCGACATGCTGAGACCATTGGAATCTCCATGCCGGCTGTATCTGAAGTTTACACCAGAGGCTCTCAAAATTGTTTTAACTTTACAGGATCCTTCTTTTGACGGCGATTATAGCCGGAAGTTTCGACAGAGCATCGACATAGAACATTATGTTTACTATGAAGACCCTGCTGCTGTTGGGCTATACCAGATAGAACCACGGCGGGCCCGAACGAATACTTTCAGACACCTCGGCAGGCGTTTCGTTGAGCTGGGATCGAGTATGTTTGCATTTTGGGCTAGATCCCGCCTAAGTCACGGACACACCTGTACATATATCCTATTTATTCTCCTTGAGTATTTCCCCACCAAAATTGTGCCCCGTGATCCCAGGGCACTTTCCCTAACCATTGGACACACTACATTCGTGTAGGACACGGAAACTTGGAATCCTGGATTTATGGAACCCTGTTGTTCGAACAACCTACGCGGGAAATAAAGACCAGTGAACTTGCCATGAGGTGGTGGTGAATTCATGGGACAATATGGAAAACGATGAGCTAGGAGATTTATATTTGTGTTAATATTGTATGGACTAGTTTTCTCTCTAGATTGTGTGTAGATGTTTATGAGTTAATTGTCAGATATTTTTTTTTCTGTGCTGTTATGTATTGAGTTATTAAATTTACAATTACAAATATGTTGAAGAACGTCATGTTGTATGCGTGTCAGCCAGAACGACCCTGCAGGAAATAGGTCCTGAGGTCGAATAGAGAGTGACAGTGAGTCCGGGGGAAACGGAGGAGGGTTGGCAGGGAAAGACCTATTTAAAGCCAGGGCTATGAAATATACATGAGAAAATTGAGACATAGTTATTTGGGACCCTCCACATAGCTTGTTACAATTTCTGGGGGCACGTCGCGGGATATTTTAAATCCTGGTGGAGCTCTGACTGATATAGGGATAGGGGACAGATATTCTGGTCTAATATCAATAGGTTCTGCTTACCGTACCTGGCTATTGTCTATACTCTTCCTGACACAGACTGACGACATACGAAGTGTTGTGGTCGTGTATTATATCCATTTGTCCATTACCTATTCACTTACCCTCTGAGTTAAGATGGCATCCGCGAAATTTAATGTGGCTGAAGTGCAGGCTACAGGGCGTGAGATAGGCTATGAAGGGGCTGAGTTACAGAAATATGTTCAAGAAGTGGAGAGAGATTTTCGACAAGCTGAGCGCGAAGCTAAGAAAATTGAGGCAGAGCGCGAAGCTAAGAAATTCGAGGCAGAGCGCGAAGCTAAGAAAATTGAGGCAGAGCGCGAAGCTAAGAAATTCGAGGCAGAGCGCGAAGCTAAGAAAATCGAGGCAGAGCGCGAAGCAAAGAAAATTGAGGCTGAGGCTAGGAAGATGGAGGCCGAGCAGGCAGCCAGAAACCATGAGTTCCATATGAGGGAATTGGAGCTGAAAGCTCAAACTGCTAAGGAAAGCGAGGGTGCAGTTGGAGGCGCAGTTCTCCCTGACTCAACAACTTCTAGTGGCGGTCCATACCAGGCAATGAAGTTCCCATTGCTCCCGTTCGATGAACACAAAGATAAGATCGACCAGTATCTTCACAGATTTCAGTCGATGGCTTTGGCTATGGGATTGGAACGTGGGAAATGGAACTTGAAACTCTCACAGGGCCTGAGGGGGACCGCGTATGAGGTCTATTCAAGGTTGCCACCTGGTATGGAGAATGACTATGAGGCCCTGGAAAAGGCATTATTGAAAAGGTTCCAGATGACAGCCCATACTTACCGACAACAGTTCAGAAAGTCGAGGAGAGAGCCAGGAGAGATGTTCTCAGCATACAGTGTTAGACTTAAGTCTTACCTTTTGAAATGGATGTCATTAGCAGGATTTGCCAACGACTATGAAAGTTTAGAAGAATTAGTGGTCGTGGACCAAATGAAGAGGATGATGCCTAAGCAATTGCAAATCTTCTTGGTTGAAAATCGGACAGAAAGGTTAGACGTAGTCAACGCATTGGCGGAAAGGTATGTGCTAGCTCATGGGGATAATGGGGAACTGGCACAACCCAATCTCCGATCACCAGACACTGGGTCTGGAAAGAAGAAGAACCCCAAACCCACTCACACCAAAAAGGAGGATCCTTTCGAAAAAGTTCCCATTAAGAAACCCTCTGGTAAGAGTCCACCTGGATCTCCCAAAAGAAAGTGGAGTGAAAAGTGGTGCGCCTTCTGCAAATCTCCCACACACAATACGGCCGATTGCAGGCGCAAACAGAAAGACTCTCACTATGCTGCCTGTCTTGTAGAAACCGGGGAGGGGTCTAACAAGGAGGTAGAAGGGAGGGATCCTGGGAACAAAGATTCAGAAAAACCACCAGTAGTAGAGACGGTTCTTGTGAACGGACAACCAGTCGAGTGTCTCTATGACACAGGTCTTCAGTTTGAGGCCGTAATTTCATCACACTTAGTGAGCCCAGAGCAGCTAACCGGGGAATCCATTGAGATTCAAACGGCGACAAAGAGTGCGGTAGCGATGTCTCTTCCAATTGCGAAGGTGGACATCAAATCAAAATATGTTACCGGCACTATTCAGGCAGCCGTTCTGATCGATCCTATCTTCTCGATGATCTTGGGTTGCCGCTACGTCTTCCTAGGGATCCCAAACGAACCCATGTACGTAGGGGCGATGCAAACCAGATCTCAATCGGAGGAGGAGCAGACGCCGGCCTTGATCGTGAATCCCTTGCCTGGGGAGTTACGAGCTGCTCAAAGCCAGGATGCTACTTTGCAACCTTGCTTCAACCAGTTGCCAAAAAGTGCTGACCCACCAAGACGGGGTCAGTATTATATGAAGAATCGGTTACTGTACCGGAGAGCCGGAGTGGAGGAACGCCAGCATGGACAGCTGGTAGTTCCTAAGGCTTATCGGGAACAGCTTCTTCATATGGGACACACCATTTCTTTCAGTGGACATATGGGTGTCGGGGCAACACTTCAGCGCATTTCCTGCCATTACTACTGGCCAGGGATGACTGGAGATGTGCGTAGGTACGTCAAGTCGTGCCCAGAGTGCCAGCGTGTGGCACCAAAACACTGGACGGCTCCGGTAGTCTTGGGTGATATGCCCATTATGAACTCTCCTTTCGAGAGAGTTGCCATCGATCTGGTTGGTCCTCTTCCTCGGACTAGGAAGAGGAATATGTATATTCTGACGATGGTGGATTGCTGTTCCATGTGGGGCGAGGCGATACCGTTGGCCACCATCGACTCTAAGCGAGTGGCTGATGCACTGATGGAGACTTTTACTCGGTTGGGATTTCCAAACCAGATCCTAACGGACAATGGGTCTCAGTTTTGTGGTAAGCTGATGGAGGAAGTCTTTCGTATCTTCCAGACTAACCACATTCACACAAGCCCATACCACCCTCAGTCTAATGGGCAAGTAGAGAGGTTAAATGGTACCTTGATGACCATGCTTAGGAAGCTGGCTCAAGAGAAACCAGACAGATGGGATGAATATATCCCAGCCGCCTTGTTCGCCTATCGGGAGGTTCCCCATGGGTCAACCGGGTTGCCACCAGCCACTCTATTATTCGGGAGGCCAATCAAGGGTCCCTTAGAAGCCTTATTGAGATGTTGGACAGAGGAGGAGACTTCCGAAGAGGTGGTATCTTCCTACAAATACGTCGAGGAGTTAAAGAAGAAACTCCAGACAGGTTGGGCTTTGGCGGCTCAGAATCTGAGAGCGGCCAGAAAGAGACACGCGGCCTACTACAATAGAAGGACGAAAGATAGGTCTCTGAAGGTGGGGGATCGGGTTCTGTTGTTACTTCCAGTAGGTTCCAATAAACTCGAGATTGGTTGGCAGGGGCCTTTCCCGGTGGAAAGGGTTGTGTCCCGTACCAATTATGCTATCCGGATCAGGGGGAAATCTAAAATCTTCCACATTAACCTCCTGAAAAAATATGAGGAACGATCCGATGGTACTTCTCTCCCAATCATGACTATGGCGGTCGCGATGGAAACTGAATCGGGCGAAGACGCGGATAGGGAGTATCCTTTACACCCTGGGGAAACCTATAAGGATGTACATATAAATACTGATCTGTCGGCTGAAGAAACAGAATGTAGAGAAGGTCAGACTCGCACCCCGTCCTAAATCCAAAAAGGATGTTAGGTCTTTCTTGTCTCTGTGTGGGTTTTACCAGAAATTTATTCCGAAGTTCAACGAAATTGGGGCACCGTTAACCAAAACCCTGAAGAAAGGATCGCCAGATCCTATAGTCTGGACCCCGAGCTGTGAAGAGGCTTATGGGAAGCTGAAACAGGCTTTGGTGGATAGGCCAGTCCTGCAACTCCCAAATTTGGAGAAAACGTTTGTTCTAAGAACCGACGCGAGTAACATAGGGATTGGAGCAACTCTGTTGCATGAAGGGCGAGATGATCCTACTGTGCTATGTCCGGTGGCATATGCCAGTAGAAAACTGTTATCCGCGGAACGGAATTACTCCACCGTCGAATGGGAATGTCTGGCTCTAGTGTGGGCGGTACAGAAATTTCAACCTTATCTGTATGGAGTACCGTTCAAAGTGCAGTCCGACCATCAACCTCTGACGTTTTTGGCAACTTCTAAGAAACTGAACGCAAGGTTAATGAGATGGTCATTGCTCTTACAACCGTATCAGTTCACGGTCGAATACATCCCCGGAGGGGAGAATGTGGGAGCGGATTTTATGTCACGGCATCCTATGGTCGAAGGTGAGGGGGAGGTAATTCGAACAGAAACTCTGGCAGTTGAAAGTTCGTAGGGTTCGACTTTCTTAAGAGGGGGCCTATGTAGCGAAACCCCAGTGGCCCATGTCCTCATACCTATCCGCTCAATTCCTTCGGAGTGGGATTCTCTGGAGTACTTTCATAACCCGAGCATTTGACACGAATACTTTGAAATCTATCTGTTCTTCGGGAAAACCCAATAGCGCGCCTTGCACCAAATATGACCTAGGGTAATGGTTTGGGCGTGAAAAGTCCGTTGTCAACCTTGTCGGTTGTGGTCGGCACAATGTATTAAAGTTTTAAAGAATTTTACAGATAAAGTGCCGCATCCTACGGCTGGGATATGAAAGGTAATTTTAGATTAATAGGTCCTGCCAGACCTGGGCATATTAAGCTTGGTCGTCTCAAATAATTAGACGATTTGTGAAACGGCAGTCTTGCCAATTTGGCTAAGCGTCTAGATCTGGGCATGGCGGGGGAACAAATCGGGGCAATATCTTTTCCCAGATGATGTCGCATATTCTTGGCGGCGGATAAGGGGGTAGGGGGCTATCTTTCTTCCTATGGCTTTACCTCTGTTTAGTGTCATCTTTCATTTGAATATAAACATTCTATAGCTATGGCATGTCGAGGGGAAGGGCTCCGTGGGGACCGGTTCCACCCATCTGAGTTATATCTTCTTGAGCCAGAAGAGGCGATCCACTGTGCTATCTCTTTCGTCTTTCGGCTGATGGGGGGGGGGGCAGGTGTACCGGGTGGTTCCTGGTCGATAGGAGGATGTTGGGAGTATAAATGGACTTCCCTGTCTCCCTGAGAGAACCTGAACTCATCTGAATATATGGGTTATGTGAGACACGGCCGATACATTGCGGTGACAGCTCAGACAAGAGCGGCGGCCGGACAGGGTAGTTTCCTCTTTCCTGTTCTTGCTAGGCTTGGGGGAGGGAGATGCACTGCGGTCCATACAGACCCACTATTATGATATTAGTTAAGAGTAGGAAACATACATAATTACGCACACTACTCCACAATAGCTTTGTTGTGAGAAAGGCAAGGTTTGCAAGTGAGAGGGAAGCCTGAGAAGGTATGTGCCCAATATTAATAAAGGCATGGTATGAGTGTGGAGAGGAGTGTGGTATGAAGACAATTGAATGCTAGGTAATTGTATGGATTTTATGTATGGCAACCGACATGCTGAGACCATTGGAATCTCCATGCCGGCTGTATCTGAAGTTTACACCAGAGGCTCTCAAAATTGTTTTAACTTTACAGGATCCTTCTTTTGACGGCGAATATAGCCGGAAGTTTCGACAGAGCATCGACATAGAACATTATGTTTACTATGAAGACCCTGCTGCTGTTGGGCTATACCAGATAGAACCACGGCGGGCCCGAACGAATACTTTCAGACACCTCGGCAGGCGTTTCGTTGAGCTGGGATCGAGTATGTTTGCATTTTGGGCTAGATCCCGCCTAAGTCACGGACACACCTGTACATATATCCTATTTATTCTCCTTGAGTATTTCCCCACCAAAATTGTGCCCCGTGATCCCAGGGCACTTTCCCTAACCATTGGACACACTACATTCGTGTAGGACACGGAAACTTGGAATCCTGGATTTATGGAACCCTGTTGTTCGAACAACCTACGCGGGAAATAAAGACCAGTGAACTTGCCATGAGGTGGTGGTGAATTCATGGGACAATATGGAAAACGATGAGCTAGGAGATTTATATTTGTGTTAATATTGTATGGACTAGTTTTCTCTCTAGATTGTGTGTAGATGTTTATGAGTTAATTGTCAGATATTTTTTTTTCTGTGCTGTTATGTATTGAGTTATTAAATTTACAATTACAAATATGTCGAAGAACGTCATGTTATATGCGTGTCAGCCAGAACGACCCTGCAGGAAATAGGTCCTGAGGTCGAATAGAGAGTGACAGTGAGTCCGGGGGAAACGGAGGAGGGTTGGCAGGGAAAGACCTATTTAAAGCCAGGGCTATGAAATATACATGAGAAAATTGAGACATAGTTATTTGGGACCCTCCACATAGCTTGTTACAATTTCTGGGGGCACGTCGCGGGATATTTTAAATCCTGGTGGAGCTCTGACTGATATAGGGATAGGGGACAGATATTCTGGTCTAATATCAATAGGTTCTGCTTACCGTACCTGGCTATTGTCTATACTCTTCCTGACACAGACTGACGACATACGAAGTGTTGTGGTCGTGTATTATATCCATTTGTCCATTACCTATTCACTTACCCTCTGAGTTAAGATGGCATCCGCGAAATTTAATGTGGCTGAAGTGCAGGCTACAGGGCGTGAGATAGGCTATGAAGGGGCTGAGTTACAGAAATATGTTCAAGAAGTGGAGAGAGATTTTCGACAAGCTGAGCGCGAAGCTAAGAACATTGAGGCAGAGCGCGAAGCTAAGAAATTCGAGGCAGAGCGCGAAGCTAAGAAAATTGAGGCAGAGCGCGAAGCTAAGAAATTCGAGGCAGAGCGCGAAGCTAAGAAAATCGAGGCAGAGCGCGAAGCAAAGAAAATTGAGGCTGAGGCTAGGAAGATGGAGGCCGAGCAGGCAGCCAGAAACCATGAGTTCCGTATGAGGGAATTGGAGCTGAAAGCTCAAACTGCTAAGGAAAGCGAGGGTGCAGTTGGAGGCGCAGTTCTCCCTGACTCAACAACTTCTAGTGGCGGTCCATACCAGGCAATGAAGTTCCCATTGCTCCCGTTCGATGAACACAAAGATAAGATCGACCAGTATCTTCACAGATTTCAGTCGATGGCTTTGGCTATGGGATTGGAACGTGGGAAATGGAACTTGAAACTCTCACAGGGCCTGAGGGGGACCGCGTATGAGGTCTATTCAAGGTTGCCACCTGGTATGGAGAATGACTATGAGGCCCTGGAAAAGGCATTATTGAAAAGGTTCCAGATGACAGCCCATACTTACCGACAACAGTTCAGAAAGTCGAGGAGAGAGCCAGGAGAGATGTTCTCAGCATACAGTGTTAGACTTAAGTCTTACCTTTTGAAATGGATGTCATTAGCAGGATTTGCCAACGACTATGAAAGTTTAGAAGAATTAGTGGTCGTGGACCAAATGAAGAGGATGATGCCTAAGCAATTGCAAATCTTCTTGGTTGAAAATCGGACAGAAAGGTTAGACGTAGTCAACGCATTGGCGGAAAGGTATGTGCTAGCTCATGGGGATAATGGGGAACTGGCACAACCCAATCTCCGATCACCAGACACTGGGTCTGGAAAGAAGAAGAACCCCAAACCCACTCACACCAAAAAGGAGGATCCTTTCGAAAAAGTTCCCATTAAGAAACCCTCTGGTAAGAGTCCACCTGGATCTCCCAAAAGAAAGTGGAGTGAAAAGTGGTGCGCCTTCTGCAAATCTCCCACACACAATACGGCCGATTGCAGGCGCAAACAGAAAGACTCTCACTATGCTGCCTGTCTTGTAGAAACCGGGGAGGGGTCTAACAAGGAGGTAGAAGGGAGGGATCCTGGGAACAAAGATTCAGAAAAACCACCAGTAGTAGAGACGGTTCTTGTGAACGGACAACCAGTCGAGTGTCTCTATGACACAGGTCTTCAGTTTGAGGCCGTAATTTCATCACACTTAGTGAGCCCAGAGCAGCTAACCGGGGAATCCATTGAGATTCAAACGGCGACAAAGAGTGCGGTAGCGATGTCTCTTCCAATTGCGAAGGTGGACATCAAATCAAAATATGTTACCGGCACTATTCAGGCAGCCGTTCTGATCGATCCTATCTTCCCGATGATCTTGGGTTGCCGCTACGTCTTCCTAGGGATCCCAAACGAACCCATGTACGTAGGGGCGATGCAAACCAGATCTCAATCGGAGGAGGAGCAGACGCCGGCCTTGATCGTGAATCCCTTGCCTGGGGAGTTACGAGCTGCTCAAAGCCAGGATGCTACTTTGCAACCTTGCTTCAACCAGTTGCCAAAAAGTGCTGACCCACCAAGACGGGGTCAGTATTATATGAAGAATCGGTTACTGTACCGGAGAGCCGGAGTGGAGGAACGCCAGCATGGACAGCTGGTAGTTCCTAAGGCTTATCGGGAACAGCTTCTTCATATGGGACACACCATTTCTTTCAGTGGACATATGGGTGTCGGGGCAACACTTCAGCGCATTTCCTGCCATTACTACTGGCCAGGGATGACTGCAGATGTGCGTAGGTACGTCAAGTCGTGCCCAGAGTGCCAGCGTGTGGCACCAAAACACTGGACGGCTCCGGTAGTCTTGGGTGATATGCCCATTATGAACTCTCCTTTCGAGAGAGTTGCCATCGATCTGGTTGGTCCTCTTCCTCGGACTAGGAAGAGGAATATGTATATTCTGACGATGGTGGATTGCTGTTCCATGTGGGGTGAGGCGATACCGTTGGCCACCATCGACTCTAAGCGAGTGGCTGATGCACTGATGGAGACTTTTACTCGGTTGGGATTTCCAAACCAGATCCTAACGGACAATGGGTCTCAGTTTTGTGGTAAGCTGATGGAGGAAGTCTTTCGTATCTTCCAGACTAACCACATTCACACAAGCCCATACCACCCTCAGTCTAATGGGCAAGTAGAGAGGTTTAGTGGTACCTTGATGACCATGCTTAGGAAGCTGGCTCAAGAGAAACCAGACAGATGGGATGAATATATCCCAGCCGCCTTGTTCGCCTATCGGGAGGTTCCCCATGGGTCAACCGGGTTGCCACCAGCCACTCTATTATTCGGGAGGCCAATCAAGGGTCCCTTAGAAGCCTTATTGAGATGTTGGACAGAGGAGGAGACTTCCGAAGAGGTGGTATCTTCCTACAAATACGTCGAGGAGTTAAAGAAGAAACTCCAGACAGGTTGGGCTTTGGCGGCTCAGAATCTGAGAGCGGCCAGAAAGAGACACGCGGCCTACTACAATAGAAGGACGAAAGATAGGTCTCTGACGGTGGGGGATCGGGTTCTGTTGTTACTTCCAGTAGGTTCCAATAAACTCGAGATTGGTTGGCAGGGGCCTTTCCCGGTGGAAAGGGTTGTGTCCCGTACCAATTATGCTATCCGGATCAGGGGGAAATCTAAAATCTTCCACATTAACCTCCTGAAAAAATATGAGGAACGATCCGATGGTACTTCTCTCCCAATCATGACTATGGCGGTCGCGATGGAAACTGAATCGGGCGAAGACGCGGATAGGGAGTATCCTTTACACCCTGGGGAAACCTATAAGGATGTACATATAAATCCTGATCTGTCGGCTGAAGAAACAGAATGTAGAGAAGGTCAGACTCGCACCCCGTCCTAAATCCAAAAAGGATGTTAGGTCTTTCTTGTCTCTGTGTGGGTTTTACCAGAAATTTATTCCGAAGTTCAACGAAATTGGGGCACCGTTAACCAAAACCCTGAAGAAAGGATCGCCAGATCCTATAGTCTGGACCCCGAGCTGTGAAGAGGCTCGAATAGAGAGTGACAGTGAGTCCGGGGGAAACGGAGGAGGGTTGGCAGGGAAAGACCTATTTAAAGCCGGGGCTATGAAATATACATGAGAAAATTGAGACATAGTTATTTGGGACCCTCCACATAGCTTGTTACAATTTCTGGGGGCACGTCGCGGGATATTTTAAATCCTGGTGGAGCTCTGACTGATATAGGGATAGGGGACAGATATTCTGGTCTAATATCAATAGGTTCTGCTTACCGTACCTGGCTATTGTCTATACTCTTCCTGACACAGACTGACGACATACGAAGTGTTGTGGTCGTGTATTATATCCATTTGTCCATTACCTATTCACTTACCCTCTGAGTTAAGATGGCATCCGCGAAATTTAATGTGGCTGAAGTGCAGGCTACAGGGCGTGAGATAGGCTATGAAGGGGCTGAGTTACAGAAATATGTTCAAGAAGTGGAGAGAGATTTTCGACAAGCTGAGCGCGAAGCTAAGAACATTGAGGCAGAGCGCGAAGCTAAGAAATTCGAGGCAGAGCGCGAAGCTAAGAAAATTGAGGCAGAGCGCGAAGCTAAGAAATTCGAGGCAGAGCGCGAAGCTAAGAAAATCGAGGCAGAGCGCGAAGCAAAGAAAATTGAGGCTGAGGCTAGGAAGATGGAGGCCGAGCAGGCAGCCAGAAACCATGAGTTCCGTATGAGGGAGTTGGAGCTGAAAGCTCAAACTGCTAAGGAAAGCGAGGGTGCAGTTGGAGGCGCAGTTCTCCCTGACTCAACAACTTCTAGTGGCGGTCCATACCAGGCAATGAAGTTCCCATTGCTCCCGTTCGATGAACACAAAGATAAGATCGACCAGTATCTTCACAGATTTCAGTCGATGGCTTTGGCTATGGGATTGGAACGTGGGAAATGGAACTTGAAACTCTCACAGGGCCTGAGGGGGACCGCGTATGAGGTCTATTCAAGGTTGCCACCTGGTATGGAGAATGACTATGAGGCCCTGGAAAAGGCATTATTGAAAAGGTTCCAGATGACAGCCCATACTTACCGACAACAGTTCAGAAAGTCGAGGAGAGAGCCAGGAGAGATGTTCTCAGCATACAGTGTTAGACTTAAGTCTTACCTTTTGAAATGGATGTCATTAGCAGGATTTGCCAACGACTATGAAAGTTTAGAAGAATTAGTGGTCGTGGACCAAATGAAGAGGATGATGCCTAAGCAATTGCAAATCTTCTTGGTTGAAAATGGGACAGAAAGGTTAGACGTAGTCAACGCATTGGCGGAAAGGTATGTGCTAGCTCATGGGGATAATGGGGAACTGGCACAACCCAATCTCCGATCACCAGACACTGGGTCTGGAAAGAAGAAGAACCCCAAACCCACTCACACCAAAAAAGGAGGATCCTTTCGAAAAAGTTCCCATTAAGAAACCCTCTGGTAAGAGTCCACCTGGATCTCCCAAAAGAAAGTGGAGTGAAAAGTGATGCGCCTTCTGCAAATCTCCCACACACAATACGGCCGATTGCAGGCGCAAACAGAAAGACTCTCACTATGCTGCCTGTCTTGTAGAAACCGGGGAGGGGTCTAACAAGGAGGTAGAAGGGAGGGATCCTGGGAACAAAGATTCAGAAAAACCACCAGTAGTAGAGACGGTTCTTGTGAACGGACAACCAGTCGAGTGTCTCTATGACACAGGTCTTCAGTTTGAGGCCGTAATTTCATCACACTTAGTGAGCCCAGAGCAGCTAACCGGGGAATCCATTGAGATTCAAACGGCGACAAAGAGTGCGGTAGCGATGTCTCTTCCAATTGCGAAGGTGGACATCAAATCAAAATATGTTACCGGCACTATTCAGGCAGCCGTTCTGATCGATCCTATCTTCCCGATGATCTTGGGTTGCCGCTACGTCTTCCTAGGGATCCCAAACGAACCCATGTACGTAGGGGCGATGCAAACCAGATCTCAATCGGAGGAGGAGCAGACGCCGGCCTTGATCGTGAATCCCTTGCCTGGGGAGTTACGAGCTGCTCAAAGCCAGGATGCTACTTTGCAACCTTGCTTCAACCAGTTGCCAAAAAGTGCTGACCCACCAAGACGGGATCAGTATTATATGAAGAATCGGTTACTGTACCGGAGAGCCGGAGTGGAGGAACGCCAGCATGGACAGCTGGTAGTTCCTAAGGCTTATCGGGAACAGCTTCTTCATATGGGACACACCATTTCTTTCAGTGGACATATGGGTGTCGGGGCAACACTTCAGCGCATTTCCTGCCATTACTACTGGCCAGGGATGACTGGAGATGTGCGTAGGTACGTCAAGTCGTGCCCAGAGTGCCAGCGTGTGGCACCAAAACACTGGACGGCTCCGGTAGTCTTGGGTGATATGCCCATTATGAACTCTCCTTTCGAGAGAGTTGCCATCGATCTGGTTGGTCCTCTTCCTCGGACTAGGAAGAGGAATATGTATATTCTGACGATGGTGGATTGCTGTTCCATGTGGGGCGAGGCGATACCGTTGGCCACCATCGACTCTAAGCGAGTGGCTGATGCACTGATGGAGACTTTTACTCGGTTGGGATTTCCAAACCAGATCCTAACGGACAATGGGTCTCAGTTTTGTGGTAAGCTGATGGAGGAAGTCTTTCGTATCTTCCAGACTAACCACATTCACACAAGCCCATACCACCCTCAGTCTAATGGGCAAGTAGAGAGGTTTAATGGTACCTTGATGACCATGCTTAGGAAGCTGGCTCAAGAGAAACCAGACAGATGGGATGAATATATCCCAGCCGCCTTGTTCGCCTATCGGGAGGTTCCCCATGGGTCAACCGGGTTGCCACCAGCCACTCTATTATTCGGGAGGCCAATCAAGGGTCCCTTAGAAGCCTTATTGAGATGTTGGACAGAGGAGGAGACTTCCGAAGAGGTGGTATCTTCCTACAAATACGTCGAGGAGTTAAAGAAGAAACTCCAGACAGGTTGGGCTTTGGCGGCTCAGAATCTGAGAGCGGCCAGAAAGAGACACGCGGCCTACTACAATAGAAGGACGAAAGATAGGTCTCTGAAGGTGGGGGATCGGGTTCTGTTGTTACTTCCAGTAGGTTCCAATAAACTCGAGATTGGTTGGCAGGGGCCTTTCCCGGTGGAAAGGGTTGTGTCCCGTACCAATTATGCTATCCGGATCAGGGGGAAATCTAAAATCTTCCACATTAACCTCCTGAAAAAATATGAGGAACGATCCGATGGTACTTCTCTCCCAATCATGACTATGGCGGTCGCGATGGAAACTGAATCGGGCGAAGACGCGGATAGGGAGTATCCTTTACACCCTGGGGAAACCTATAAGGATGTACATATAAATCCTGATCTGTCGGCTGAAGAAACAGAATGTAGAGAAGGTCAGACTCGCACCCCGTCCTAAATCCAAAAAGGATGTTAGGTCTTTCTTGTCTCTGTGTGGGTTTTACCAGAAATTTATTCCGAAGTTCAACGAAATTGCGGCACCGTTAACCAAAACCCTGAAGAAAGGATCGCCAGATCCTATAGTCTGGACCCCGAGCTGTGAAGAGGCTTATGGGAAGCTGAAACAGGCTTTGGTGGATAGGCCAGTCCTGCAACTCCCAAATTTGGAGAAAACGTTTGTTCTAAGAACCGACGCGAGTAACATAGGGATTGGAGCAACTCTGTTGCATGAAGGGCGAGATGATCCTACTGTGCTATGTCCGGTGGCATATGCCAGTAGAAAACTGTTATCCGCGGAACGGAATTACTCCACCGTCGAATGGGAATGTCTGGCTCTAGTGTGGGCGGTACAGAAATTTCAACCTTATCTGTATGGAGTACCGTTCAAAGTGCAGTCCGACCATCAACCTCTGACGTTTTTGGCAACTTCTAAGAAACTGAACGCAAGGTTAATGAGATGGTCATTGCTCTTACAACCGTATCAGTTCACGGTCGAATACATCCCCGGAGGGGAGAATGTGGGAGCGGATTTTATGTCACGGCATCCTATGGTCGAAGGTGAGGGGGAGGTAATTCGAACAGAAACTCTGGCAGTTGAAAGTTCGTAGGGTTCAACTTTCTTAAGAGGGGGCCTATGTAGCGAAACCCCAGTGGCCCATGTCCTCATACCTATCCGCTCAATTCCTTCGGAGTGGGATTCTCTGGAGTACTTTCATAACCCGAGCATTTGACACGAATACTTTGAAATCTATCTGTTCTTCGGGAAAACCCAATAGCGCGCCTTGCACCAAATATGACCTAGGGTAATGGTTTGGGCGTGAAAAGTCCGTTGTCAACCTTGTCGGTTGTGGTCGGCACAATGTATTAAAGTTTTAAAGAATTTTACAGATAAAGTGCCGCATCCTACGGCTGGGATATGAAAGGTAATTTTAGATTAATAGGTCCTGCCAGACCTGGGCATATTAAGCTTGGTCGTCTCAAATAATTAGACGATTTGTGAAACGGCAGTCTTGCCAATTTGGCTAAGCGTCTAGATCTGGGCATGGCGGGGGAACAAATCGGGGCAATATCTTTTCCCAGATGATGTCGCATATTCTTGGCGGCGGATAAGGGGGGTGGGGGGCTATCTTTCTTCCTATGGCTTTACCTCTGTTTAGTGTCATCTTTCATTTGAATATAAACATTCTATAGCTATGGCATGTCGAGGGGAAGGGCTCCGTGGGGACCGGTTCCACCCATCTGAGTTATATCTTCTTGAGCCAGAAGAGGCGATCCACTGTGCTATCTCTTTCGTCTTTCGGCTGATGGGGGGGGGGGGCAGGTGGACCGGGTGGTTCCTGGTCGATAGGAGGATGTTGGGAGTATAAATGGACTTCCCTGTCTCCCTGAGAGAACCTGAACTCATCTGAATATATGGGTTATGTGAGACACGGCCGATACATTGCGGTGACAGCTCAGACAAGAGCGGCGGCCGGACAGGGTAGTTTCCTCTTTCCTGTTCTTGCTAGGGATGGGGGAGGGAGATGCACTGCGGTCCATACAGACCCACTATTATGATATTAGTTAAGAGTAGGAAACATACATAATTACGCACACTACTCCACAATAGCTTTGTTGTGAGAAAGGCAAGGTTTGCAAGTGAGAGGGAAGCCTGAGAAGGTATGTGCCCAATATTAATAAAGGCATGATATGAGTGTGGAGAGGAGTGTGGTATGAAGACAATTGAATACTAGGTAATTGTATGGATTTTATGTATGGCAACCGACATGCTGAGACCATTGGAATCTCCATGCCGGCTGTATCTGAAGTTTACACCAGAGGCTCTCAAAATTGTTTTAACTTTACAGGATCCTTCTTTTGACGGCGATTATAGCCGGAAGTTTCGACAGAGCATCGACATAGAACATTATGTTTACTATGAAGACCCTGCTGCTGTTGGGCTATACCAGATAGAACCACGGCGGGCCCGAACGAATACTTTCAGACACCTCGGCAGGCGTTTCGTTGAGCTGGGATCGAGTATGTTTGCATTTTGGGCTAGATCCCGCCTAAGTCACGGACACACCTGTACATATATCCTATTTATTCTCCTTGAGTATTTCCCCACCAAAATTGTGCCCCGTGATCCCAGGGCACTTTCCCTAACCATTGGACACACTACATTCGTGTAGGACACGGAAACTTGGAATCCTGGATTTATGGAACCCTGTTGTTCGAACAACCTACGCGGGAAATAAAGACCAGTGAACTTGCCATGAGGTGGTGGTGAATTCATGGGACAATATGGAAAACGATGAGCTAGGAGATTTATATTTGTGTTAATATTGTATGGACTAGTTTTCTCTCTAGATTGTGTGTAGATGTTTATGAGTTAATTGTCAGATATTTTTTTTTCTGTGCTGTTATGTATTGAGTTATTAAATTTACAATTACAAATATGTTGAAGAACGTCATGTTGTATGCGTGTCAGCCAGAACGACCCTGCAGGAAATAGGTCCTGAGGTCGAATAGAGAGTGACAGTGAGTCCGGGGGAAACGGAGGAGGGTTGGCAGGGAAAGACCTATTTAAAGCCAGGGCTATGAAATATACATGAGAAAATTGAGACATAGTTATTTGGGACCCTCCACATAGCTTGTTACAATTTCTGGGGGCACGTCGCGGGATATTTTAAATCCTGGTGGAGCTCTGACTGATATAGGGATAGGGGACAGATATTCTGGTCTAATATCAATAGGTTCTGCTTACCGTACCTGGCTATTGTCTATACTCTTCCTGACACAGACTGACGACATACGAAGTGTTGTGGTCGTGTATTATATCCATTTGTCCATTACCTATTCACTTACCCTCTGAGTTAAGATGGCATCCGCGAAATTTAATGTGGCTGAAGTGCAGGCTACAGGGCGTGAGATAGGCTATGAAGGGGCTGAGTTACAGAAATATGTTCAAGAAGTGGAGAGAGATTTTCGACAAGCTGAGCGCGAAGCTAAGAAAATTGAGGCAGAGCGCGAAGCTAAGAAATTCGAGGCAGAGCGCGAAGCTAAGAAAATTGAGGCAGAGCGCGAAGCTAAGAAATTCGAGGCAGAGCGCGAAGCTAAGAAAATCGAGGCAGAGCGCGAAGCAAAGAAAATTGAGGCTGAGGCTAGGAAGATGGAGGCCGAGCAGGCAGCCAGAAACCATGAGTTCCATATGAGGGAATTGGAGCTGAAAGCTCAAACTGCTAAGGAAAGCGAGGGTGCAGTTGGAGGCGCAGTTCTCCCTGACTCAACAACTTCTAGTGGCGGTCCATACCAGGCAATGAAGTTCCCATTGCTCCCGTTCGATGAACACAAAGATAAGATCGACCAGTATCTTCACAGATTTCAGTCGATGGCTTTGGCTATGGGATTGGAACGTGGGAAATGGAACTTGAAACTCTCACAGGGCCTGAGGGGGACCGCGTATGAGGTCTATTCAAGGTTGCCACCTGGTATGGAGAATGACTATGAGGCCCTGGAAAAGGCATTATTGAAAAGGTTCCAGATGACAGCCCATACTTACCGACAACAGTTCAGAAAGTCGAGGAGAGAGCCAGGAGAGATGTTCTCAGCATACAGTGTTAGACTTAAGTCTTACCTTTTGAAATGGATGTCATTAGCAGGATTTGCCAACGACTATGAAAGTTTAGAAGAATTAGTGGTCGTGGACCAAATGAAGAGGATGATGCCTAAGCAATTGCAAATCTTCTTGGTTGAAAATCGGACAGAAAGGTTAGACGTAGTCAACGCATTGGCGGAAAGGTATGTGCTAGCTCATGGGGATAATGGGGAACTGGCACAACCCAATCTCCGATCACCAGACACTGGGTCTGGAAAGAAGAAGAACCCCAAACCCACTCACACCAAAAAGGAGGATCCTTTCGAAAAAGTTCCCATTAAGAAACCCTCTGGTAAGAGTCCACCTGGATCTCCCAAAAGAAAGTGGAGTGAAAAGTGGTGCGCCTTCTGCAAATCTCCCACACACAATACGGCCGATTGCAGGCGCAAACAGAAAGACTCTCACTATGCTGCCTGTCTTGTAGAAACCGGGGAGGGGTCTAACAAGGAGGTAGAAGGGAGGGATCCTGGGAACAAAGATTCAGAAAAACCACCAGTAGTAGAGACGGTTCTTGTGAACGGACAACCAGTCGAGTGTCTCTATGACACAGGTCTTCAGTTTGAGGCCGTAATTTCATCACACTTAGTGAGCCCAGAGCAGCTAACCGGGGAATCCATTGAGATTCAAACGGCGACAAAGAGTGCGGTAGCGATGTCTCTTCCAATTGCGAAGGTGGACATCAAATCAAAATATGTTACCGGCACTATTCAGGCAGCCGTTCTGATCGATCCTATCTTCTCGATGATCTTGGGTTGCCGCTACGTCTTCCTAGGGATCCCAAACGAACCCATGTACGTAGGGGCGATGCAAACCAGATCTCAATCGGAGGAGGAGCAGACGCCGGCCTTGATCGTGAATCCCTTGCCTGGGGAGTTACGAGCTGCTCAAAGCCAGGATGCTACTTTGCAACCTTGCTTCAACCAGTTGCCAAAAAGTGCTGACCCACCAAGA
The DNA here is from genome assembly GCA_963921405.1 of Cepaea hortensis. Lineage (NCBI taxonomy): Eukaryota > Metazoa > Mollusca > Gastropoda > Stylommatophora > Helicidae > Cepaea > Cepaea hortensis. The sequence goes on from OY992895.1 coordinate 8,063,646, forward strand.
CGGGGTCAGTATTATATGAAGAATCGGTTACTGTACCGGAGAGCCGGAGTGGAGGAACGCCAGCATGGACAGCTGGTAGTTCCTAAGGCTTATCGGGAACAGCTTCTTCATATGGGACACACCATTTCTTTCAGTGGACATATGGGTGTCGGGGCAACACTTCAGCGCATTTCCTGCCATTACTACTGGCCAGGGATGACTGGAGATGTGCGTAGGTACGTCAAGTCGTGCCCAGAGTGCCAGCGTGTGGCACCAAAACACTGGACGGCTCCGGTAGTCTTGGGTGATATGCCCATTATGAACTCTCCTTTCGAGAGAGTTGCCATCGATCTGGTTGGTCCTCTTCCTCGGACTAGGAAGAGGAATATGTATATTCTGACGATGGTGGATTGCTGTTCCATGTGGGGCGAGGCGATACCGTTGGCCACCATCGACTCTAAGCGAGTGGCTGATGCACTGATGGAGACTTTTACTCGGTTGGGATTTCCAAACCAGATCCTAACGGACAATGGGTCTCAGTTTTGTGGTAAGCTGATGGAGGAAGTCTTTCGTATCTTCCAGACTAACCACATTCACACAAGCCCATACCACCCTCAGTCTAATGGGCAAGTAGAGAGGTTAAATGGTACCTTGATGACCATGCTTAGGAAGCTGGCTCAAGAGAAACCAGACAGATGGGATGAATATATCCCAGCCGCCTTGTTCGCCTATCGGGAGGTTCCCCATGGGTCAACCGGGTTGCCACCAGCCACTCTATTATTCGGGAGGCCAATCAAGGGTCCCTTAGAAGCCTTATTGAGATGTTGGACAGAGGAGGAGACTTCCGAAGAGGTGGTATCTTCCTACAAATACGTCGAGGAGTTAAAGAAGAAACTCCAGACAGGTTGGGCTTTGGCGGCTCAGAATCTGAGAGCGGCCAGAAAGAGACACGCGGCCTACTACAATAGAAGGACGAAAGATAGGTCTCTGAAGGTGGGGGATCGGGTTCTGTTGTTACTTCCAGTAGGTTCCAATAAACTCGAGATTGGTTGGCAGGGGCCTTTCCCGGTGGAAAGGGTTGTGTCCCGTACCAATTATGCTATCCGGATCAGGGGGAAATCTAAAATCTTCCACATTAACCTCCTGAAAAAATATGAGGAACGATCCGATGGTACTTCTCTCCCAATCATGACTATGGCGGTCGCGATGGAAACTGAATCGGGCGAAGACGCGGATAGGGAGTATCCTTTACACCCTGGGGAAACCTATAAGGATGTACATATAAATCCTGATCTGTCGGCTGAAGAAACAGAATGTAGAGAAGGTCAGACTCGCACCCCGTCCTAAATCCAAAAAGGATGTTAGGTCTTTCTTGTCTCTGTGTGGGTTTTACCAGAAATTTATTCCGAAGTTCAACGAAATTGGGGCACCGTTAACCAAAACCCTGAAGAAAGGATCGCCAGATCCTATAGTCTGGACCCCGAGCTGTGAAGAGGCTTATGGGAAGCTGAAACAGGCTTTGGTGGATAGGCCAGTCCTGCAACTCCCAAATTTGGAGAAAACGTTTGTTCTAAGAACCGACGCGAGTAACATAGGGATTGGAGCAACTCTGTTGCAGGAAGGGCGAGATGATCCTACTGTGCTATGTCCGGTGGCATATGCCAGTAGAAAACTGTTACCCGCGGAACGGAATTACTCCACCGTCGAATGGGAATGTCTGGCTCTAGTGTGGGCGGTACAGAAATTTCAACCTTATCTGTATGGAGTACCGTTCAAAGTGCAGTCCGACCATCAACCTCTGACGTTTTTGGCAACTTCTAAGAAACTGAACGCAAGGTTAATGAGATGGTCATTGCTCTTACAACCGTATCAGTTCACGGTCGAATACATCCCCGGAGGGGAGAATGTGGGAGCGGATTTTATGTCACGGCATCCTATGGTCGAAGGTGAGGGGGAGGTAATTCGAACAGAAACTCTGGCAGTTGAAAGTTCGTAGGGTTCGACTTTCTTAAGAGGGGGCCTATGTAGCGAAACCCCAGTGGCCCATGTCCTCATACCTATCCGCTCAATTCCTTCGGAGTGGGATTCTCTGGAGTACTTTCATAACCCGAGCATTTGACACGAATACTTTGAAATCTATCTGTTCTTCGGGAAAACCCAATAGCGCGCCTTGCACCAAATATGACCTAGGGTAATGGTTTGGGCGTGAAAAGTCCGTTGTCAACCTTGTCGGTTGTGGTCGGCACAATGTATTAAAGTTTTAAAGAATTTTACAGATAAAGTGCCGCATCCTACGGCTGGGATATGAAAGGTAATTTTAGATTAATAGGTCCTGCCAGATCTGGGCATATTAAGCTTGGTCGTCTCAAATAATTAGACGATTTGTGAAACGGCAGTCTTGCCAATTTGGCTAAGCGTCTAGATCTGGGCATGGCGGGGGAACAAATCGGGGCAATATCTTTTCCCAGATGATGTCGCATATTCTTGGCGGCGGATAAGGGGGGTGGGGGGCTATCTTTCTTCCTATGGCTTTACCTCTGTTTAGTGTCATCTTTCATTTGAATATAAACATTCTATAGCTATGGCATGTCGAGGGGAAGGGCTCCGTGGGGACCGGTTCCACCCATCTGAGTTATATCTTCTTGAGCCAGAAGAGGCGATCCACTGTGCTATCTCTTTCGTCTTTCGGCTGATGGGGGGGGGGGGGGGGGGCAGGTGGACCGGGTGGTTCCTGGTCGATAGGAGGATGTTGGGAGTATAAATGGACTTCCCTGTCTCCCTGAGAGAACCTGAACTCATCTGAATATATGGGTTATGTGAGACACGGCCGATACATTGCGGTGACAGCTCAGACAAGAGCGGCGGCCGGACAGGGTAGTTTCCTCTTTCCTGTTCTTGCTAGGGATGGGGGAGGGAGATGCACTGCGGTCCATACAGACCCACTATTATGATATTAGTTAAGAGTAGGAAACATACATAATTACGCACACTACTCCACAATAGCTTTGTCGTGAGAAAGGCAAGGTTTGCAAGTGAGAGGGAAGCCTGAGAAGGTATGTGCCCAATATTAATAAAGGCATGGTATGAGTGTGGAGAGGAGTGTGGTATAAAGACAATTGAATACTAGGTAATTGTATGGATTTTATGTATGGCAACCGACATGCTGAGACCATTGGAATCTCCATGCCGGCTGTATCTGAAGTTTACACCAGAGGCTCTCAAAATTGTTTTAACTTTACAGGATCCTTCTTTTGACGGCGAATATAGCCGGAAGTTTCGACAGAGCATCGACATAGAACATTATGTTTACTATGAAGACCCTGCTGCTGTTAGGCTATACCAGATAGAACCACGGCGGGCCCGAACGAATACTTTCAGACACCTCGGCAGGCGTTTCGTTGAGCTGGGATCGAGTATGTTTGCATTTTGGGCTAGATCCCGCCTAAGTCACGGACACACCTGTACATATATCCTATTTATTCTCCTTGAGTATTTCCCCACCAAAATTGTGCCCCGTGATCCCAGGGCACTTTCCCTAACCATTGGAAAAACTACATTCGTGTAGGACACGGAAACTTGGAATCCTGGATTTATGGAACCCTGTTGTTCGAACAACCTACGCGGGAAATAAAGACCAGTGAACTTGCCATGAGGTGGTGGTGAATTCATGGGACAATATGGAAAACGATGAGCTAGGAGATTTATATTTGTGTTAATATTGTATGGACTAGTTTTCTCTCTAGATTGTGTGTAGATGTTTATGAGTTAATTGTCAGATATTTTTTTTTCTGTGCTGTTATGTATTGAGTTATTAAATTTACAATTACAAATATGTTGAAGAACGTCATGTTGTATGCGTGTCAGCCAGAACGACCCTGCAGGAAATAGGTCCTGAGGTCGAATAGAGAGTGACAGTGAGTCCGGGGGAAACGGAGGAGGGTTGGCAGGGAAAGACCTATTTAAAGCCGGGGCTATGAAATATACATGAGAAAATTGAGACATAGTTATTTGGGACCCTCCACATAGCTTGTTACAATTTCTGGGGGCACGTCGCGGGATATTTTAAATCCTGGTGGAGCTCTGACTGATATAGGGATAGGGGACAGATATTCTGGTCTAATATCAATAGGTTCTGCTTACCGTACCTGGCTATTGTCTATACTCTTCCTGACACAGACTGACGACATACGAAGTGTTGTGGTCGTGTATTATATCCATTTGTCCATTACCTATTCACTTACCCTCTGAGTTAAGATGGCATCCGCGAAATTTAATGTGGCTGAAGTGCAGGCTACAGGGCGTGAGATAGGCTATGAAGGGGCTGAGTTACAGAAATATGTTCAAGAAGTGGAGAGAGATTTTCGACAAGCTGAGCGCGAAGCTAAGAAAATTGAGGCAGAGCGCGAAGCTAAGAAATTCGAGGCAGAGCGCGAAGCTAAGAAAATTGAGGCAGAGCGCGAAGCTAAGAAATTCGAGGCAGAGCGCGAAGCTAAGAAAATCGAGGCAGAGCGCGAAGCAAAGAAAATTGAGGCTGAGGCTAGGAAGATGGAGGCCGAGCAGGCAGCCAGAAACCATGAGTTCCGTATGAGTGAGTTGGAGCTGAAAGCTCAAACTGCTAAGGAAAGCGAGGGTGCAGTTGGAGGCGCAGTTTTCCCTGACTCAACAACTTCTAGTGGCGGTCCATACCAGGCAATGAAGTTCCCATTGCTCCCGTTCGATGAACACAAAGATAAGATCGACCAGTATCTTCACAGATTTCAGTCGATGGCTTTGGCTATGGGATTGGAACGTGGGAAATGGAACTTGAAACTCTCACAGGGCCTGAGGGGGACCGCGTATGAGGTCTATTCAAGGTTGCCACCTGGTATGGAGAATGACTATGAGGCCCTGGAAAAGGCATTATTGAAAAGGTTCCAGATGACAGCCCATACTTACCGACAACAGTTCAGAAAGTCGAGGAGAGAGCCAGGAGAGATGTTCTCAGCATACAGTGTTAGACTTAAGTCTTACCTTTTGAAATGGATGTCATTAGCAGGATTTGCCAACGACTATGAAAGTTTAGAAGAATTAGTGGTCGTGGACCAAATGAAGAGGATGATGCCTAAGCAATTGCAAATCTTCTTGGTTGAAAATGGGACAGAAAGGTTAGACGTAGTCAACGCATTGGCGGAAAGGTATGTGCTAGCTCATGGGGATAATGGGGAACTGGCACAACCCAATCTCCGATCACCAGACACTGGGTCTGGAAAGAAGAAGAACCCCAAACCCACTCACACCAAAAAGGAGGATCCTTTCGAAAAAGTTCCCATTAAGAAACCCTCTGGTAAGAGTCCACCTGGATCTCCCAAAAGAAAGTGGAGTGAAAAGTGGTGCGCCTTCTGCAAATCTCCCACACACAATACGGCCGATTGCAGGCGCAAACAGAAAGACTCTCACTATGCTGCCTGTCTTGTAGAAACCGGGGAGGGGTCTAACAAGGAGGTAGAAGGGAGGGATCCTGGGAACAAAGATTCAGAAAAACCACCAGTAGTAGAGACGGTTCTTGTGAACGGACAACCAGTCGAGTGTCTCTATGACACAGGTCTTCAGTTTGAGGCCGTAATTTCATCACACTTAGTGAGCCCAGAGCAGCTAACCGGGGAATCCATTGAGATTCAAACGGCGACAAAGAGTGCGGTAGCGATGTCTCTTCCAATTGCGAAGGTGGACATCAAATCAAAATATGTTACCGGCACTATTCAGGCAGCCGTTCTGATCGATCCTATCTTCTCGATGATCTTGGGTTGCCGCTACGTCTTCCTAGGGATCCCAAACGAACCCATGTACGTAGGGGCGATGCAAACCAGATCTCAATCGGAGGAGGAGCAGACGCCGGCCTTGATCGTGAATCCCTTGCCTGGGGAGTTACGAGCTGCTCAAAGCCAGGATGCTACTTTGCAACCTTGCTTCAACCAGTTGCCAAAAAGTGCTGACCCACCAAGACGGGATCAGTATTATATGAAGAATCGGTTACTGTACCGGAGAGCCGGAGTGGAGGAACGCCAGCATGGACAGCTGGTAGTTCCTAAGGCTTATCGGGAACAGCTTCTTCATATGGGACACACCATTTCTTTCAGTGGACATATGGGTGTCGGGGCAACACTTCAGCGCATTTCCTGCCATTACTACTGGCCAGGGATGACTGGAGATGTGCGTAGGTACGTCAAGTCGTGCCCAGAGTGCCAGCGTGTGGCACCAAAACACTGGACGGCTCCGGTAGTCTTGGGTGATATGCCCATTATGAACTCTCCTTTCGATAGAGTTGCCATCGATCTGGTTGGTCCTCTTCCTCGGACTAGGAAGAGGAATATGTATATTCTGACGATGGTGGATTGCTGTTCCATGTGGGGCGAGGCGATACCGTTGGCCACCATCGACTCTAAGCGAGTGGCTGATGCACTGATGGAGACTTTTACTCGGTTGGGATTTCCAAACCAGATCCTAACGGACAATGGGTCTCAGTTTTGTGGTAAGCTGATGGAGGAAGTCTTTCGTATCTTCCAGACTAACCACATTCACACAAGCCCATACCACCCTCAGTCTAATGGGCAAGTAGAGAGGTTTAATGGTACCTTGATGACCATGCTTAGGAAGCTGGCTCAAGAGAAACCAGACAGATGGGATGAATATATCCCAGCCGCCTTGTTCGCCTATCGGGAGGTTCCCCATGGGTCAACCGGGTTGCCACCAGCCACTCTATTATTCGGGAGGCCAATCAAGGGTCCCTTAGAAGCCTTATTGAGATGTTGGACAGAGGAGGAGACTTCCGAAGAGGTGGTATCTTCCTACAAATACGTCGAGGAGTTAAAGAAGAAACTCCAGACAGGTTGGGCTTTGGCGGCTCAGAATCTGAGAGCGGCCAGAAAGAGACACGCGGCCTACTACAATAGAAGGACGAAAGATAGGTCTCTGAAGGTGGGGGATCGGGTTCTGTTGTTACTTCCAGTAGGTTCCAATAAACTCGAGATTGGTTGGCAGGGGCCTTTCCCGGTGGAAAGGGTTGTGTCCCGTACCAATTATGCTATCCGGATCAGGGGGAAATCTAAAATCTTCCACATTAACCTCCTGAAAAAATATGAGGAACGATCCGATGGTACTTCTCTCCCAATCATGACTATGGCGGTCGCGATGGAAACTGAATCGGGCGAAGACGCGGATAGGGAGTATCCTTTACACCCTGGGGAAACCTATAAGGATGTACATATAAATCCTGATCTGTCGGCTGAAGAAACAGAATGTAGAGAAGGTCAGACTCGCACCCCGTCCTAAATCCAAAAAGGATGTTAGGTCTTTCTTGTCTCTGTGTGGGTTTTACCAGAAATTTATTCCGAAGTTCAACGAAATTGGGGCACCGTTAACCAAAACCCTGAAGAAAGGATCGCCAGATCCTATAGTCTGGACCCCGAGCTGTGAAGAGGCTTATGGGAAGCTGAAACAGGCTTTGGTGGATAGGCCAGTCCTGCAACTCCCAAATTTGGAGAAAACGTTTGTTCTAAGAACCGACGCGAGTAACATAGGGATTGGAGCAACTCTGTTGCAGGAAGGGCGAGATGATCCTACTGTGCTATGTCCGGTGGCATATGCCAGTAGAAAACTGTTACCCGCGGAACGGAATTACTCCACCGTCGAATGGGAATGTCTGGCTCTAGTGTGGGCGGTACAGAAATTTCAACCTTATCTGTATGGAGTACCGTTCAAAGTGCAGTCCGACCATCAACCTCTGACGTTTTTGGCAACTTCTAAGAAACTGAACGCAAGGTTAATGAGATGGTCATTGCTCTTACAACCGTATCAGTTCACGGTCGAATACATCCCCGGAGGGGAGAATGTGGGAGCGGATTTTATGTCACGGCATCCTATGGTCGAAGGTGAGGGGGAGGTAATTCGAACAGAAACTCTGGCAGTTGAAAGTTCGTAGGGTTCGACTTTCTTAAGAGGGGGCCTATGTAGCGAAACCCCAGTGGCCCATGTCCTCATACCTATCCGCTCAATTCCTTCGGAGTGGGATTCTCTGGAGTACTTTCATAACCCGAGCATTTGACATGAATACTTTGAAATCTATCTGTTCTTCGGGAAAACCCAATAGCGCGCCTTGCACCAAATATGACCTAGGGTAATGGTTTGGGCGTGAAAAGTCCGTTGTCAACCTTGTCGGTTGTGGTCGGCACAATGTATTAAAGTTTTAAAGAATTTTACAGATAAAGTGCCGCATCCTACGGCTGGGATATGAAAGGTAATTTTAGATTAATAGGTCCTGCCAGATCTGGGCATATTAAGCTTGGTCGTCTCAAATAATTAGACGATTTGTGAAACGGCAGTCTTGCCAATTTGGCTAAGCGTCTAGATCTGGGCATGGCGGGGGAACAAATCGGGGCAATATCTTTTCCCAGATGATGTCGCATATTCTTGGCGGCGGATAAGGGGGGTGGGGGGCTATCTTTCTTCCTATGGCTTTACCTCTGTTTAGTGTCATCTTTCATTTGAATATAAACATTCTATAGCTATGGCATGTCGAGGGGAAGGGCTCCGTGGGGACCGGTTCCACCCATCTGAGTTATATCTTCTTGAGCCAGAAGAGGCGATCCACTGTGCTATCTCTTTCGTCTTTCGGCTGATGGGGGGGGGGGGGGCAGGTGGACCGGGTGGTTCCTGGTCGATAGGAGGATGTTGGGAGTATAAATGGACTTCCCTGTCTCCCTGAGAGAACCTGAACTCATCTGAATATATGGGTTATGTGAGACACGGCCGATACATTGCGGTGACAGCTCAGACAAGAGCGGCGGCCGGACAGGGTAGTTTCCTCTTTCCTGTTCTTGCTAGGGATGGGGGAGGGAGATGCACTGCGGTCCATACAGACCCACTATTATGATATTAGTTAAGAGTAGGAAACATACATAATTACGCACACTACTCCACAATAGCTTTGTCGTGAGAAAGGCAAGGTTTGCAAGTGAGAGGGAAGCCTGAGAAGGTATGTGCCCAATATTAATAAAGGCATGGTATGAGTGTGGAGAGGAGTGTGGTATGAAGACAATTGAATACTAGGTAATTGTATGGATTTTATGTATGGCAACCGACATGCTGAGACCATTGGAATCTCCATGCCGGCTGTATCTGAAGTTTACACCAGAGGCTCTCAAAATTGTTTTAACTTTACAGGATCCTTCTTTTGACGGCGAATATAGCCGGAAGTTTCGACAGAGCATCGACATAGAACATTATGTTTACTATGAAGACCCTGCTGCTGTTGGGCTATACCAGATAGAACCACGGCGGGCCCGAACGAATACTTTCAGACACCTCGGCAGGCGTTTCGTTGAGCTGGGATCGAGTATGTTTGCATTTTGGGCTAGATCCCGCCTAAGTCACGGACACACCTGTACATATATCCTATTTATTCTCCTTGAGTATTTCCCCACCAAAATTGTGCCCCGTGATCCCAGGGCACTTTCCCTAACCATTGGACACACTACATTCGTGTAGGACACGGAAACTTGGAATCCTGGATTTATGGAACCCTGTTGTTCGAACAACCTATGCGGGAAATAAAGACCAGTGAACTTGCCATGAGGTGGTGGTGAATTCATGGGACAATATGGAAAACGATGAGCTAGGAGATTTATATTTGTGTTAATATTGTATGGACTAGTTTTCTCTCTAGATTGTGTGTAGATGTTTATGAGTTAATTGTCAGATATTTTTTTTTCTGTGCTGTTATGTATTGAGTTATTAAATTTACAATTACAAATATGTTGAAGAACGTCATGTTGTATGCGTGTCAGCCAGAACGACCCTGCAGGAAATAGGTCCTGAGGTCGAATAGAGAGTGACAGTGAGTCCGGGGGAAACGGAGGAGGGTTGGCAGGGAAAGACCTATTTAAAGCCGGGGCTATGAAATATACATGAGAAAATTGAGACATAGTTATTTGGGACCCTCCACATAGCTTGTTACAATTTCTGGGGGCACGTCGCGGGATATTTTAAATCCTGGTGGAGCTCTGACTGATATAGGGATAGGGGACAGATATTCTGGTCTAATATCAATAGGTTCTGCTTACCGTACCTGGCTATTGTCTATACTCTTCCTGACACAGACTGACGACATACGAAGTGTTGTGGTCGTGTATTATATCCATTTGTCCATTACCTATTCACTTACCCTCTGAGTTAAGATGGCATCCGCGAAATTTAATGTGGCTGAAGTGCAGGCTACAGGGCGTGAGATAGGCTATGAAGGGGCTGAGTTACAGAAATATGTTCAAGAAGTGGAGAGAGATTTTCGACAAGCTGAGCGCGAAGCTAAGAAAATTGAGGCAGAGCGCGAAGCTAAGAAATTCGAGGCAGAGCGCGAAGCTAAGAAAATTGAGGCAGAGCGCGAAGCTAAGAAATTCGAGGCAGAGCGCGAAGCTAAGAAAATCGAGGCAGAGCGCGAAGCAAAGAAAATTGAGGCTGAGGCTAGGAAGATGGAGGCCGAGCAGGCAGCCAGAAACCATGAGTTCCGTATGAGGGAGTTGGAGCTGAAAGCTCAAACTGCTAAGGAAAGCGAGGGTGCAGTTGGAGGCGCAGTTCTCCCTGACTCAACAACTTCTAGTGGCGGTCCATACCAGGCAATGAAGTTCCCATTGCTCCCGTTCGATGAACACAAAGATAAGATCGACCAGTATCTTCACAGATTTCAGTCGATGGCTTTGGCTATGGGATTGGAACGTGGGAAATGGAACTTGAAACTCTCACAGGGCCTGAGGGGGACCGCGTATGAGGTCTATTCAAGGTTGCCACCTGGTATGGAGAATGACTATGAGGCCCTGGAAAAGGCATTATTGAAAAGGTTCCAGATGACAGCCCATACTTACCGACAACAGTTCAGAAAGTCGAGGAGAGAGCCAGGAGAGATGTTCTCAGCATACAGTGTTAGACTTAAGTCTTACCTTTTGAAATGGATGTCATTAGCAGGATTTGCCAACGACTATGAAAGTTTAGAAGAATTAGTGGTCGTGGACCAAATGAAGAGGATGATGCCTAAGCAATTGCAAATCTTCTTGGTTGAAAATGGGACAGAAAGGTTAGACGTAGTCAACGCATTGGCGGAAAGGTATGTGCTAGCTCATGGGGATAATGGGGAACTGGCACAACCCAATCTCCGATCACCAGACACTGGGTCTGGAAAGAAGAAGAACCCCAAACCCACTCACACCAAAAAGGAGGATCCTTTCGAAAAAGTTCCCATTAAGAAACCCTCTGGTAAGAGTCCACCTGGATCTCCCAAAAGAAAGTGGAGTGAAAAGTGGTGCGCCTTCTGCAAATCTCCCACACACAATACGGCCGATTGCAGGCGCAAACAGAAAGACTCTCACTATGCTGCCTGTCTTGTAGAAACCGGGGAGGGGTCTAACAAGGAGGTAGAAGGGAGGGATCCTGGGAACAAAGATTCAGAAAAACCACCAGTAGTAGAGACGGTTCTTGTGAACGGACAACCAGTCGAGTGTCTCTATGACACAGGTCTTCAGTTTGAGGCCGTAATTTCATCACACTTAGTGAGCTCAGAGCAGCTAACCGGGGAATCCATTGAGATTCAAACGGCGACAAAGAGTGCGGTAGCGATGTCTCTTCCAATTGCGAAGGTGGACATCAAATCAAAATATGTTACCGGCACTATTCAGGCAGCCGTTCTGATCGATCCTATCTTCTCGATGATCTTGGGTTGCCGCTACGTCTTCCTAGGGATCCCAAACGAACCCATGTACGTAGGGGCGATGCAAACCAGATCTCAATCGGAGGAGGAGCAGACGCCGGCCTTGATCGTGAATCCCTTGCCTGGGGAGTTACGAGCTGCTCAAAGCCAGGATGCTACTTTGCAACCTTGCTTCAACCAGTTGCCAAAAAGTGCTGACCCACCAAGACGGGGTCAGTATTATATGAAGAATCGGTTACTGTACCGGAGAGCCGGAGTGGAGGAACGCCAGCATGGACAGCTGGTAGTTCCTAAGGCTTATCGGGAACAGCTTCTTCATATGGGACACACCATTTCTTTCAGTGGACATATGGGTGTCGGGGCAACACTTCAGCGCATTTCCTGCCATTACTACTGGCCAGGGATGACTGGAGATGTGCGTAGGTACGTCAAGTCGTGCCCAGAGTGCCAGCGTGTGGCACCAAAACACTGGACGGCTCCGGTAGTCTTGGGTGATATGCCCATTATGAACTCTCCTTTCGAGAGAGTTGCCATCGATCTGGTTGGTCCTCTTCCTCGGACTAGGAAGAGGAATATGTATATTCTGACGATGGTGGATTGCTGTTCCATGTGGGGCGAGGCGATACCGTTGGCCACCATCGACTCTAAGCGAGTGGCTGATGCACTGATGGAGACTTTTACTCGGTTGGGATTTCCAAACCAGATCCTAACGGACAATGGGTCTCAGTTTTGTGGTAAGCTGATGGAGGAAGTCTTTCGTATCTTCCAGACTAACCACATTCACACAAGCCCATACCACCCTCAGTCTAATGGGCAAGTAGAGAGGTTTAATGGTACCTTGATGACCATGCTTAGGAAGCTGGCTCAAGAGAAACCAGACAGATGGGATGAATATATCCCAGCCGCCTTGTTCGCCTATCGGGAGGTTCCCCATGGGTCAACCGGGTTGCCACCAGCCACTCTATTATTCGGGAGGCCAATCAAGGGTCCCTTAGAAGCCTTATTGAGATGTTGGACAGAGGAGGAGACTTCCGAAGAGGTGGTATCTTCCTACAAATACGTCGAGGAGTTAAAGAAGAAACTCCAGACAGGTTGGGCTTTGGCGGCTCAGAATCTGAGAGCGGCCAGAAAGAGACACGCGGCCTACTACAATAGAAGGACGAAAGATAGGTCTCTGAAGGTGGGGGATCGGGTTCTGTTGTTACTTCCAGTAGGTTCCAATAAACTCGAGATTGGTTGGCAGGGGCCTTTCCCGGTGGAAAGGGTTGTGTCCCGTACCAATTATGCTATCCGGATCAGGGGGAAATCTAAAATCTTCCACATTAACCTCCTGAAAAAATATGAGGAACGATCCGATGGTACTTCTCTCCCAATCATGACTATGGCGGTCGCGATGGAAACTGAATCGGGCGAAGACGCGGATAGGGAGTATCCTTTACACCCTGGGGAAACCTATAAGGATGTACATATAAATCCTGATCTGTCGGCTGAAGAAACAGAATGTAGAGAAGGTCAGACTCGCACCCCGTCCTAAATCCAAAAAGGATGTTAGGTCTTTCTTGTCTCTGTGTGGGTTTTACCAGAAATTTATTCCGAAGTTCAACGAAATTGGGGCACCGTTAACCAAAACCCTGAAGAAAGGATCGCCAGATCCTATAGTCTGGACCCCGAGCTGTGAAGAGGCTTATGGGAAGCTGAAACAGGCTTTGGTGGATAGGCCAGTCCTGCAACTCCCAAATTTGGAGAAAACGTTTGTTCTAAGAACCGACGCGAGTAACATAGGGATTGGAGCAACTCTGTTGCAGGAAGGGCGAGATGATCCTACTGTGCTATGTCCGGTGGCATATGCCAGTAGAAAACTGTTACCCGCGGAACGGAATTACTCCACCGTCGAATGGGAATGTCTGGCTCTAGTGTGGGCGGTACAGAAATTTCAACCTTATCTGTATGGAGTACCGTTCAAAGTGCAGTCCGACCATCAACCTCTGACGTTTTTGGCAACTTCTAAGAAACTGAACGCAAGGTTAATGAGATGGTCATTGCTCTTACAACCGTATCAGTTCACGGTCGAATACATCCCCGGAGGGGAGAATGTGGGAGCGGATTTTATGTCACGGCATCCTATGGTCGAAGGTGAGGGGGAGGTAATTCGAACAGAAACTCTGGCAGTTGAAAGTTCGTAGGGTTCGACTTTCTTAAGAGGGGGCCTATGTAGCGAAACCCCAGTGGCCCATGTCCTCATACCTATCCGCTCAATTCCTTCGGAGTGGGATTCTCTGGAGTACTTTCATAACCCGAGCATTTGACACGAATACTTTGAAATCTATCTGTTCTTCGGGAAAACCCAATAGCGCGCCTTGCACCAAATATGACCTAGGGTAATGGTTTGGGCGTGAAAAGTCCGTTGTCAACCTTGTCGGTTGTGGTCGGCACAATGTATTAAAGTTTTAAAGAATTTTACAGATAAAGTGCCGCATCCTACGGCTGGGATATGAAAGGTAATTTTAGATTAATAGGTCCTGCCAGATCTGGGCATATTAAGCTTGGTCGTCTCAAATAATTAGACGATTTGTGAAACGGCAGTCTTGCCAATTTGGCTAAGCGTCTAGATCTGGGCATGGCGGGGGAACAAATCGGGGCAATATCTTTTCCCAGATGATGTCGCATATTCTTGGCGGCGGATAAGGGGGGTGGGGGGCTATCTTTCTTCCTATGGCTTTACCTCTGTTTAGTGTCATCTTTCATTTGAATATAAACATTCTATAGCTATGGCATGTCGAGGGGAAAGGCTCCGTGGGGACCGGTTCCACCCATCTGAGTTATATCTTCTTGAGCCAGAAGAGGCGATCCACTGTGCTATCTCTTTCGTCTTTCGGCTGATGGGGGGGGGGGGGGGGCAGGTGGACCGGGTGGTTCCTGGTCGATAGGAGGATGTTGGGAGTATAAATGGACTTCCCTGTCTCCCTGAGAGAACCTGAACTCATCTGAATATATGGGTTATGTGAGACACGGCCGATACATTGCGGTGACAGCTCAGACAAGAGCGGCGGCCGGACAGGGTAGTTTCCTCTTTCCTGTTCTTGCTAGGGATGGGGGAGGGAGATGCACTGCGGTCCATACAGACCCACTATTATGATATTAGTTAAGAGTAGGAAACATACATAATTACGCACACTACTCCACAATAGCTTTGTCGTGAGAAAGGCAAGGTTTGCAAGTGAGAGGGAAGCCTGAGAAGGTATGTGCCCAATATTAATAAAGGCATGGTATGAGTGTGGAGAGGAGTGTGGTATGAAGACAATTGAATACTAGGTAATTGTATGGATTTTATGTATGGCAACCGACATGCTGAGACCATTGGAATCTCCATGCCGGCTGTATCTGAAGTTTACACCAGAGGCTCTCAAAATTGTTTTAACTTTACAGGATCCTTCTTTTGACGGCGAATATAGCCGGAAGTTTCGACAGAGCATCGACATAGAACATTATGTTTACTATGAAGACCCTGCTGCTGTTGGGCTATACCAGATAGAACCACGGCGGGCCCGAACGAATACTTTCAGACACCTCGGCAGGCGTTTCGTTGAGCTGGGATCGAGTATGTTTGCATTTTGGGCTAGATCCCGCCTAAGTCACGGACACACCTGTACATATATCCTATTTATTCTCCTTGAGTATTTCCCCACCAAAATTGTGCCCCGTGATCCCAGGGCACTTTCCCTAACCATTGGACACACTACATTCGTGTAGGACACGGAAACTTGGAATCCTGGATTTATGGAACCCTGTTGTTCGAACAACCTACGCGGGAAATAAAGACCAGTGAACTTGCCATGAGGTGGTGGTGAATTCATGGGACAATATGGAAAACGATGAGCTAGGAGATTTATATTTGTGTTAATATTGTATGGACTAGTTTTCTCTCTAGATTGTGTGTAGATGTTTATGAGTTAATTGTCAGATATTTTTTTTTCTGTGCTGTTATGTATTGAGTTATTAAATTTACAATTACAAATATGTTGAAGAACGTCATGTTGTATGCGTGTCAGCCAGAACGACCCTGCAGGAAATAGGTCCTGAGGTCGAATAGAGAGTGACAGTGAGTCCGGGGGAAACGGAGGAGGGTTGGCAGGGAAAGACCTATTTAAAGCCGGGGCTATGAAATATACATGAGAAAATTGAGACATAGTTATTTGGGACCCTCCACATAGCTTGTTACAATTTCTGGGGGCACGTCGCGGGATATTTTAAATCCTGGTGGAGCTCTGACTGATATAGGGATAGGGGACAGATATTCTGGTCTAATATCAATAGGTTCTGCTTACCGTACCTGGCTATTGTCTATACTCTTCCTGACACAGACTGACGACATACGAAGTGTTGTGGTCGTGTATTATATCCATTTGTCCATTACCTATTCACTTACCCTCTGAGTTAAGATGGCATCCGCGAAATTTAATGTGGCTGAAGTGCAGGCTACAGGGCGTGAGATAGGCTATGAAGGGGCTGAGTTACAGAAATATGTTCAAGAAGTGGAGAGAGATTTTCGACAAGCTGAGCGCGAAGCTAAGAAAATTGAGGCAGAGCGCGAAGCTAAGAAATTCGAGGCAGAGCGCGAAGCTAAGAAAATTGAGGCAGAGCGCGAAGCTAAGAAATTCGAGGCAGAGCGCGAAGCTAAGAAAATCGAGGCAGAGCGCGAAGCAAAGAAAATTGAGGCTGAGGCTAGGAAGATGGAGGCCGAGCAGGCAGCCAGAAACCATGAGTTCCGTATGAGGGAGTTGGAGCTGAAAGCTCAAACTGCTAAGGAAAGCGAGGGTGCAGTTGGAGGCGCAGTTCTCCCTGACTCAACAACTTCTAGTGGCGGTCCATACCAGGCAATGAAGTTCCCATTGCTCCCGTTCGATGAACACAAAGATAAGATCGACCAGTATCTTCACAGATTTCAGTCGATGGCTTTGGCTATGGGATTGGAACGTGGGAAATGGAACTTGAAACTCTCACAGGGCCTGAGGGGGACCGCGTATGAGGTCTATTCAAGGTTGCCACCTGGTATGGAGAATGACTATGAGGCCCTGGAAAAGGCATTATTGAAAAGGTTCCAGATGACAGCCCATACTTACCGACAACAGTTCAGAAAGTCGAGGAGAGAGCCAGGAGAGATGTTCTCAGCATACAGTGTTAGACTTAAGTCTTACCTTTTGAAATGGATGTCATTAGCAGGATTTGCCAACGACTATGAAAGTTTAGAAGAATTAGTGGTCGTGGACCAAATGAAGAGGATGATGCCTAAGCAATTGCAAATCTTCTTGGTTGAAAATGGGACAGAAAGGTTAGACGTAGTCAACGCATTGGCGGAAAGGTATGTGCTAGCTCATGGGGATAATGGGGAACTGGCACAACCCAATCTCCGATCACCAGACACTGGGTCTGGAAAGAAGAAGAACCCCAAACCCACTCACACCAAAAAGGAGGATCCTTTCGAAAAAGTTCCCATTAAGAAACCCTCTGGTAAGAGTCCACCTGGATCTCCCAAAAGAAAGTGGAGTGAAAAGTGGTGCGCCTTCTGCAAATCTCCCACACACAATACGGCCGATTGCAGGCGCAAACAGAAAGACTCTCACTATGCTGCCTGTCTTGTAGAAACCGGGGAGGGGTCTAACAAGGAGGTAGAAGGGAGGGATCCTGGGAACAAAGATTCAGAAAAACCACCAGTAGTAGAGACGGTTCTTGTGAACGGACAACCAGTCGAGTGTCTCTATGACACAGGTCTTCAGTTTGAGGCCGTAATTTCATCACACTTAGTGAGCTCAGAGCAGCTAACCGGGGAATCCATTGAGATTCAAACGGCGACAAAGAGTGCGGTAGCGATGTCTCTTCCAATTGCGAAGGTGGACATCAAATCAAAATATGTTACCGGCACTATTCAGGCAGCCGTTCTGATCGATCCTATCTTCTCGATGATCTTGGGTTGCCGCTACGTCTTCCTAGGGATCCCAAACGAACCCATGTACGTAGGGGCGATGCAAACCAGATCTCAATCGGAGGAGGAGCAGACGCCGGCCTTGATCGTGAATCCCTTGCCTGGGGAGTTACGAGCTGCTCAAAGCCAGGATGCTACTTTGCAACCTTGCTTCAACCAGTTGCCAAAAAGTGCTGACCCACCAAGACGGGGTCAGTATTATATGAAGAATCGGTTACTGTACCGGAGAGCCGGAGTGGAGGAACGCCAGCATGGACAGCTGGTAGTTCCTAAGGCTTATCGGGAACAGCTTCTTCATATGGGACACACCATTTCTTTCAGTGGACATATGGGTGTCGGGGCAACACTTCAGCGCATTTCCTGCCATTACTACTGGCCAGGGATGACTGGAGATGTGCGTAGGTACGTCAAGTCGTGCCCAGAGTGCCAGCGTGTGGCACCAAAACACTGGACGGCTCCGGTAGTCTTGGGTGATATGCCCATTATGAACTCTCCTTTCGAGAGAGTTGCCATCGATCTGGTTGGTCCTCTTCCTCGGACTAGGAAGAGGAATATGTATATTCTGACGATGGTGGATTGCTGTTCCATGTGGGGCGAGGCGATACCGTTGGCCACCATCGACTCTAAGCGAGTGGCTGATGCACTGATGGAGACTTTTACTCGGTTGGGATTTCCAAACCAGATCCTAACGGACAATGGGTCTCAGTTTTGTGGTAAGCTGATGGAGGAAGTCTTTCGTATCTTCCAGACTAACCACATTCACACAAGCCCATACCACCCTCAGTCTAATGGGCAAGTAGAGAGGTTTAATGGTACCTTGATGACCATGCTTAGGAAGCTGGCTCAAGAGAAACCAGACAGATGGGATGAATATATCCCAGCCGCCTTGTTCGCCTATCGGGAGGTTCCCCATGGGTCAACCGGGTTGCCACCAGCCACTCTATTATTCGGGAGGCCAATCAAGGGTCCCTTAGAAGCCTTATTGAGATGTTGGACAGAGGAGGAGACTTCCGAAGAGGTGGTATCTTCCTACAAATACGTCGAGGAGTTAAAGAAGAAACTCCAGACAGGTTGGGCTTTGGCGGCTCAGAATCTGAGAGCGGCCAGAAAGAGACACGCGGCCTACTACAATAGAAGGACGAAAGATAGGTCTCTGAAGGTGGGGGATCGGGTTCTGTTGTTACTTCCAGTAGGTTCCAATAAACTCGAGATTGGTTGGCAGGGGCCTTTCCCGGTGGAAAGGGTTGTGTCCCGTACCAATTATGCTATCCGGATCAGGGGGAAATCTAAAATCTTCCACATTAACCTCCTGAAAAAATATGAGGAACGATCCGATGGTACTTCTCTCCCAATCATGACTATGGCGGTCGCGATGGAAACTGAATCGGGCGAAGACGCGGATAGGGAGTATCCTTTACACCCTGGGGAAACCTATAAGGATGTACATATAAATCCTGATCTGTCGGCTGAAGAAACAGAATGTAGAGAAGGTCAGACTCGCACCCCGTCCTAAATCCAAAAAGGATGTTAGGTCTTTCTTGTCTCTGTGTGGGTTTTACCAGAAATTTATTCCGAAGTTCAACGAAATTGGGGCACCGTTAACCAAAACCCTGAAGAAAGGATCGCCAGATCCTATAGTCTGGACCCCGAGCTGTGAAGAGGCTTATGGGAAGCTGAAACAGGCTTTGGTGGATAGGCCAGTCCTGCAACTCCCAAATTTGGAGAAAACGTTTGTTCTAAGAACCGACGCGAGTAACATAGGGATTGGAGCAACTCTGTTGCAGGAAGGGCGAGATGATCCTACTGTGCTATGTCCGGTGGCATATGCCAGTAGAAAACTGTTACCCGCGGAACGGAATTACTCCACCGTCGAATGGGAATGTCTGGCTCTAGTGTGGGCGGTACAGAAATTTCAACCTTATCTGTATGGAGTACCGTTCAAAGTGCAGTCCGACCATCAACCTCTGACGTTTTTGGCAACTTCTAAGAAACTGAACGCAAGGTTAATGAGATGGTCATTGCTCTTACAACCGTATCAGTTCACGGTCGAATACATCCCCGGAGGGGAGAATGTGGGAGCGGATTTTATGTCACGGCATCCTATGGTCGAAGGTGAGGGGGAGGTAATTCGAACAGAAACTCTGGCAGTTGAAAGTTCGTAGGGTTCGACTTTCTTAAGAGGGGGCCTATGTAGCGAAACCCCAGTGGCCCATGTCCTCATACCTATCCGCTCAATTCCTTCGGAGTGGGATTCTCTGGAGTACTTTCATAACCCGAGCATTTGACACGAATACTTTGAAATCTATCTGTTCTTCGGGAAAACCCAATAGCGCGCCTTGCACCAAATATGACCTAGGGTAATGGTTTGGGCGTGAAAAGTCCGTTGTCAACCTTGTCGGTTGTGGTCGGCACAATGTATTAAAGTTTTAAAGAATTTTACAGATAAAGTGCCGCATCCTACGGCTGGGATATGAAAGGTAATTTTAGATTAATAGGTCCTGCCAGATCTGGGCATATTAAGTTTGGTCGTCTCAAATAATTAGACGATTTGTGAAACGGCAGTCTTGCCAATTTGGCTAAGCGTCTAGATCTGGGCATGGCGGGGGAACAAATCGGGGCAATATCTTTTCCCAGATGATGTCGCATATTCTTGGCGGCGGATAAGGGGGGTGGGGGGCTATCTTTCTTCCTATGGCTTTACCTCTGTTTAGTGTCATCTTCCATTTGAATATAAACATTCTATAGCTATGGCATGTCGAGGGGAAGGGCTCCGTGGGGACCGGTTCCACCCATCTGAGTTATATCTTCTTGAGCCAGAAGAGGCGATCCACTGTGCTATCTCTTTCGTCTTTCGGCTGATGGGGGGGGGGGGGCAGGTGGACCGGGTGGTTCCTGGTCGATAGGAGGATGTTGGGAGTATAAATGGACTTCCCTGTCTCCCTGAGAGAACCTGAACTCATCTGAATATATGGGTTATGTGAGACACGGCCGATACATTGCGGTGACAGCTCAGACAAGAGCGGCGGCCGGACAGGGTAGTTTCCTCTTTCCTGTTCTTGCTAGGGATGGGGGAGGGAGATGCACTGCGGTCCATACAGACCCACTATTATGATATTAGTTAAGAGTAGGAAACATACATAATTACGCACACTACTCCACAATAGCTTTGTCGTGAGAAAGGCAAGGTTTGCAAGTGAGAGGGAAGCCTGAGAAGGTATGTGCCCAATATTAATAAAGGCATGGTATGAGTGTGGAGAGGAGTGTGGTATGAAGACAATTGAATACTAGGTAATTGTATGGATTTTATGTATGGCAACCGACATGCTGAGACCATTGGAATCTCCATGCCGGCTGTATCTGAAGTTTACACCAGAGGCTCTCAAAATTGTTTTAACTTTACAGGATCCTTCTTTTGACGGCGAATATAGCCGGAAGTTTCGACAGAGCATCGACATAGAACATTATGTTTACTATGAAGACCCTGCTGCTGTTGGGCTATACCAGATAGAACCACGGCGGGCCCGAACGAATACTTTCAGACACCTCGGCAGGCGTTTCGTTGAGCTGGGATCGAGTATGTTTGCATTTTGGGCTAGATCCCGCCTAAGTCACGGACACACCTGTACATATATCCTATTTATTCTCCTTGAGTATTTCCCCACCAAAATTGTGCCCCGTGATCCCAGGGCACTTTCCCTAACCATTGGACACACTACATTCGTGTAGGACACGGAAACTTGGAATCCTGGATTTATGGAACCCGGTTGTTCGAACAACCTACGCGGGAAATAAAGACCAGTGAACTTGCCATGAGGTGGTGGTGAATTCATGGGACAATATGGAAAACGATGAGCTAGGAGATTTATATTTGTGTTAATATTGTATGGACTAGTTTTCTCTCTAGATTGTGTGTAGATGTTTATGAGTTAATTGTCAGATATTTTTTTTTCTGTGCTGTTATGTATTGAGTTATTAAATTTACAATTACAAATATGTTGAAGAACGTCATGTTGTATGCGTGTCAGCCAGAACGACCCTGCAGGAAATAGGTCCTGAGGTCGAATAGAGAGTGACAGTGAGTCCGGGGGAAACGGAGGAGGGTTGGCAGGGAAAGACCTATTTAAAGCCAGGGCTATGAAATATACATGAGAAAATTGAGACATAGTTATTTGGGACCCTCCACATAGCTTGTTACAATTTCTGGGGGCACGTCGCGGGATATTTTAAATCCTGGTGGAGCTCTGACTGATATAGGGATAGGGGACAGATATTCTGGTCTAATATCAATAGGTTCTGCTTACCGTACCTGGCTATTGTCTATACTCTTCCTGACACAGACTGACGACATACGAAGTGTTGTGGTCGTGTATTATATCCATTTGTCCATTACCTATTCACTTACCCTCTGAGTTAAGATGGCATCCGCGAAATTTAATGTGGCTGAAGTGCAGGCTACAGGGCGTGAGATAGGCTATGAAGGGGCTGAGTTACAGAAATATGTTCAAGAAGTGGAGAGAGATTTTCGACAAGCTGAGCGCGAAGCTAAGAAAATTGAGGCAGAGCGCGAAGCTAAGAAATTCGAGGCAGAGCGCGAAGCTAAGAAAATTGAGGCAGAGCGCGAAGCTAAGAAATTCGAGGCAGAGCGCGAAGCTAAGAAAATCGAGGCAGAGCGCGAAGCAAAGAAAATTGAGGCTGAGGCTAGGAAGATGGAGGCCGAGCAGGCAGCCAGAAACCATGAGTTCCGTATGAGGGAGTTGGAGCTGAAAGCTCAAACTGCTAAGGAAAGCGAGGGTGCAGTTGGAGGCGCAGTTCTCCCTGACTCAACAACTTCTAGTGGCGGTCCATACCAGGCAATGAAGTTCCCATTGCTCCCGTTCGATGAACACAAAGATAAGATCGACCAGTATCTTCACAGATTTCAGTCGATGGCTTTGGCTATGGGATTGGAACGTGGGAAATGGAACTTGAAACTCTCACAGGGCCTGAGGGGGACCGCGTATGAGGTCTATTCAAGGTTGCCACCTGGTATGGAGAATGACTATGAGGCCCTGGAAAAGGCATTATTGAAAAGGTTCCAGATGACAGCCCATACTTACCGACAACAGTTCAGAAAGTCGAGGAGAGAGCCAGGAGAGATGTTCTCAGCATACAGTGTTAGACTTAAGTCTTACCTTTTGAAATGGATGTCATTAGCAGGATTTGCCAACGACTATGAAAGTTTAGAAGAATTAGTGGTCGTGGACCAAATGAAGAGGATGATGCCTAAGCAATTGCAAATCTTCTTGGTTGAAAATGGGACAGAAAGGTTAGACGTAGTCAACGCATTGGCGGAAAGGTATGTGCTAGCTCATGGGGATAATGGGGAACTGGCACAACCCAATCTCCGATCACCAGACACTGGGTCTGGAAAGAAGAAGAACCCCAAACCCACTCACACCAAAAAGGAGGATCCTTTCGAAAAAGTTCCCATTAAGAAACCCTCTGGTAAGAGTCCACCTGGATCTCCGAAAAGAAAGTGGAGTGAAAAGTGGTGCGCCTTCTGCAAATCTCCCACACACAATACGGCCGATTGCAGGCGCAAACAGAAAGACTCTCACTATGCTGCCTGTCTTGTAGAAACCGGGGAGGGGTCTAACAAGGAGGTAGAAGGGAGGGATCCTGGGAACAAAGATTCAGAAAAACCACCAGTAGTAGAGACGGTTCTTGTGAACGGACAACCAGTCGAGTGTCTCTATGACACAGGTCTTCAGTTTGAGGCCGTAATTTCATCACACTTAGTGAGCCCAGAGCAGCTAACCGGGGAATCCATTGAGATTCAAACGGCGACAAAGAGTGCGGTAGCGATGTCTCTTCCAATTGCGAAGGTGGACATCAAATCAAAATATGTTACCGGCACTATTCAGGCAGCCGTTCTGATCGATCCTATCTTCCCGATGATCTTGGGTTGCCGCTACGTCTTCCTAGGGATCCCAAACGAACCCATGTACGTAGGGGCGATGCAAACCAGATCTCAATCGGAGGAGGAGCAGACGCCGGCCTTGATCGTGAATCCCTTGCCTGGGGAGTTACGAGCTGCTCAAAGCCAGGATGCTACTTTGCAACCTTGCTTCAACCAGTTGCCAAAAAGTGCTGACCCACCAAGACGGGGTCAGTATTATATGAAGAATCGGTTACTGTACCGGAGAGCCGGAGTGGAGGAACGCCAGCATGGACAGCTGGTAGTTCCTAAGGCTTATCGGGAACAGCTTCTTCATATGGGACACACCATTTCTTTCAGTGGACATATGGGTGTCGGGGCAACACTTCAGCGCATTTCCTGCCATTACTACTGGCCAGGGATGACTGGAGATGTGCGTAGGTACGTCAAGTCGTGCCCAGAGTGCCAGCGTGTGGCACCAAAACACTGGACGGCTCCGGTAGTCTTGGGTGATATGCCCATTATGAACTCTCCTTTCGAGAGAGTTGCCATCGATCTGGTTGGTCCTCATCCTCGGACTAGGAAGAGGAATATGTATATTCTGACGATGGTGGATTGCTGTTCCATGTGGGGCGAGGCGATACCGTTGGCCACCATCGACTCTAAGCGAGTGGCTGATGCACTGATGGAGACTTTTACTCGGTTGGGATTTCCAAACCAGATCCTAACGGACAATGGGTCTCAGTTTTGTGGTAAGCTGATGGAGGAAGTCTTTCGTATCTTCCAGACTAACCACATTCACACAAGCCCATACCACCCTCAGTCTAATGGGCAAGTAGAGAGGTTTAATGGTACCTTGATGACCATGCTTAGGAAGCTGGCTCAAGAGAAACCAGACAGATGGGATGAATATATCCCAGCCGCCTTGTTCGCCTATCGGGAGGTTCCCCATGGGTCAACCGGGTTGCCACCAGCCACTCTATTATTCGGGAGGCCAATCAAGGGTCCCTTAGAAGCCTTATTGAGATGTTGGACAGAGGAGGAGACTTCCGAAGAGGTGGTATCTTCCTACAAATACGTCGAGGAGTTAAAGAAGAAACTCCAGACAGGTTGGGCTTTGGCGGCTCAGAATCTGAGAGCGGCCAGAAAGAGACACGCGGCCTACTACAATAGAAGGACGAAAGATAGGTCTCTGAAGGTGGGGGATCGGGTTCTGTTGTTACTTCCAGTAGGTTCCAATAAACTCGAGATTGGTTGGCAGGGGCCTTTCCCGGTGGAAAGGGTTGTGTCCCGTACCAATTATGCTATCCGGATCAGGGGGAAATCTAAAATCTTCCACATTAACCTCCTGAAAAAATATGAGGAACGATCCGATGGTACTTCTCTCCCAATCATGACTATGGCGGTCGCGATGGAAACTGAATCGGGCGAAGACGCGGATAGGGAGTATCCTTTACACCCTGGGGAAACCTATAAGGATGTACATATAAATCCTGATCTGTCGGCTGAAGAAACAGAATGTAGAGAAGGTCAGACTCGCACCCCGTCCTAAATCCAAAAAGGATGTTAGGTCTTTCTTGTCTCTGTGTGGGTTTTACCAGAAATTTATTCCGAAGTTCAACGAAATTGGGGCACCGTTAACCAAAACCCTGAAGAAAGGATCGCCAGATCCTATAGTCTGGATCCCGAGCTGTGAAGAGGCTTATGGGAAGCTGAAACAGGCTTTGGTGGATAGGCCAGTCCTGCAACTCCCAAATTTGGAGAAAACGTTTGTTCTAAGAACCGACGCGAGTAACATAGGGATTGGAGCAACTCTGTTGCAGGAAGGGCGAGATGATCCTACTGTGCTATGTCCGGTGGCATATGCCAGTAGAAAACTGTTACCCGCGGAACGGAATTACTCCACCGTCGAATGGGAATGTCTGGCTCTAGTGTGGGCGGTACAGAAATTTCAACCTTATCTGTATGGAGTACCGTTCAAAGTGCAGTCCGACCATCAACCTCTGACGTTTTTGGCAACTTCTAAGAAACTGAACGCAAGGTTAATGAGATGGTCATTGCTCTTACAACCGTATCAGTTCACGGTCGAATACATCCCCGGAGGGGAGAATGTGGGAGCGGATTTTATGTCACGGCATCCTATGGTCGAAGGTGAGGGGGAGGTAATTCGAACAGAAACTCTGGCAGTTGAAAGTTCGTAGGGTTCGACTTTCTTAAGAGGGGGCCTATGTAGCGAAACCCCAGTGGCCCATGTCCTCATACCTATCCGCTCAATTCCTTCGGAGTGGGATTCTCTGGAGTACTTTCATAACCCGAGCATTTGACACGAATACTTTGAAATCTATCTGTTCTTCGGGAAAACCCAATAGCGCGCCTTGCACCAAATATGACCTAGGGTAATGGTTTGGGCGTGAAAAGTCCGTTGTCAACCTTGTCGGTTGTGGTCGGCACAATGTATTAAAGTTTTAAAGAATTTTACAGATAAAGTGCCGCATCCTACGGCTGGGATATGAAAGGTAATTTTAGATTAATAGGTCCTGCCAGATCTGGGCATATTAAGTTTGGTCGTCTCAAATAATTAGACGATTTGTGAAACGGCAGTCTTGCCAATTTGGCTAAGCGTCTAGATCTGGGCATGGCGGGGGAACAAATCGGGGCAATATCTTTTCCCAGATGATGTCGCATATTCTTGGCGGCGGATAAGGGGGGTGGGGGGCTATCTTTCTTCCTATGGCTTTACCTCTGTTTAGTGTCATCTTCCATTTGAATATAAACATTCTATAGCTATGGCATGTCGAGGGGAAGGGCTCCGTGGGGACCGGTTCCACCCATCTGAGTTATATCTTCTTGAGCCAGAAGAGGCGATCCACTGTGCTATCTCTTTCGTCTTTCGGCTGATGGGGGGAGGGGGGCAGGTGGACCGGGTGGTTCCTGGTCGATAGGAGGATGTTGGGAGTATAAATGGACTTCGCTGTCTCCCTGAGAGAACCTGAACTCATCTGAATATATGGGTTATGTGAGACACGGCCGATACATTGCGGTGACAGCTCAGACAAGAGCGGCGGCCGGACAGGGTAGTTTCCTCTTTCCTGTTCTTGCTAGGGATGGGGGAGGGAGATGCACTGCGGTCCATACAGACCCACTATTATGATATTAGTTAAGAGTAGGAAACATACATAATTACGCACACTACTCCACAATAGCTTTGTCGTGAGAAAGGCAAGGTTTGCAAGTGAGAGGGAAGCCTGAGAAGGTATGTGCCCAATATTAATAAAGGCATGGTATGAGTGTGGAGAGGAGTGTGGTATGAAGACAATTGAATACTAGGTAATTGTATGGATTTTATGTATGGCAACCGACATGCTGAGACCATTGGAATCTCCATGCCGGCTGTATCTGAAGTTTACACCAGAGGCTCTCAAAATTGTTTTAACTTTACAGGATCCTTCTTTTGACGGCGAATATAGCCGGAAGTTTCGACAGAGCATCGACATAGAACATTATGTTTACTATGAAGACCCTGCTGCTGTTGGGCTATACCAGATAGAACCACGGCGGGCCCGAACGAATACTTTCAGACACCTCGGCAGGCGTTTCGTTGAGCTGGGATCGAGTATGTTTGCATTTTGGGCTAGATCTCGCCTAAGTCACGGACACACCTGTACATATATCCTATTTATTCTCCTTGAGTATTTCCCCACCAAAATTGTGCCCCGTGATCCCAGGGCACTTTCCCTAACCATTGGACACACTACATTCGTGTAGGACACGGAAACTTGGAATCCTGGATTTATGGAACCCTGTTGTTCGAACAACCTACGCGGGAAATAAAGACCAGTGAACTTGCCATGAGGTGGTGGTGAATTCATGGGACAATATGGAAAACGATGAGCTAGGAGATTTATATTTGTGTTAATATTGTATGGACTAGTTTTCTCTCTAGATTGTGTGTAGATGTTTATGAGTTAATTGTCAGATATTTTTTTTTCTGTGCTGTTATGTATTGAGTTATTAAATTTACAATTACAAATATGTTGAAGAACGTCATGTTGTATGCGTGTCAGCCAGAACGACCCTGCAGGAAATAGGTCCTGAGGTCGAATAGAGAGTGACAGTGAGTCCGGGGGAAACGGAGGAGGGTTGGCAGGGAAAGACCTATTTAAAGCCAGGGCTATGAAATATACATGAGAAAATTGAGACATAGTTATTTGGGACCCTCCACATAGCTTGTTACAATTTCTGGGGGCACGTCGCGGGATATTTTAAATCCTGGTGGAGCTCTGACTGATATAGGGATAGGGGACAGATATTCTGGTCTAATATCAATAGGTTCTGCTTACCGTACCTGGCTATTGTCTATACTCTTCCTGACACAGACTGACGACATACGAAGTGTTGTGGTCGTGTATTATATCCATTTGTCCATTACCTATTCACTTACCCTCTGAGTTAAGATGGCATCCGCGAAATTTAATGTGGCTGAAGTGCAGGCTACAGGGCGTGAGATAGGCTATGAAGGGGCTGAGTTACAGAAATATGTTCAAGAAGTGGAGAGAGATTTTCGACAAGCTGAGCGCGAAGCTAAGAAAATTGAGGCAGAGCGCGAAGCTAAGAAATTCGAGGCAGAGCGCGAAGCTAAGAAAATTGAGGCAGAGCGCGAAGCTAAGAAATTCGAGGCAGAGCGCGAAGCTAAGAAAATCGAGGCAGAGCGCGAAGCAAAGAAAATTGAGGCTGAGGCTAGGAAGATGGAGGCCGAGCAGGCAGCCAGAAACCATGAGTTCCGTATGAGGGAGTTGGAGCTGAAAGCTCAAACTGCTAAGGAAAGCGAGGGTGCAGTTGGAGGCGCAGTTCTCCCTGACTCAACAACTTCTAGTGGCGGTCCATACCAGGCAATGAAGTTCCCATTGCTCCCGTTCGATGAACACAAAGATAAGATCGACCAGTATCTTCACAGATTTCAGTCGATGGCTTTGGCTATGGGATTGGAACGTGGGAAATGGAACTTGAAACTCTCACAGGGCCTGAGGGGGACCGCGTATGAGGTCTATTCAAGGTTGCCACCTGGTATGGAGAATGACTATGAGGCCCTGGAAAAGGCATTATTGAAAAGGTTCCAGATGACAGCCCATACTTACCGACAACAGTTCAGAAAGTCGAGGAGAGAGCCAGGAGAGATGTTCTCAGCATACAGTGTTAGACTTAAGTCTTACCTTTTGAAATGGATGTCATTAGCAGGATTTGCCAACGACTATGAAAGTTTAGAAGAATTAGTGGTCGTGGACCAAATGAAGAGGATGATGCCTAAGCAATTGCAAATCTTCTTGGTTGAAAATGGGACAGAAAGGTTAGACGTAGTCAACGCATTGGCGGAAAGGTATGTGCTAGCTCATGGGGATAATGGGGAACTGGCACAACCCAATCTCCGATCACCAGACACTGGGTCTGGAAAGAAGAAGAACCCCAAACCCACTCACACCAAAAAGGAGGATCCTTTCGAAAAAGTTCCCATTAAGAAACCCTCTGGTAAGAGTCCACCTGGATCTCCCAAAAGAAAGTGGAGTGAAAAGTGGTGCGCCTTCTGCAAATCTCCCACACACAATACGGCCGATTGCAGGCGCAAACAGAAAGACTCTCACTATGCTGCCTGTCTTGTAGAAACCGGGGAGGGGTCTAACAAGGAGGTAGAAGGGAGGGATCCTGGGAACAAAGATTCAGAAAAACCACCAGTAGTAGAGACGGTTCTTGTGAATGGACAACCAGTCGAGTGTCTCTATGACACAGGTCTTCAGTTTGAGGCCGTAATTTCATCACACTTAGTGAGCCCAGAGCAGCTAACCGGGGAATCCATTGAGATTCAAACGGCGACAAAGAGTGCGGTAGCGATGTCTCTTCCAATTGCGAAGGTGGACATCAAATCAAAATATGTTACCGGCACTATTCAGGCAGCCGTTCTGATCGATCCTATCTTCCCGATGATCTTGGGTTGCCGCTACGTCTTCCTAGGGATCCCAAACGAACCCATGTACGTAGGGGCGATGCAAACCAGATCTCAATCGGAGGAGGAGCAGACGCCGGCCTTGATCGTGAATCCCTTGCCTGGGGAGTTACGAGCTGCTCAAAGCCAGGATGCTACTTTGCAACCTTGCTTCAACCAGTTGCCAAAAAGTGCTGACCCACCAAGACGGGGTCAGTATTATATGAAGAATCGGTTACTGTACCGGAGAGCCGGAGTGGAGGAACGCCAGCATGGACAGCTGGTAGTTCCTAAGGCTTATCGGGAACAGCTTCTTCATATGGGACACACCATTTCTTTCAGTGGACATATGGGTGTCGGGGCAACACTTCAGCGCATTTCCTGCCATTACTACTGGCCAGGGATGACTGGAGATGTGCGTAGGTACGTCAAGTCGTGCCCAGAGTGCCAGCGTGTGGCACCAAAACACTGGACGGCTCCGGTAGTCTTGGGTGATATGCCCATTATGAACTCTCCTTTCGAGAGAGTTGCCATCGATCTGGTTGGTCCTCTTCCTCGGACTAGGAAGAGGAATATGTATATTCTGACGATGGTGGATTGCTGTTCCATGTGGGGCGAGGCGATACCGTTGGCCACCATCGACTCTAAGCGAGTGGCTGATGCACTGATGGAGACTTTTACTCGGTTGGGATTTCCAAACCAGATCCTAACGGACAATGGGTCTCAGTTTTGTGGTAAGCTGATGGAGGAAGTCTTTCGTATCTTCCAGACTAACCACATTCACACAAGCCCATACCACCCTCAGTCTAATGGGCAAGTAGAGAGGTTTAATGGTACCTTGATGACCATGCTTAGGAAGCTGGCTCAAGAGAAACCAGACAGATGGGATGAATATATCCCAGCCGCCTTGTTCGCCTATCGGGAGGTTCCCCATGGGTCAACCGGGTTGCCACCAGCCACTCTATTATTCGGGAGGCCAATCAAGGGTCCCTTAGAAGCCTTATTGAGATGTTGGACAGAGGAGGAGACTTCCGAAGAGGTGGTATCTTCCTACAAATACGTCGAGGAGTTAAAGAAGAAACTCCAGACAGGTTGGGCTTTGGCGGCTCAGAATCTGAGAGCGGCCAGAAAGAGACACGCGGCCTACTACAATAGAAGGACGAAAGATAGGTCTCTGAAGGTGGGGGATCGGGTTCTGTTGTTACTTCCAGTAGGTTCCAATAAACTCGAGATTGGTTGGCAGGGGCCTTTCCCGGTGGAAAGGGTTGTGTCCCGTACCAATTATGCTATCCGGATCAGGGGGAAATCTAAAATCTTCCACATTAACCTCCTCAAAAAATATGAGGAACGATCCGATGGTACTTCTCTCCCAATCATGACTATGGCGGTCGCGATGGAAACTGAATCGGGCGAAGACGCGGATAGGGAGTATCCTTTACACCCTGGGGAAACCTATAAGGATGTACATATAAATCCTGATCTGTCGGCTGAAGAAACAGAATGTAGAGAAGGTCAGACTCGCACCCCGTCCTAAATCCAAAAAGGATGTTAGGTCTTTCTTGTCTCTGTGTGGGTTTTACCAGAAATTTATTCCGAAGTTCAACGAAATTGGGGCACCGTTAACCAAAACCCTGAAGAAAGGATCGCCAGATCCTATAGTCTGGACCCCGAGCTGTGAAGAGGCTTATGGGAAGCTGAAACAGGCTTTGGTGGATAGGCCAGTCCTGCAACTCCCAAATTTGGAGAAAACGTTTGTTCTAAGAACCGACGCGAGTAACATAGGGATTGGAGCAACTCTGTTGCAGGAAGGGCGAGATGATCCTACTGTGCTATGTCCGGTGGCATATGCCAGTAGAAAACTGTTACCCGCGGAACGGAATTACTCCACCGTCGAATGGGAATGTCTGGCTCTAGTGTGGGCGGTACAGAAATTTCAACCTTATCTGTATGGAGTACCGTTCAAAGTGCAGTCCGACCATCAACCTCTGACGTTTTTGGCAACTTCTAAGAAACTGAACGCAAGGTTAATGAGATGGTCATTGCTCTTACAACCGTATCAGTTCACGGTCGAATACATCCCCGGAGGGGAGAATGTGGGAGCGGATTTTATGTCACGGCATCCTATGGTCGAAGGTGAGGGGGAGGTAATTCGAACAGAAACTCTGGCAGTTGAAAGTTCGTAGGGTTCGACTTTCTTAAGAGGGGGCCTATGTAGCGAAACCCCAGTGGCCCATGTCCTCATACCTATCCGCTCAATTCCTTCGGAGTGGGATTCTCTGGAGTACTTTCATAACCCGAGCATTTGACACGAATACTTTGAAATCTATCTGTTCTTCGGGAAAACCCAATAGCGCGCCTTGCACCAAATATGACCTAGGGTAATGGTTTGGGCGTGAAAAGTCCGTTGTCAACCTTGTCGGTTGTGGTCGGCACAATGTATTACAGTTTTAAAGAATTTTACAGATAAAGTGCCGCATCCTACGGCTGGGATATGAAAGGTAATTTTAGATTAATAGGTCCTGCCAGACCTGGGCATATTAAGCTTGGTCGTCTCAAATAATTAGACGATTTGTGAAACGGCAGTCTTGCCAATTTGGCTAAGCGTCTAGATCTGGGCATGGCGGGGGAACAAATCGGGGCAATATCTTTTCCCAGATGATGTCGCATATTCTTGGCGGCGGATAAGGGGGGTGGGGGGCTATCTTTCTTCCTATGGCTTTACCTCTGTTTAGTGTCATCTTTCATTTGAATATAAACATTCTATAGCTATGGCATGTCGAGGGGAAGGGCTCCGTGGGGACCGGTTCCACCCATCTGAGTTATATCTTCTTGAGCCAGAAGAGGCGATCCACTGTGCTATCTCTTTCGTCTTTCGGCTGATGGGGGGGGGGGGGCAGGTGGACCGGGTGGTTCCTGGTCGATAGGAGGATGTTGGGAGTATAAATGGACTTCCCTGTCTCCCTGAGAGAACCTGAACTCATCTGAATATATGGGTTATGTGAGACACGGCCGATACATTGCGGTGACAGCTCAGACAAGAGCGGCGGCCGGACAGGGTAGTTTCCTCTTTCCTGTTCTTGCTAGGGATGGGGGAGGGAGATGCACTGCGGTCCATACAGACCCACTATTATGATATTAGTTAAGAGTAGGAAACATACATAATTACGCACACTACTCCACAATAGCTTTGTCGTGAGAAAGGCAAGGTTTGCAAGTGAGAGGGAAGCCTGAGAAGGTATGTGCCCAATATTAATAAAGGCATGGTATGAGTGTGGAGAGGAGTGTGGTATGAAGACAATTGAATACTAGGTAATTGTATGGATTTTATGTATGGCAACCGACATGCTGAGACCATTGGAATCTCCATGCCGGCTGTATCTGAAGTTTACACCAGAGGCTCTCAAAATTGTTTTAACTTTACAGGATCCTTCTTTTGACGGCGAATATAGCCGGAAGTTTCGACAGAGCATCGACATAGAACATTATGTTTACTATGAAGACCCTGCTGCTGTTGGGCTATACCAGATAGAACCACGGCGGGCCCGAACGAATACTTTCAGACACCTCGGCAGGCGTTTCGTTGAGCTGGGATCGAGTATGTTTGCATTTTGGGCTAGATCCCGCCTAAGTCACGGACACACCTGTACATATATCCTATTTATTCTCCTTGAGTATTTCCCCACCAAAATTGTGCCCCGTGATCCCAGGGCACTTTCCCTAACCATTGGACACACTACATTCGTGTAGGACACGGAAACTTGGAATCCTGGATTTATGGAACCCTGTTGTTCGAACAACCTACGCGGGAAATAAAGACCAGTGAACTTGCCATGAGGTGGTGGTGAATTCATGGGACAATATGGAAAACGATGAGCTAGGAGATTTATATTTGTGTTAATATTGTATGGACTAGTTTTCTCTCTAGATTGTGTGTAGATGTTTATGAGTTAATTGTCAGATATTTTTTTTTCTGTGCTGTTATGTATTGAGTTATTAAATTTACAATTACAAATATGTTGAAGAACGTCATGTTGTATGCGTGTCAGCCAGAACGACCCTGCAGGAAATAGGTCCTGAGGTCGAATAGAGAGTGACAGTGAGTCCGGGGGAAACGGAGGAGGGTTGGCAGGGAAAGACCTATTTAAAGCCAGGGCTATGAAATATACATGAGAAAATTGAGACATAGTTATTTGGGACCCTCCACATAGCTTGTTACAATGGGCAACACATAATCTCTTTATTTTAGCCCAGGCTTTGTGCTATGGAGAGGCAATAACTCCATCCCTGGTCTTAACTGGTCTCGGAATCAACGCGAGAGGCAACTGTTACGGGTTATAAGTCCCTGTTAGTTGGCGTAAACATGAGGCACCACGCGTTGCCTCTGACGGTGGGAGACACCTACAGGTGTCACTGATCAGCTACCGCCCGCCTCAAGCTGGGCAGCCCCCGACCAATTGGGTGCTGATCCGCCACAGCCTGACGGCTTCAATTCGTGCTTGGGGCTAGGACAAAATCTGAATCGCAGGCTGTAAAACCAATGCACCAGGTACAGAAAAAAGGCAACACGGTGTGGGCTTTGCAGTGAAGGATTCGCTTGTGGTAATGATTGAAATTCCAGCAGGAGGAAATGAAAGACTATTATCCCTGCGCTTGGCAACCTCTTGTGGTTTTGCCACCATTATTACTGCATATGCACTAACACTCGATTCCTCTGATGATGTGAAGAATTCGTTCTATGAGGAGTTAGACTCCGTGATCAAGGCAGTTCCAAAATGTGACTACATTTATATGCTCGGTGATTTCAATGCTCGTGTGGGCAAGGACTCGAGTTCATGTCCAGTGTGCCTTGGAATATACAACATCGGTCGCATGAATGAAAATGGGCAAAGGCTGCTGGAGCATTGCACCAGTAATGACCTATGTATTACAAACTCCTTTTTTAAACCAAAAGAGATGCATAAGGTCACATGGAAACATCCAAGATCCGGCCATTGGCACCAGCTGGACTTCATCATCACACGGAGACAACAAATGAACCATATATCATTGACTCGAAGTTACCACAGTGCTGACTGTGATACGGATCATTCTTTGGTTGTTGCAAGGGTTAGACTGAGACCAAATAGAATCTACACAGCTAAGCACAAATCTACCCCAAGGATTAATATTATTAACACTCACGATCCTGAAAAGTGCTTTCAGTTTCAACAGCAACTTGAAGACTTCACTGATACACCAGAAAATTGTAAAGTAAATGAAAAGTGGGGTCAACTTAAGCAAACTCTTTATAAAACTGCCGTAGGGGTTTACGGCACTGTGGATCATAAGAGGCAAGACTGGTTTGCGGCAAACAGCGAGACTTTGCAGCCCTTGATTGATAAGAAGAAGAAAGCTCTCTTAAGAAACAAGGAAAGACCAACGCGTAACACTCTGAGTGATCTAAGGCAAGCTAGGAAGGATGTGCAAAAGGCTGCCTGGCAGTGTGCAAATGATTATTGGATCAAGTTATGTGAGTCCATTCAAATCGAAAGAGATAAGGAAAACATAAGAAGAATGTATGAAGGAATAAACAAAGCCTGTGGTCCAGTGGTCAAAAGAAGTGCACCATTGAAAACGTTGACTGGAGAAATCATCACTGATAAGAAACAGCAGATGGACCAGATGGGTAGAGCACTATTTGGAGCTTTACTCAAGTGAGACCAAACTAGCGGATGATGCCCTCAACGCCACAGAGGCTCTACCAACTCTTGACCACCTGGACACACTTCCCACCATAACAGAAGTTAAGTGTGCTATAAATGAACTTGCATCTGGCAAGGCTCCAGGTAAGGATGGGATTCCAATAGAGGTTATCAGGAGTGGGCAAGACACACTCACTCTACAGATCCACCAGCTAACAGAGCTATGCTGGCGAGCGAGAAGGACAAGTCCCACAGGATTTCAAAGATTCAAGCATCATAACACTGTACAAGAACAAGGGCGATCGGAGCGACTGCAACAACTATAGGGGTATCTCACTTCTGTGTATTTTTGGAAAAGTATTTGCCAGAATTGTTCTGCGCAGACTTCAAGTCCTACTAGATCAAGTCTACCTCGATTCACAGTGTGGCTTTCGACAGAACCGGTCTCTCATTGCGACAAATGCAAGAAAAATGCCGTGAACAGAATCAACCACTGTGTATTGCCTTCATCGACCTCACAAAGGCATTTGATGTGGTCAGTCACATGGACTGTTATGTTCAAGGCACTAAAGAAGATCGGTTGCCCAACGACTCTTTTGTCCATGGTGGAATCATTCTAGACAGGTATGAAGGGTATAATCACGTTTGATTGTACAACTTCAGAAGAGTTTGAAATCAAGAGTGGAGTTAAGCAAGGTTGTGTACTATTTGTATGTTTCCGTTTTTTTAATGGTCATATTATCTATTTGTATCTGGCCAGAGTTTTTAGCCATCTGAAGACAAAGGAAGAGAACCCATAATAAACTTTACACAACAGGTGTACGGAGAAGTGTCACGGGACAACACTAGAGGATCCAAGAAGTTACCAAGCACTAAAACGTGAGGTAATCCTAAAGTATCCAGACCGAGGTGCCCAAAACGTTTTAACAAGGTACGAAAGATGACTGCGACAGTACAATCCGAGCAGAAGACGGAAGAGATGATCCAACAGCTGATAGTAACAACTACTACTCCGTTTATAGAAGATCCATCCAGAACGGACCAGCTTTGTTTGAATGACATCACAACACATGTAATAGTACAGCTGTATACTTCCGAGTTTTTGCATATTATTAAAAGTATATAAATGTATGACGTTGTATTAAAATGTGATCTAAAATATTCCCATATACAGAATTGTATATGTTGATTTGTATAGGATGTAATCTCAGCATCATAACTTGATTGCTTCTTTACAAACCTGACTTTTTGTGCACATTTGTCAATAAGGATCAAATTATGACACTAAGAAATGAGTTTGCAATTGTAATTTATGTCTTGTAAACGACGATAAATTATTGTTCCTAAATTTTCTGTATAATAACCAGGGGACATTATTCTAAATTATTGGTGATATGTAAATATGTATTGTAACCATTAACATGTGTGCTTGATAAATAACATGTCAATGTAACATCGTTTAGATATGGACAGTATATTGCCAAAACTGTTGACCTTCATTAGAAACTCTAAACAGAGGTCTGATGGAGGAGTCATCTCAGAGGGAGATGCTCACGGCTTGACCTGATTATTTTAGTATTTTTGTTCTTGGTTGTGAGGTAGGGGCCAGTTTAGCCGATACCTACCGGACTAGCTGGGTCACAGCGAGGTAATGCCCATTAAATAGATTGTACTTGACTGTTGTACGTCATAGTGCAACATAAGTGGTGTATACATATTGTTGACTATTCACCTGTATATATTTATGATAATTGTTAATGTATAATGTTCGACTTTGACATGTTGAAGAACACCTAGAGATATATTATACATGTAAGGAAATCCTTTCATGAAAAAGGGGTGTGGAGAGTGTCAAGGTCTCACATCCGAGGTTGCGACGCGTTGTCTGTACCAACGCCAGACACCATAACAACACGCAACCCTGAGTAATGTTAGACACGGCAGAGAGAACGCGGCGTCTTTGCCGACGCTTGGATAAGCAGCCACGCACAGCAATTGAGTTCACCCCGTGAACCGTGCAGGGGACACCAGCTGACGTGTGCGTGTAAGCGTGTAGGACGCCAGAACTGGCAGACGGGCTGAGATCGTTGAAAGGACAGGTCGCAAGGGAATGCGAGTTGAGTTTGAATCTGCCTTGAGATCTAGCCTGTACGACAGTGGGAGACTGAGTCGAATGCTTGTATAGTGTAACTGTAAGTGAGATGTTTATTGCTTGCATGTATTATTATGTATTGTAGTGATCTTGTAGTAATCTTGTTCATGTTGAAATGATTACTATAGATTGTCAGTACGCGATGTTTGTGCGATAATTAATGCAACGTGTCAATAAAGCGTGTGAATAATACTTTCGGATATTCACTTCGTGTGATTTGATAGTTTGATATTACTTCACACTTGCCAGAAAACGAGCTACTTGTCTTGTGTTATGCAAGACTCTGACACGTACATGTCTATATTTGTCATGCATTATCTGTTTTTGTATATTGTTTACCAATATATCCCTCTCCGGACAAATACAATGGTGTTAGTTACCTAGTTAGTTAGTTAGCTAGTTAGTTAGTTAGCTAGTTAGTTAATTATGTAGCTAGATATTTAGTTACTTACTTTGTTACCTAGCTAGCTGGTTAGTTAGTAGTTAGTTTGTTAGTTAGCTGTACTGGAACTGTGCGTCATTTTGTCAACGCCGACCCATTCTTGAAAAACTACTCTACGGACACGATATTGTAGTCTTACAAGAAACACAGCTCGGCGACGGAACAGTCAGTGTTGCGGGGTTTCATGACTTCTTTAACAGACGTCACCTCGGACAGGCAATCTGGTCCGCGACAACATACTGGTGTCTGAGATCGATATTTCAGCCTGGAACAGTGAAGCCCTGCAAGTGCAGGCATTAAGAATAATGATGCCAGTGCAGCTTGTAATCGTGAACGTTTATGCGCGAAATGTGAAGGTCGATGTGCAACAATGGCAAAGTTTGTTCGATATGGATGAAAAGAATATCATCTAATGTGGGGACTTCAATGCCAGAGGCAGTCAATGTGGAATTGCTGCCCTAGTCTGTCTGAATGATAATGATAGAATAGCAACTCGACCAGGTGACTCTGACAGCGTCATTGACTTGGCTCTTGTGTCGCCCACCATCGCACGAAGGTGCCGGTGGGGCATACTGGGATACCACGACAGTGACCACTACCCTTGTATCGTCCTGATCGAGAAAGACAGGGCCAGGAGTCAAGGAAACAAGACAAATGCTTTCCCATACGACAACACTAGTCAAGATGCCATAAGCAAGATCAGAAGAAGAAAACTAACTTTCTCCCGCAGGAGACAAGAAAGATGGTTGCAGCCACCATGGTGGAATGGAGAGATCGAGAAGGCATGGCTGGGAAAGAGGCAGGCTGTCAAAGACTGGCAAAAAGCCAGCAAGGCTAACATGCCACAGGCTGAGTTGGCGGACCTGAAGACTGAGGTCCATAGGACGATGACTTTATTCAAATCCTGCGCCAAACAGGCCAAGGCCGAGAAATGAGACGAGTTCTGCAGGAAGGTGTGCTCCGAACGATTTCTCATGACATTCTGGCGCCTCCATAAGAGCATGAACGGCGCCGCACAACGTAGGGGTATTCCAGACTTTCAAGGTACAGACCTCACATTGAAAAAGTCGGATGCGGATAAAGGTAAGGCCCTTCTTGCACGCTACATAGAGCAGACACTAGAGCAGACGCTACATAGAGCAGAGTACACCGCCCCAGGCCCAGACGGCATCCGATATGGTGACCTACTGGTGATGTCAGATGATGACATGGAAGAACTGGCCAGAGAATTCAACACCAGTATCCAGAGGGGTCAGATCAAAGAGGAATGGCTACACAGCTACTTGCTGCCGCTGCCAAAACCGAACAAAGACCATTCCAAGATAAGCGGCTACAGAATCATTACG
Source organism: Cepaea hortensis (assembly GCA_963921405.1). NCBI lineage: Eukaryota > Metazoa > Mollusca > Gastropoda > Stylommatophora > Helicidae > Cepaea > Cepaea hortensis. The sequence goes on from OY992895.1 coordinate 8,102,848, forward strand.
ATACAGAACACTGCTGCCAAGCTAGTGGAGAAAATTGTAGCACACAGACTTGCTCGTGACTTGGAACATCGCGGCTGCTTCCCGCCCACACTTGGAGGATACAGATGTAACAAAGAGTCATGGCTGAATGCGGCAGTCTTTGCTCAAGATGTCTACGAAGGATTTCAGGTCAGAGAAGAGACATGTGCGGCCGCCATAGACTTAGAGGACGCATACAATAGAGTATCTTTCGAGCACTTGATGCAAACCCTTTCAGACTGAAATTGTCCCCTCACCTTGAACGATGGATAGCTGCAGTTCTGCTCCAAAGGAAGATGGTGCTAAGATGCTGGAGTTGGTCTTCTGAGCCGATAACGATATGTCCAGGATTGCCGCAGGGTTCACCACTGTCACCAGTACTATTCAACGCGTATACGGTGTCTATCACTGAACAACAGTTGGACGGGAGGGATAAGACTCTGTTATTTTCTGACGACATTCTCCTGTATCGACAGGGTCGAGATAGACAGGTGGTTGTCAATGATATGCATGGCGAACTAGATCGAATTTCCTCATGGTGTGCTGATGCCGGCGCCCTTGTCAACCCTGTAAAGGCATCTCCCTAAACAACCATATTGTGAACACAGACCTGCCGGCAGTATGAATGGATGGGAGCATTTTGAGTAGAACCCAGTCAATGACATATCTTGGCGTGAGGCTTGACCGTAGCCTGTCCTTCATAGATCATGTCGATTATGTCATAACGAAAGGTCGAAAAGGTTTGTCAGCAATGAGAGTCATGGCGACTGCCAATATCGAGCAAAGACTGCTAATACTTCTGTTCCAAGGACTGGTACTTTCACGTATCGAGTATGCCCTGGCCTAGAAGAAATCATTCCTGATTCAACGGGCAAGACGGCGTTTACCTGCAAAGCGTTGTGGAACGTAATGAGCACGGCAAGGCACGTAGAGCGCCCTGGTCATCCACTGTACCTGTATTCGTCTCCAGTCGTCTCGACTTGTCTTGCCACTGGACTCAGATGGACTCAGGCGAGAGAGTGAGGTCGACGAATTGCGCAACTCTTCCTCACTTTAATCCAAGTCATCGCGCAAGTCATTCTTCATCCAACGTCACATATCGTCAGCAGAGAAGGATTGTGGAAGATTATAGCAAAATATGGCTGTTTGTCCAAATAGTGCGGCTATTTCATGATGGCATGCAGGCAAGAGTACAGGAAAATGGCGAACTGTCTGAACCATTTCCTGTCACCAATGGAGTGAAGCAAGGATGTGTCCTGGCACCAACACTGTTCAGCCTCATGTTTTCAGCCATGCTGATGAATGCCTTCGAGAACAACGACATTGGAATAGACATCAACTACCGTATGGATGGAAAGTTATTCAATCTCAGAAGGCTGAAAGCTAAATCCAAAATTGACAGCGACACCGTCAGAGAGCTCCTGTTTGCTGATGATAGCGCTCTGTACGCCAACTCAGAGGCGGACATGCAACATAATGTTTCAGCTTTCTCACATGCCTGTGCCAACTTTGGGCTCAATATCAACTTGGAGAAGACTGTAGTTATGTACCAGCCAGCTCCAGGGAATAATCACACTGTGCCAAATATCAAAGTGAATGATCATAGACTAAGTGTTGTGGACAAATTCACCTATCTTGGCAGCACTGTGTCACAAGCTGCCACAATTGATGACGAAGTGAATGCAAGAATCTCCAAGGCCAGTGCGGCCTTTGGCAGACTGTACAAGAAAGTGTGGGACAGAACTGGAGTAAGCCTGCAAACAAAGCTAAAAGTCTACAAAGCAGTTGTATTATCCACACTGCTACATGCTTGTGAAACCTGGACTGTTTATCAGCGACACGCTAGGAAATTAAACCACTTCCACACAGTCTGTTTAAGGAAGCTACTGAAGATTAAATGGCAAGACAAGATTCCAGACACTGAAGTCCTAGAAAGAGCATCCATGCCCAGTATCCACACTCTACTGATGAAGAATCAGATTCGCTGGGCTGGTGACTTGACTCGCATGCCAGATCACAGGCTCCTTAAACGATTTTTTTACAGCGAACTGCGTTGTGGTAAACGCTCCCAAGGTGGCCAGAGGAAACGCTTTAAAGACACTCAAGACCGAAATTCGTGGCGTGCATCATTACGCAAGGGTGCAGTCATATGTGAGGCAACCAGGACTGCAAGAGCTGTGAAAAAAAGGCAGGACAGAAAAACCACTGCAGGAAACCCTCCTCCAGAAACGTCAAGCATTCCTTGCCCACATTGTCAAAGAACATTTCGAGCCAAAATAGGCCTTATCAGCCATCTTAGAACCCACGGCTCCATACCTTCAACCCCACTGGATGAAATGAATGGTCATCATCATTCTTGATGGACAAACAACACATGACCTGGCCATCCTCACTGTCAGCCCTACACAGTGTGGAAGACATGAAAAGGTACAAAACGAAGCCATGCGCATAATTTTGGGCTGCACTAGAGACACCATCTGTGTAGCAATGAGATACCTCCTTGACTTCCCGACAATGGAACACTGGATCAAGATCTGGAGAGCTCGTGCATACTTAAAAATAAGTGCAGATGAGCAGTACTCTCTGCATGATGCTATATTCAGAGAAAAGGGTAACAGGCTAAAGAGGGGCAAATGGTGGATGGGTCGGGCGGAAAATGTCGTCAAACAGGTCTGCAGTCTTACCAGTATCAACCCCGGTAAGGAATATATGCCGGTACCTCCAGCTTTTAAGTGCACTTTCTCCTGCATTATCACACTCGACAGACGGTGCAGAGAGCAGAACCCTGCCGCTGTCAATGCAGAGGTCAACGCGCTCATCTATGAACACTCAGATAGCCCCGAAGTGCTCTTCTATACAGATGAATCTGTTGTAAAGTAAAGCAGCAGAGAAGTGCGTGGGCATTTACAGCCCGTTCAGCGGGCCGAACCGTTCAAGAATCAAGTGGTGCCCACTTTATGACCACCAGCAGCATGACGATGGAGGTGATGGCAGTTACACAGGCTTTCATATGGCTGGAATCACAGCATTATACCAACGTGTGTATACTAAGTGACTCAATGAGCATGATTCAGAAGGTCGAAGCTGGAGCTGTACGCAGACAGTGGACTGAGTAGCTGCGGAAGTCTGTTGTCCGTAAAGTCACCTTCAACTTCGTCCCGGGACATGCAGGAGTCGAGGGAAATGAACGAGCTGATAAACTGGCTGGCTCTGCACCCCCTGCAGATGGCCAGCCCATGGATCGTGCCGATGTTATTAACGCCCTTAAAGATATGGCCAGAACAGAGGACTTTGACGTCAGTGGGTCCACATCGCTGTCCAGGATGAAAGACTTGGGAGTAAGAATCGGCACGGCCAAGCGCGAGAGGTACATTGGGAAAACGAGGTGCCTCGTCAACCAACACAGAACTGGCACTATTAGCCACCGGACGCTGATGCGTATGCTGGGGGGAGGATCTGAGCACCTATGGACCTGTCCGGAGCGCAATGAAGATACCCGAACTGATAAGTGATAACTGATTGTTAGTTAGTTAGCTAGTTAGTTCGTTCGTTAGCCAGTTAATTAACAGTTAGCTAGTTGGTTAGATGGATAATTAGTACACAAGAAGCAGCGGCTGTAGCAGGATATAGCAATATGGATTTCAAACAACTAGGTATATTTAGCTCCTGCGATCGATCTTTTCTGAGGATCTAAATATACATAATTGGTTGTAATTCATATAGATAGATAGTAAGCTAGTTATCTGCTTCCGCTTGAAGCGACTGACGGCTTCATTTCTGTGTTGGTTGACTGTTCTTCTTTGGCTACTCGCAGGGTAGCTTGACCCCGTCGGACTGGATGTCCTTGCAGTCTGGTCAAAGTTATAGAATAGCATCCTTCCCTTGACTCATTTACTCTTCCCTGAGAGAGTTCAGAATGCCAACCTGGCCCACTGCTCGTCAACTTCCTACAGCAGCCATTGCCGGCAAGCCTACCTGCCCATTTATTTCCTATGACATCAGCGTGTCCTGGCACAAACATGAAACAGATAAGTCTGTCTTAATGTCATGAGTGTGGGTTGGTCACGATTTCCATATGGTGATATATTCACCCATACACCGGACATTGTTCTACGCTTGACTTCTGTATGCATGCATTTTGGATATATTTATGCGTTCACGATGGACAAGTTACACGTTGTTTAGGCGTGTGCCAAAGCGTATTTGCGTGTAGGTAGAGAAGATGTTGACTGCACCACTCGCTTATACACTGAGAGCATACGTATAGAATGGTGTTTGTCCATCAAGAATGATAGTGACCATTTATTTCATCCAGTGGGGTTGAAAGTTTGGAGCCGTGTGTTCTAAGATGGCAGAATGACTTGCGCAATGAATTGGATAAAAGTTAGGAAGAGTTGCAAAATTCTTCAACCACAATATCTCACCTGAGTTCATCTGAATCCAGTGGCAAGACAAGTCAAGACGATTGGAGACGATTACAGGTGCAATGGATGTCCAGGCCGCTCTACGTGCCTTGCCGTTCTCATTGCGTTTCACAACGCTTTGCAGGTAAACGCCGTCTCACCCGTTGAATCATCAATGATTTCATCCTCGCAGTCTGCCGAATCCTGTCTTCACATGCTGGGTTATGTATAGAGTAGTCTGCGTGACTTGTGTGAGGTGTTTCCTCTATTCAGTACTCGATGTAACAGCTGTGTGACATTGATTTCGTAGCCACATCTTTTTATGACTTACGTGAATGCCTTTAAGCTGGTTGAAAGACGTCCTCTCTACACAGCATTTCACATCATTCCTTAACTATAGCACCACAATATCTGAAGACAACTGAACACCTCAGGAAATAACAGAAGTCCGGCACAGTTTTATATCATTTTATTTCCATTATCTGCTATTCAAATTTATCACTTTCACCGTTATTAATTTTTACTATTACAAGTAAAATTTTGGAAATAATTATTGTATTAAACTCAACTCAGCATGCCGTAACTCAACATGTGTCGAGCTGGCCATTTGAATACACAACGGGCTCACATACGATCTGTCAATCCGAACAGATCATACCCGAATGGTCGCGATGAAGTCCCAGGACTAGACTTGTCCTATATTCCCGGGTGTCTCCAAGCAATATTACATCTAACTGAGCTACAGGCAATATTACATCTACCTGAGCTAATTATAACTACCATGTCAACATTAGTTTTAGTGAGGCATGTATTATTGAATATTGCACATTTTCCATGAGTTTATAACGTATATTGTTTCTGTGGTTGTCGTCGTTGAACGAATGTTAGATTCGTAAGTGATGTATGAATGAAGTAATGCACGAGCGCAGAGACACAAGAAGAGAAGAATGTCGGCCGAGCTTGTGTATCCATGTATGATCACTTTGAAAAAAATAAGTTCTTTCGTTCTTTCGTTCGGTTCCCTCTTGGTTTTACATGTTTCACGGGACCCCACATGTTTCACGGGACCCCACATTTTTCGCGGGACCCCACATGTTAAATGGGACCCCACAAGTTTCACGGGACCCCACATGTTTCACGGGACCACACATGTGTCACGGGAACCCACATGTTTCACGGGACCCCGCATGTTTCACAGGACCCCACATGTGTCACGAGACGCCACGTGTTTCACGAGACCCCACGTGTTTCACGGGACCCCACATGCTGCACGGGACCCCACATGTTTCACAGGATCACACATTTAAACCCAGAGTCACGCTTGTGTGTTGTCTTCTACCAAAGACCCCCAAAAGCCATGGTACTAAACTTTCCAGATTCAATCCATGCTTTCTGCCAGGCCATCTCGATCTTCTTAGCACGCTCATGGAGTCCGCTTGGGTGAAAGTCTGTGTCTCCAGCCATTGCCCTCTGGCCCAGCCCATCTCAATCTTCTCACAGAAGCAGAAGACATCAGTCTCTTATTTAAAATCCGGAAAGCTTTACTGTCTCAGAAAGTCAAGTGTGGGATAAGTGGAAAGTCTGTTCCAACGTCTCCAAACTGGAAGCAGAGTGCAAACTGACTGCAGGAGAAAGACCTCCGGAGTCATGACCCGGATGGGTCCCATCCCTAGAGAGTGTAGGGAAGATTTTTTTTTTCTCGCATATCCTTTACAGAACATCACTGTCAACATCAGCATCTTTCAGCTGATTGTGATTACTTGGCAAGATTACGCTCAGTAGGTTGCCATTGCTTTCTGAGCTACCTGCTCACATACTCTTAAGTTACCGACGCGGAGAGAACCGTTACCGATTCTCACGCAATATCACGTTACTCACGAGAGTATACGGGATTACGGAGAAAGTCGTGTAACACCTAGACCAGGGAGACCGGCGTTGGGAAGATAATAGATAATATGACCATTAAAAGAACGGAAACATACAAATACCTGGGTACAATCTTCAACTGCTCTAACATCGTAAGGGAAGAAATACAAACTAGAATCAACTCTGGAAATAAGATATACTATGCACTACAACATCTACTAAAATCAAAGGCGCTATCTCGTAACACCAAAATCACAATATACAAAACACTGATCAGACCAGTTGTGCTGTATGGCTCTGAAACCTGGAGTACAACGAAAGGAGACGAAGCCTTGTTACAAACCTTTGAGAACAAAATTTTAAGACGCATCTTTGGACCCATTAGGGATACACAAAGTGGAGAGTGGAAAAGAAGAAGTAACAAAGACATTTATGATCTGTTTAAGTCCCCGCTAATCACTGGTATCATGAAGGCTAATAGACTACAATGGCTGGGGCATATAGAAAGAATGGAAGATAATAGGGAAACAAAACTCGCTTACACTCAGGAAATAAATGACCGTAGACCCCGAGGTAGACCAAGAAGGCGGTGGAGAGATAATACATATACAGACCTACAAGCACTTGGAATCAACGACTGGCAAGAGAAGGTCCACCAGAGAGACGAATGGAGACGGATTGTATTTGCAGCAAAGAACCTCAATGGCTCGGAACGCTGAAGAAGAAGACGAAGAAGAAGAAGAACAGCGGTGTGTTCCATCCATTGACTATATCATCTTGTCCCATCAATATTGCACCGCTCCTTGATTTTAAACATCCAGTGATAGTTCGTGTTTTTCTGCCTATTATTGTATTTATTTGTTGATAGTGTTTCGTGAGCGTTGAGTTATGAGTGTAATATTAATGGCGTGGTTGAGTTGCGAAGCGAGCAATGTGTAAACTGAGACAGCATGAGAGCTATGTTTAAACTGAGACAGCGTGAGAGCTATGTTTAAGCTGAGACAGCGTGAGAGCTATGTTTAAACTGAGACAGCGTGAGAGCTATGTTATGCTACTATATTGATTTATTTCTTGTAAATGATGAATATCCTGTGATAATGATGTTGTACAAGTTGCGAGTTGCTAAGAGCGCAGCTTCTGTGAGTTTGCTCATACACGTGGGTTTGTAAATAAAACGTCTAAACTGTTGGTGCCGTGCGTGAAAGTGTCATTCTTGAATACATGTATGTGTTTCACCTCTGTCTTGAGATGCGAGCCAGAAGTATGTCTAATTGAGACCTTGACATGGAGTTTACGTGGGTGCTCGTCACGGTGATTTGAACAGCAAAGTGATATAGAGAGATTAGACGTGGGTTTCTTTTCCGGTTTTGAACCGTATGTATAAAGGAGTGAATTAACTTGCTCATACGGCTTTGAACTAGATGTAAAATACAGAGCGAACGTGATTGGAAACATATGTATAATAGTGAATGAATGTGATTGGAAACATATGTATAATAGTGAATGAATGTGATTGGAAACATATGTATAATAGTGAATGAACGTGATTGGAAACATATGTATAATAGTGAATGAACGTGATTGGAAACATATGTATTATAGTGAATGAACGTAGCGTGATATTCACTGTAATTTAACTGTATATAAAGTAGAGCATGAACAGGTGTCGCCCATGTCATTTTGAGTTGTACGCAGAAAAAGATTGAACGAAGGCAGCTCTTTGTTAGAAAGTTATCTCTGACGTTATTACTAATAGAGATAGAAAGAAGAGTGGTTGAAATCAAAAAAGTAAAATACATTTATATTATTCGACTGATCTACGACCACTGACAGCAGAAATTACACATCCATACACGACTGATTACATACAAACCTTTACACAGACAACCTGACCAGCACACACACACAACACCAGTTGCATCGAACACCTACTAATATTTTTCTCTCCCCAGCAACCAGATTGGTAGCCATATGTTAAAGCACACACAACACCAGTTGCATGGAACACCTACTAATATTTTTCTCTCCCCAGCAACCAGATTGGTAGCCATATGTTAAAGCACACACAACACCAGTTGCATGGAACACCTACTAATATTTTTCTCTCCCTAGCAACCAGATTGGTAGCCATATGTTAAAGCACACACAACACCAGTTGCATGGAACACCTACTAATATTTTTCTCTCCCTAGCAACCAGATTGGTAGCCATATGTTAAAGCACACACAACACCAGTTGCATGGAACACCTACTAATATTTTTCTCTCCCTAGCAACCAGATTGGTAGCCATATGTTAAAGCACACACAACACCAGTTGCATGGAACACCTACTAATATTTTTCTCTCCCTAGCAACCAGATTGGTAGCCATATGTTAAAGCACACACAACACCAGTTGCATGGAACACCTACTAATATTTTTCTCTCCCTAGCAACCAGATTGGTAGCCATATGTTAAAACACACACAACACCAGTTGCATGGAACACCTACTAATATTTTTCTCTCCCTAGCAACCAGATTGGTAGCCATATGTTAAAGCACACACAACATATGGATAGCATGGAACACCTACTAATATTTTTCTCTCCCTAGCAACCAGATGGGTAGCCATATGGTAAAGCACACACAACACCAGTAGCATGGAACACCTACTAATATTTTTCTCTCCCTAGCAACCAGATTGGTAGCCATATGTTAAAGCACACACAACACCAGTTGCATGGAACTCCTACTAATATTTTTCTCTCCCTAGCAACCAGATTGGTAGCCATATGTTAAAGCACACACAACACCAGTTGCATGGAACACCTACTAATATATTTCTCTCCCTAGCAACCAGATTGGTAGCCATATGTTAAAGCACACACAACACCAGCTGCATGGAACACCTACTAATATATATCTCTCCCTAGCAACCAGATTGGTAGCCATATGTTAAAGCACACACAACACCAGTTGCATGGAACACCTACTAATATTTTTCTCTCCCTAGCAACCATATTGGTAGCCATATGTTAAAGCACACACAACACCAGCTGCATGGAACACCTACTAATATTTTTCTCTCCCTAGCAACCAGATTGGTAGCCATATGTTAAAGCACACACAACACCAGCTGCATGGAACACCTACTAATATATTTCTCTCCCTAGCAACCAGATTGGCAGCCATATGTTAAAGCACACACAACACCAGTTGCATGGAACACCTACTAATATTTTTGTCTCCCTAGCAACCAGATTGGTAGCCATATGTTAAAGCACACACAACACCAGTTGCATGGAACACCTACTAATATTTTTCTCTCCCTAGCAACCAGATTGGTAGCCATATGTTAAAGCACACACAACACCAGCTGCATGGAACACCTACTAATATTTTTCTCTCCCTAGCAACCAGATTGGTAGCCATATGTTAAAGCACACACAACACCAGCTGCATGGAACACCTACTAATATATTTCTCTCCCTAGCAACCAGATTGGCAGCCATATGTTAAAGCACACACAACACCAGTTGCATGGAACACCTACTAATATTTTTGTCTCCCTAGCAACCAGATTGGTAGCCATATGTTAAAGCACACACAACACCAGTTGCATGGAACACCTACTAATATTTTTCTCTCCCTAGCAACCAGATTGGTAGCCATATGTTAAAGCACACACAACACCAGTTGCATGGAACACCTACTAATATTTTTCTCTCCCTAGCAACCAGATTGGTAGCCATATGTTAAAGCACACACAACACCAGTTGCATGGAGCACCTACTAATATTTTTCTCTCCCTAGCAACCAGATTGGTAGCCATATGTTAAAGCACACACAACACCAGTTGCATGGAACACCTACTAATATTTCTCTCTCCCTAGCAACCAGATTGGTAGCCATATGTTAAAGCACACACAACACCAGTTGCATGGAACACCTACTAATATTTTTCTCTCCCTAGCAACCAGATTGGTAGCCATATGTTAAAGCACACACAACATATGGATAGCATGGAACACCTACTAATATTTTTCTCTCCCTAGCAACCAGATTGGTATCCATATGTTAAAGCACACACAACATATGGATAGCATGGAACACCTACTAATATTTTTCTCTCCCTAGCAACCAGATTGGTAGCCATATGGTAAAGCACACACAACACCAGTTGCATGGAACACCTACTAATACTTTTTCTCTCCCTAGCAACCAGAATGGTAGCCATATGTTAAAGCACACACAACACCAGCTGCATGGAACACCTACTCATATTTTTCTCTCCCTAGCAACCAGATTGGTAGCCATATGTTAAAGTACACACAACACCAGCTGCATGGAACACCTACTAATATATTTCTCTCCCTAGCAACCAGATTGGCAGCCATATGTTAAAGCACACACAACACCAGTTGCATGGAACACCTACTAATATTTTTCTCTCCCTAGCAACCAGATTGGTAGCCATATGTTAAAGCACACACAACACCAGCTGCATGGAACACCTACTAAAATTTTTCTCTCCCTAGCAACCAGATTGGTAGCCATATGTTAAAGCACACACAACACCAGCTGCATGGAACACCTACTAATATATTTCTCTCCCTAGCAACCAGATTGGCAGCCATATGTTAAAGCACACACAACACCAGTTGCATGGAACACCTACTAATATTTTTCTCTCCCTAGCAACCAGATTGGTAGCCATATGTTAAAGCACACACAACACCAGTTGCATGGAACACCTACTAATATTTTTCTCTCCCTAGCAACCAGATTGGTAGCCATATGTTAAAGCACACACAACACCAGTTGCATGGAACACCTACTAATATTTTTCTCTCCCTAGCAACCAGATTGGTAGCCATATGTTAAAGCACACACAACACCAGTTGCATGGAACACCTACTAATATTTTTCTCTCCCTAGCAACCAGATTGGTAGCCATATGTTAAAGCACACACAACATATGGATAGCATGGAACACCTACTAATATTTTTCTCTCCCTAGCAACCAGATTGGTAGCCATATGGTAAAGCACACACAACACCAGTTGCATGGAACACCTACTAATATTTTTCTCTCCCTAGCAACCAGATTGGTAGCCATATGTTAAAGCACACACAACACCAGTTGCATGGAACACCTACTAATATTTTTCTCTCCCTAGCAACCAGATTGGTAGCCATATGTTAAAGTACACACAACACCAGTTGCATGGAACACCTACTAATATATTTCTCTCCCTAGCAACCAGATTGGTAGCCATATGTTAAAGCACACACAACACCAGTTGCATGGAACACCTACTAATATATTTCTCTCCCTAGCAACCAGATTGGTAGCCATATGTTAATGCACACACAACACCAGCTGCATGGAACACCTACTAATATTTTTCTCTCCCTAGCAACCAGATTGGTAGCCATATGTTAAAGTACACACAACACCAGCTGCATGGAACACCTACTAATATATTTCTCTCCCTAGCAACCAGATTGGCAGCCATATGTTAAAGCACACACAACACCAGTTGCATGGAACACTTACTAATATTTTCTCTCCCTAGCAACCAGATTGGTAGCCATATGTTAAAGCACACACAACACCAGCTGCATGGAACACCTACTAATATTTTTCTCTCCCTAGCAACCAGATTGGTAGCCATATGTTAAAGCACACACAACACCAGCTGCATGGAACACCTACTAATATATTTCTCTCCCTAGCAACCAGATTGGCAGCCATATGTTAAAGCACACACAACACCAGTTGCATGGAACACCTACTAATATTTTTCTCTCCCTAGCAACCAGATTGGTAGCCATATGTTAAAGCACACACAACACCAGTTGCATGGAACACCTACTAATATTTTTCTCTCCCTAGCAACCAGATTGGTAGCCATATGTTAAAGCACACACAACACCAGTTGCATGGAACACCTACTAATATTTTTCTCTCCCTAGCAACCAGATTGGTAGCCATATGTTAAAGCACACACAACACCAGTTGCATGGAACACCTACTAATATTTTTCTCTCCCTAGCAACCAGATTGGTAGCCATATGTTAAAGCACACACAACACCAGTTGCATGGATCACCTACTAATATTTTTCTCTCCCTAGCAACCAGATTGGTAGCCATATGTTAACGACGAAGCGAGTCTCAATAAGCCCTGCTAAACCGACCCTCCCCCCTCCCCCTTTTTGTTTTGGTGAAAGAACTAAAGTACAGATAGGGCTCCGAACATCATCGGCATCTAAGTATTGTTTCTAGTATTTTTTAAGAATTCAGGTCTCAACAGGATATTTGTTTCCCATTGTTCTTATTATATATTGACTATATATTGTTGTGTACTATATTGATACATATTCACTTGTTCACTCCCTGTCAAGGTCTCAATTAGACATACTTCTGGCTCGCATCTCAAGACATAGGTGAAACACATACATGTATTCAAGAATGACACTTTCACGCACGGCACCAACAGTTTAGACGTTTTATTTACAAACCCACGTGTATGAACAAACTCACTGAAGTTGCGCTCTTGGCAACTCGCAACTTGTACAACATCATTATCACAAGATATTCATCATTTACAAGAAATAAATCAATATAGTAGCTGTCAGCAACTCACTTGCGACAGGCATACAAGGACTCCCTTCTTTTGCACTACACGAAAGTGACAACTCGTATAATTTGCAAAAGGATACATTTTTATTCGGAGTTGATCACACAATAGCTCCACGAGCGGAATACCACAACGGTATTAAACATCGTAGGATGTGATGAAGTTAAGATGGAATGAGGAGATGATATTAATATATAACTACTGAAGCTAAGCTAAACTATATCACTATTATACTGTCCTTAATAACTACAAGGTATCCCCAGCGGATACATGTCTGATCGCTAAGCCGTCCAGTCCTGTCTGAGCCCGCTGAGCGTGGCGTGTTCAGCCACGGCAATTTGCTCAGCGTGCATTCCTAAGTTTACGTGCTGGGCACTGGGCTGTGCTAACCAGTAATTACTTGGTCCTCCCTCGTGAGGTGGGTTTCCCCGTCTGTTGGGTAACCCCAGCTCACCTGTACTGGTTGCCCTCTTTGTTGACACAAGTGTGTCCTGTTATAGCTATTTATAGCATTTGTGTCTCTTCTGTCTGGTCTCCTGTATTGATATGTTACTTGCCCTGAGCTCTCTTTAGCTCTCTTGAGCTTAGAGCTCTCTCCTAAGTCTTTGACAGTTGTCCTTCCCTCGTGAGTAAAGTATTTTTTCTGTAAGTATTTAAATAGTTTTCTCACGCTCCAGGCCACTGCATTTCACAATATATATTAACAACAAATTGTTATTATGAATAAGGCAAGAAATCATAAAACTTTGCTTCCCATATTTATATCCTTGGTCTCTTACAGCATATATAAATTATAATAAAAACAGGCTAGCAATGCGTTGATTAATCACCACTTTTATGAACAATTTTGTCTAAACGGGTTGTGGACTGACCATAATGAAAGTAACACAACTAAGTACAAATGTAGAAAGGGATATAACAACGTAACAGTTAAGGGAAATTACTCGAAATAAAATAAATGTATTGTTTAATTTAAATTCGTTTAGAAGTTTTTTATTGTCTGTAAAATCTTCTTTACATTAATTTTACCAAGTGAATTCAGCGTAAATGACAGGTACGAACTTAAGGAATCTTCAATATTTATAAAAAATATTATGAAATATTTTTGTATGCGTAAAAGTTAATAATGGACTTTTCTATTTCTTTGCAGGATAATATTAAGTGTTTTCATCCTTTTAATGGCAGGGTCTGCCTCTATATATTGAAATCTATTTTTGACCGTCCTTGACTATGGGACGCAAATTACAAACGTCTAGGAAGGTCTGTGTCCCCAGGCATTGCCTTCTGGCCCAGCCCATCTCGATCTTCTTAGCTCGCTCATGAATGGAGTAGTTGAGACAACACGCCTGGGTGAAAGTCTGTGTCTCCAGGCAGGCTGTTGCCTCTGTCAATGCCATGACCTCCATGGTTACACTCTATGCTACTGGTGGATTAGGATTGTCCTTAAACCGTCTAGGAAGAGACTTATCGTGTTACATTGACTGCTAGAATTAACTGATCGTTGTGTGAATTCTTGATGTTGTAAACTCTTCAATATTCGCGTAGATAGCTTGTATGGAAATATCACTGACTTCTCTGTGTGTCTGTTCCTTAAGATGTCCGCGCCCTGAATGACAAGTCTCGCTACCCTTTCTTCGGAGGTTGTTACCTCTGACCCATAACATTTCCCGTGAGCTTTTGATCTCCTTGAGTGTCACTAACTGTCTGTGATTTATTGTTAACTTTTACTCTTCTTGTCTTGTGGGTTGTAGTATGTGACTACTACTCTACTGAATTATGTCCTGTTAACTCTTTTCTGTCCACGACAGTCCATACTATGCCATGTTTGTAATGGACGGGTGCGTGCGAAACGGTGGAGTTCAAGACCTAGAGTGCTCTTACCCCGCCCACCATGTCGACTGCATAAACAACATGACGACTCGGAATGGGAAAAAATGTGGCCTTATTTGGATGACGAATGACTTGCGCGATGAATTGTATTTAAGTGAGGAAGAGTTGCGCAATTCGTCGACCATTCTCTCTCGCCTGAGTCCATCTGAATCCAGTGGCAAGACAAGTCAAGACGGCTGGAGACGAATACAGGTGCAGTGGATGACCAGGGCGCTCTACGTGACTTGCCGTACTCATTATGTCCCACAACGCTTTGCAGGTAAACGTCGTCTCGCCCGTTGAATCATCAATGATTTCTTCCCCGCAGTCTGACGAATCCTGTCTTCACATGCTGGGTTGTGTATAGAGTAGTCTGCATGACTTGTGTGAGGTGTTTCCTCTAATCAGTACTCGATGTAACAGCTGTTTGACACTGATTTCATAGTTACCTCTGTTTATGACTAATGTGAATGCCTCTAGGCTTGTTGACCAGCATCGTCTCTACACAGCATTTCACAACATTCCTTAACAATAACAACACAATGTCTGAAGTCAACTGAACACCTCAAGATATAACAGAAGTCCGGCACAGTTTTATATCATTTTATTTCCATTGTCTGCTATTCACATATATCATTTTATTTCCATTGTCTGCTATTCACATATATCACTTTCACCGTTATTAATTTCTACTATTACAAGTAGAATTCTGGTAATAATTATTGTATTAAACTCAACTCAACTCAGAACGCCGTAACTCATCTTTTGTCAAGCTCGCCATTTAATACACAACGGGCTCACATACGATCTGTCAATCCGAACAGATCGGCCCCGAACAGTCACAATGGTTCACCTGAACAGATCTCACCTGAATGGTCACGATGCAGTCCTAGGACTAGACTTGTCCCATATATATGGATGTCCCCAAGCAATATGATATTTCCCTGAGCTACAGGCAATATTATATCTATCAGAACTAATTATGACTACCATGTCAACATTAGTTTTAGTGAGGCTTGTATTATTGAATATTGCACATTTTCCATGAGATTATAACGCATATTGTTTCTGTGATTGTCGTCGTTGGACGAATGTTAGATTCGTAAGTGATGTATGAATAAAGTAATGCACGAGCGCAGAGAGATAAGAAGAGAAGAATGTCGGCCGAGCTTGTGTATCCATGTATGAATGAAGTAATGCACGAGCGCAGAGAGATAAGAAGAGAAGAATGTCGGCCGAGCTTGTGTATCCATGTATGAATGAAGTAATGCACGAGCGCAGAGAGATAAGAAGAGAAGAATGTCGGCCGAGCTTGTGTATCCATGTGTGAATGAAGTAATGCACGAGCGCAGAGAGATAAGAAGAGAAGAATGTCGGCCGAGCTTGTGTATCCATGTATGAACCCTTTGGGAAAAACAAAGTTCTTTCGTTGGGCCACCACGTGGTTTCACATGTTTCACGGTACCCCACAAGTTTCACGGGACCCCACATGTTTCACGGGACCCCACATGTTTCACGGTACCCCACAAGTTTCACGGGACCCCACATGTTTCACGGGACCCCACATGTTTCACGGTACCCCACAAGTTTCACGGGACCCCACATGTTTCACGGGACCCCACATGTGTCACGGGACCCCACATGTTTCACGGGACCCCACATGTGTCACGGGACCCCACATGTTTAACGGTACCCCACATGTTTCACGGGACCCCACATGTGTCACAGGACGCCACATTTTTCCCCACATGTATCACAGAACCCCACAAGTTTAACGGTACCTCACATATTTCACCGGCGCCACATGTGTTACGGAATCCCACATGTTTAACGGTACCCCACATATTTCACCGGAGCCACATGTGTTACGGAATCCCACATGTTTAATGATACCCCACATGTTTCACGGGACCCCACATGTGTCACGGGATCCCACAAGTTTAACGGTACCCAACATGTTTCACGGGACCCCACATGTGTCACGGGACCCAACATGTTTCACGGGACCCCACATGTTTCACGAGACCCTATATATGTCACGGGATCCCACATGTTTAACGGTACACCACATGTTTCACGGGACCCCACATGTGTCACGGGACGCCACGTGTTTCATGGTACCCCACATGTTTCACGGGCCCCACATGTGTCACGGGACCCAACATGTTTCACGGGACCCCACATGTTTCACGGGACCCCACATGTCTCACGTGACCCCACATGTTTCACGGGCCACCACATGTGTCACGGGACACCACGTGTTTAACGGTACCCCACATGTTTCACGGGACCCCACATGTGTCACGGGACGCCATATGTTTAACAGGACCCCACATGTTTCACGGTACCCCACATGTTTCACGGGACGCCACGTGATTAATGGTACCCCACATGATTCACGGGCCCCACATGTGTCACGGGACCCCACATGTTTCACGGGACCCCACATGTTTCACGGGACCCCATATGTGTCACGGGACCCCACATGTTTCTCGGGACCCCACATTCTCACGGGACCCCTCATGTTTCACGGGACCCCACATGTTTCACGGGACCCCACATGTTTCACGGGACCCCACATGTTTCACGGGACCCCACATGATTCACGGGACCCCACATGTTTCACGGGACCCCACATTCTCACGGGACCCCACATGTTTCACGGGACCCCACATGTTTCACGGGACCCCACATGTTTCACAGGATCACACATTTAAACCCAGAGTCATGCTTGTGTGTTGTCTTCTACCAAAGACCCCCCAAAGGCCTTGGCACTAAACCTTCCAGATTCAAGCCATGCTTTCTGCCAGGCCATCTCGATCTTCTTAGCACGCTCATGGAATCCGCTTGGGTGAAAGTCTGTGTCTCCAGCCATTGCCCTCTGGCCCTGCCCATCTCAATCTTCTCACAGAAGCAGAAGGCAGCAGTCTCTTATTTACAATCCGAAAAGCTTTACTGTCTCAGAATGTCGAGTATGGGATAAGTGGAAAGTCTGTTCCAACGTCTCCAAACTGGAAGCAGAGTGTAAACTGACTGCAGGAGAAAGACCTCCGGGGTCATGGCCCGGATGGGTCCCATCCCTAGAGAGTGTTGGGAAGATTTTTATTTCTCGCATATTCTTTACAGGACATCAGTGTCAGCATCAGCATCTTTCAGCTAGACCAGGGAGACCGGCGTTGGGAAGATAATAGGTCGAAATATTCGGCGAAGGGAGGCACCTCTGATTATCGGAAGTCTCCTGTCGTTCTTGCTCCGAGGCTTGGGTTTAATCACAATGTCATCAGTATCATCATCCAGTGCCTTGTTGGCTGGCGCGGGCGATCATGTACCTTCACAAATTGAGACCTCCGATGGCATGAGCCAAATCGTATGTTGACTCCCTTCCGTGCCATGACACAAGACTGTGTAGTATTTGTCTGTTGTAAGCTTCTTTCTTATTCTTGTCATAATTATTGGCAGTAACACCTATGTGTTCCATCTGTTGACTATGTCATATTGCACTGCTACTTGATCTTAAAGATCTAGTGATAGTTCTTTTTTTTTAAAACCTATAAATGTATTTATTTGTTGATACATGGAATATGAGTATTTTCCCTAGTTTGTCCTAATCTCCATGCACTGTTGATTCAGCCAGTCTCTTGTAGCCATTTTGCATTTGTTGCATGTTCACTATTTATTTATATATTGTATTATATTCGTATTTATCTTGCTTTTCCTTACTTCTTTCATCCATCATGTGTAAAATTGTATATGTCATCCATTTCTTTTTTTGTTTGTTTTGTTTTTGTTTTTGCAATTCTTTGCGTAAGTGAAATTATTTCTTTTTATGTCTGTTGGATTGATTCCTGTAACATGTCCTATTGTTCACCAAAATCTGTATTATCTTCATGGCATTATATCTGTTCTTTACAGTAACATTGTCCTTTTCTCTAATTTCTTTGTCTTTTGTAAGTAATGTTAGATCTAACTTCTTTGGGGTTTTCTTCATGTTTTAAAGCTTAACCCCATCTTTCCTATAACTGGCACATGGTCACTATGTCCATCTGCTCCTGGTGAAGTTGTTCCTGAGAAAAAAACTAAACTGCTTCTGAATCTATTTCTAATCAGCATGTAGTCAATTTTATTGCGAATATTATCCCCAGGGCATGTCCACGTATATAACCATCGACCATGGTGTTTGAACCAGGTGTTACCTATCATTTCATGGCATTCTGCCCAGGCTGTTAATCTGTCACCTCTCTCATTCCTATCACTTAGGCCATTGCCACCAGTGTGACAGTCATTTCAAAATGTTTACGCTGGCCCACGGCCATGTCTAATTCATTATAAAATATATTTATGTCCCCTTACTGTCTGATGTTGGTGCATATGCGTGTATTATTTTAATATCCAGAGGTTTGCCATTGAGTTTAACTAATAATACTCTTTCTGAGATTGTCCAGAATCCTTTAACCCTCCTAGCACTCATTTGATCTAAAATTACGCCAACTCCCTCTTTGTAGTATTTCCCTCCTGAGTAAGTATTATTTCTGTATGTATCTAAATAGTTTCCTCACGCTGCTGACCTTGGTATTTCACAATATATATTAACAACAAATTGTTATTATGCATGTGGCAAGAAATCATAAAATTGTACTTCCCTTATTTAAATCCTTGGTCTTTTACAGCATAAGTAAATTATCATAACAACAGGCTTGCAATGCGCTGATTAATCACCACTTTTATAAACAATTCTGCTAAACGGCTTGTGGTTGACCACAATGAATGGAACACAACTAAATATTATAATAGCAAGGGACATAACAACATAAGTTATTCAAGGGACATTACTTGAACTATTCAAAATGTATTGTGTGATTTAAATTAATTTAGTAGTTTTCATTTCTGTGACAAAACATTTATATTAAATAGAGAAAAAATAATTCCAACATAAATGGCGGATGATAACTTAATTCTTTAAGTTTTATGAAAAATGTCTGGCTTTATTTTACATGCGTACAATTTTATAGTGGACTTTTATATTTCTTTGCAATAAAGCATTACATGTTTTTTATCCTATTAATGGAAGTAGGCCACTTTCAGTTTAAGCAATATATTTTTGACCGTCCTTTACTATGGGACGCAAATAACAAATATCTATGAAAACCTGTGTCACCAACCATTGCCTTCTGGCCCAGCCCATCTCGATCTTCTTAGCTCGCTCATGGAGTCCCTTAGACAACATGCCTGGGTGAAAGTCTGTGTCACCAGCCATTGTCTCCTGGCCCAGCCCATCTCGATCTTCAATGCAAAAGTAGGAAATCAAGGTGATAGATACACAGTAGGAAACTATGGTTTATGAGAGAGAAATGAAAGAGGATACAGACTCGTAGAGTGGGCTAAAGAAAAGGAAATGATTGTAGCAAACACCTGGTTTAAGCAACACCCTAGAAGATTATGGACATGGAGGAGTCCTGATAGCAGGATCAGAAACCATATTGACTACATTCTGATTAGCAGAAGATTTAGAAACGCACTAACAGTAGCAAAAACAGTTCCCAGTGCTGATTGTTATAGTGACCACAGACTACTTACAGGAACATTGAGGATAAAGCTGAAGAAAGTCAAGTGTATAACTGGAAACACTAAATTTGATTTGTGTACATTGAGTAATGACGAGGAAATACAAAACAAATTTAACATAGAAGTACAGAACAGATTTGATATATTGTCTGATCTAGAGATATTATTCCATGATGTAAATGATAAATGGGAAATGTTAAAGAATTCAATCAGTTTGGCTGCAGACACAACTATTCGAAAATTAAAGAAGGTGGGTCGTAAGAAATGGATGACTGAAGAAATTTTACACTTAATGGAAACAAGAAGACTCAACAAAAATAATCCTGCCTGTCACAATGTTCTATATAATAATTGAGTGACATTGTCGTTGTCTAGGTTTTCAATGTTCCTTGTATGTCACTATGGAGTGTAAGTAGAGCTAGCCACTTGTCTCACAATGCAACTCACCCCCGCAGTACACATCCATCAGTCAGTGAACAAGATTGATTTGGCGCACATAATCCTTTAATACAGAAAGAACACGGACAAACGGAACATAATCCTATATCCAGAAACAATATAATCCATAGAATATATCTATTCTCCTCACAACTTAACACGCACACATCACTGCCTTCTCAAGGCCTTCTTTCATCTCAAATCCACCAGACAGTTATCCAGCTACTATCCACGGCTGGACCTCACACAATACAACCCACACACTGGGTCTAGGCCTGCACTAACTATTCAACCCACTCTGGGGTTTAGGCCTACACTACACTATGTCTGCTGATAACCGGGCTCAGTCTTGAATCCTTAGTCTCAGAATTCCCATCACTGAAAAACCCACAGGGCAGAGTTCTATCACTAACTCCCCTATCAATCCCTTGCAGACCACGGACCTATACTTCTCGGGCCCTGACACTCAACTGTCCAAAACATCCGACCCTCAGTCAGTCTCAGCCCCAACTGCCCTTCCAGTCTCCTGACTTCACACACAACTCAACTGTCTCTCACCCCATCCACCCTGGGGGTCAGCACTCACCCTTACCATTATTTTTCATGGCTGGTTGTTTTTCTCGTAGTCTCGCTACAAAGGTCACTCACCTCAATGTCACTGACCCAGGCATATGTCACTGCCAAATATGAAGAAATTCACAGACAGGTCAGAATATTATGTAGGAAGGCAAAAGAATCATGGCTTGAGGAAAAGTGCTTAGAAATTGAAAAACAACACAATAGTCAAAATACAAAATTAGTGCACCAAAGAATTCAGGAACTTACTAATAAAAGAACAAGTACATCAACAAGCTGTCTAAAAACTAAAGATTGTAATATCATAATAGAAAAAGATCAGATTCTACATGTATGACTGTTATATTGATTGATATTATATTACAAATTATGTGAAAAACCTGTATAATGATAACAGAGAGGAACATTATGATATTAGATTTAATAATGAAGGGCCACCAATTTTAAAGGTGGAGTTTCAAAATGTTCTTAAGCATATGAAAGCTGGCAAGGCCCCCGGTGCAGATAACATCACAACACAAATGATTAAAGCTTTAGAAGAATTTGGACTAGAGCAAGTCACCAGACTGCTGAACACATTATATAATACTGGAGATATACCTTCTGAATTATGTAACTCTGTATTTATTACAATCCCAAAGAAGTCAGGAACCTTGGAATGTGATCAACATAGAACAATTAGTATAATGAGTCGCATCACAAAGATTTTGCTAAGAATTATCATGCAAAGAGTGAGGAAGAAAATACAACCTGAAATAGGGGAAGAACAATGTGGGTTTGTAGAAGGAAAGGGTACAGTAAATGCTGTGTATATGATGCGAACAGTTATTGAACGTGCTATAGAAGTAAACAAGGATATAAATCTTTGCTTTATTGATTACACAAAGGCTTTTGATAGAGTTAGACATGTCAACATGGTGGATATGCTTGCAGATCTACAAATTAATGGGAAAGACATTTGACTTATAAAAAACATATATTGGAAACAACAAGCTGCCATAAGGATTGATAATGAAGAGGGACAATATCAACCTATTAAGAGAGGTGTTTGGCAGGGATGTGTAATGTCTCCAGATCTTTTTTCCCTATACAGTGAAAATATTTTCAGAAATGTAGAAGACATAAATGGAATCAGCATTGGAGGACGAAACATAAATAACATTAGATATGTAGATGATACAGTATTGATTGCAGACAATGCACAGGATCTGCAACAATTAGTAGATGCGGTTGTTGTCCTTAGTGAGCAGCTGTGGTTGGAATTAAATTGTAAGAAGACACAGGTTATGGTAGTCACTAGGAAGAAAGACGTACCACAATGTAATATACAAGTAAATGGGGATATTCTTAAACAATGAATCGGTACAATTATCTTGGAACAGTTATAACATCTGATGGGAGATGCCTTGAAGAGATTAGAACAAGAATCGCCATGGCGAAGTTAGCCTTTAGCAAGATGAAAAATATTCTGACCAATAAAAAGATGTCAATTGAAACGAGAAAGAGAGTGTTGAGGGGATACATAGAGCCTGTTCTTTTGTATGGATGTGAAGCTTGGACAATGTGCAGTCAAGCTGAAAAACATCTGATGTCTGCAGAAATGTGGTTTCTGAGGAAAATGCAAAGAATACCATGGACAGATAGAAAAACCAATGACCAAGTACTACAGGAGACAAATGAAAATCGTAGATTGATTAGAGAAATTATACGTAGACAGTCAACATGTTTTGGAAATGTTATGAGAAGAAATGGACTGGAGAACTTAGTGACAACTGGCAAGATCGAGGGGAACAGACCAAGAAGAAGACCGAGAGGAAAATATCTGGATGACATGGACCAAACAGGAACACTGAGCTGATATACAACTCTGGTTATCGAGTGAAATGGCGAGTCATGACCGCCCACGCTTTCCGGAATGGCACATGATTTATTGATTGACATGATTGCCTTCCAGGACGAATGAAATATATTTTTGACCGTCCTTGACTATGGGACGCAAATTACAAACATCTAGGAAGGTCTGTGTCCCCAGCCATTGCCTTCTGGCCCAGTCCATCTCGATCTTCTTAGCTCGCTCATGGATGGAGTCGTTGAGACAGCACGCCTGGGTTAAAGTCTGTGTCTCCAGGCAGGCTGTTGCCTTTGTTAATGCCATGACCTCCATGGTTACACTCAATGCTACTGGTGAATTAAGATTGTCGTTAAACCGTCTAGGAAAAGACTTACTGTGTTCCATTGACTGTTAGAATGAAATGATCGTTGTGTGAATTCTTGATGTTGCAAATTCTTCAATATTCGTGTAGATGCTTGTATGGAAATGCCACTATCATCTCTATGTGTCTGTTCCTTAAGATGTTTGCACCCCGAATGACAAGTCTCGCTACACTTTTCGCTGAGGTTGTTACCTCTGGCCCCTACATTTCCATACTATGCCATGTTTGTAATGGACGTGTGAGTGCGAAGCGTTGAAGTTCAAGACCTAGAGTACTCTTACCCCGCCCACCATGTCGACTGCATAAACAACATGACGACTCCGAATGGGAAAAAATGTGGCCTTGTTTGGATGAAGAATGACTTGCGCGATAAATTGCATTAAAGTGAGAAAGAGTTGCGCAATTCGTCGACCATTCTCTCTCGCCTGAGTTCATCTGAATCCAGTGGCAAGACAAGTCAAGACGACTAGAGACGAATACAGGTGCAATGGATGACCAGGACTCTCTACGTGCCTGACCGTGTTCATTATGTCCCACAACGCTTTGCAGGCAAACGCCGTCTTGCCCGTTAAATCATCAATGATTTCTTTCGCACAGTCTGCCGAATCATATCTTCACATGCCAAGTAGGCATACCCTAGTTCACCGATTGGTTTAACGCCCATCGGTGACCCTCACCTGGTTTAGCCAGCCTGTCACAGCTGTTGTCCCGTGGGGGCGGGGGGGGGGGAGGGCGTTGTAGCATGCTGGCAGCTAATAGGAGCCACAGACGTGAGCTGGATGTCAGGCTTGGACCAGTGGGGAATGAGCCGTGCAAAGGGCGTGAAAGCTATCCTTATCAAAGGTACTACCAATGCCCACCATCCCAGACCGCCCCTTGATCATAGTAAATGTCACATCCTCATCACAATCGTCAGCGGTCATGTTTCGCCATCTCACACGATCACCAGAGTCGTGGATCAGCTCCGTGTCCTGGTTTCGACCATGGCACGCGGCCAAGCCAATGTTAAACGACTTAGAAAAGAGAGTAATGGAAGGCGTGGTTCTTGGTAGAAGAGGCAGTGGACTATCAACAAGAAGATGGACACACAATAGTAAACACACCCTAGAGGACAGGGGAACTGGCGATAGATCGAGCGTCTCTCTTCTGCAGGCCGTGTTGCATATCGTTTACAGGATGTCGCCCAGTCCCAGCATTTTTTGGCTATTTATGATTTCTTGGGAAGTTTAAGTTCAGTAGTTTGCCATTGCTTTCTGAACCACCGGCACTCAAACCATAATATGAAAACCAACACAAGGCGGTCTGCTGCTAAATCTCCCGCTGTGTTTCGAACGCGGTATGCGGGATTACGAATTGCGCTCGTAACGCCTTAGCCACGGAGCCGCCTCAAAAAATAATCCCCGGCTCGGTTGGGATTCGAACATATTAGCACCTGACCGCCAGTCAAGCTTGCTAGCCATGCGCTACCGGGGCTTCCTTAAATATAAACAGCATGCGGTACCATACTGGAACATATTAGCACCAGACCGCCAGCCAAGCTTGCTAACCATGCGCTACCGGGGCTTCCTTAAATATAAACAGCATGCGGTACCATACTGGAACATATTAGCACCAGACCGCCAGCCAAGCTTGCTAGCCATGCGCTACCGGGGCTTCCTTAAATATAAACAGCATGCGGTACCATCATTCATTCAGTAGCATGTCCTTTGCAGAACTTCGCTCCCATAACAACCTTCCGGAAAACTTCTAGATCACAAGCAAGATGTCCCGCGTCTGATACACCCATCTGGAGATCATCCGCCACATCCTGCACCCATCTTCTCTTTGGCCTTCCTCTTCCTCTCTTCCCAGGCATATACCCTTCCATTATTGTTCTCTCCAAACTGTCGTGACGTTTCAAGTGACCAAAATACTTCAATTTTCTTTGTTTTATCGTCTTTAATAGCCATCCCTCTTCAATATTCAACTCTTGAAGTGTGGATGCATTTGTTCTTTTCTTTACCCAAGATATTCTTAGAACTCGTCTATAACATTTATATTCAAAGGCATGTATGCGCTGTTCAGCTTGTTTAGTAAGTGTCCATGTCTCACAGGCGTATGTTGCAATGGGAAAGATGCATGCTCTTAAAAATCTAATTTTT
The DNA here is from genome assembly GCA_963921405.1 of Cepaea hortensis. Taxonomy (NCBI): domain Eukaryota; kingdom Metazoa; phylum Mollusca; class Gastropoda; order Stylommatophora; family Helicidae; genus Cepaea; species Cepaea hortensis. The sequence goes on from OY992895.1 coordinate 8,128,560, forward strand.
GTAGTTCTGTCTGTCCCACACCATAAATTATTCATCTGTTTTAGTCTTTGAAGAGCAATGGATAGTCGCCGTTTAATTTCTTTCATTGTGTCACCATTATTCCTAATCAATGACCCAAGATATTCAAAATTTTCCACCACCTCCAATTTTCTCCCATTAATGTATATTTCTTTATCCATAGTAGTTTTTAGACTATTATAACATATTTCATTTCGGCAAAGTCTTCTATGCTCTCCTTCATGGATAGTGTATAAATATAGTTCCCTACTAACTTATGTAGGTTCATAGCTAACACTTCAATGTTCCTCTAGCTTATGTGTGTGTGTCAACGCATGTTACTTCTGCGTCTGTTCGTTACACTTCTCATAGCACTGTTACTTTCACACAGTTCACATGTTTGGCGATGATAACGCACTTACAGTGTATATTAATCACCACATACGGCACTGAGTTATCTAACATTTACAGTGTCACTGTTTCTGGTGATCTGTGGTCGATCCCTTCCTGCAAATCAGGTATTTCAATGGATGATGGTAAACTCAAAATGTCTGCAACAGTGTTCAATCTTCCCTTTAAGTGCTGGATGGTAAACGTGTAATTTTGGAGAATCAAAGCCCACCTGTAGATTCTGTTATTGCTAGGAAGTCCAGACTGCATCACAGACAACGGAGAGTTATCTGTTTCATCACAAACTGTGCTCCTGCCAAAAATCTATGAAATGTCTTAACACAATAGATCAAACTGAGGCCCTCCAATTCTGATGCTGAGTATCTAGATTCAGCAGGGCTAATCTTGCGACTTACGTACATTACTGGGTGGAATTTCCCTTCGTAGAACTGTCCTAGTATCCCAGATTTGGAGATGGCACTCGCATTTGTGCGTAAGAAATAGGTAAGTTTTGGATTAGGCATACGGAGGATAGGTGGAACGCTGAAAAGATATTTAAGTTTTGATAACGCGCTAATTAATCTTGCATCTTGTACAGATAATTTAGCCGAAGCTTTTAAGATGTTAGAGAAAACACTGGTGATTTCCGCCAGATTTGGAATAAATTTACTATAGTAGTTTACCAAACCCAATAAACTTCGGACCTGTTTCTTGGTCGTTGGCATTGTCAAATTCAGAATCTTGGTGACGATTCTGTCATCAGTTCTTAATTGGCCCCTGCAGATGGTATGACCCAGGAAGTCAATTTTTTCATGCCCAACTCTACTTTTGTCGGCTTTGCTGTGAGCCCAAATACTCGCAACCTGTCGAAGACTTGTCGAAGTTTCCGTAGGTGTGTTGTCCAGTCTTCCGTATGGATACATATGTCGTCTATATATGTAGAAATATTGGTCATCCCATGGAGAAGATCCCTAGTTAGACGGACGTAAGTAGCTGGAGCGTTACGAAGGCCGAAAGGAAGAAAGCGCCACTCATATAGACCTAAAGGAGTGGAGAAAGCTGTCAGATGAATCAAATTTACTTCCATCGGGACTTGCCATTAACCTTCCGTGAGGTCAATCTTGCTAAATATGCGAGATGTCGACATGTCCAAGATCAAATCCTCGCATGATGGAATTGGTTCAGCGTCAATTTTGGTTATTTTGTTTAAACGGCGATAATCGACGCAGAGCCGAATAGTAGAGTCCTTTTTGGCGACAAGGACAATTGGGAAAGAATACTCTGACTGAGATTTCTGAATAATTCCGCTCGACTCAAGAGATAGTATTTCTTTGTCGAGGTTCGACCTATAGTTTAGAGGGATAGAATAAGGTCGACACTTGATTGGTGTGTTGTCAGTCAGAATGATAGAATGTTCTATTCTATCTGTCTTTCCTGGGATGTCGGAGAAAATGTCTCTGTATTCCGTCATTAGCTCTATTATTTGTCGTCGTTGGTCGTCTGTCAGTTTCGTTTCTATCTTTATGCTGTCAATGGTCGCAGTCGTGTCTACAGTAGGGACTGGTAATTCCATCTCGTCTTCGTCTGTCTCGTTTAATACTGTTGTGGTGCTAGCTGTGTGTGCTGTTACCTGGCTAAGTGTGTTTGCGTTGTCGCTGTCGTGTGTCGCCCTATCTAGTGAAGTTGTGTTGTGTAGGTCTGTCGTCTCATTACTTGGTGTTGATGCATTTTGTTCGTCTGTCTGTTGTTCTTGTCGTGAAAAGTATGGTTTCAGCATGTTGATATGAAATATCTTTAAGTGTCCTTTTATCGATATTTCATAATCCACATCTGATATTTTACGTTCAACGTTGAAAGGCCCTTGCCAAGATGTTAGTAACAAATTACGTTTATCAGGTAGTAGAAGCAAAACCTTCTGGTTTGGTTCAAGGTGAATAATTTTAGCACCCTTATTTGAATAGTTGTGGTTTCCATTACTCGACACCTGCATTAGGGGTCCAGCAATATCGACCGCTATACTCTCATGTGGTCTAGATGCTAATACTGACCGTTGAACTTCGGCCGTCACATACTTTCCCTTTCGTACAAGATGTTGACAAATAGTACAAGATCGACAGAAATTTTTTATGCCCGAACAGAATTTAGGCCAGTAGAATTGTCACAGAACTCTGGCTCGCGTTTTATCATAGGCCAAATGTCCAGCAAACGGTGACTCATGTGCGATCTTTAGCACATTTTGTCGGTATGTTACAGGTAACACCGTCTGCTGAATTTCATGGTTATTATATGTGTAATAACGCATGAGAATTCCGTTAAATTTTCTAAAGTACCAAGATGCATTTTTAGTAACTTTCTCTCGCTCACCCAACAATTTAAAATAAGGTGCGATTGTTTGATCGGTGCTTTGTGCCTCGATAAGTTTCTGTCGAGTAGTGTTGGTATCTGCACAACTTGGTGTTAACAGCTGTAGCATTTCATATTGTAAGTCAGTATAGTTTGTTTCTGTATCTGACCTTATTACAGCGTTAGCCATGTGTGTATGTTTCCAGGCTCTTATGTCGTCGTCTGTACATTCTTTCATTGAATCTAGGCATCCTAAAATGAGATCCGTGCATGGATCTTGCAGGATTGCGCAAGTAAATGTGCCGGTAAGGAACGGTGTATTGATATGCGCTTTTGCCAGTGGATATTTCTCAATGGTTCCAGAGAAAGTACGGCATTTGACAAATTCACCCATATAATCTTCTGGTCTAGCAAGTTCTCTCCTTAAACCCAGTAGAGTGCTCCCGCTATCGATTAAGCATTGGCATGGTTGATCATTGACCAGTGCATCGTAGAACTTAAGTTTACCTCTGGAGGCACACGCTGCGTTAGCATTTTCATTTGAACATGGTATTAAGTGCCCACAATTCCAATTTACCATCCGCATGAAAATGATGGCATACGCTACATTTCTTAAAGTCTAAAATGTCTGTTACTAATGCTACACTCTCACATTTACTCGTTGGCAACACATTCACAAGTTCCGGATCAATGTCACTTTCATCGTCTGATGATGTATCGATGAGTGCTGCATTATTTGCCTTCATTCGTTGTCTACCAATACATTTATTGCTATAGTGGCCATAACTGGAACAAAAGTAACATTTAACAGCACGTTTGAATGTTGATCTTCTGTTTTCTTGCTTCTTTAACACTGCTTCTAAGTGTGACGGATATGCGGGGTTCTTATCACACATCGAGTAAGTCGGATGAAAAAGACTACAATAGCTACATCGAGGTGGTTTCTGATATGGTTTGTCCTTCTTACGGTAATCTTTCTGGTTGTAAGATCTATCAGGAACTTTGTTTGCAAAAGCAGTAATTTCTGTATCATGTGTTGTAGATTTAAATATGTCCCGATTAGATGAAAAATATGCTGACCCCAGTTTCTCTAATTGCTGAATGGACTCAATATCTGACTGTTGTAAAAACTTCGCAAAAGGGTTAGGAACGGTAGATATCACCTTGTCCATTACCATAAGCTCTTCTAATTTTTCATAGTTGTTGCCCACTTTCGCTGCTCTAGTCCACTTTTTAAAAGTGCTCTGCACGTTAGAGATGTAGTCTAAGAAAGTTTCAGTTGCTTTTGGCTTAATTTGGGAGAATTAAATTTGGTACCCAGTAGCGTCTAAAAGAAAGTGTTGCATTATCCTATCGTGTATGTACTGATAATTGTTCCTTAGCTCTGTAGGTATGGATTCTATTACTTTTAACGGCTCCCCACTGAGGTTCCTCATGTAGATCATTGCCCAGTCATCCAAAGGTATTTTCTGCATCTTTAGTTGGAATTCTATGTTCTCAGTCCATGCGCTAATTGAATCACCTACACTGTATGGTTTGATAAGGCCTTTATACTTACTAAATTTGTTCTGTTCTTCTTGGCTCTTTTGTTTGCTAGAGGCTATCTGTATGTTAGAATCTACCTCCATTTCCTTCATCTTTAATTTAGTATCTGAGTCTACTTGTATCTGCTTTTCTTTGGTGGCATGTTCTAAGTCTAATTGTTTCTGTTTGATAACTTGATCTAACTCTAATTGTTTCTGTTTGGTAACTTCCTTGACCTCTTTCATTTCTTTTTGGTGTTGTCTTTCTAGTGCTCTTTCGTCTCTCTCTCTCTCTCTAGAGCAGCTTTTCTTTCTGTCTCTTCTTTATGTCGAGCTATTTCTTCTTTATAATTTTGATCCGCCCACTTTTCTAGTTTATCTCCAGTGTGGCCCATGTCTTTACCTGCCTGGATGCACTCACTTAGTGACGCCATTTTGTGGCGTTATGTTAGTTCAATATGGTATCACAATAATATTCACACAATAGTTTGTAATAATGTGTTAGTAAATATACATCTTTACTGAAAAAGAAGATGCATGATTAATTTAGAGTATACCAAAATATTCTGAAAATATACTCATCTAATTCTTTGGAAAATACGGTTCTTGGGATGTTCCACCGCTGTCTTCCACACTCACAAAATGAATGACTTGATAACACAATGGATGCTTCTGTTTAGTAGAGCATCAAAAATTAGACACACGCTTATGTTGTAAATACAAGCTTATATTTCATGAGAATGATGAATGAAAAAATTTGCTAGATAATGATAAATGGTGTTAATAAATGAATGATATGATCGTCTGAATGATTGTTAGATGATATGTGAGATGATTCGTTGTATGACAGTCGATGTCGTCTTGTCTTCACTTACTGACTAGCTTGGTATAACTTCGTTCTAGGCTTCAGTTCAGTCGCTACTCTATTTACTGACTCTGTAGAATGGTGACATTGATGGCTGTATCACACAAAATGAAATGTACACGATGGTTAAGTTGGTAATATTCAATGATGATTGTATACATTTCTATTGATTTCTGTATAATAACACACTTCCAAATTAATTTTCGTAGAATTTCACACTTTATCGATTTAACTTGGCTTCATTGTGGTTCACGCTCCACAAATGGTATGATCGTATAATTCACCAAAGGAAATTATTTATGCCTTGTATGGAAACAAAATTACATTACTTTCAAATATTTAACACAGCAATGATGTTGAATCGTGCAATTCACTGATGCTGGTTCAGAACTTTCTGATACCAATTGATAGATGGCGTTGGTTTAGTGGTTTATAACACCACTTGCCTGCTGGCGTTGACTGTTGGCGTTGGTTCACTGGTTTCTGACACCAATTGGGGTCCTGCCTGCCAGCGACTTGTTCGCTACAGAGTTCTCAGGACTCCCCTACTTTTGCACCTCACGAAATAACAACTCGTGACATTTGCAAAAGGAATGCAATTTATTTAGAGCTGACAATTTAATGGCTCTGCGAGCGGTATGCTTCATTGTCATTATACAACATGAATGCAATGAAGTGGTGAGAAATGATGACAATAATCACAATCTAAATTTACAGCCTAATATTTGACTATTGCCCAAAAACTATAGCATTTGTCAAGAACACGTCTACTCTCTACCGTCTCCAGTCGGGTCTGTCCCACGCTACACATTGTGTGGTCAAGCACGGACGATGTCCCCTCCGTGCAGTAGTAGTATTGCGTGCATGGAGTCCCAAGCACGCTGGCTTGTGAGCTAGAGTAACCGGGCACTTCACGGTTACTCGTAAGGCCAAGCTTCCCAATGGCTTGGGGAAAGCCCTCGCTCACTTGTACTTAGTGGCCCCTTGGTTGACACTAATGTGTCTCCTTGTAAAGCTATTTATAGCGCTGGTGTCTCTCCTGTCTGGTGTCTCCCTACTAGACTTGGGTTAACTCTTATTAACTCTCTAGAGCCTTATTGGAGATTCTGACAGTATGCATTATCTTAGTTAATTTGTTAAGATATAAGTTGTGATTTTCACTATTCAATTGTGTTAAGGCTATTAGGTTTTCTATGCCATTCTGTGTTGTGGATAGTAATACTGTATCATCAGCATATCGAATCTCTGGTATGTCATGACCGCCGATATTTAGGGCATCATATGGCTCCCTGTTTATATAATCTCTTACATTTCTCATTATATTTTCGGCATACAGGTTAAACAAATGGGGTGACAGCACGCAGCCCTGACGGACTCCTTGCTTGATGTCAAACCAATCTGATGTCTCGCCATCTATTCTAACTGCTGCTTGTTGGTCTAGATATAGCATTTTTATGAGATGTACTACATGTGAAGGAAAGCCCATATTCCTCATGATTTCCCAAAGTTTCTGATGCTGTACACGGTCAAATGCCTTTGAATAATCCACAAAACATGAGAATAGGTTTACATTAAATTCTCTGCACTTCTCTATTATTAAACGCATGTTGAATATGTGATCTCTTGTTCCTCTTCCTTGTCTAAATCCAGCTTGAACTACGTTAATCTCTTCTTCCATTTTCTTACTAAGTCTTCGCATTATGACTTTTAGTAGAATTTTACTTGCATGACTTATCAGGGCAACAGTTCTATAGTTGGTGCATAATTTCAGGTTGCCCTTTTTTGGTATTGGAATGAAGATAGTTCTCTTCCAATCTTTTGGCCATATACCATATTTCCAAATCTTTGTACATAATGCATGATATATGTGTATGCTTTCTTCTCCTCCTGCTTTAATTAGTTCAGCTGGTATCTCATCACATCCAGGTGATTTACCATTCTTCAGGTTCCTTATAGCCCAAGCAATTTCATCTAATGAGGGTTCAGGTTCTGTCTCTGCTGTCATTGGCTCATGTATCTCATTCATATCCTCACTGTCACTCATATCATACATTCCACTGCAGTACTCCTGCCATCTTTCTAGAATTTGTCTACATTCTGTTAAGGTATTTCCCATCTTGTCACAGATAACATTCAATTGAGGTTGAACATTTCTTGTCAATAACTTCATTTCCTTGAACATTTCATAATCTCTTCCAGCCTTATGATATTGCTCTATTCTGGTACAGCAATATTGTATATATTGATTTTTGTCCTTTCTTGTGTTCTTTCTTATTTCTCGAGTTAAAGATTTATACTTCATCCTGCTATCGGATTCATCTCCTTTCTGTTTCAGCTCCCTTCGTTGTTTTATTAATTCTAACGTGTCTGATGTAATCCATGCGGTACCATACTGGAACATATTAGCACCGGTCCGCCAGCCAAACTTGCTAGCCATGCGCTACCGGGGCTTCCTTAAATATAATCAGCATGCGGTACCATACTGTAACATATTAGCACCGGACCGCCAGCCAAGCTTGCTAGCCATGCGCTACCGGGGCTTCCTTAAATATAATCAGCATGCGGTACCATACTGTAACAAATTAGCACCGGACCGCCAGCCAAGCTTGCTAGCCATGCGCTACCGGGGCTTCCTTAAATATAAACAACATGCGGTACCATACTGTAACATATTAGCACCGGACCGCCAGCCAAGCTTGCTAGCCATGCGCTACCGGGGCTTCCTTAAATATAATCAGCATGCGGTACCATACTGTAACATATTAGCACCGGACCGCCAGCCAAGCTTGCTAGCCATGCGCTACCGGGGCTTCCTTAAATATAAACAACATGCGGTACCATACTGTAACATATTAGCACCGGACCGCCAGCCAAGCTTGCTAGCCATGCGCTACCGGGGCTTCCTTAAATATAAACAGCATGCGGTACCATACTGGAACATATTAGCACCGGACCGTCAGCCAAGCTTGCTAACCATGCGCTACCGGGGCTTCCTTAAATATAAACACCGGGCGGTACCATACTGGAACATATTAGCACCAGACCGCCAGCCAAGCTTGCTAGCCATGCGCTACCGGGGCTTCCTCAAATATAAACAGCATGCGGTACCATACTGGAACATCCAAAAAAGAGTACAAAATACGAGACAACACATCGGTATACACGGCAGAACTAGTAGGAATTATGAAAGGACTAGAAATAGCAACAGAGTACCCCTCTATAAATCTAAGTATACTGACGGATTCACTATCCACAGTACACGCGCTAGTCCAGTATCCTTTAACACCCCCCCCCCCCCACAATAGCACTCATTTGATCCAAATTATGCTAAATTTCCTTTTGAAGTCCTTCTCTCCTGAGTAAAGTATTATTTCTGTAAGTATTTAAATAGTTTTCTTACGCTTCAGGCCACCGCATTTCACATTATATATAAACAACAAATTCTTATTATGCATTTGGCAAGAAATCATAAAACTTGACGTCCCATAGTTACATCCTTGGTCTCTTACAGCATATGTAAATTGCTGTAAGGTTTCTCTGGCATAATATCAAACATAAGCTAGAATATAAACAGTCCAGAGGTGCCGACAGCTGTCCAGCAACGAAGCAACGGAACTTGAATAAAAGGACTCACTAGAAGGCTGGCAAACAAATTGATGCGGCTACGTTTGTTAGCCGATATACTTGATCAGTAGTCAATCAGGCAATTAATACATTTCAATAAATTACGATCGGGTCTGTAACTGCCAGACGGGACGATCGTAAGGAAACATCAATGATAAATATTCAACTGTTGACCATACTAGCTACTGAGAACTCCCACATCATTGCTATTGCAGTCCTTCATTTCTTCTGTCCATCCAAGGTTACCGAAGTGTCCTTCTGGTGCGATATGCTCAATTACATTTCTAGATTCGGCATGTGTCCCAAATCGTTACCCTGATATATAAGCTGCCATAATTCTCCTTTCTAATACATCTTAGCCATGAAAAAAATTTCCTGCCAGAAAATATCTCAATGTATTGGAGATGACTAGAACGTGCTGCTTCTCCAGTCCAGCTCTATGATCCGAATGCCGGAGCTATTGACAAACAAAAGTGACGTGATCTCCGTTCTACGTCACATGCCTATTTTTATGTATCCTTAGCTTCGGGAGTTTTGCTCCCTCTTACTTTTGCGTCATTGGCTATGCTACGACTTGGCATAAATTATCATAACAACAGGCTAGCAATGCGTTGATTAATCACTACTTGTATGAACAATTCTGTTTAAACGGGTTGTGGACTGACCACAATGAAAGTAACAAAACTAATTACAAAAGTAGTAAGGGATATAACAGCGTAACAGTTAAGGGAGATTACTCAAAATAAAATAAATATATTATGGAATTTAAATAAATTTAGAAGTTTTTATTGTCTGTGACATATTCATTACGGTAATTTTTACCGACTATATTCAGCATAATAATGGACTTTTCTATTTCTTTGCAATATAATATTGAACGTGTTCATCCTTTTAATGGCAGAGCCTCAATTTCTAAGTATTAAAATTTATTTTTGACCGTCCTTGACTATGGGACGCAATTTACAAACATCAATAAATGTCTGTGTCCCCAGCCATTGCCTTCTGGCCCAGCCCATCTCGATCTTCTTAGCTCGCTCATGGATGGAGTCATTAAGACAACACGCCTGGGTGAAAGTCTGTGTCTCCAGGCAGGCTGTTGCCTTTGTTAATGCCATGACCTCCATGGTTACACTCGATGCTACTGGTGGATTAGGATTGCCGTTAAACCGTCTAGGAAAAGACTTACTGTGTTACATTGACTGCTAGAATTAACTGATCGTTGTGTGAATTCTTAATGTTGTAAACTCTTCAATATTCGCGTAGATAGCTTGTATGGAAATATCACTGACATCTCTATGTGTCTGTTCCTTAAGATGTCCGCGTCCCGAATGACAAGTCTCGCTCCTCTTTTCGCTGAGGTTGTTACCTCTTTCCCCTACATTTCCCGTGAACCATTGAGCTCCTTAAGTGTCACTAACTGTCTGTGATTTATTGTTAACCCTTACTCTTCTTGTCTTGTGGGTTATAGTTTGTGACTACTACTCTACTGACTTGTGTCCTGTTAACTCTTTTCTGTCAACGAAAGTCCATACTATGCCATGTTTGTAATGGACGGGTGCGTGCGAAACGGTGAAGTTCAAGGCCTAGAGTGCTCTTACCCCGCCCAACATGTCGACTGCATAAACAACATGACGACTCGGAATGGGGGAAAATGTGGCCTTGTTTGGATGAAGAATGACTTGCGCGATGAACTGTATTTAAGTGAGGAAGAGTTGCGCAATTCGTCGACCATTCTCTCTCGCCTGAGTCCATCTGAATCCAGTGGCAAGACAAATCAAGACTATTGGAGACGAATACAGGTGCAATGGATGACCAAGGCGCTCTACGTGTCTGACCGTGCTCATTATGTCCCACAACGCTTTGCAGGCAAACGCCGTCTTGCCCGTTGAATATTCAATGATTTCTTCCGCACAGTCTGCCGAATCCTGTCTTCACATGCCAAGTAAGCATAACCTAGTTCACCGATTGGTGTAACGCCGAATCGGCGACCCTCGGCTGGTTTAGCCAGCCTGTCACAGCTGTTGCTCCCCCCCCCCCCCCCCGGGGAGGGGGGCGTTGTAGCATGCTGACAGCTACTAGGAACCACAGACGTGAGCTGGATGTCTGGCTTGGACCAGTGCGGAATGGGCCGTGCAAATGGCGTGACAGCCATCCTTATCAAAGGTACTACTAATGTCCAACATCCCAGACCGCCCCTTGACCATAGTAAATGTCACATTCTCATCATCATGTGTCATGCCGATAAGCGTGAGCGGTCATGTTTCGCCATCTCACACGATCACCAGAGTGGTGGATCAGCTCTGTGTCCTGGTTTCGACCACGCCACGCGGTCATGATAATGTTAAACGACTTAGAAAAGAGAGTAGTGAAAGGCGCGGTTCTTGGTAGAAGAGTCAGCGGACTGTCAACACGAAGATGGACACACGATAGTAAAATCACCCTAGTGAACAGGGAAACTGGCGATAGATCGAGCGTCTCTCTCCAGTAGGCCGTGTTGCATATGCTTTACAGGAAGACGCTCAGTCCCAGCATTTTTTGGCTATTTATGATTTCTTGGCAAGTTTACGTTCAGTAGTTTGTCATTGCTTTCTGAACGACAGGCACTAATACCATTATATGAAACCCAACGCAAGGCGGTCTGCTGCTAAATCTCCCGCTGTTATGAACGCGGTATGCGGGATTACGAACTGCTCTCGTAACCAATTTGCCACGGAGCCGCCTCAAAAAATAATCCCCGCCTCGGTTGTGATTCTTCTTCTTCTTTGCGTTCATCCGGAGTGTTTTTTCAGATGTGATTGCGATGTGTCTCGTTAGGCACCTGCCGGATAAATAGTTGATTGCTCAACCCCAAAGAGATCAAGGATTCAGAGTTCCTCTTTCTCAACGTGATCCTTCCCGTTAAAATTAATTTAGCTGTTACTGGCTCAATGATTTGAAACCATTAAATAGAGATTTGGAGAACTAAGGAATACCTCAAGGAAAACATGAAATTTTTACTGAGTATCCCAAATGTCCCGAGGAATGGTTCCTTGCCTCGCCTCTACCAACTAAATAATTAATCTAGGGTAATTGCTTACAACAATTTTACTATGACAAGAGAACTCTCAAACGAGAAAATAACCCGTAATTTTCATCATTTATTATATCTATATAAATGACGTGGCTGCATATACATGTAATAACATACAACAATCAATGCAGTACAATTATCAGATTATTATATATTCATTTCTAATTAATTCTCTATCTCCTGGCTGTGCCACTGTATCATACATGGTAGCAGAGTGTAAACTGACTGCAGGAGAAAGACCTCCAGGGTCATGACCCGGATGGGTCCCATCCCTAGAGAGTGTTGGGCAGATTTTTATTTCTCGCATATTCTTTACAGGTCATCACTGTCAACATCAGCATCTTTCAGCTAGACCAGGGAAACCGGCGTTGGGAAGATAATAGGTCGAAATATTCGGAGAAGGGAGGCATTTCTGATTATTGGAAGTATCCCGTCGTTCTTGCTCCGAGGCTTGAATTTAATCACAATGTCATCATTATCATCATCAAGTGCCTTGCAGGCTGGCTCCGACGATCATGTACCTTGACAAATTGCGACCTCCGAAGGCATGGGCCAAATCGTATGTTGACTCCCTTCCGTACCATGACACAAGACTGTGCAGGTTTTTTTTTTCTGTTGTAAGCTTCTTTCTTATTCTTGTCATAATTATTTGCAGTAACAGCGGTGTGTACCATCCATTGACTATATCATCTTGTCCCATCAATATTGCACCGCTCCTTGATTTTAAACATCCTGTAATAGTTATGTTTTCCTACCTATTATTGTATTTATTTGTTGATACATGGAAATGAGTATTTTCCCTAGTTTGTCCTAATCTCCATGCACTGTTGATTCAGCCAGACCCTTTTAGCCACTTTGTGCCAACGGCTTCGGGCGGAAGAACACAATTGCGAGGGTACAAGCCTCATCCTGGTGCGAGGAAATGCAACCTAAAGACAAAATGTCATGGCAGGGCAGACCAGGCCCTAAGCCTTGGTTGGCAGCTGGTTTAGGATCGAAGCTCTGACAAGCGGACAGCTAGAGCATTGCTTTGCTGATCCGGCAGCATATACAGCTTGTCTTGTTCCAGATGTACAGGTGTTAACTTTCCTCTGGAGTGAACTAGGCAGGCCGAGAGAGGCATCATGCTGCATGGGCAACACATGGTCTCTATATTTTAGCCCATGCTTTGTAGGTTACAAATCAGAGAGTTGCTTTTTGCGGATGATGCTGCAATTACGACCCACTCTGAGGAAGAATTACAACATCTACTATCTGCATTCTCCAATGCTTGTTCTGAATTTGGTTTAACAATTAACAAAAATAAGACTCAGATTATGTCACAAGGTGCACATGGGGTACAATCAATATTTATTGAGGACGCCGAACTGGAGATAGTAGACCATTTTACATATCTAGGATCAGAGGTAAATAGCAAATTATCCCTAGATCATGAAATCAACATCCGGATTGGTAAGGCAGCAAGAACAATGAACATGTTAGCAAAAAGAGTCTGGGAAAACAGGAAGCTTACTGCCAAAACAAAAATCCTCGTCTACCAAGCCTGTGTCCTTAGTACTCTTCTTTATGGCAGTGAAACCTGGACAACTTACTCACACCAAGGGAAACGTTTAAACAGCTTTCATATGCGGTGTCTGCGAAGAATCCTTGGTATTAAGTGGCAAGACAAAATCAAAATTACTGTCGATTTGGAAAGATCAGGTTGTGTGACGGTTTATTCCATGCACAGTCTTCGTAGTCTTAGATGGATAGGACATGTTAGGAGTATGGATGATGGTAGAATACCAAAGGACATCTTTTTTGGTGAATTACAGATGAGTAGGAGATCCTAGGGTCGGCCTCTACTACGATACAAAGATGTGTGTAAGCGGGACATGATTGATACAGGCATTGATAATGCACATTGGGAGCAAGTCGCAGCTGAACGTGTTGCATGGAGGGCAACTAACAGAAATGGAATTAAGACAAAGGAGACAATGATTGCAGATAAAGCACACACAGAGCGTGAGAGACGTAAAATGGTGCATGATGGTGGAAATTACCATGTTTTCACAAAGCATCCACTGTGGACAAACATTTGCAGCACGAATAGGCCTTATCAGCCACACTCGCTACTGCCATGGGTCGTAGTTATTACGCCTTTTTGAAGCACAATGTACCAAAATATCGTCTGTCAAGACGGAAAGGTGCCAATATACATGGAACGTGAGTATTTTCCCTAGTTTGTCCTAATCTCCATGCATTGTTGATTCAGCCAGACTCTTTTAACCACTTTGGATTTTTCTTTTGCATTTTTACTATTTCTTTATGTATTGTATTAGATTCGTATTTATATTGCTTTTTCTTACTTCTTTCATCCATCATCCACAACATTTCATGTGTCATCCATTTCTTTTGTGTGTGTGTGTATTGAAACAAAGCAAGGCAGTGTTCTATTTTCCTTGGGCAGGCTCAGCTTTCATTGTGTTTCGAATCAATCCTTGAAGTTAAGGTACTACGATGTTTATATTTATAATAATGTCGATGTAATATTTAAAATGTTTACAAATGATCATAGTCTAATTTTTTTATTCCTGGGGGAATGAAGGCAAACGCCATGTTTTCTGTTTACTGCACTTGCCTTTCTAGAAACTTCAGCTAGACATTCTGTTGCAATTTACTACCAAAGAATATTTTCTTACATTCTGTTGCAATATACTACTAAAGAATATTTTCTTACATTCTGTTGCAATATACTTCTCTTCTTCTTCTTCAGCATTCCGAGCCATTGAGGTTCTTTGCTGCAAATACAATCCGTCTCCATTCGTCTCTCTGGTGGACCTTCTCTTGCCAGTCGTTGATTCCAAGTGCTTGTAGGTCTGTACATGTATTATCTCTCCACCGCCTTCTTGGTCTACCTCGGGGTCTACGGTCATTTATTTCCTGAGTGTAAGCGAGTTTTGTTTCCCTATTATCTTCCATTCTTTCTATATGCCCCAGCCATTGTAGTCTATTAGCCTTCATGATACCAGTGATTAGCGGGGACTTAAACAGATCATAAATGTCTTTGTTACTTCTTCTTTTCCACTCTCCACTTTGTGTATCCCTAATGGGTCCAAAGATGCGTCTTAAAATTTTGTTCTCAAAGGTTTGTAACAAGGCTTCGTCTCCTTTCGTTGTACTCCAGGTTTCAGAGCCATACAGCACAACTGGTCTGATCAGTGTTTTGTATATTGTGATTTTGGTGTTACGAGATAGCGCCTTTGATTTTAGTAGATGTTGTAGTGCATAGTATATCTTATTTCCAGAGTTGATTCTAGTTGCAATATACTACTAAAGAATATTTTCTTACATTCTGTTGCAATATACTACTAAAGAATATTTTCTTACATTCTTTTACGATATGCGGCTAAAGGATATTTCTTTATATTCTTTTACATATGCGGCTAAAGAATATTTTCTTATATTCTGTTACCATGTGCTAGCAAAAGCATATTTCTTATACTCTGTTACCATGTGCAAGCACAAGAATATTTCTTCATATTCTGTTACATATGCGACTAAAGAAGATTTCTTTATGTTTTGTTACAATATGCTAATGAAGAATATTCCCTTATATTCTGTTACAATATGTATATAACTACTTTTCTCAATATATGAATAATGTACTTTTCAAATGTACTTGCTAGAAATTGATGCTTTTACAGAGGAAATGTAGCTTAATAGTCTATCTCTTTAAAACCATGTACACTGACTCACACCTGTAGCGATGTATATATTTTGTGATTCTTTTATTCACATTTTTTCCCCTGAATATATTTTGTGATATTGTCATGTTTTGTTCTGAGAAAAAATGCTCATGAATAAGAGTTGCACCATATACCCAAATGTTAGCCGGACGTTGCACACACCAACAACCTTACGTACATTCACATGATGATTAGGTTGTTCTTACGGTCAGGGGCAGGCCATTTATGTTCTTAAATATGACTATAAAGCAGCCCATGTCTAACTTTGTGCACGAGATAACCTGCAATCTTGGGTGGTTTAACAATGTCGTCCTCCAGCCCTCTGCTTAGAAGAGACAGCTGGGAATGACCATACATGTTTTGTTTACATCAGTGCTTATGCTAAATACATAACTCTTATAAAGGCACTCACATAAACTCAGGAGGTAAATATATTCTCATTTGTGATTGTTGTAAAATTACTGATGGTTAAGGAAGAATACTTTGATGTGAGAGGAAAAGCTATAATCCATCCCTCTGATATAAAAAGGCAGTTATATCAATACATGATGATGATGATGATATGCATTTGAGATCTAAACCTAACCCAGAGAGAGAGAGAGAGAGAGAGAGAGAGAGAGAGAGAGAGAGAGAGAGAGAGAGAGAGAGAGAGAGAGAGAGAGAGAGAGAGAGAGAGAGAGCTTACATACAGACACATGATGATGACAATGATGATGATGATGATGTTATAAGGGTGACCATTAACTCAACTTACATCCATCTCAACACACCCTGTCTTATCAAGCAACAGTCTCAACCTATCTCTGGCTTACTAGGAAGTGGCACTACATACACCCTTCCCACGCATCTACGATAGTATGCATCTATCTCAACCCACCTTCATCACAATATACCTTTATCTTAATCACATCATGTCTCTACCACAACCTACCTTCATCCCATTATGTCTGTTACATCCTTGATGACTTTGAATCAACTTACTTTGATTGACACAACCGGATAACCTGGTCACAACCAGACTCCCTGGTCTTCAAATTATGACTACCTGATTTTATTGTCCTGGTTGCACCAAGAGTTGATCCCAGCAGGACCTTACAGCATGAGATGATGGATTGAATGATGCCATCTATACAGATAAGAGGGAAGTGATCTCACCATTGAAGGGACACATTCTTCCCCCTCTTATTGTCTTATTCTTTTTTTTTCTTGATTGTTTTTGGGACATGTTTTATGCTTTACTGATATGTAAATGTTAGCAAAATGCTTATGAAGTTATATTTTGTTTGGACCGTCAGATGGGCGGTGTAACTGAAAGCCTACGGTTTTGAAGATGCAGACTAGGTTGCTGAGGCCAGGAAAGTAGAATGTTCATGTCCATCTCTTGCCAGCCCAAAGTTTATTGCAGCATCCTCCTTGCATCCTCCACCACCCCCATCCTTCAAAGATCTAACCCATGTAACCCATGAACCCAATGAGAATTCCTGATGTTAGATCCTGACAGAAGAACTTGAATATACCTCACTCACAGTGATGACCCTCTGATAGAAAACTGGTTCCAGGGGAGAATTAGAATCCTATACAACTGAGGTACCTACCGGCAGATATCAGCTGCACCGGAGATATGTATATCCTTTTTTGTAAAGTGGTATCTACTTAGTGATGCATTACTATATTTTAAGGTATTTTGGATAATTCAAATGTTTTTTTTCCCCACAATTATGAATTCACATCAGTTGGTATTCCTTGTAAACCTGACCATGTTTTTTTTTCAGAGATGTGTCCAATGTGAATATACTTTGTTGTCATACTTTTGATTTATTACCCTTATGTTACCAGACCATTTGTTGATTGATTCTTACAGATTGTTTGTAAACACAAATATTATGTGATGTCACTGTATGTCCTGTTTATACTGTGAATGTTCGGTCATGATATTGCTTGTCTAGTCCATCACCTAATGGTGTAAGTGTATAAATCATAGGTGACAATACTAATTTAGACCGCATGAGGGCGGGCACCTGCACACTAGCACCTTTTTCCAAGTTATAGAAAAGGGCATCCATTTTTGGGATAGTGGCAACAGTCCGTGGCCTCCACACCTTCCCAAGAAGCTTAAACTTATATCTATATTTTTCATTAATTCGTGTAGATACGAACACATCCTTAGTATCTTCACGTGGGGGTACGAGCCATAAAATTAGCTTCTAGAAGGTGATCTTGATAGAGGATAGGAACCCATCCCCTTTGGGCATACCCTGATAATATTCCTCAGATAATTAAATTCTTCTTAAGAGGGTGTTACATCCTAACAGATGAACCCCTAATAAATAAACCCCACACTGGAACATGGTCATTATGTCCGTCTACTCCTGGTGAAGTTGTTGCCGCTACTAAACTGCTTCTGATTGATTGATTGAGTGACTGATTTAAGAACCGACATCACAGCATTCGGGGCATTCCAATAAGCGATCCACCCCCATCCTCAGCAGCCAGCGAAGAGTTCCAACACTAATAGTACCAAACTGCTTTTGAATCTCTTTCTAATCAGTACGTAATCAATTTGATTGTGAACCAGGTGTTACCTATCATTTCTTGGTATTCTGACCATGCTGTTAATCTATCACCTCTCTCATTCCTAGAACCCAGGTTCCTCCGAAGTCGGAGAGTGTCTGCCTGTATGGCGAGGAACCACCAGTCTGCACACCAATAAGCCAGACATGGGACAACGGATACTCACGCAAACCTCAGGTCCTGTATGACATCACACTGATGTTGGACAACAGGATGCCTTCATCCGACATACAGAACTTTGCGTTGGAGCTCAAGCCAATGAACACAAGCAAGCAAGCAAGCAGAACCCAGGTCATTGCTACCAGTATGACAGCCATTTCAAAATGTGTACACTGGCCCACCGTCATGTCTAATTCATTATAAAATATATTTATATCCTCTTACTGTCTGCTGTTGGGGCAAATGCGTGTGTTATGTTAATATCCAGAGGTTTGTCAAGGAGGGTCACTAATAATACATAATACTCTGTCTGAGATTGTCCAGAATCCATTAACCCACCCCCTCCCCCAGAACTCATTTGATCCAAAATTATGCCAACACCGCTTTTGTAGTCCTTCCCTCCTTAGTAAAGTATTATTTTTGTAAGTATTTAAATACTTTTATCACGCTCGAGGCCACCGCATTTTACAATATGTATTAACAACACATTGTTATTATGCATATGGCACGACATCATAACATATTACTTCCCATATTTACATCCTTGGTCTCTTACATCATATGTAAATTATCATAACAACAGGTTAGCAATGCGTTGATTAATCACTACTTTTGTGAACAATTCTGTCTTAACGGATTGTGGATTGACCACATTGAAAGTAACACAACTAAGTACAAAAATAGAAAAGGATATAACAAAGTAGTAGTTAAGGGACATTAGTCGAAATAAAATAAATGTATTATGCAATTTAAATAAATTTAGAAGATATTATTTTCTGTGATTTATTTCTTACGCTAATTAGCAACGAGTAAATTCAGCATAAATGACAGATAATAACTTAAGGAGTCTTCAACATTTATTAAAAAATGTTGACAAATTTTTTTTATGCGTAAATGTTAATAACAGACTTTTCTATTTCCTTGCAATACATCATTATATGTTTTTATACTCTTTTGGCAGGAAAGTTGATTTTCGTGTTGACTGATATTTTTGGCCGTCCTTTACTATGGGACGCAAATTATAATGATTGATTGATTCATTTAGGAACCGACATCACAGCATTCCGGACATTCCCATAAATGCTCCGTCCCCATCCTCAGCAGCCAGCGAAGAGTTCCAACACTAATAGTACCATTAGGAATCTGATTATATATCCCTCTCGCATTTTCCTCTGAGCGTCGAACGTAGGCCAGATCCCCTAGTTACCCCTTGCTGTCGCATTCTTGCCAGACCATAGTAATCAATTTGCTCCTCCGAGGTGTACACGTGCTCCCACAAGGCCGCAACCACGTCTGCCTTATTGTGCATCAATATTCCACCAAGATTTCCAGAGCCAGCCAATCTGTCCGCCTGTTCATTCCCCAGCATGCCCCGGAGAAAAGATCCAGACGATGCTTGCCACCCGTGACTTCCGAAACGAAGCAAGCCATTCTGCACGAAGCTTGCCTGTCCTCGGCCTACTCAGCATGCTTTCTGAGTCAGTTACAATCACGAAGTGTGTGTGTGTGTGTCGTATTCTCCATTCAGCGGAAATCTGCACTGACCGCCTTCACCTTCATTCTTAAGCTAGATGTTGTGGTATCATATGCCAGGCTCTCCTGCACCAAACATCGACCATTAGCTTTTACTAAGAACCCCCAGGCACTTCTCCTGCCTCTCAACACCGAACCATCTGTGTAGATAATCACATCACCCGGGCGAGCATTATCCTGAATTAGTTGCTGGATTTCCATTTCCGTTGCCGCTGCTGGGCACTCCCTGCACTCCCGGCTCAATGTGATTATAACTCTGCACAAGTCTGACCGCTCCGCTGGCACTCTGACCCACTCCTGTCCTCACCTAATGTTCTCCAAGGGGCACACCTGTCTGATCGTATCCTGCGCCTGAGCCATCCATGATTTCCCTCTTATCAGTCGCTGGCCCTTAACTGCGTCCAGCGCCTCATGCAGTGGGCGGTCTGTGTCTGCAGCTACTCTGAGGTATGCCTTCGCCTTCATCACCTTGTGCCCACCAGCAACAGTTGGCAGACCAAGGATGTAACGCATACACACTACTGGAGTGTCTCTGGTGCATCCAAGAATGACCCGCAAAGCTTCGTTCTGTATACGCTCTAATTTCATCAGCTGACTCTTTGAGACAGTGAGCAGTCCTAGTCCATAATCAATCACTGAGAGGATCAAGTGCTGGTATAGTGTGAAGAGAATTCTCTTCTCTGTGTTCATTGCAGTCATATTTTTAAGTGCATTGAGTCCCATTTGAGATCTTGTCATAACCGTCTCCAGATGGTCCTTGAAGGACAGACTCCTGTCAAATGTGATTCCCAGATGCTTCAGATTGTTCTCTCTGTTAACGCTTCTACTATCTATCGTGAGGCTTGGAACATCATCTCTCACAATCCTGTTGTCCAGAGAGCACCACAAAACAGCCGCCTTTTCCGGGTGGATGATAGCACTCATTTTTGTGCACCAGTCAATCACTTTGTCTACTGTCGCCTGTAGCTCCTAGGCTATTTTCTCCCTATCTCTCCCCTGCCTATATGCAAGAATATCATCTGCAAATGTTAGTATCCTACCAACCCCTGGTGCTTCTAGGTTTGCAATCTTGCTCGTATACACGTTAAAGAGCACCGGTGATATTGCAGATCCCTGTGGCAGTCCCGTTGTTAAAATATGTGGCTCTGAGGTCCATGCACCCAGACGGAGAGCAACCCGACGAGAATGCAGGATGGCTGCTATCCAGTTCACCAACCAGGGATTGGCCCACTTCTCCATCAGTGCTGTCATCAAAACATCATAGCGAACTCTATTGTACGCATCCTCGAGATCAAGTGCTGCCGCCATCGTTTCCTGTCTACTCTGGAACTCCTCATAAACATCAAAGGCAAAAGTGGCTGCATTTGACCAGTTATCTTTTCCTGGCCTGTAGCTCCTCAGGCCTCTTGGAAGAAGCTTCCTCCTTTCCAAAAAATCCTGCAGCTTAACAGCGACTATCTTCTCTAGAACCTTCTCAGATGTATTTTGAAGGGTGATGATCCTAATGCCTATAAGCTTTGAATGGTTTTGGGAGAGGGATGAGATAGCTATGTAACCAATCCTGCGGTACTAATGCTGTCCTAATGCTCTGATTAAAGCAGTCGGTCATCTCCTTCAGGTCTACATCACTCAAAACCTTCATGTGGCCATACCTAACACCACCGGGAACTGGTGCCGTGTCTTTTGTCTTTTTTCAAAATATGTTTAACATCTTCAACCCGTATGATGTCTTCATAATGCATATTCTCCATTGTGCTAGATAATTCCTCTCTAACTGCATCCCTGGTATTCGCATCATTATGATTGGTCTGCACTAAAAATCTCCTGAGACACGCCTCCCCCTTCTCTTTGTCTGTTGTCACGCGTACACCACCCTCTTTATAAATGGTTCCCACTGTCATAGGCCACTCTTTGCTTTGAATTTGTCTTTGCACTGTCCAGAATTTTCGCAGTGTTTTATCACCACCAATCTCCTTCATAAAACATTCCCATTTTACGTTCTTGGTCTCTGCAGCACATCGCTTGAAAGCGTCCACCTTGTCTTTCTTGTCGTTTTCCGCTGTGTCCATTTCCTCTCATGAGCTTCGAGGTGTCTGTAGCACTTTCCTTCCTTAACTGCTTCACTGGAGCTTTCTTTGCTTTCCAAACATTATTTACTTCTGGGGTCCACCTTGGGAGGGGGGGGGGGCTGCAAAAAACGAGTTTTAACAGCCCTGTTGCAAGCTCTCTGTCTGAGGAGTCCAAGAAGGCTGTCGGTCCACTCATACCGGAAGGTCTTGCGCGCTCTCCCAGCCTTAAGTTTCCTGAATTTAGAAATCAGGACTGAGCATGGCTGTGATCACTCCCATGGTCATTCAAAACAGTCCACTTTACATCGAGGACTGATGACTGGGAGACAAGTGCCAAGTCAATAGCTGTGTCTGCATCGCCAGGCCTCATTACCATTCTAGTTGGCCTACCATCATTTATGCAGGCCACATCGGAGTCCACCATGGCATCCGCAAGGGCAATTCCCTGACGGTTTTCTCAACTACTATCCCACTCTATGTTCCTCGCATTGAAGTCTTCACATATGAGTAGCCTATCACCTGGTAATACCTCCAATTCCTTAAGCCAGTCCCATTGTACAAGCTAGAGATATATTGATAACTGCAGCCAAAGATTTAATTCCGACCAAGAAAAAGCAACTTAAGCCATGGATTACATCAGACACGTTAGAATTAATAAAACAACGAAGGAGCTGAAACAGAAAGGAGATGAATCCGATAGCAGGATGAAGTATAAATCTTTAACTCGAGAAATAAAAAAAGAACACAAGAAAGGACAAAAATCAATATATACAAGATTGCTGTACCAGAATAGAGCAATATCATAAGGCTGGAAGAGATTATGAAATGTTCAAAGAAATGAAGTTATTGACAAGAAATGTTCAACCTCAATTGAATGTTATCTGTGACAAGATGGGAAATACCTTAACAGAATCTAGACAAATTCTAGAAAGATGGCAGGAGTACTGCAGTGGAATGTATGATATGAGTGACAGTAAGGATATGAATGAGATACGTGAGCCAATGACAGCAGAGACAGAACCTGAACCCTCATTAGATGAAATTGCTTGGGCTATAAGGAACCTGAAGAATGGTAAATCACCTGGATGTGATGAGATACCAGCTGAACTAATTAAAGCAGGAGGAGAAGAAAGCATACACATATATCATGCATTATGTACAAAGATTTGGAAATATGGTATATGGCCAAAAGATTGGAAGACAACTATCTTCATTCCAATACCAAAAAAGGGCAACCTGAAATTATGCACCAACTATAGAACTGTTGCCCTGATCAGTCATGCAAGTAAAATTCTACTAAAAGTCATAATGCGAAGACTTAGTAAGAAAATGGAAGAAGAGATTAACGTAGTTCAAGCTGGATTTAGACAAGGAAGAGGAACAAGAGATCACATATTCAACATGCGTTTAATAATAGAGAAGTGCAGAGAATTTAATGTAAACCTATTCTCATGTTTTGTGGATTATTCAAAGGCATTTGACTGTGTACAGCATCAGAAACTTTGGGAAATCATGAGGAATATGGGCTTTCCATCACATGTAGTACATCTCATAAAAATGCTATATCTAGACCAACAAGCAGCAGTTAGAATAGATGGCGAGACATCAGATTGGTTTGACATCAAGCAAGGAGTCCGTCAGGGCTGCGTGCTGCCACCCTATTTGTTTAACCTGTACGCCGAAAATATAATGAGAAATGTAAGAGATGATATAAACAGGGAGCCATATGATGCCCTAAATATCGGCGGTCATGACATACCAGAGATTCGATATGCTGATGATACAGTATTACTATCCACAACACAGAATGGCATAGAAAACCTAATAGCCTCAACACAATTGAATAGTGAAAATCACAACTTATATCTTAACATAGCAAAAACAAAGATAATGCATACAGATAAAACTACTACGGAGAAAGAAATATACATTAATGGGAGAAAATTGGAGGTGGTGGAACATTTTGATCATCTTGGGACATTGATTACCAACAATGGTGACACAATGAAAGAAATTAAACGGCGACTATCCATTGCTCTTCAAAGACTAAAACATATGAATAAATTATGGAGTGGGACAGACAGAACTACAAAAATTAGATTTTTAAGAGCATGCATCTTTCCCATTGCAACATACGCCTGTGAGACATGGACACTTACTAAACAAGCTGAACAGCGCATACATGCCTTTGAATATAAATGTTATAGACGAGTTCTAAGAATATCTTGGGTAAAGAAAAGAACAAATACATCCATACTTCAAGAGTTGAATATTGAGGAGGGATGGCTATTAAAGACGATAAAACAAAGAAAATTGAAGTATTTTGGTCACTTGAAACGTCACAACAGTTTGGAGAGAACAATAATGGAAGGGTATATGCCTGGGAAGAGAGGAAGAGGAAGGCCAAAGAGAAGATGGGTGCAGGATGTGGTGGATGATCTCCAGATGGGTGTATCAGACGCGGGACATCTTGCTTGTGATAGAGAAGTTTTCCGGAAGGTTGTTATAGGAGCGAGGTTCTGCAAAGGACATGCTACTGAATGAATGAATGAGTCCCATTGCTCTTGTCTGACAAAACAGTCCACTGTGGCATATACATTTATGATGTTCCAACGTAAGCCACCAATCTCCATTTGTATACCCTGGACCTCTCTTGCACTGTGATTCCACTGGCTCAAGTCAGGTACCACATGCTTCACTCCTTTCTTCACCAGCATACCTTGCCCATATCTCTTCTGCACAGTGGGGTTCATATAACTGACGTAACCATGGCAATGTTATTTGATGTATTTTGTTGTTTCGGGATTTGAGATTTAAATATTGAGCACAACCCACTACTGGCAACGCTGATCGTACCCTGGTATGAACCTAAGGCCTGTCCACGTCAATCTGGAAGCACTAGACTCGAGTTTCGCTCTCGCTTGAGCTCATAAGTAGTGCATATCCTTGACCGGATCCGGAAACAAACCCCGGATCACTGGCATGTGAAGCGGGTGTGTAAACACTAGACCACGTGGCACACGCTGGACACGACCAAATGTTTACAACAGAAAACTACAACGTCACACATCGTAGGCCGTTGCTCAAGCTCAGCGTTGCCAGTAGTGGGTTGTGCTCAATATTTAAATCTTAAATCCCAAAACAACAAAATAAATCAATTTGATTATTGCTCACTGGACTTTAGGTGGCCTGGTGTACCTTGCCAGTGAGAAGCCCTGATCGTTCGGGTCCATATCGATTGACGGTTTACACAGCCGCTTCACATGCCAGTGATCCGGGGTTTGTTTCCGGATCCGGTCAAGGATATGCACTACTGATGAGCGAAACTCGATGTCAAAGACTGAAGGCAGAGGCAGGAAGCCTGCCTCATGATAGAACACCACCGTGACGTGGGGTCAACCTCAGATTGAGTAGAGGGAACAGAGTGGCCGGGATCAGGGCAGGATAGATGATAGAAAAGGGGGACTATTAACTAGTCCTCACACGAAGGCGTTGACCAGATAGTTAGCACTACTGGTCACGACAGAATCACGCCTGCGTGATAGCAACGATTAGCACTCAAGCCAAAGCCAGCTAATAGAAGCGTGCTAATTGACCTAGCACGCAGGGAGCCGAAGGGCGTATGAAGGTCCTTCCGCGTGGCGTGTAGCGACGCGGGTGAAGCAAGTCAGACTGGGGACTGACTCTGTAGTGTTCACATCGTATAGAATAGATTTGTGTTTTCATATAGCCTAGTAGATAGAGATTAGCTATAGGACTTAGGAAAACCAGTGATAGAGAATATTGTGACTTTATGTGTGATTAGATAGCGACTGTTTCTGCAATTGTAAAGAGCCAACGGCAATAAAATGTACCATTTCATTCCTCGCACACGACTTGCAAGTTTCTTGCAGGGTGTGGGAGAAGTAATCCGATGATGCCTGAAACACGAGTTGTTGACAGGCAATAGGATTAAATGTGGTGTCAGAAGTGCGGCTTGAACCTGAGTTCAAGCTATAACACTTACCCACGGCTCTAGACTAGGGTTACAGATAGGATATTACAAAGATTAAATGTTTAATTTGTGTCAGTGACTATGACGTGTGCAGACTAGATCGAGTTGCCAGCAGAATTGTGCCTATCGTGATGAAATAATGTTTATTTGTGCTTATTAGAATGTTATATATTTAAATAATGGGTTTTTCAAAGTTGTAAGTATGCATATTATGTTCTTCTTTCATTTATTTATGTAATTATTTATTTGTTTTTGAATAATTGGCAAAAATGATTCATGGCGGAGCAATACAAAGGTCAGCGACAGTATTGATTTTTGCAAGCTAAAAATAGCGCTGCGCCTGTGACGTGGCACGATTGAAAAACAGTTGGGCCTCGCCATTTGCAATCAGCATTTCAGTGTTTACATACTGGCAAGCTGCTGCCTGCCTGAATCTTTACGATATATTAAATATTATTTGTTTATTTAAGTTAAAGAATGAATAAATTTATTTATTTACACATTATTATTATATTTATATTTACTTAAAAGCAGTTATTGATTTTTTTTTCGTACTTTTCTATTTGTTTACCGTCACGAGGGCACTACTTTCGGCTATGCAAATTAGATTTGGCCTGCACGATACTTCCATAGATTAAACTAGGTTAGTAACGAAAGACATATTACGGTAGAACGAAGACAGGACATTGACATTAAATATTAATTAATCTATGTTCTGTTTGTTCGTGGGCATGTCTGTGTCATTGTACCAGTTTGTCAAAAATTTATTTTTCGTTTACGAGTTGTTAATTGTTGCTGCTCTGTAAAACAGGGCGAACAACAGCTGAGTGATAACGTGAGTGTGTGCCGATGTGCCAAACGAGGTGACCTGAGTAGAAAACTCGTGTGTATTCCGGGGTGCCAAACAACGGGACCGGTGTTGCTGACGTGTTGTTCCTTGTTCTAGGGAACATTAAGCTGAGTAAAACCTACGTTTTTGGCATGCATTGTGATTAATAGTGCATCTCTTTTTCAGCTTGTATTGTATGAACAAACTTTGTGCTCTAATTTTTTGGAGAATACAATTTTCCAGAATGTAAACAAAGAATACAATTTGTAGTGCTCATATATTAAATAACATAGCATATCAAAGAATAATAACTAATTGAAGTAGTCAGTTCAGGTCAACGCGAACCTATTACCCAACAACATGGCTACTCTAGCTGACTTCATTAAAGCTGGCAAAGAATTGCAATACACAGGTAAAGAGCTAGAACAATATGCCGACAAGAAATTTAAAGAAGCAAAAGATGCTGAGAGAACTGAACGAGAACTAAAAGAAAATGCAGATAGAGATGAACGCGCTCGAGAAAGAGAGCATCAAAAAGAATTAACACAACTAGCTGAGATAACAAAACAAAAACAACTAGAACATGATAAACTGATTAAGCAACAACAGTTAGAACATGATAAACTGATTAAGCAACAACAGTTAGAACATGATAAGGAATTTAAGCAATAACAGTTACAACAAGATAAGGAAATTAAACAGAAAGAACTAGAATTAAAACAAAAGACATTAGATCAAGAAAGAGAACTAAAGCAAAAAGAGATAGATGAAATGGCAAGAGTTAAGGAAAAACAAATACAAGTAGAATCAGACACACAGTTGAAGATGAAAGAGATGGATGTAGACTCACACGCAGAGATCTCTGCCACTAAACTTAAAAGTCAACAAGAAGAAAATAAGTTCAACAAATACAAAAATATTATCAAAGCATATTGTAAAGAAGATTCAATTTCTGCCTGGACAGAGAATGTCGAGTATCAGTTTAAATATCACCAAGTTCCTTTAGAGATGTGGGCTATGATTTATATGAAGAACCTGAGTGGTGAGCCCCTTAAAGTAATAGAATCTATACCAACCGATCTTAGATCTGACTACCAATACATCCGTGATAGGATTATGCAACACTTTTTACTTGATGCCCCTGGGTATCAGGTTCAGTTCTCAACTTTAAAACCTAAACCTACTGAGACTTTCATTGACTACGTCTCAAATGTTCAAAGTGTACTAAATAGGTGGCTTAAAGCAGCTAACATAGGAAAAGACTTTGATAGATTGAAAAATTTAATAACTATGGATAAGGTAATATCCACGATACCATCCTCTTTTGCTAAATTTTTGCAGCAGTCAGACATTGAAACCATAGAACAGTTTGAAAAGAAAGGGTCAGCATATTTTTCTTCAAACAGAAATATTTTTAAAACTTCAAATGACTCTGAAATAGTTTCCTTTGTAAAAGATCAATCTAAAAACTATCAGAGCAATAGAAAACCATTTAATAAATTTGACAAGAAAGATAGAAAAATTTCAAAATGTATCCACTGTCACCTTTTACATGACACTGATTCAATGTGTGACAAATCGCCGAGTTATCCGGCACATCTTGAAAATGTTATTAAGAAGCAACAGAACAAAAGATCTGCATACCGGCGTGCCATTAAATGTTTTTTTTTGTTCCAGCTACGGCCATTATTCAAATAAGTGCCTTGGCCGCCAACGTATGAAAGCCAACAATGCTATTTTACTTGATACATCTTCTGATAGTGGTAGTGAGACTGAGTGTGATGTTGAAAATGAATTACCTGTTAACCAAACGGAAGAGGTGTGTTGTGTAAACGATGTGTTGAGTTTTGACAGTTGTGAGCGATGTCACCATTTTCATGCTCACGGAAAATTAGAATGTGGACATACAGTTCCATGCTCAACTGAGAGCGTGAATGCAGCCTTAGCCTCCAGAGGCAATTTAGAGTTCCACAATGCAATGGTCAATGATAGACCATGCCAATGTTTGCTAGACAGCGGTAGTACCCTTATTGGTCTCAGAAGGGAACTGGTGAGTCAAGAGGATTATACAGGTGACTCTGTCAAATGCCGAACCTTTTCGGGTAACATTGAAATTTACCCTTTGGCCAAAGCCCGTATTGACACTCCTTTCCTTTCGGGTACATTTACTTGTGCTATACTTGACAACCCTTGTACTGATCTAATTCTGGGTTGCTTACCTCAACTAAAACAATGTACTAGCGATGAAATAACTGCATGGAACCAACTGAATGCAGTTAATGCAACAACCAGAACAGACACTATAAAACATCAAGACACGCTTCAAGATAAGAGACTACTGGTGCTTTCTCCATCTAGCACTGATGATACCAACAGACAAAAAGTCATAGAACAGCAGAAAGCTGATCCTAGTTTGTCTCCTTATTTAAAATTATTGAAAGAACGAGCTAAGGTTACAAAGAACGCATCTGGGTTCTTCAGATGAAATAGTGGCATTTTTACTAAACATTATACTACTGGTAACCATAACAGTCAGCAAACGGTGTTACCTGTACAACATCGCATAACTGTGCTAAAGATTGCACATGAGTCACCGTTTGCTGGCCATCTTGCATATGACAAAACCAGGGCCAGAATTCAGGCTCATTTTTATTGGCCAGGTTTTTGCAATGATATTAAATTATTTTGTCGTTCGTGTAATGTCTGTCAACAGTTAGTACGAAAGGGTAAACATGTTACAGCTGAAGTACAACCTTCTACACGGGCTTCTAGGCCATTTGAGAGTGTGGCGGTAGATATTGTTGGACCCCTGAATCAGGTGTCCGACAAAGGAAATCGCTTCATATCAACGATGGTCGACCTATGTACAAGGCCAACAAAGGGGCGAGAACAATTGAACTTGAACCAGATCAAGACATACTTCTCTTGCTTCCTGACAAACGAAATTTGTTATTGACTTCATGGCAAGGGCCATTCAAGGTGGTACGTAAGATTTCAGATGTTGACTATGAAATATCAATAAACGGAAACTTAAAGATATTCCATGTCAACATGTTGAAGACTTACTATTCACGACAAGAGACAGAAGTAGAGACAGACGAACACAGTGCACCCACACCAAGTGATCAGACGACAGACATACACAACGCAACTACACTAGTTAGCGAGACTGGCATATCCGACGAGCATACACTTAGCGAGAATACAGAATACACACTTAGCACCACCACAATACTGAATCAGGTAGACGACGACGGAATGGAACTACCAGTTCCTATTGTAGACAAGACTGCTACATTAGATAGCATACATATAGAACAGGGACTAACAGACAGTCAACGACGACAATTAGTAGAATTAGTGACGGAATACGAAGACATATTCTCTGACATTCCAGGTAGGACGGACAGAATCGAACACTCCATTCTTCTTACGGACTCTAAGCCTATTAAATGCAGGCCGTACTCAATCCCACTAAGCTATAGGGAAAATCTAAATAAGGAAATTCTGAATTTAGAGGCTAGTGGGATCATCCAGAAATCCACCTCGGAGTACTCTTTTCCAATTGTTCTAGTTAAGAAGAAAGATTCTACAATTCGTTTGTGCGTGGACTATCGAAAGCTCAACAACGTCACCAAGATCGACGCAGAGCCAATTCCTTCCTGCGAAGATCTTATTCTTGACATGTCCACCTCCAAAATCTTTTCTAAATTAGATCTCACTAAGGGATATTGGCAAGTCCCTATGCAGTCTCAATCCATCCATCTTACTGCTTTCTCAACACCTTTAGGACTATACGAGTGGCGTTTTCTTCCTTTCGGACTTCGAAACGCTCCTGCCACTTTCGTACGCTTAACTAGAGATCTACTTCATGGAGTGACGAATACAGCGACCTATATAGATGATATATGTGTCCATACTGATACTGATGACTGGACAACACACCTACTGAAACTGAGACATGTCTTTAATAGGTTGCGACTCTTCCGGCTCACTGTCAAACCGAGCAAAGTCGAATTGGGCCTAAAAGAAATTGAGTTTTTGGGTCATGTCATTTCTCAAGGTCAACTAAAGACTGACCAGAAAATTATTACCAAAATTATGAATCTGACCATGCCTACCACCAAGAAACAGGTCAGAAGCCTTTTGGGGTTGGTGAATTACTATAGTAAATTTATTCCAAATTTAGCGGAGATTACAAGTGTATTTTCCAATGTTTTAAAAGCTTCGGTAAAATTGGATGTTAAAGATGCATTATTAATTTCTGCATTGTCAAAATTAAAAATTTTGTTTAGTAATGTTCCAATCCTCCGCTTGCCTAATCCGAGGCTCGTTTATTATCTTAGGACAGATGCCAGCAGGATCTCCATCGCTGCAGTACTAGGCCAATTTTATGAGGGCATCTTCCATCCGATTTGCTACGTGAGCCGTAAGATCACACCCACCGAGTCCAGATATTCCATATCCGAGTTGGAAGCCTTAAGCGTCATCTATGCGGTGAGAAAGCTGCATCGATTTCTGTCAGGTGTGCACTTCATTGTCCAGACTGACAACTCCCCAATAACGGTCATGCAGAGTGGTGTACATCGAAATGACCGAATATACAGGTGGTCGCTAATACTACAAAATTACACCTTTAGTATAGAACATATTAAGGGGAAAGATAACATCTGGGCTGATACCCTTAGTCGACCATCTGATGTAGCAATACCAGAAATTTCCACATAAAATTGTATTGTAATATATGTTAATTTAGTACAGTCAAATATTCTATGTGAAATATGTTAGAAATACAGGAATATTGTGTGCTGAACTAAGTACCAAAAACATTGACCTGCTATGTGTCTGTAGACATCAAAAGTAACAACTTTACTCTGGGAACAAATATATCACTTTGTGTACGAGGACAGCTTATTACTTGCTAAGCTCCAAATATGTTCCAGTGAAGTAGTTGTGTTAAACAGAGAAAAACAGTGTCAGATGATTATATACAGACAGACACGAGAACAGTGGTCTACAAACGAAATTTACAGGTGCAATACCCATAGAATAAATATGACTGTGTAATGGATTTCAAATACCCAGAACAATTGTATAGATATGATGCCAATGAAAGTATGTTTCTGAACATTAATGGCAACGACTAACCTGAGGTATTTAAAGACCATGTATATATAAACCTAATGTGATATGTATCATAATGTTTTAATATAGTGATAAAATATAGATAGATTATGTCATTTTAATGTATAGTTAGATAATATAATACTTTTTCAATTTACTTTAGGTAGATTATTAATTTACATATTAATTTAGCTTTAAAAGTAGATTAGGATAGTAATTTAAACATAACAACTAATTATAAGAAGTTTAGAAAGGAATAGTATCATTTAGTTTATTATATTTCACTTTGTTTCATTTCATTTGATTTCATTCCATCTTAACCAATCCATTTAACAAACGTTATCATTTAGTAGCATGATTAGGTTACCATAATAGAATATAAATATTATACACGTAAAGATACATCATTTACACCTTACAGAATAAGAATATCAATCATATAGTTTGTTTCATGTAAATACATTAGTTAGAATATGTTATATTTCACATCACCCATTTTAGAAAGGGACGTAGCTTATTACATTTCACATTACCCATTTCACAAAGGGACATCACTCATCTCACATCAATTTCATTTCACATAGGTAAATTCCATCCCTTAAATTAGATAAATATTATGAGTAATGTAAGCTTATTTTAGGATTAATATAACAGATAGATTAAAATAGACAACGCATTAAATGTATATTTATAGAACTAGTATTAGCATGTCATTATTTAGAATAATATTTTAGTAGAATAGAGTGGTTAATAATACCAGGGTACAAACCATCAACCCGTTTTTTTTTCTTACATGTAAATATTTTGTAAATACTTGACGTGTGCAACGGTTGATGCACAGTCATTAGGCTCAACTCTGTCAAACTGAGCCAAACTTGTACAGTGTCACTCCAAGGTTTTTAAATAACTATGAGGGTAAAAGATGCGTGACAAAAATGAGAGTAAAAGTTATGTGACAGAAATGAAGGTAAAAGATGTGTGGCAAAGGTGAGGGTGAAAGATGTGTGACAGAAATGAGGATGAAAGAAGTGTGACAAAAATGAGGATGAAATATGTGTGACAGAAATGAGGATGAAAGATGTGTGACAGAAATGAGGATGAAAGATGTGTGACAGAAATGAGGATGAAAGATGTGTGACAGAAATGAGGATGAAAGATGTGTGACAAAAACGAGGGTAAAAGATGTGTGCCAATAGTGAGTGTAAAAGAAATGTGACATAAGCGAATGTTAAAGATGTGTCACAGAAGTGTGAAAGTGAGAACAAATGTAAAATATACAGGAAAGAGTGAGAACATTCAGCGGATTTTCTGTTTTTTGCCGCTCAACAAGACTTTTTATTTTTATTGCCGTCAAATGTTGGTTTCAATGTTGAAAATGTGTTGTAATGAATGTATTTTGTGTAGTTTAGTTTAGGATCTTAGTGAAAGTATTTTGAGTCTCATAAGACAGAAATGTAGTCACGGATTTGTATTATACACATGTTTGTGACCACAGTTAAATGAATTATGGCACTTGAAAAACTAACTTACATACACATGATAGTTAGATACACATGTTAGATGGTAGATTATACGTTTAATTACATCCAAACACACAAACAACCAGAAAAACAAACATATAAATTGCATACACGTTTATTAGATCAAAGGGAGATAACTCCGGGTCAGGGGACATAATAGACAACGAAACACTAACTTAACAGTGAAATATGACTTTACACGCGGAAGCGAGATAGGTAAAGCCTGTCGCACACAACTTGGGCAAGGGTTGTTTAATATTATATGGGGGACATGAAGCAATTCATGTGTTGACCTTCAGAAAGTCAACTTTGTATGGGTAGTGAGTTAATTTACTATTTGAGGGCAGGTCTTATAAGACAACGGTCCGGTTCAGACATACCTCTAATGAATATAATATTGCGATTGAGAAGAGGGCTCACGCCAACCAGACAAGTTTGTGGCGATTGCCAGTAGCCAAGTAAAGTGATGCTACATTGTGACATTAGTCAGTAGGTCTATTGAGTAGCCCAAAGCCAGGTTATCTACAGTCTTTGACAAAAATTAGACACACTAATTTTTTAAAAACCTCTTGCGTTACAACCAATGAGTCAAAGTTGATGACGCAACACAGGAGGGGAGGGTGTGTGTCAAAGACTGAAGGCAGAGGCAGGAAGCCTGCCTCATGATAGAACACCACCGGGACGTGGGGTCAACCTCAGATTGAGTAGAGGGAACAGAGTGGCCGGGATCAGGGCAGGATAGATGATAGAAAAGGGGGACTATTAACTAGTCCTCACACGAAGGCGTTGACCAGATAGTTAGCACTACTGGTCACGACAGAATCACGCCTGCGTGATAGCAACGATTAGCACTCAAGCCAAAGCCAGCTAATAGAAGCGTGCTAACTGACCTAGCACGCAGGGAGCCGAAGGGCGTATGAAGGTCCTTCCGCGTGGCGTGTAGCGACGCGGGTGAAGCAAGTCAGACTGGGGACTGACTCTGTAGTGTTCACATCGTATAGAATAGATTTGTGTTTTCATATAGCCTTGTAGATAGAGATTAGCTATAGGACTTAGGAAAACCAGTGATAGAGAATATTGTGACTTTATGTGTGATTAGATAGCGACTGTTTCTGCAATTGTAAAGAGCCAACGGCAATAAAATTTACCATTTCATTCCTCGCACACGACTTGCAAGTTTCTTGTAGGGTGTGGGAGAAGTAATCCGATGATGCCTGAAACACGAGTTGTTGACACTCGAGTCTAGTGCTTCCAGATTGACGTGGACAGGCCTTAGGTTCATACCAGGGTACGATCAGCGTTACCATTAGTGGGTTGTGCGCAATGGTATTTGTCTGTATTTAGCTCCTGGAGCATGAGGACATCAACATCATATATTAGCCTCTCCAATACAGGACCTCTCTGCCTGGCACGACGACAGTTCCAGTATCCCACTCTTACATGGTTGAAACTTAGTCTCTCCACTTTTGGTCTTGTTCTCCTGGCGCCTGCTCTCCTATTTCTATGCCTTCTACTCACACCATTTCCCCGCATTCTCCTCCTCACTCTCTCTTCGCTAGCCTCTGAAAGATGTGTCAAGCGCAGAGCACGTCCTCCGTAGCTCCGGCAACGATTCCCGTGTTTAATTAAATCCATACAAACAACTAGGAAGGTCTGTGTCTCCAGCCATTGCCTTCTGGCCCAACCCATCTCGATATTCTTAGCACGCTCGTGGAGTCGTTGAGACAACACACCTCGGTGAAAGTCTGTGTCTCCATTCAGGCTGTTGCCTTTGTTAATGCCATGACCACCATGTTTACACTCGATGCTACTGATGGATTAGGATTGTCGTTAAACCGTCTAGGAAAAGACGTACTGTGTTACGTTGACTGTTAGAATTAATTGATCGTTGTATGAATTCTTGATGTTGTACACTCTTCAATATTTGTGTAGATAGCTTGTATGGAAATAGCACCGATGTCTCTATGTGTCTGTTCCTTAAGATGTCCGCGCCCGAAATGACAAATCTCGCTAGCCTTTTCGCTGAAGTTGTTAGCTCTGACCCCTACATTTCCCGTGAACCATTGAACTCCTTGAGTGTCATTAACTGTTTGTGATTTATTGTTAACCCATACTCTTCTTGTCTTGTGGGTTGTAGTGTGTGACTGCTACTCTACTGACTTATGTCCTGTTAACTCTTTTCTGTCAACGATAGTCCATACTATACCATGTTTGTAATGGACGGGTGCGTGCGAAGTGGTGAAGTTCAAGACCTAGAGTGCTCTTACCCCGCCCACCATGTCGATTGCATAAACAACATGACGACTCGGAATGGGAACAAATGTGGCCTTGTTTGGATGAAGAATGACTTGCGCAATGAATTGTATTTAAGGGAGGAAGAGTTGCGCAATTCGTCAACCATTCTCCCTCGCCTGAGTCCATCTGAATCCAGTGGCAAGACAAGTCAAGAAACTTGGAGACGAATACAGGTGCAATGGATGACCAGGGGGCTCTACGTGCCTTACCGTGCCCATTATGTCCCACAACGCTTTGCAGGCAAACGCCGTCTTGCTCGTTAAATCATCTACGATTTCTTCCGCACTGTCTGTCGAATCCTGTCTTCACATGCCAGGTAGGCATACACTAGTTCACCGATTATTTGTACGCCGATTCCGTGACCCTCACCTGGTTTAGCCAGCCTGTCAAAGCTGTTGGTCCTGGGCGAGGAGGGGGGGGGGAGGAGGGCGCCGTAGCAAACTGACAGCTACTAGGAGCCACAGACGTGAGCTGGATGTCAGGCTTGGACCAGTGGCGAATGGGCCGTGCAAAGGGCGTGACAGCCATCCTTATCAAAGGTACTACCAATGCCCAACATCCCAGACCGCCCCTTGACCATAGTAAATGTCACATCCTCATCGTCATGTGCCGTGCCGATAAGCGTGAGCGGTCATGTTTCGCCATCTCACACGATCACCAGAGTGGTGGATCAGCTCCGTGTCCTGGTTTTGACCATGGCACGCGGACAAGCCAATGTTAAACGACTTAGAAAAGAGAGTAATGGAAGGCGCGGTTCTTGGTAGAAGAGGCAGTGGACTATCAACACGAAGATGGACACACGATAGTAAAAACACTCTAGTGGACAGGGGAACTGGCGATAGATCGAGCGTCTCTCTGCTGCAGGCCGTGTTGCATATCCTTTACAGGATGTCGCTTAGTTCCAGCATTTTTGGGCTATTTATGTTTTCTTGGCCAGTTTACGTTCAGTAGTTTGCCATTGCTTTCTGAACCACCGGCACTCGTACTATTATATGAAAACCAACGCAAGGCGGTCTGCTGCTAAATCTCCCGCTGCGGTATACGGGATTACGAATTGCGCTCGTAACGCCTTCGCCACGGAGCCGCCTCAAAAAATAATCCCCGCCTCGGTTGGGATTCAAGTATATTAGCACCGGACCGCCAGCCAATCTTGCTAGCCATGCGCTACCGGGGCTTCCTTAAATATAAACAGCATGCGGTACCATACTGGAACATCAAAAAAGAGTACAAAATAAGAGACAACACATCGGTATACACGTCAGAACTAGTAGGAATTATGAAAGGACTAGAAATAGCAACAGAGTCCCCCTCTATAAAACTAAGTGTATTGATGGATTCACTATCCGCAGTAGAAGCGCTAGGCAACTACTTTAGGGGGAATAGACCAGACCTGAAAGAGGAAATACTAACACTAACAGCAAACCTAAGATATATGGGATGCCAGGTCACAATAGCCTGGACACCAGCACACAGAGGGATAACTGGCAATGAGAGGGCAGGCAGGGCACCAAAACGCGGGACAAACAGCCAGAGTACAGTAAAATTCAATCACACAACAAGTAACTGACACATGGAA
Source organism: Cepaea hortensis (assembly GCA_963921405.1). NCBI lineage: Eukaryota > Metazoa > Mollusca > Gastropoda > Stylommatophora > Helicidae > Cepaea > Cepaea hortensis. The sequence continues at coordinate 8,165,770 of OY992895.1, forward strand.
ACAACAACGGAGAGACAGCAATAAAGGACGACACTCTTACCACGTGCTCAGAGAGCCCAGTATGAAAAGTCAAGTGAAAGACAACACAAAAATAACAACGTAAAAGAAACTATGGAGATTGAGAATCGGGAACTGGAAAGATAAAATCAGCCGACCACTTTGCGTTGAATGTCTGAAAGAAAACACTACAGGACACTACCTACTATCGTGCACAACCAATGACCATGAACGCAAGGAGCTAGTAGAATACTTCCAAACAAGAAATACGACGATGTCAAAGAGGGAATGCCTACAGGTGGGAGTTGACAAAGAAGCACAAAAGCTCATAAAACAATTCATTGCAAGAACAGGGAAAGAAATTTAACCAACATAAAATAAAGCCAACAGCAAAAGAAATATAGCAAGGATGAAAGAAATCGACTACACGAAAACAGGACAATAGGGAATATATAGAGATGCGTAAAAACTTTCAAAGGAGTTCACGTTAAATTTGAAATTACCGTGGGGATAACAGATGTTTCACATTCGACAATTACCTGTGACTATGTGTTTTAATTATTTCAGCTTGAGGAGACCGTGAGACAACACGCCTGGATGAAAGTCTGTGTCTCCAGCCATTGTCTTCTGGCCCAGTCCATCTCAATCTTCTCACAGAAGCAGAAGGCAACAGTCTCTTATTTAAAATCCGGAAAGCTTTACTGTCTCAGAAAGTCGAGTGTGGGATAAATGGAAAGTCTGTTCCAACGTCTCCAAACTGGAAGCAGAGTGCAAACTGACTGCAGGAGAAAGACCTCCGGAGTCATGACCCGGATGGGTCCCTTCCCTAGAGAGTGTTGAGAAGGTTCCCCCCCCCCCCCCTCGCATATCCTTTACAGGACATCGCTGTCAACATCAGCATCTTTCAGCTTGGCAAGATTACGCTCAGTAGTTTGCCATTGCTTTCTGAGCTACCGGCTCACATACCCCGTAAGTTACCGACGCGAAGAGAACCGCTATCGATTCTCACGCAACGTCACGATACTCACGAGAGTATACGGGATTACGGAGAAAGTCGTGTAACACCTTGACCAGTGAGACCGGCGTTGGTAAGATAATAGGTCGAAATATTCGGCCAAGGGAGGCACTTCTGATTATCGGAAGTTTCCTGTCGTTCTTGCTCCGAGGCTTGAATTTAATCACAATGTCATCATTATCATCATCCAGTGCCTTTCTGGCTGGCGCCGGCGATCATGTGCCTTGACAAAGTGCGATCTCCAATTGCATGGGCCAAATCGAATGTTGACTCCCTTCCGTGCCATGACACAAGACTGCAGTTTTTCTGTTGTAAGCTTCTTTCTTATTTTCATAATTATTCGCAGTAACAGCTTTGTGTACCATTCATTGACTATATCATCTTGTCCCATCAATATTGCACCGCTCCTTGATTTTAAACATCCAGTAATAGTTCGTGTTTTTCTACCTATTACTGTATTTATTTCTTGATACATGGAACGTGAGTATTTTCCCTAGTTTGTCCTAATCTCCATGCACTGTTGATTCAGCCAGACTCGTGTAACAACTTTGCATTTGTTTTGCATTTGTACTTTTTCTTGATCTATTGTATTATATTCGTATTTATCTTGCTTTTTCTTACTTCTTTCATCCATCTTCCACAACATTTCATGTGTCATCCATTTCTTTCTTTTTTTTTTTTTTTTTTTTTGTGGTGCAATTCTAAGTGTAGTGAAATGATTTCTTTTGATGTCTGTTAGATTGATTCCTGCAACATATCCTATTGTTCATCAAAATCTGTATTATCTCCATGGCATTATAAGTAGTACGGGAGAAGCAAACTAAGTAGCAAATGGGGTTTGAAACCCCCGATAAATCCTTCTTTACGGGGTTATCCCGCCATCTTATTTCGTCATAAAAGAGGACCTCATTGTTGAGATTTTGGCGGGTATTTTCTTGGGTCTGGTTGTCTCGATGACTACTTCCGATTGACCTCCGGCTCCGGGGGAGGGGCACGCAGGCAGGCGGCGGCGCCGGCGGCGGCGGCGGCGGCGAGGCAAGCCCCGGACATGTAGAATACTTATATAGATAAGTAGACCAACTAGTCGCCAGGCACTTGGATTCGAATCCCAATGTGTGGGTGTGCGTGTGTGGTGTGGTGTAATCGAGCCCCAGTCATGTAGATATATATATCCCTTCTATGAGGAGACCGAAATCAATATGACAGATTGGAAAAATAGTTTGGACCATCTCTCGAGATAACCCGAGTAGGCCAAGTAATGTTTAAAAAAAAAACAACTTTTATTGAGTGTTTAAATCGTTGCAAAGTGTATTGTTCGTGTTTTTACAGAGCGTTGCATGTGGACGTGTAGGTGACATATGCGCAAAATTACAAAACATTTGATACATTGGAACATTTCTACATGGAAATTGTAGTATGTAACATTGCAAACAAACAGCAAGATGATAGTACACAGTTATTATTTCCCTTGCCACCTCCCTCACATGTCGGCTGCAACCCAACCAATACCATAACCACCACTCGGTAATGATGAACATGGCAGTGTAACTTGTTAGAACCAATCTTCGAGGGGCAGCAGCATCAACAACAACAGTATCAAAAAAGGTCGGGAAGGGGATGTGACAGTATACGGGTTTACAAAACAGAAAAGGTAGTGGTTGCATTTATAATGTTTGTGTTGTTACATGCGTTCTGTGTTTTAGTATTTGTGTACGTTTACATAGCGTTTCATGTGGGCGTGTATGTGACATGTGTCTAATATTACAACAATTTATTCATTGGCATACTTACATATGAGAGGGGGAGGGGGTGTTACAAAAAATATTGTTTTACTATATTTGTTTCTCCTGTCGCCCTCTTCACTAATTGGCTCCAAAACCGCCAACACCACCTCTTCGGTAATGATGATAATGACAGTAAACGTTTTAGAACCAACCAGCGAGGGCTGTGGCAGCATTCACTGCAATAGCAACAAGCGGGGACATGATGGATTATGATAATGATAAAACAGTAATCATAAAATTTAAGATAATAGCAAACAAGCTAGAATAATAGATTCGTTATACAGAGTCACATACTTAATCTCAGTATGAAGGCATGGTGATTGTAGTACAACTGCATTTGTGTTGTTAGTGTTTTTACATGCGTCCCGTGTGCTCAGTATTTTTGTGCGTGTATTGACGGAGCGTTGCATTTGGGCGTGCATGTGTCATGTGCATATTTTATTCATTGGACATATTTACATGTGACGGGGGTAACAAAGAGAATGAAAAGACTTCCCAATTTTGTTTCCCTTGCCACACTCTCCCATATTTGACCCACCACACCAATGCCCTCATCACCATTTTCTGGTAATGATGGTAAAGGCAGGATAAATATTTGAACCAAACGGTGAGGGTATCAGCAAAGGCAACAACAACCATGAGCGAGGGAGGGGGGCACCTGGGATATTGGGTATATATTAACAGTAATGACAATCATAATAAATGGTAAAAATAAACATACTAAAAATGTTTTGCATATACTTTACAGGACATCGCTGTCAACACCAGCATCTGTCAGCTGTGTGTTGATTTCTTGACAAGATTACGATCACTAGTTTGCCATTGCTTTCTGAGCGTCCGGCTCACATGCCCCGTAAGTTACCGATGCGATTCTAACCACTGCTCATTCTCACCGTCATCACGTTACCTACGAGAATATACGAGATTACGGAGAGAAGTCGCTAACTTCTAAGCCACGAATCCAGCAAACATACTAAGGCAGTGATAATACATAACATATTAACATAACATACACATAAACATACTAACAGCAATGATAATAACAGCAATGATAATAATAGTTATGATAATGATCACATTTTTTAATCCTGTGATTCCATTTGCTAAAATGATTATTTTAGGAATGGTGTTAAACATAGCATAATGGTACATACAATTGCAAACTTGCAAATTTTAATAATAGTAGGAGTGAAAGGAGCTGGTTATCTTTTTTCTCCTTGTTTTTTTTTAAATTTAAATTTTTATTTTTTTTTAAAGTAAGGGATCATTTATTTCCCTTTGCTTTTTTTTTTTTTTTTTTTTTTTTGTAAAAATAAAACAAGCATTTGGATTAACACAAATTTTTACAATCTCATTGGTTTGGTAACCATATGTGATTTTGTATTCATTCATTCAACACTCACTCACATAATTCAAAGGGGGGGGGGGGTGACAAAGAGACAGGGAAATCGTTCCATTATTGTTTCCTTTGCCATGCTCCCACCAATTGGTTCCACTCCACCTATGCCCTCATGACCACTCTTAATGATGGTACATACATGTTTTGCATATCCTTTACAGGACATCGCTGTCTACGCCAGCATCTTCAAGCTGTATGTGTATTTCTTGGCAAGATTACGCAGTAGTTTGCCATTGGCTGAGCGACCGGCTCACATACCCCGTAAGTTACCGATGCGATTAGAACCACTCTAACCATTAAGCCACGAAGCCGGCTAATGATGATACAGGCCGGATAAATCTTTGAACAAATTAGTGTGGGTAGTAACAAGGGCAACCAACCATAAGCAAAGGGGGCACATGAGAGATAAAGTTGTAAAATAATAATGATGAAATAATTAATACTTTTAAAATTAAGGTACTAAAAATAATAAAGGTAAAATAAAGATAGTAATAATAAAAATGATAATAAAAATAGTAATAATAACAATAATCCATCCATCATGTGCCATGCCGGTAAGCGTGGGCGGTCATGTGCTGTCATCTCACTCGATCACCAGAGTCGTGGATCAGCTCCGTGTTTCTATCTCGACCATGCCACAAGGCCAAGCCATCCAGGTACTTGCTTCTAGGTCTTCCCCTTGGTCTGTTCCCCTCGATCTTACCAGTTGTCACCAAATTCTCCAATCCATTTCTTCTCATAACATGCCCAAAAATTTTGACTGTCTACGTCTAATTTCTCTAATCAATTTACGATCTTCATTTGTTTCTTGAAGGACTTGTTCATTGGTCTTTCTGGCTGTCCATGGTATTCTTTGCATTTTCCTCAGAAACCACATCTCTACAGCCATCAGATGTTTTTCAGCCTGACTGCTCATTGTCCACGCTTCACATCCATATAAAAGTACAGGTTCAATGTAGCATCTCAACACTCTTTTTCTCGTTTCAATTGACATCTTTTTATTGGTCAATATGTTTTTCATCTTGCTAAAGGCTACTTTTGCCATGGCGATTCTTGTTCTAATCTCTTCAAGGCATCTCCCATCAGATGTTATTACTGTTCCGAGATAATTGTACCTGCTCACTTGTTGAAGAATATTCCCATTTACTTGTATATTACATTGTGGTATTACGTCCTTCCTAGTGACGACCATAATATGTGTCTTTTTACAATTTAATTCTAACCCTAGTTGTTCACTGTGTGTAACAATCGCATCTACTAAATTCTGCAGGTCCTGTTCATTGTCTGCAATCAAGACTATATCATCTGCATATCTAATGTTATTGATGCATCGTCCCCCAATGTTGATTCCTTCCATATCTTCAATATTTCTGAAAATACTTTTACTGTACAGGGAAAACAGATCTGGAGACATTACACATCCCTGTCTCACACCCCTTTTAATAGGCTGATATTGGCTTACTTCATTATCAACTCTTATGGCAGCTTGTTGTTTCCAATATATGTGTTTTACAAGTCTAAGATCTTTTCCATCAATTTGTAGATCTTCAAGCATCCTTATCATGTTGACATGTCTCACTTTATCAAAAGCCTTTGTGTAGTCAATAAAGCAAAGGTGTAGATCTTTGTTTACTTCTATAGAACGTTCGATTATGTTTCTCAGTATATACACAGCATTTACTGCACCCTTGCCTTCCACAAACCCACATTGTTCTTCTCCTATTTCAGGTTGTATTTTCCTCCTAACTCTTTGCATGATAATTCTTAGCAAAATCTTCGTGATGTGACTCATTATACTAATTGTTCGATGTTTATCACATTCCAAGGCTCCTGATTTCTTTGGGATTGCAATAAATACAGAATTACATAACTCCTGAGGTATATTTCCAGTATCATATATTGTATTAAGCAGACTGGTAACCTTATCTATTCCATATTCTTCGAAAGCATTAATTATTTCTGTTGTGACGCTGTCTGAACCGGGGGTCTTGCCAGATTTCATATGGTTAAGCGCATTCTGAAACTCCATCTTTAAAATTGCTGGTCCTTCATTATTATTTTGGACATCATACTGTTCGTCTCTGTTATCGTCATAAAGGTTTTTCACATAATCTGACCATTCATGTAAGATCTGATCTTTTTCTATTATGACTCTTCCATCTTTTGTCTTTAGGCAGCCTGCTGATGTACGTGTTCTTTGATTAGTAAGCTCCTGAATTCTTTTGTGCATTAGTTTCGCATTGTTACTGTTGTGTTGTTTTTCAATTTCTCTGCAATTTTTCTCAAGCCATGTTTCTTTTGCCTCCTTACATAAGGTTCTCACTTTTCTGTGAATTTCTTCATATTTGGAAGGATTATTTTTGTTCTGTCTTCTTGTTTCCATTAGTTGTAAAATTTCTTCAGTCATCCATGTCTTACGGCCCACTTTCTTTACTTTTGGAATAGTTTTTTTCTGTTGCGCAACTGATTGAATTCTTCATCGTTTCCCATTGATCATCTACATCTTGAAACAGTATCTCTAGATCAGACAATATAACAAATTTGTTCTTTACTTCTATGTTAAAATGACCTTGTATTTCTTTGTCAGTTTTCAATTTGCACAAGTCATATTTAGGGTTTCCTGTTGTATACTTGACTTTCTTTAACTTTACCCTCAATGTGCCTGTAATTAATCTGTGATCACTTTAACAGTCTGCATTTGGAACTGTTTTTACGACTGTTAACGCATTTCGAAACCTTTTGCTAATTAGGATGTAATCTATCTGGTTTTTAATCCTGCTGTCTGGACTCCTCCATGTCCATAATCTTCTAGGATGCTGTTTAAACCAGGTGTTTCCTACAACCATTTCTTGTTCTTTTGCCCATTCTACAAGTCTGTATCCTCTTTCATTTCTCTCTCCCAAACCATGGTTGCCTACACTGCATCCATCGCCTTGCTGTCCTATTTTTGCGTTGAAATCACCCATTATGATATTTATTTCTGATTTTTTGCAGTTCTTCAAAGCAGACTCCACGCTATTATAAAATTCCTCTATTCTTTCTTCACTGCTTTCACTTGTTGGGGCATATACTTGAATGACATTTATTTTAAAAGGTCTTCCGTTTAATTTTACTAATAGGACTCTGTCTGACACAGCATGATATCCTTTGACAGAATTTGATGTTTGCTTATCTAATATAATGGCTACACCTCTTTGCTGTTCTTCTCCCCCAGAGTAAATAATCTTACAATCCTCTCCTGTCCTTATCCCTGCTCCTTTCCATCTCGTTTCCGATACTCCTAATATGTTAATCTTCTCTCTCCCCATTTCTTTTTTGATGTTTTCTAATTTTCCATCTGCATTCATTGTTCTAACGTTCCAAGTTCCTACTTTCAATGATATTAATCTGTTGCACCTAGTAGCCTGTTGACAGTCTGGAGTCACCTGGTGCGCATGACTATCCCTACCGGGCGAGGCTGCTCCTATGGAGCACCCATTTACGCCGTTTCTCTGATTATCGATGATTTCACACAACATGATTTTCTTGGCATCTGTAAAGAAGGTAGTTTGCCATTGCTTTCCTTCCTAGCAGTGACCATACTGGTCAGTGACCGTAGCCATTGTCTCCTCAAAAAAGAGATCCTCTGCCTACCGTCGTGAAGGTGGAGACCATAACCTACAACTATCTGTTAGCTGCTCTCCATCTTCATCCACCACCTGCACCTATGGCTTCACGCAACCCTAATCGGGGTGCTAAAAGGGTACTCCACCTTGCCCAAGGGTGTCCCGTAGGCTAGCGGAGGGAAGGAGGCGCCTTACTTCTCCTTTGATAGGGGATACCCCTACCCCACTACCCAATAATACTAATAATAAAATAATAATAATAATAATAATAATAATAATAATAATAATAACATAATAATAATAATAATAATAATAATAATAATAATAATAATAATAATAATAATAATAATAATAATAATAATAACATAAATAATAGTATGATAGACATGCGATTCTATTTACCAAAATGACAATCTTAGTAATGGTGATAGTATAGCATAGCAAATGCATTTAAAGCAACATTCAATAATTAAAATTGGAATGGAAGGAGTTGTTCTTTTCTCCTTTTTTTCCCTTTCCCTTATCCATAAGGACCACTTCATCATTTGAAGTAATAAACAAACATTTACACTTCCACAAATCCTTACATGAGGGATTATTCATTGGTCTTGGTGACCATATGTGATATTTTATAATCATTCACTCACCATTCACTCACAGTTTCTTCTTTCTTTCTCGCACTCTTTTATACCAAATTTGTAATACAATAAGGAAGAATGCACATGATTTTACTCTGGAAATAGTTGTTGTATTTTATGCGTGTACATAAATGATATTAAGTGTGTGTTTTATGTGCGGTGTTTGTATCTGGCTGAGTTTCTACATGTCCACATGAGATGTCTGTAGTAAGAAAGAGCTGTCAGTAGTTTTGTATGTATGTCTTTTGCTGTCTTTGGTATAATGTTGAGAAAAATTGCTTTATATATGTCGGTTTGTTTGCCTGTGTGCATTTGTATGAGATGTTTGAGTGTTTCGCGTATGGCTGTAATTGTTGGACATGTATAATAAATGTGTTCCTCTGTGTCTTTTGTGTTATTTCTACACAGCTGACATTGTGATATTTGTTTGAATTTGTATGCTTCTATCTGTGTTGTCGGTGTCATATTGTATAACAGTCTATATGTGATCTCCCTAGCTTTTGGTGTTATGTGTTTGAAAGGTGCATGTGAAGTCAGACATGAAGTATTTGTGTCCTCTTTTAATCCTAAGTTTGAGTGGTGTTGCTTGCTCTCTAACTAACTGTTTGTATAGTGTGTGTGTTGTTTGCTGTATTAACTGTTCATGTCCTTGTATTGCCTGTATGCATGTCTGGTAGAATGTTGGCAGTGTTTCCTGGTAGTGTGCAGCTGCATTGTTAAGAGGTGTGAGGTGTTTTATGTTGTGAGCTATAGAATATAAAGCTAATCTATGTTGTTCTGGATGTCTGATGATTTTACCCATGTGACTGATTCTAAGTGACAGTATGTTTTGTGTGGATGTCCTGTAGTGAAATTTCCCCTTGTTTTTTTTTATTGTATGAGTGTTTTATGCTGTGTATTGTGTTGGTAAAGATAAAACGTCTGATATGTTTGTTTATGTTTGTAACGGTATGTTTGGGAGGGTCTGGTACAGTCTAGTACTGTCGCAAAGTATAATATTTTGGGTATTATGTATGTGTTTACTATTGTGCTTCTACCAAATATTGTGGATGTTTTGTACCTATACCTATGTAACATGTCTGTGATCTGTTGGGTCAGTGAGTGCCATGTCTGTCTGTGTGTTTCTGTGGGATCCCATGGAAATGTGATCCCATACAGCTTCATGGTGTCTGTGTGTCTCAGGTCTGGAGGGAAATCATACTTTTGTTTCCACTTTCCTAGACCCATTATTTGTGATTTCTGTTTATTTACTTTGGCTCCACTGCCTTTTCCAAAGTGGGTAAATGTGTGGAGCATGTTTCTTATTGAGATGTTGCTAGTAGGAAAGAAGGCAGTGTCATTTGCATAAGCGACGAGCTTCTGCTCTCCTATCCCATGCAGGAAGGTTACTTTAATACTAGTGTCTTGTCTTATCTTCTCTAGTAAAGGCTCTAAGGTGAGCACGTACAGTAGTGGTGATAAGTAACATCCCTGTCTTACAGATCTAGCCTGAAGCTAGCTGTCAGTGAATGGTTCACCACCACTTTGCTATCAGGATTTTTGTACAAGATCTGTATCCACTGCCTGTAGTACTCTCCTATGTTACAGTGTTCTAGTGTCCTATGCAGGTAAGTGTGGGAAATTCTGTCGAAGGCCTTCTCTTGATCCAAGGACAAGATGGAGGATGGAAAGTCTTTCCCATGTGTGTAGTTGATTATGTCTCTAATGAAGTGGTTGTGGTTGTGTATATTTCTGTCTTTGACACTGCACTGTTGGTCTGGGTGTATGAGTGTTGGCATAAAGGGTTTGAGTTTGTTTGTGAGTGATTTGACAAGTATCTTGTAGTCTGCGTTGAGTAAGGACATTGGTCTGTAGTTCTTCAGTTGTGTTTTGTCGGTGTTGTCTTTGAGTATGAGTATGATGCTGGACATGTTACAGCTTTAGGTAATTATTGTTTGTCAAAGGCTTCATGATAGACTTTGAGGAGAAGATTGCCTAGGATAGGAAAGAAATGTATGTAGAATTCTACTGTCAAACCATCTGGTCCTGGAGTTTGTCTTTGTTTAGTGTGCTCAGTGCCTGTGTTATGTCTGTCAGTGTCAGTCCTGTGTCCAGTGTTTCTCTGTCTGTGTTAGATAATTTCTTTGTGTACTGTAAGAAGTTGTCTTATATCTGTGTGTCGACTGTCTCTGCTGTGAATAGTTGTGTATAGTGTTGCTGGAAAGCGGTCCCTATGTGTGGTGTTTCTGTCTGCATGTTTCCCTGCATGTCTGATATTTTGCTTATTTGTCTCCTATGCTGTATGTTCTGCTCTATTGCAATGTATTGTCTACTGGCTGTCTCTTGTGTAATTGTGTTGAGCTTTCTTCTGAGAAGAGCACCCAGATATCTGTTTTGTTGGTGTTTTTCTAGCTGTGCTTTAAGTGTGTGTAAATGAAGTGCATCTCTGTCCGTCTGTTTTGTTAGTCGTATGGCTGTCTGTATAATATGCTCCTGTCTTAGTCTGTCTTTGTGGATCATGGTTGCTAAATGTTGTGTTCTGCTTCGTATCGTGCTTTCTAGCAGGTCCCAGTATTGTGTGATGTTCTCAGTCGATATATTTTCTGTGTATGTGTGTATGAGCTGTGTCATATATTGTACATATCCTGTGTGTTTCAAAAGTGTGCAATTGAACTTCCAGTGTGGTGATCGCTTGTGTGGCTGCGTGTCTGTGCTGTTTGGGCTAAAGTGTGCTAGTATGCTTTTATGGTCTGTTTAGTCTAGTGTTTGTTGTAGGTGTTGGGCTTTTATGATGTGGTGTGTTGCGGGTGTGTAAATTCTGTCTTATCTGGATGATCTGTTGTGTGCTTTGTTTTTGTATGCCGTCTCTCTACTTTCAGGGTGTGTTTGTCTGAATGCGTCTGTGACGTTGTGTGTATCGATGATGTTTAGTAGTGTCTCTAGTTGATGTATGCTGTCCTTGTCGGACCTTCTCAGCTGTGTTCTTACTTCACCTCCTACCACATCCATTTCTTCAAGAACACAGTTGAAATCACCGGCAAGAACAATATTTTGTCCCATGTATGTCTGTGTTAATAAATCGTCTAACTGTTCGTAAAATAGAGGTTGATAATTGTAATTAGGTGGTGCGTGTATGTTCACAATGGCAAATGAGTGTGTGTCGTTGTTAACTTGAACTGAGCTAATTCTACCTTGTTGGTCTCTGTCTGTTCTAAAAATAGTCCACATGTCGGAAGTTTGCAGAATGGCTGTCCCTGACCCTGTGTTGTGTTTCGCCAAACTGAAAGATGAATTGTTTAATCCTAGCCGTGTCACTAAATTCTGCTGCTTCAAAGTCTGTTTTGATGTTAGTTTCTTGCAATAAAATGAAATCTGGTTTGTGATTGTGTATGAGTGTGACCATGTGTTTTTATTTCATTTTCATATCCCGAGTATTTAAGCTAATTAAACATAAACTGTCTGCCATTTTATAAATAATTTAAAAACTAAATAAAGAGTAGGTTTGAAGTTAGTACCTTTTGTTGTCGTGTCTTCAGTTTGGGATTTTATCTCCCTCTGTGGTGTTTCTTTCGTTGTTGTCGTCCTCCTCGTGGTCTCCGTCGTCGGTGTCAGAATCTGTGTTGATGAAAAGCGGCCCTTCCGCATCGCTGTTTTCGCTCTGTTTGTCTTGTGTTTTTGAAGATTTCTTGTTTGGTTGAAAGGGGACGTTCCCTTCCTCCTCTTCTTTCACGTCCTTGCTGGGTGACGAGCTTCTTCTCTCTCCCCATTGTATTTTTCTGCCGTGATTGACGATTTGAAAACCGTCATCTTCGTTTTCTTGTATTGTCGTTTTTGTCGCTGTAACTGTGTCCTCGTCTGACCTCGTGGACTGTGTCTAGTAGACAATCTGTAGCTACCAGACTTGGACTGTGTCTAGTAGACAAACTGTAGCTATCAGTCGTGGGCAGTCTCCAGTAGACAGACTGTAGCTATCAGACCTGGACCGTCTAGTAGACAGACTGTAGCTATCAGACCTGGACAGTCCCTAGTAGACAAACTGTAGCTATCAGACCTGGACTGTGTCTAGTAGACAGACTGTAGCTATCAGACCTGGACAGTCTCTAGTAGATAGACTGTAGCTATCAGACCTGGACAGTCTCTAGTAGACAGACTGTAGCTATCAGACCTGGACAGTCCCTAGTAGACAGACTGTAGCTATCAGACCTGGACAGTCCCTAGTAGACAGACTGTAGCTATCATACCTAGACTGTGTCTAGTTGACAATTTGTAGCTACCAGATTTGGACTGTGTCTAGTAGACAAACTGTAGCTATCAGACCTGGACAGTCTCTAGTAGACAGACTGTAGCTATCAGACCTGGACTGTGTCTAGTAGACAGAATGTAGCCATCAGACCTGGACTGTGTCTAGTAGACAAACTGTAGCCACCAGACCTGGACAGTGTCTAGTAGACAAACTGTAGCCACCAGGCCTGGACTGTGTCTAGTAGACAAACTGTAGCCACCAGACCCAGACAGTGTCTAGTAGACAAACTGTGGCCACCAGACCTGGACTGTGTCTAGCAGACAAACTGTAGCCACCAGACTTGGAAAGTGTCTAGTAGACAAACTGTAGCCACCAGACCTGGACAGTGTCTATTAGATAAACTGTAGCCACCAGACCTGGACAGTGTCTAGTAGACAAACTGTAGCTATCAGACCTGGACTGTGTCTAGTAGACAAACTGTAGCCACCAGACCTGGACAGTGTCTAGTAGACAAACTGTAGCTATCAGACCTGGACTGTGTCTAGTAGACAAACTGTAGCCACCAGACCTTTACTGTGTCTAGTAGACAGACTGTAGCTATCAGACCTGGAATGTGTCTAGTTGACAAACTGTAGCTACCAGGCATGGACTGTGTCTAGTAGACAGACAAACTGTAACTATTAGACCTGGACTGTGTCTAGTAGACATACAAACTGTAGCTATTAGACCTGGACTGTGTCTAGTAGACAAACAAACTGTAGCTATTAAACCTGGAATGTGTCTCGTAGACAAACAAGACCTCAGAAAACTGGCACGTAAACATCATTTACACATGTTGTATGTTCTTTGCACGGCGATGTAATTATTCCAAGTGTATCTTCTAGACAATTGTACATGTAGTAGTTTGCCATTACTTCTGAACGAGAAGTCAACATTAAAAGCCAACTACGCGGTACGGGAGTTTATACCATTACCCCAGCCCTCAGCGCACCGGCAGTTTTAGACATAGAGTGCTCTCAGGCCTTGTCGTTTTCATAAACAACATGGAGTCTCGGAATTAGAAAAAAAACTGTGGCCGCGGTAAATGTGACATTATCATCATCATGTGCCATGCCGATAAGCATGGGCGGTCATGTTTCGCCATCTCACACGATCACTAGAGTCGTGGATCAGCTCCGTGTCCTGGTCTCGACCATGGCACACAGCAAAGCCAATTATAAACAACTTAGAAAAGAGAGCAATGGAAGGCGCCTTTGGTAGAAGAGGCAGTGGACTATCAACACAAAGGTGGACACACGATAGTAAAAACATCCTACGGATCTTCTTCTTCTTCTTTCGTTCGCCTGAAATATGTCTATAAATGCAATGATGTCTCTTGTATGAATCCAACAGTCTTTTTCAGTTCACTCAGCGGTCCATAGAGTTTATCTTCCACTGTTGTCTCTCTAGGCCAGAAGGTTCGCCTGGATATGTTGTAGTTTGGGCAGTCTTGGAGTATGTGCTCTGCTGTCTGCGACGCCAAACCACGTGTGCACATTGCTGAGTCACCAGTATTAAATTTTCTATACATGTGGTTGCGTAATCTAATACTTGTACTTCTATCTATTACTTTTTACGTGTACTGTTCTGAGGCGCAGAAGAATGACCTGTTCTGGTCTGTCCATAACGTGGTGGTCGCCTTGAGTAGGGTTTAGTGGCCTTCTGACTGATTTGATCATTCTTATTTTTTAGTGGTATGTAATGGGCACATCAGGTTGTTCTTCTTTTTCTCATTCCTTAGCCAATCGATCAGCTCAGTCGTTTCCGGGGACTTCACAGTGGGATGAATATCAGACAGGGGAACTGGCGATAGATCGAGCGTCTCTCTCCACCAGGCCGTGTTTCGTATCCTTTACATGATGTCGCTCAGTCCCATCATTTGTTGGCTATTTATGATTTCTTGGCAAGTTTCGTTCAGCAGTTTGTCATTGCTTTCTTAACGACTGGCACTCATACCATTATATGAAAACCAACGCAAGGCGGTCTGCTGCTAAATCTCCCGCTGTGTTTCGAACGCGGTATGCGGGATTACGATTTGCGCGAGTAACACCTTCACCACGGAGCCGACTCAAAAAATAATCCCCGCCTCGGTTGGGATTGGAACATATTAGCACCGGACCGCCAGCCAAGCTTGCTAGCCATGCGCTACCGGGGTCCTTAAATATAAACAGCATGCGGTACTGTACTGGAACATCAAACAAGAGTATAAAATAAGAGACAACACATCGGTATACACGGCAGAACTAGTAGGAATTATGACAGGACTAGAAATAGCAACAGAGTACCCCTCTATAAAACTAAGTATACTGACGGATTCACTATCCACAGTACAAGTGCTAGTCCAGAATCCTTTAACCCCCCCCCCCCCCCCCAATAGCACTCATTTGATCCAAATTATGCCAACTATCCCTCTGTAGTCCTTCTCTCCTGCGTAAAGTATTATTTCTGTAAGTATTTAAATAGTTTTCTTACGATCCAGGCCACCGCATTTCACAATATATATTAACAACAAATTGTTATTATGCATTTGGCAAGAAATCATAAAACTTTACTTCCCATATTTACATCCTTGGTCTCTTACAGCATATGTAAATTATCATAACAACAGGCTAGCAATGCGTTGATTAATCACTACTTGTATGAACAATTCTGTTTAAACCGGTTGTGGACTGACAACAATGAATGTAACACAACTAAGTACACATGTAGGAAGGGATATAACTAAGCAACAGTTAAGGGACATTACTCGAAATAAAATAAATGTATAATGTAATTTAAATAAATTTAAAAGTGTTTATTGTCTGTGACATCTTCTTTACGGTAATTACCAGCAAGTAAATTCAGCATAAATGACAGGTAACAACTTAAGGAATCTTTAATGTTTATGAAAAAAATTCTGACATTATTTTTTAATGCGTAAAAGTTAATAATGGACCTTTCTATTTCTTTGCAATATCATAGTCATTGTTTTCATCCTGTTAATGGAAAGGCATATTCTATAAGAGAAAAAATATAATTTTGACCGTCCTTGACTATGGGACGCAAATTACAAACATCTAGGAAGGTCTGTGTACCCAGGCATTGCCTTCTGGCCCAGCCCATCTCGATCTTCTTAGCTCGCTCATGGATGGAGTCGTTAAGACAACACGCCTGGGTGAAAGTCTGTGTCTCCAGGCAGGCTGTTGCCTTTGTTAATGCCATGACCTCCATGGTTACACTCGATGCTCCTGGTGGATGAGGATTGTCATTAAACCGTATAGGAAAAGACTTACTGTGTTACGTTGACTGCTAGAATTAACTGATCGTTGTGTGAATTCTTGATGTTGTAAACTCTTCAATATTCGTGTAGATAGCTTGTATGGAAATATCACTGACATCTTTGTGTGTATGTTCCTTAAGATGTCAGCGCCCCGAATGACAAGTCTAGCTAGCCATTTTGCTGAGGTTGTTACCTCTGGCCTGTACATTTCCCGTGAACCGTTGAGCTCCTTGAGTGTCACTAACTGTCTGTGATTTATTGTTAGCCCTTACTCTTCTTGTCTTGTCGTTTGTAGTGTGTGACTACTACTCTACTGACTTATGCCTGTTAACTCTCTTCTGTCCACAACAGTCCATACTATGCCATGTTTGTAATGGACGGGTGCGTGCGAAACAGTGAAGTTCAAGACCTAGAGTGCTCTTACCCCGCCCACCATGTCGACTGCATAAACAACATGACGACTCGGAATGGGAACAAATGTGGCCTTGTTTGGATGAAGAATGACTTGCGCGATGAATTATATTAAAGTGAGGAAGAGTTGCGCAATTCGTCGATCATTCTCTCTCGCCTGAGTCCATTTGAATCCAGTGGCAAGACAAGTCAACACGACTGGAGACGAATACAGGTGCAATGGGTGACCAGGGCGCTCTACGTGCCTGACCCACATGTCCCACAACGCTTTGCAGGCAAACGCCGTCTTGCCCGTTGAATCATCAATGATTTCTCCCGCACAGTCTGCCGAATCCTGTCTTCACATATTAGATAGGCATAACTTAGTTCACCGATTGGTTTAACGCCGAATCGGTGACCCTCGCCTGGTTTAGCCAGCCTGTCACAGCTGTTGGCCATGGGGGGGGGGGGGGGGCGTTGTAGCATGCTGACAGCTACTAAGAGCCACAGACGTGAGCTGGATGTCAGGCTTGGACCAATGGGGAATGGGACGTGCAAAGGGCTTTACAGCCATCCTTATCAAAGATACTACCAATGCCCAACATCCCAGACCGCCCCTTGACCATAGTAAATGTCACATCCTCATCATCATGTTCTGTGCCGATAAGCGTGAGCGGTCATGTTTCGCCATCTCACACGATCACCAGAGTGGTGGATCAGCTCCGTGTCCTTGTTTCGACCATGGCACGCTGGCAAGCCAATGTTAAACAACTTAGAAAAGAGAGTAATGGAAGGAGCGGTTCTTGGTAGAAGAGGCAGTGGAGTATCAACACGAAGATGGACACACGATAGTAAAAACACCCTAGTGGACAGGGGTCCTAGCGATAGATCGAGCGTCTCTCTCCAGCAGACCGTGTTGCATATCCTTTACAGGATGTCGCTCAGTCCCAGCATTTTTTGGCTATTTATGATTTCTTGGCAAGTTTATGTTGAGTAGTTTGCCATTGCTTTCTGAACCACCGGCACTCGTACTATTATATGCAAACCAAAGCAAGGCGGTCTGATGCTAATCTCCCGCTGTGTTTCGAACGGCATATTCGGGATTATAAATTGCTCTCGTAACCCCTTCGCCTCGGAGCAGCCTCAAAAAATAATCCCCGCCTCGGTTGGGATTCGAAGATATTAGCACCAGACCGCCAGCCAAGCTTGCTAGCCATGCGCTACCGGGGCTTCCTTAAATATAAACAGCGCGCGTTACCGTACTGGAACATAAAAAAAGCGTACAAAATAAGAGACAACACATCGGTATACACGGCAGAACTAGTAGGAATTATGAAAGGACTAGAAATAGCAACAGAGTATCCCTGTATAAAACTAAGTATACTGACGGATTCACTATCCACAGTACAAGCACTAGTCCAGAATTCTTTACCCCCCCCCCCCCTTTCCCCCAATAACACTCATTTGATCCAAATTATGCCAACTTTCCTTTTGTAGTCCTTCCCTCCTGAGTAAAGTATTATTTCTGTAAGTATTTAAATAGTTTTCTTACGTTCCAGGCCACCGCATTTTACAATATATATTAACAACAAATTGTTATTATGCATTTGGCAAGAAATCATAAAACTTTACTTCCCATATTTACATCCGTGGTCTCTTACAGCATATGCAAATTATCATAACAAGAGCCTAGCAATGCGTTGATTAATCACTACTTGTATGAACAATTCTGTTTAAACGGGTTGTGGACTGACCACAATGAAAGTAACACAATAAAGTTCAAAAGTAGAAAGGGATATAACAACGTCACAGTTAAGGGACATTACTCGAAATAAAGTAAATGTATTATTTAATTTAAATATATTTAACAGTTTTTATTGTCTGTGATATATTCTCTAGGTTAATTAACATCGAGTAAATTCAACATAAATTTCAGACAAGAGCTTAAGGAATCTTTAAGGCTTATGAAAAAATTTTGACATTATGTTTTTATGCGTAAAAGTTAATAATGGACTTTTCTATTTCTTTGCAATATAATATTAAATATTTTCATCATTGTAATGGCAGGGCCTAACAATAGTCAGGTAGACATATATTTTTGACCGTCCTTGTCTATGGGACGCAAATTACAAACATCTAGGAAGGTCTATGTCCCCAGGCATTGCCTTCAGGTCCAGCCCATCTCGAGCTTCTTAGCTCGCTCATGGATAGATTCGTTGAGACAACATGCCTGTGTGAAAGTCTGTGTCTCCAGGCAGGCTGTTGCCTTTGTTAATGCCATGACCTCCATGGTTACACTCGCTGCTCCTGGTGGATTAGGATTGTCGTTAAACCGTCTAGGAAAAGACTTACTGTGTTACGTTGACTGCTAGAATTAACAGATCGTTGTGTGAATTCTTGATGTCGTAAACTCTTCAATATTCGTGTATATAGCTTGTATGGAAATATCACTGACGTCTTTGTGTGTCTGTTCATTAAGATGTCCGCGTCCCGAATCACAAATCTTGCTACTCTTTTCGCTGAGGGTTTTAACTTTGGCACCTACATTTCCCGTAAATCATTGAGCTCCTTTAGTGTCACTAACTGTCTATAATTTATTGTTAACCCTTAATATTCCTGTCCTGCGGGTGTGTGACTACTACTATACTGACTTATGTCCTGTTAACTCTTTTCTGTCCCTGACAGTCCGTACTAAGCCACGTTTGTACTGCACGTGTGTGAAACTGGAAATTTAAGTATTGGCCAGGTCACGTTTCTTTGCGGTACTCCGATCTTTGAATTGGGCCATCTGCTCTACGTCTCATTAGAATATCTAGGAAGGGCAACGATTCGTAGTGTTCGTGTCCCATAGGTAGAGATATGTTCTTATGCGTCTGGTTCAATATGGCCTGGAATATTGTTGCTTGTAGCTCGTCTGTGGTGATGATTATTATATTGTCCACATAATGACGGTAGAAGACTAAGTTTTTAATGTTTGAAGATCTGTTTTCTTCTAAATGTGCCATGAAGATGTCCGCTAGAATATGACCAAGAGGACTCCCCATGGGCACCCCGTCATTTTGACGGTATGACTTTAGTAGCCAACCTTGTAGCGATACAGATAGTCCACGTCACTGAATTAGGGGTGCCAGATACGTAGGCACCAAAAGGACGACATTATAAGACAAATAAAGAGAACAAGGAGGACATACTGAATGTTTCATGTGAATCGTTCCAGATTACACCCACAATCAATACAATTTTATTACAATAGCTGCCAATAAGTGTATCTTACTGTTAGTGAATCGATCAAGAAACAATCATGTTAAAATATAAATAGAAATTGAGTGGAGACTTTTATGAAACTGCTAAAAGAAACATTATTTAAATGTCCGATTGTACAATTATTACCTTATAATCTTTTATCATCCCTTGGCCCCGAATCAGTTAATATAAGTTAAGTATGTGCAGAAACAACCGGCACTGTGGCTTAGAGGCAGTGAACGCGTTTCACAATTCCCCGACATCAGCTGCGGGTGATTTGGAAGCAGACCTTCTTGCGTTGATGTCAAGGGTTTGAGGCGTGGGTGACGTGGGTCGTTTAGAAAGCAATGGCAAACTACTGTGTTTGGTAAATCACAAACAGCGAAAAAATGATGTGACTGATTACGACCTCCTATAACTGCAACTCCTGCAACTGACACCATCTAGCACCATATACAAAATACGCTTACAGACGTGAAGAAGGATTCTCTACTTTTATGGGAATAAAACTGAAAAGACACGGGAACAGGAATATAAGTAGAAGATTAATAACAACAGTTATCCGAGATACCTGTCAGGTCTTAGTCAGATATGACTGAGCTACCGTATGACATTAGACGGTACTATCTGCTTTCTGCTAGCACCGAATGTTGGGCAGCGCTTATTGAATCCGACACCCCACATTGTGCCAACGGCGTAGCAGCGCAATTGGGAGGGTACAGGCCTTATCCTGGTGTGAGGAAATGCAACTTAACGAAACGTCATGGCAGGGCAGACTAGGCCCTAAACCTTGGCCGGCAACTAGTCTAGGATGGAAGCCCCGACAGGCGGACAGTTAGAGCATTGCTTTGTTAATCCGGCAGCTTCTGCAGATGGTCTTATTCCAGATGTATTGGTGTTACCTTTCCTCTGGAGTAAACTAGGCAGGCCGAGAGAGGGATCATGCTGCTTGGGCAATAAGTGATGTCTGCCATTCGGTCCATGATTTGTGCTATGGAGAGGTATAACTCCATCCGCGGTCCCCACCAGTGGAGATAAGGTCAATCAGACCCTACAAAGGAGGACGCGGAATGAGGGATTCCCTCGCGAGGGTGATGGCGGGTGGTGATGGCGGGCGGTGGGAACGGGGAAATTTTTTCCGGCTAAAAAATGTCGTGGGAAATATTTTTGTTGGAAAAGTCGGAGAGTTGTTGGGGGTGGGTTGTATATTTTGTTGGAAACGTAAAAAGAGTAACGGGGGGCGGATTGTATATTTTGTTGGTAAGAACGGTAGACATAAGATGAAGATGAAGATTAGCGTCATCGTCATGGTGGAAAGCTTGATGATGGATGAGGAGGGCGTTGATGGGAAGGGTGGGAAAGTGAGTCGTGACTGAGAAGTGTTACGTTGCGAATATATATTGTGGGCGGTGGGTTATATTATTTGTGTGAAGAAAGAAGGAAACGCGTGGGGTAATCGGTTCGTGTTTTTGTGGGTGTCAGTGGTAGAAGAACGTGCTGGGGTCGAAGTAGGGGAGGTAGTAGGTTTGAATCCCGGTCACTATATGTTGGTGAGGTTTTTAGTGGAATGATCTTCAATGTGTGATGAGGGTGTAGTGACTGTCGGTATCAGCTGAACAAAGGTAAAGAGGGTCGTAGTGATTATCATTACTTGATAAGAGGTGGGCCGTACCATTAGTAGCGGGTTATATTATTTGTGTGAAGAAAAGAGGGAAACGCGGGGGTGTGTGGGAGTCGAAATCTGTGGGGATAAAAACGAATGTGGCGTGGTGGGTATATGGAAATCATCGTGTGTATGGAGGATTGAACCCCCGGTCGGTACCTTTTAAATCTGTGAGGGTTTAATGGAAAATATATGTGATGTTCATAAATGTGTGATGATAAGACGGTGGTTGGTAGAATAACTATTGGTGATGATAAGAGGGTAGGTGTAGAGAGTGCAGGATTCCAAGAACACCGTGATGATCAAGAGATGATCGTGATGGATTGAAGTAGGGGAGGTAGTAGGTGTGAATCCCGGTTACTATATATTGGTGATGGTTTTAGTGGAATGATCTTCAACGTGTGAAGAGGGTGTAGCGAGTGTGTGATTTGACTCGGTGGTCGAGTGGGTGATCAAGAGGGTGTAGAGGCGATTCGAACTGGTGTTAGGAAAACAACTACTGGTGATGATCAAAAGGTGGTCGTGTTTTGTGAGTCTGGGACTCGAACAGGTGTTAGACCAACAACTATTGGTGATGATCAAAGGATGGTCACACAGTGGTCAAGCAGTGGTCAAGTGGTCAAGTGAGGAAATTTTAGGGGAAAGTGGTTGTAATGATATGGCGATGATCAAAGGGTGGTAATGCAGTGGTCAAGCAGTGGTCAAGCAGTGGTCAAGTGAGGAACTTTTAGGGGAAAGTAGGTGTTATGACATGATGATGATCACGAGATGGTAAATTAGTGGTCAAGCAGCATTCAAGTGGTGGTCAACTGAGGAAATTTTTAACTGAAAGTAGGTGTAATGACATGGTTATGATAAAGAGATTGTAAATTAGTGGTCAAGTAGTGGTCAAGCAGTGGTCAAGTGGTGGTCACGTGGTCGAGTGACCACTTAAATTGTAGAGGACGATGTGTGTAAAATTATGGTAGTGATTAAAGTGATCGATGACGTGGTCAAGCAGTGGTCAAGCAGTGTTAAAGTTAACGAGTGACCACTTAATTTGTAGGGGAAAGTACGTGTAGTGCAATGGTGATGGATAAAGTGAGGAGTAATCAGTAGTAGTGATAATAGTACTAGCAATATTAGTTGTAGCGACAACAATAGTCGTTGGTGCCTTGCTAGAGACACAAGTCTCTTTTTTTGGGGTGTGTGTACAAATCATACAAATACAAAGAGGGTCACATAAAATCTCATACATAGGGACAAGACACATACAGACACCCGTACAAACATCCTATCATTACTAGTGTCATCACAACAACCACACACAGACAGACATACACACACATTAACACAAAGACACCCAAGTACAGACAAGTACACATACACTTCTACATACAGACACGTACACGTACACACACACACACAATCCGAGGCGGGCAGGTACCGGTACATGAGAGAACCACCACACACGTTTCGGTAGCAGGGCGTACGGAGATATGTCAATACTAGTATGTGAGGCTGGTCATGGTCTGTGGCGTTCTGCAATGGTACCACTAAAATATTGCTATGAATCAGGTGAGCATCATAGTGGTAGTTACACAAAGACACACGAGTACAGATAACTACATACAGACATAAAAAGAAGCAAACACACCCAATTTGATACACTTCTACATACAGACGAATGTACACAACCACGTACAGACACAGCTGTACGTACACACAGACATCAACTACACACCTACAAACACAAAGACATCACACACATGCTATCATTACTAGTGTCATCACAACAACCACACACAGACAGACATACACACATGAACACAAAGACACCCAAGTACAGACAAGTTCACATACACTTCTACACACAGACACGTACATACACACGTACAGACATACTCAAGTACAGACACGAACACTGATACACAACCATATCCTCTTCCATACATACACACGCTCTTGTAACACAGACATGAGCATCACAACTATACACAAGTACTCACGTACAGACATCAACTACACAAATACACACCCAAAGACACCCATATCCTCTTCCTTGCCCACAAGACTAAACTACATAAACCACATACCCTTTTTGGTAACGAATGCGGATGTCCGAGAAAACCCCTACGTCATCAGCGCCATATCCACTAAGTGGTAGCGTGAGTCATCGGTCACGTGAAAGCGGGCGGTGGCGTGAGAAAAGCCTGTCTATAAAACTCCCACTTCAGCTCTGTAGGGTCGTGTGCAGAACCAGTGTATAAAATAGACGGCGTCTCCTCACTTGCTCTACACCAGTTCACGGGCTGACTTGGCTAGCTACAGAGGTATATTTGAACCAGGTTGGTGTGAACCTTATTCGTGTCTTCGGCATCGGATTGTTGATAAAACACTGAAAAATATTGTGTATACACCAGAACATTCTGCAGTTGTAAGAAAAACAAGTGTGTGACTTATTCATATAGCAGTTTATCAATATGACCACCAGATCTACTTTCATGTGTTCAGTGTGCGACAAAAACTTCCGTCATAACTATAACCTTAATCACCACATTCGGACCATTCATGATACGAAAGATCAACCACACTTATGTCGTATCTGTGGACACCTTTTCAATAGACAAGACAAGCTACAATGACACATACGAACACAGCATCAGCCACGTATGAATTCACCGAACACTACAGCTCCATCATCACATCAGAGATCACCACCACATGTGTATTTACGGCATCCTCATACTACGATCTCATCTCAAGTACCAGACTGCCACCACTGTGACTTCAATGATAAGCTTACCCGCCACAATGGGACCATTCATAATGATGAAATATATACGTGTCAGTTACGTGACAATCTACACAAATCGAACATTCAACGTTACTTACGAACACATCACCATATACCACGAGAAAGGACGACACCCTTAGACACCCCGTAACTGACAACTCGTCCACTCATAGTTGCAGAGGATATCCAACCAAATGATAAGAACAGCTTGGCAGCCCTTAAGGCGTACTGCAAGGACCTATCGCTTATGCTACCCAATCAAGTGGTAGTATTAGAAAAAAGTGTTGACCACCGCTACCGAGTGGTTTTGATATGATACATTCATAAAAAAGAAGTATTCAGATATCTTGTATGATATCTCAGACATGTCTTTATTCTGGATCCGAAACAAATAAGGTATGTGTGATGACTTCGACAACAACAGTGTTTTTGATAATCCAGAACATTTTGGTTTTTCACTAACCATGTATGTCATTGCTTTTTTCTTATGATATATTACTAAACTGTTTTGATGAATATGTTGTGAACACGGATATTTTGGTGATAAAAATATTGAAACCAAGTTTTTTGTTGATTTTCTTTAGTGGTTTTGTTTTCATGACGTTGTCTTGTCGGAACAGAGCTTACATTACCAGACATGAACAAAGGGGAAAAGTTATGACAAATACAGAAATATTTCAGTTAAATGTATAAAAACTAGGAGTTATCCAACTATGAAAAGACCTAAAGAGAGACATATCTCGGCCACACTTATAAAAATAATCAATGGAAAAAAAATCTTTGCCAAATAGGAAAATGTGTCAACCAAATGGAAAAAATATTGTCCAAGTAATGAAATACACCATTCAACTTTAGGAAAAGTCGGAAGATTTGTCAACCAAAAAGGGAAAGATGTCGGCCAAATACTGAAATAGCTCGTCCAAACTTATAAAATGTAGGAATTAACCAAATGCGAAAAGGCCAAAATACGACATGTCTCGACCAGACTTATAAAAATAATCAAATGTGAAAAAAAATATTGACCAAGTAAAAGACATATTAAAATTGTCAGCAAAACTTATGAAAATCTTTGGTCAAGTACAGAAATAGGTATGGAAAACCATGTCCACAAAACTAAGAAAAAAAAATTTAACTTCTGTAGTCAAACGTGTCTTGAACTTTTATCTGAAAACACATAATCACCACTACTTTCGTGTTTTACATTACCGAAGGCCTTCACCGTATCTGGTACATAAACCCTTATACATCACTCATCTCTCCACAGTCTTGGTTGCTTTCTTTCTAATACAAAGTGGTCACATCACCAAGAAATTCAAGCCTCCATTGAAACACCCATGACAGTTAACAACATGTATGGGCATGTAATCTGTGACTCCATCGGGGATAGTTCATCCGAGTATTCGTCACCAAAGATCCATTTCCCATGGCTGACATCTTCAACTTGCTATACCACATCTTATTCTAATATACACTTTACATGAAATTTCCCAAATTTTGGATCTATTAAAGAATACGTAATGAGATACACCAAGACAACAAGAACATATCAGACAAAACAACTCACAAACCAGACTTAGAACTAAACTCACTACCATATCAGATGAACCTCCCAGCCAACAAAAACAACTACTACTAGAACATAAACATATCATAATAGAAATCATAACGAAACACAAACAACACATGACACACAGAGCTTACATCACCAGATAAAACACCTCGACTCAACCAAATTTTGCTTCTTGTACTGTAGAATTCTACCAACACTTCTTTCCTATTGTGGGGTGGTAAATATAATAAATTAGAATAAGGACAAGTTTCGCTAGGGGTATTCAGTATGGATGGGGTCTAAAACCCAAACACGCCCTCTATAGGAATTAATATATTGGCTCGTAACCCCCAAGTATTGAACAAGGCAGAAACGGGTGCAAGTTCAACACTAACATAGAAGAAATGTTTCCCATAGAAGGCTGGGAGATCCGGGAAGTTCTACCACAGACACCCGAGTACTAATAACTCTACCCAGAGGGTGTGTCTATGTGTAAGTGCCCCGCCCCACATTTAATCTCCCACATATATATAAACAATGACAAGTATCCACTGTCATGCACATCCACAGTATTATACAACAGAGGGACAACAACCAATGTTAGACGCAACAACTGGATTACATTGACAGAGGAAAAACAGCCACTGTTAGACAAAAACAGTACAATGACTCACTGTATCACATAACAGTAACAATAACTCACTGTATCACATAACAGTAACAATAACTGGACTATAAACATCAATTTTGGAACAACAGGTTAACAATGAAGTAACTGCAAGGCTTGGTTAAACCAAACAAACAAACAATTGTATTGTGGAAAACATTTGGGTTCTGGAAAACCCTGTTGGCTACAATATGACATATACATGAAAGAATTATCATATTTCAGGCAATGCACACAAAGTATACAACCAAACAGAAGTCCCCAACATTATTTCCCCAAAAAAGGTTCACATAAAATACATGTGTCAAACACAAAACAAAGTAAATAATCCATACAAAGAAATAGATAAAGAAAATCTATCTAATCTGTCTCTAGAAATATCCTAGGGGTCTGATGATGACTCCCTCTCCTTCAATATCCACTAGAAAAAGTCTGGCCATAATCACACTCTCTATAATCCAGGAAAACAGCTGCTTTGCATATATCCACCTATTCAGAAAATTGGGGATTGCACACCCACACACACAGAACTTTCACTTCTGGATCATATATCCATCGCGAAAAACATGTAGGAGTAATCCATATGAATCCAATGTGGATATACTGTAATCTCTCAAGTCACAGTTGCTAAGTCACTGGGCTAGGAGCGTTCCAGGGTGATATAACAGACAGGTATAAATAAGTCTGAAGCATTCTGGCGTGGCGTGACACACAGGAGTCCATGTGATTGATTCGATCAGGATCAGGCACAAACACTTTCAGTATCTCTTTGGATGAGGAGTGACATCACATAATCCATTAGAATTTCCTGACAGAACTAACTTGAATGGGGCATGACTATTCCAGCCCCTTTCTCTGGGTTAAGATGTAGGTTATTCTTTCTTCAGCTGAATATACGACTTGATTGACGGGAGTTGGTAATGTGCTTGATTATCCATGTCTGGGATATGATGGATGAGAAGATTCAAAGGAAGCTGGGAGTTCACACAATCAGTTGGTAAATCCATACTGGTAAATGATGGTGAATTCCAGACTATCCATGAGCCTCTGGAATATGACAGTTGAATGTGGAATTAGGCGGTGACTTTTAGAAGAGGTTATACTCTGTATCCATCTAGGCCAGGCATGCCTCATGTCTTTGCAGACATTGAAAAGCTTAACACCGTCTTTAAGTTCCCAGAGGTAGGGAATCCACTTCAGCCTATTTAAAATCCGTTATGTATCCAGGCATTGACATTCAGGTTCAGGGTGAGTAGCAGTAACCAGCACTCTTTGTAGAATATTAGAGGAGGCTGATATCCCAGTTTCCTGCCTCTAAATCCAAACAAGTTGACTATAAATCCAGTGCGAAGCATGGTGACTAGTGCCAATACTCCACCGCCATCTCTAGCGCCTATGTAGTGAAGAAGAACAGGGTTGATATAGATTAGTTATACAATCCAAACTTGGATAACAATGTATCATAATAAACTATACATATATATGATGAATAACAGTGTATCATAATTAAAAATAGAGGGAACAAAAGGGAAGAAGAAGAAAAAAGTGTAGCTAGTTCCCTAGCACTTATCGCCTACTGTAGAGTTTTGACCCACTCCAAAAGTGAGTAAGATATCTACTCAATAGGTACATTTCTTCTGGACTGATACTGGAGCTTCCTGAGGGGTTACGCACCACCTAATCCATCCAAACATTTTGATAGTACCGCTGTCACACCATGGAAAAAGTTCATGAGACACTGTCCTCATGTAAACAATTCATAAATCTCCTTTCCATAGTTACAAACAGCATTATGTAAGTACCACTGATAAATGGCAGAAGTTTAGCTACCAGTTCAGTCATCTCCTTTTGCCTCATCATCATCATCATCATCATCATCATCATCATCATCATCATCATCATCATCATCATCATCATCATCATCATCATCATCATCATCATCATCATCATCATCATCATCATCATCATCATCATGTGTTTGTCCCCAATGGGGTTGAAGTTAAAAGATCTACTTCAGCAGTAACATCATGAATAGAATATACATATGATATATATGATGAATAACAGAAAAACTTGTTAGACTTTTACTAAACATGGTATGAACTCTCTAGTGGGTATTACAACATCTCAAAGTAAAAACACAAGAGCAGGTGTCATTTCCCACTCCCTTGAGATGATATATAGATATATCATACCAAATGACAATCTTATAACATCATTTATTACAGCATCAAGCAGTAACAATCATGAGCATAAAAGGTAAAATACTCATAAAAGAGAAATCATGGGAATCTTTTCCCATACACTTGAGATTATGTATATCATACCACATGAAAATCCCATAACATCATTTATGAAAATAAAAGACTACAAGACAATCTCTGTGTCTTTACAACCAGGTAAACAAAAGATTAACTCCTAAGTGCATGAAAAAGTCAAGCAAGAATATCTCTCTCTATCTAACAAACTATTAAAGTTGTACACAGATGTGAAATAGTAATATTTCTCCCTCATAAGGGCAGAAATACAAAATATGCACTCAGGAAAAAAAAACACTTTAAAACACAGAGACCAGTTGTGAAAAATAAGCATTTAGGAATAAAGTAAGTTCACAAAATCATCTCAGAAGAATGACTCATAGCAAGATTATATTGTAAGCTTTATGAAGGCTGACTGGACAAAATGGCTATGTCCAGGCTGCGTGACGTAAACCAACATTTCAATGAAAGCGATTCTCCTAATTTTCACACACACAACTTCAATCATGATATTAGTTGCCTCAAAGCATGCATCCTAATACCTAACATGATATGTTGTATATAATATAATGCTCACCTAAAACGCAGAGAATAAGTGGGCTTTAAATTAACCCATTAACAATGGGTCACCCGCTAACATTGGAGAAACATGGCGATTGACCAGACCGCTTTGTCTACCAAGCCTTTGTCTAGATTAAGCCTGTGTTTCCGGGGCGCGGCCAATCAATTGTCTTAAAACGAAACGAAATTTCGTTTCGTTAATTCTCCCGTCGGGCTTTTTAATAGCCTCTACTCTTCAGATAGCGTGTCCTATCAACGTCTGCTGGAAAAGACTGCGAGATGATGACATATATGTCACAAGTCTCCCACCTAGACAGGTCTATCCCATAGGAAGAGCTGCTACATTCATCCACAGTCTTCCTCCTTCTTAATCTGATGCATTTGGTCTTCCAGGTCCTCCAATTATGCTTTACATTTAATCACTATTGTAGAATAATCTCTCCGTGCCACATTCATGTTTCTACTTGCCAAGACAACTGGACATAACATTGAAGATTCATCTAGCTTCGCTTGAAGAAGTGTAACTCTCTCTCCACTGTTGTCAGCATTCCATAGAAATATGAGTGGACGTTGAGATCTCTATATGAGGTATTGGTTGCACTGCAATCGAACCAATTTCTCGACGTTTGAACGAAGATATAAAGCTTTGACAACCGTTTCATTAGCAATAAGAATATCATCCTTAAAATATGCTAACAGCAGGATCTCCTCCTTCAAATCAGTCATAGTGGCATACTGAACTGGGTAAGTATAACTAGCACAGGTGTAAGTTCATTTGCTTTGAGGTCAAATCTACGAAAAGTCCTGGCTCGTTTATAAGTCCATCCGCTCTTTATACTGACTAGAATGAGTTACCGGCATTTATTCTCTCCCCTCCAACACGTATACGTTGCTTTCCTGGTGAAAATAGCGAGCAATTATGCGTCGATTGTCGTAGATTGATCGTCATCTGCCTCCAAATATGTTGTAGACAATTTCCACCCAAGCACCGTTAAGTAGATGTAATAACATTGCACATAGCTGTATCACCATCCACATTATACTCAGTTCATAGATAAATTTAAAGCCGTAGGTGGTCCCTGTAATAGTCATCCGAACAACCAAGTTGTCGGTACACTCCCAGTTTACTGATGGGTTACCTTACTTGTAAGCAATGAAAGCCACAGGTATAAATATATCCCTCTATTCTGGTGTTTCCTGAGTTAACTTCCTCAAGATAAAAAAATCAGGGCACCTTTAAGTTTCTCTCCAGGTCTGTTCGTAACCGATCAATACGGAGAACAATGAATCTGTTGAAACTGGAAGAGTTTGAAAGCTTTTCCTTCTGAACTGAAATATATTACTAGTTAGACTCCCTAGAAGAAATACTAAACTAGTAAAAAGTCAAGCAACTCTCAGCCAATGGCTTCCAAGTGCTTGAAAAGTATAGTCCTTGCTATAGCCCAATCTAGCATGGTCTATGAATAAAAATAAGAATAAGGCGTCCTATTCTTCATCTGTCGAGAGGTACGTCAACAACAACCATAATTTAATAGTTGTATAAATAGGGCTATCTCCTAGAGCACCAAAATAGTTTGATGTTTTGGAGAAAAATCCTGACTTTAAGAACATAATGTGACAACTAGCAAGCTGTCCCTAGTCTTTCAAGTCAGTACAAGCAACATGCAAAATGGGAGCTAAGGCTGCCCGAGCCTGTTACTAATTCTCTGATGAGAATAAAATTGGGAATGTCGCAGATGAGGACCAATTCCTGTTTTCTGACATCAAAATTTTGAGATACTTACAGGTTTTTTCCGGTAGCTCTTAACTTCCTATGACATCCCAATAAAAAATAACAGGGTAAATTTACGGTCGAGACCATATCCTTCTTTCGCCAATCACACAACGACGTATGCTTCTCTGTCACTGGTAATGCCAGAGGGACTAGCTTGTCAAAGGAGCCCTGTAATTCAACTGCTGTCTCTCACATAGTAAATGGATCCTTGTTCACTACAGAGTTACAACAACCGAATAATAAAATTGACCAGTGCCATTTCTGACCCATGGACAATAACAGATCTGTTACGAATACCAGACCCTTAAACTGAAAGCGTTGAATAGGCGTCTTTATGTCCTTATAGGAATCATCAGTGTCAATCTATCTACTTTCAGTATTTCCGAACATGTATATGCGTATGGGGTGGAATATAAAAATCCACTGTTTCCCGCTTGGCGGCTACGAATACTGCAATTTAAACAATATTCATACTCCTTCCATTATACATGTCGGATAAAATTGCAGGTGGAGTATTGGCCCTAACATTAAGTCAACTTAATTGGTTATTGTTATTTTCCCCTGATGTTCTAAAATCTCATTTATGCATGTAGTGTCCCACTTAAATAAAGATATCTTTACTGAATTCTTTAAAAAAAAAATTTGGGGTGCTATATCCTATCTGTCTCAGCCATTAAAATTTTTTTTTGGATTTCTCTGTTGCTTTGGGTAAGTTTCAATAGTACATGACCCCAACAAACAGAGCATGCACAAAATAAAATGGCAATATATGACAACATAGTTAAACAGCCCAGGATTCATATGTGGGTCTATGCAAAAATGAGGACATATAGTACAGTAATATATTTATCATACTACCAAAATATACTAATCAAGAACATCCCAGAGTAACAATAACATCTAACATCAACATCACACAAAATCAATCAAGAATTCCTGACATCCTACCAGAAATAATCCTATATGGGTTAACCATCCCAGAGACCTTATTTTATGAGGTCCTATACAAGGAAAAGGTCTCCCACCAAAAGGATACAAAATACATGAGTTAACCATTCTCATATACAAACATTAACACAGGTTTCTATTTCTAGAATAAAGACATCACCTGTGAACATTAGTTGAAACACAACAAACAATACTTGTGATTAAGACACCACAGGTTCATAAAACTTGTGTCTAAGCCCATACTTGTGAACACCAGCCACCAATTAGTTGTAAAGTCTCAACTTGAGAGGTAGACATGGGTACAAATTTTCTGGGCAACGCCCACACTCATGGCATGGGGTAAGGGTTCAAAATTCCGCGACGAGCGCCCACTTGTGGGGTGGTAAATATAATAAATTAGAATAAGGACAAGTTTCGATAGGGGTATTCAGTATGGATGCGGTCTAAAACCCAAACACGCCCTCTATAGGAATTAATATATTGGCTCGTAACCCCCAATTATTGAACAAGGCAGAAAAGGGTGCAAGTTCAACACTAACATAGAAGAAATGTTTCCCATAGAAGGCTGGGAGATCCGGGAAGTTCTACCACAGACACCCGAGTACTAATAACTCTACCCAGAGGGTGTGTCTATGTGTAAGTGCCCCGCCCCACATTTAATCTCCCACATATATATAAACAATGACAAGTATCCACTGTCATGCACATCCACAGTATTATACAACAGAGGGACAACAACCAATGTTAGACGCAACAACTGGATTACATTGACAGAGGAAAAACAGCCACTGTTAGACAAAAACAGTACAATGACTCACTGTATCACATAACAGTAACAATAACTCACTGTATCACATAACAGTAACAATAACTGGACTATAAACATCAATTTTGGAACAACAGGTTAACAATGAAGTAACTGCAAGGCTTGGTTAAACCAAACAAACAAACAATTGTATTGTGGAAAACATTTGGGTTCTGGAAAACCCTGTTGGCTACAATATGACATATACATGAAAGAATTATCATATTTCAGGCAATGCACACAAAGTATACAACCAAACAGAAGTCCCCAACATTATTTCCCCAAAAAAGGTTCACATCAAATACATGTGTCAAACACAAAACAAAGTAAATAATCCATACAAAGAAATAGATAAAGAAAATCTATCTAATCTGTCTCTAGAAATATCCTAGGGGTCTGATGATGACTCCCTCTCCTTCAATATCCACTAGAAAAAGTCTGGCCATAATCACACTCTCTATAATCCAGGAAAACAGCTGCTTTGCATATATCCACCTATTCAGAAAATTGGGGATTGCACACCCACACACACAGAACTTTCACTTCTGGATCATATATCCATCGCGAAAAACATGTAGGAGTAATCCATATGAATCCAATGTGGATATACTGTAATCTCTCAAGTCACAGTTGCTAAGTCACTGGGCTAGGAGCGTTCCAGGGTGATATAACAGACAGGTATAAATAAGTCTGAAGCATTCTGGCGTGGCGTGACACACAGGAGTCCATGTGATTGATTCGATCAGGATCAGGCACAAACACTTTCAGTATCTCTTTGGATGAGGAGTAGGACACTATATTTGGCACACCGGCGTATGTACTCAGCTGTTGTTTGCCCTCTGATATGCAGGGCAGCAGTAAACACGCCTACTGCACGATATGATTTACCCGACCACTAAGGACAATGACTTAGTCAATGACAGACTCACGAACAACTAGAACATGTATTAATTAAATTTAATGTCACTGTCCTGTCTTTGTTCTAAGCAGTAATTGCTTTTCGTTACTAACTTAGTTAATTTCTGTAAGCGTTGTGCAGCCAAGTCTCGTATGCTTGGCCGAAAATAGTTCCATCGTGACGATAAACAGAGAAAATAGAACCAAAAATATGAATAACTGCTTTTAAATAAATATAAATAACATAATAATGTTTAAATAAATAAATATATTCATTTAGTAATTTAAATAAACAAATAATAAATAATATACAGCACAGATTCAGGCGAGCCGCCGCTAAGCGATCTTGTAAACAATTGACTGCTTTATGCTAATGACGCCGAACAACTGTTTGTCAATCATTCTACGTCACAGGCGCAGCGCTATTTTTAGTTTTCAAAAATCGATATTGTCGGCTGACAGTGTATCGCTCCGCTTTGAATCATGTTTGGTGCTTATTCAAGAATAAATTGGTAAATATATAAATCAATATAAGAAAATAAGAATATTAATACTTACAGCTTTGAAGAATACATGATTTCATTAAATAAACATTTTATAAACACATTTATACACTATTTCGTCACGATAGGCACATTTCTAGCCTGCAAATTGCTCTTGTCTGCACAAATTACCGTTACTACAAAAATTAAACCCTAGTCTGGAGCCCGTGGATGAGTGGATTAGCTTGAACTTTTCGTTCAAGCTTCACTTCTGACACCACAGTTACCCTTGCCTGTCAACAACTCAACTGACAGGCATCATCGGGTACTTCTGGCACACCATACAAGACAACTTGCAAGTCGTGTGCGAGGAAAATAAATGGTACATTTTATTACGTTGGCTCGCTACAATCAGTGAACAGTCGCTATTTAAACACACAACCTAAAGCCACAGTATTATCTATCACGAGCTGCTAACCCCTATGCTAACTTTCTACACAAATAAACACAAGAAACCCTATAGCTACTCTAACGAAGTGTACACTACAAGTCCTGTCCTCCCGTCTGACAATCTTTCATTCCGTGGTCACACACCACGCAGATTGACCTTCACCTTGATGCGTGTTGCCTCACATGGCACGCTGATGGCAGACGTGGTATGTTGAGTGGATACTCAACTTCTCCGTGGCTACCACGAGGCGTGATGCTATCGTGATTAGAGTGCTAACTCTCTGAACAACGCCTGCGTGTCTCATGAGGGAATGCTTTACCATCTCACGTTACCTCATCTTCCCTGCCCTTGCCTCGGGCACCGTATCACCTCCTGGTCTCTTCAAGCTTGACTGCTCTTCCTGGCGGAGGGGATGCGGTCGAGTCTTTGACAGTGTGACAGCGGTACTATCAAAATGTTTGGATGGATTAGGTGGTGCGTAACCCCTCAGGAAGCTCCAGTATCAGTCCAGAAGAAATGTACCTATTGAGTAGATATCTTACTCACTTTTGGAGTTGGTCAAAACTCTACAGTAGGCGATAAGTGCTAGGGAACTAGCTACACTTTTTTTTTTCTTCTTCCCTTTTGTTCCCTCTATTTTTAATTATTATACACTGTTATTCATCATATATATGTATAGTTTATTATGATACATTGTTATCCAAGTTTGGATTGTATAACTAATCTATATCAACCCTGTTCTTCTTCACTACATAGGCGCTAGAGATGGCGGTGGAGTATTGGCACTAGTCACCATGCTTCGCACTGGATTTATAGTAAACTTGTTTGGATTTAGAGGCAGGAAACTGGGATATCAGCCTCCTCTAATATTCTACAAAGAGTGCTGGTTACTGCTACTCACCCTGAACCTGAATGTCAATGCCTGGATACTTAACGGATTTTAAATAGGCTGAAGTGGATTCCCTACCTCTGGGAACTTAAAGACGGTGTTAAGCTTTTCAATGTCTGCAAAGACATGAGGCATGCCTGGCCTAGATGGATACAGAGTATAACCTCTTCTAAAAGTCACCGCCTAATTCCACATTCAACTGTCATATTCCAGAGGCTCATGGATAGTCTGGAATTCACCATCATTTACCAGTATGGATTTACCAACTGATTGTGTGAACTCCCAGCTTCCTTTGAATCTTCTCATCCATCATATCCCAGACATGGATAATCAAGCACATTATCAACTCCCGTCAATCAAGTCGTATATTCAGCTGAAGAAAGAATAACCTACATCTTAACCCAGAGAAAGGGGCTGGAATATTCATGCCCCATTCAAGTTAGTTCTGTCAGGAAATTCTAATGGATTATGTGATGTCACTCCTCATCCAAAGAGATACTGAAATTGTTTGTGCCTGATCCTGATCGAATCAATCACATGGACTCCTGTGTGTCACGCCACGCCAGAATGCTTCAGACTTATTTATACCTGTCTGTTATATCACCCTGGAACGCTCCTAGCCCAGTGACTTAGCAACTGTGACTTGAGAGATTACAGTATATCCACATTGGATTCATATGGATTACTCCTACATGTTTTTCGCGATGGATATATGATCCAGAAGTGAAAGTTCTGTGTGTGTGGGTGTGCAATCCCCAATTTTCTGAATAGGTGGATATATGCAAAGCAGCTGTTTTCCTGGATTATAGAGAGTGTGATTATGGCCAGACTTTTTCTAGTGGATATTGAAGGAGAGGGAGTCATCATCAGACCCCTAGGATATTTCTAGAGACAGATTAGATAGATTTTCTTTATCTATTTCTTTGTATGGATTATTTACTTTGTTTTGTGTTTGACACATGTATTTGATGTGAACCTTTTTTGGGGAAATAATGTTGGGGACTTCTGTTTGGTTGTATACTTTGTGTGCATTGCCTGAAATATGATAATTCTTTCATGTATATGTCATATTGTAGCCAACAGGGTTTTCCAGAACCCAAATGTTTTCCACAATACAATTGTTTGTTTGTTTGGTTTAACCAAGCCTTGCAGTTACTTCATTGTTAACCTGTTGTTCCAAAATTGATGTTTATAGTCCAGTTATTGTTACTGTTATGTGATACAGTGAGTTATTGTTACTGTTATGTGATACAGTGAGTCATTGTACTGTTTTTGTCTAACAGTGGCTGTTTTTCCTCTGTCAATGTAATCCAGTTGTTGCGTCTAACATTGGTTGTTGTCCCTCTGTTGTATAATACTGTGGATGTGCATGACAGTGGATACTTGTCATTGTTTATATATATGTGGGAGATTAAATGTGGGGCGGGGCACTTACACATAGACACACCCTCTGGGTAGAGTTATTAGTACTCGGGTGTCTGTGGTAGAACTTCCCGGATCTCCCAGCCTTCTATGGGAAACATTTCTTCTATGTTAGTGTTGAACTTGCACCCTTTTCTGCCTTGTTCAATAATTGGGGGTTACGAGCCAATATATTAATTCCTATAGAGGGCGTGTTTGGGTTTTAGACCCCATCCATACTGAATACCCCTAGCGAAACTTGTCCTTATTCTAATTTATTATATTTACCACCCCACAAGTGGGCGCTCGTCGCGGAATTTTGAACCCTTACCCCATGCCATGAGTGTGGGCGTTGCCCAGAAAATTTGTACCCATGTCTACCTCTCAAGTTGAGACTTTACAACTAATTGGTGGCTGGTGTTCACAAGTATGGGCTTAGACACAAGTTTTATGAACCTATGGTGTCTTAATCACAAGTATTGTTTGTTGTGTTTCAACTAATGTTCACAGGTGATGTCTTTATTCTAGAAATAGAAACCTGTGTTAATGTTTGTATATGAGAATGGTTAACTCATGTATTTTGTATCCTTTTGGTGGGAGACCTTTTCCTTGTATAGGACCTCATAAAATAAGGTCTCTGGGATGGTTAACCCATATAGGATTATTTCTGGTAGGATGTCAGGAATTCTTGATTGATTTTGTGTGATGTTGATGTTAGATGTTATTGTTACTCTGGGATGTTCTTGATTAGTATATTTTGGTAGTATGATAAATATATTACTGTACTATATGTCCTCATTTTTGCATAGACCCACATATGAATCCTGGGCTGTTTAACTATGTTGTCATATATTGCCATTTTATTTTGTGCATGCTCTGTTTGTTGGGGTCATGTACTATTGAAACTTACCCAAAGCAACAGAGAAATCAAAAAAAAAATTTTAATGGCTGAGACAGATAGGATATAGCACCCCCAAAATTTTTTTTAAAGAATTCAGTAAAGATATCTCTATTTAAGTGGGACACTACATGCATAAATGAGATTTCAGAACATCAGGGGAAAATAACAATAACCAATTAAGTTGACTTAATTTTAGGGCCAATACTCAACCTGCAATTTTATCCGACATGTATAATGGAAGGAGTATGAATATTGTTTAAATTGCAGTATTCGTAGCCGCCAAGCGGGAAACAGTGGATTTTTATATTCCACCCCATACGCATATACATGTTCGGAAATACTGAAAGTAGATAGATTGACACTGATGATTCCTATAAGGACATAAAGACGCCTATTCAACGCTTTCAGTTTAAGGGTCTGGTATTCGTAACAGATCTGTTATTGTCCATGGGTCAGAAATGGCACTGGTCAATTTTATTATTCGGTTGTTGTAACTCTGTAGTGAACAAGGATCCATTTACTATGTGAGAGACAGCAGTTGAATTACAGGGCCCCTTTGACAAGCTAGTCCCTCTGGCATTACCAGTGACAGAGAAGCATACGTCGTTGTGTGATTGGCGAAAGAAGGATATGGTCTCGACCGTAAATTTACCCTGTTATTTTTTATTGGGATGTCATAGGAAGTTAAGAGCTACCGGAAAAAACCTGTAAGTATCTCAAAATTTTGATGTCAGAAAACAGGAATTGGTCCTCATCTGCGACATTCCCAATTTTATTCTCATCAGAGAATTAGTAACAGGCTCGGGCAGCCTTAGCTCCCATTTTGCATGTTGCTTGTACTGACTTGAAAGACTAGGGACAGCTTGCTAGTTGTCACATTATGTTCTTAAAGTCAGGATTTTTCTCCAAAATATCAAACTATTTTGGTGCTCTAGGAGATAGCCCTATTTATACAACTATTAAATTATGGTTGTTGTTGACGTACCTCTCGACAGATGAAGAGTAGGACGCCTTATTCTTATTTTTATTCATAGACCATGCTAGATTGGGCTATAGCAAGGACTATACTTTTCAAGCACTTGGAAGCCATTGGCTGAGAGTTGCTTGACTTTTTACTAGTTTAGTATTTCTTCTAGGGAGTCTAACTAGTAATATATTTCAGTTCAGAAGGAAAAGCTTTCAAACTCTTCCAGTTTCAACAGATTCATTGTTCTCCGTATTGATCGGTTACGATCAGACCTGGAGAAAAACTTAAAGGTGCCCTGATTTTTTTATCTTGAGGAAGTTAACTCAGGAAACACCAGAATAGAGGGATATATTTATACCTGTGGCTTTCATTGCTTACAAGTAAGGTAACCCATCAGTAAACTGGGAGTGTACCGACAACTTGGTTGTTCGGATGACTATTACAGGGACCACCTACGGCTTTAAATTTATCTATGAACTGAGTATAATGTGGATGGTGATACAGCTATGTGCAATGTTATTACATCTACTTAACGGTGCTTGGGTGGAAATTGTCTACAACATATTTGGAGGCAGATGACGATCAATCTACGACAATCGACGCATAATTGCTCGCTATTTTCACCAGGAAAGCAACGTATACGTGTTGGAGGGGAGAGAATAAATGCCGGTAACTCATTCTAGTCAGTATAAAGAGCGGATGGACTTATAAACGAGCCAGGACTTTTCGTAGATTTGACCTCAAAGCAAATGAACTTACACCTGTGCTAGTTATACTTACCCAGTTCAGTATGCCACTATGACTGATTTGAAGGAGGAGATCCTGCTGTTAGCATATTTTAAGGATGATATTCTTATTGCTAATGAAACGGTTGTCAAAGCTTTATATCTTCGTTCAAACGTCGAGAAATTGGTTCGATTGCAGTGCAACCAATACCTCATATAGAGATCTCAACGTCCACTCATATTTCTATGGAATGCTGACAACAGTGGAGAGAGAGTTACACTTCTTCAAGCGAAGCTAGATGAATCTTCAATGTTATGTCCAGTTGTCTTGGCAAGTAGAAACATGAATGTGGCACGGAGAGATTATTCTACAATAGTGATTAAATGTAAAGCATAATTGGAGGACCTGGAAGACCAAACGCATCAGATTAAGAAGGTGGAAGACTGTGGATGAATGTAGCAGCTCTTCCTATGGGATAGACCTGTCTAGGTGGGAGACTTGTGACATATATGTCATCATCTCGCAGTCTTTTCCAGCAGACGTTGCTAGGATAGCTATCTGAAGAGTAGAGGCTATTAAAAAGCCCGACGGGAGAATTAACGAAACGAAATTTCGTTTCGTTTTAAGACAATTGATTGGCCGCGCCCCGGAAACACAGGCTTAATCTAGACAAAGGCTTGGTAGACAAAGCGGTCTGGTCAATCGCCATGTTTCTCCAATGTTAGCGGGTGACCCATTGTTAATGGGTTAATTTAAAGCCCACTTATTCTCTGCGTTTTAGGTGAGCATTATATTATATACAACATATCATGTTAGGTATTAGGATACATGCTTTGAGGCAACTAATATCATGATTGAAGTTGTGTGTGTGAAAATTAGGAGAATCGCTTTCATTGAAATGTTGGTTTACGTCACGCAGCCTGGACATAGCCATTTTGTCCAGTCAGCCTTCATAAAGCTTACAATATAATCTTGCTATGAGTCATTCTTCTGAGATGATTTTGTGAACTTACTTTATTCCTAAATGCTTATTTTTCACAACTGGTCTCTGTGTTTTAAAGTGTTTTTTTTCCTGAGTGCATATTTTGTATTTCTGCCCTTATGAGGGAGAAATATTACTATTTCACATCTGTGTACAACTTTAATAGTTTGTTAGATAGAGAGAGATATTCTTGCTTGACTTTTTCATGCACTTAGGAGTTAATCTTTTGTTTACCTGGTTGTAAAGACACAGAGATTGTCTTGTAGTCTTTTATTTTCATAAATGATGTTATGGGATTTTCATGTGGTATGATATACATAATCTCAAGTGTATGGGAAAAGATTCCCATGATTTCTCTTTTATGAGTATTTTA
This sequence comes from Cepaea hortensis, assembly GCA_963921405.1. Lineage (NCBI taxonomy): Eukaryota > Metazoa > Mollusca > Gastropoda > Stylommatophora > Helicidae > Cepaea > Cepaea hortensis. The sequence continues at coordinate 8,206,431 of OY992895.1, forward strand.
CCTTTTATGCTCATGATTGTTACTGCTTGATGCTGTAATAAATGATGTTATAAGATTGTCATTTGGTATGATATATCTATATATCATCTCAAGGGAGTGGGAAATGACACCTGCTCTTGTGTTTTTACTTTGAGATGTTGTAATACCCACTAGAGAGTTCATACCATGTTTAGTAAAAGTCTAACAAGTTTTTCTGTTATTCATCATATATATCATATGTATATTCTATTCATGATGTTACTGCTGAAGTAGATCTTTTAACTTCAACCCCATTGGGGACAAACACATGATGATGATGATGATGATGATGATGATGATGATGATGATGATGATGATGATGATGATGATGATGATGATGATGATGATGATGATGATGATGATGATGATGATGATGATGATGATGAGGCAAAAGGAGATGACTGAACTGGTAGCTAAACTTCTGCCATTTATCAGTGGTACTTACATAATGCTGTTTGTAACTATGGAAAGGAGATTTATGAATTGTTTACATGAGGACAGTGTCTCATGAACTTTTTCCATGGTGTGACAGCGGTACTATCAAAATGTTTGGATGGATTAGGTGGTGCGTAACCCCTCAGGAAGCTCCAGTATCAGTCCAGAAGAAATGTACCTATTGAGTAGATATCTTACTCACTTTTGGAGTGGGTCAAAACTCTACAGTAGGCGATAAGTGCTAGGGAACTAGCTACACTTTTTTCTTCTTCTTCCCTTTTGTTCCCTCTATTTTTAATTATGATACACTGTTATTCATCATATATATGTATAGTTTATTATGATACATTGTTATCCAAGTTTGGATTGTATAACTAATCTATATCAACCCTGTTCTTCTTCACTACATAGGCGCTAGAGATGGCGGTGGAGTATTGGCACTAGTCACCATGCTTCGCACTGGATTTATAGTCAACTTGTTTGGATTTAGAGGCAGGAAACTGGGATATCAGCCTCCTCTAATATTCTACAAAGAGTGCTGGTTACTGCTACTCACCCTGAACCTGAATGTCAATGCCTGGATACTTAACGGATTTTAAATAGGCTGAAGTGGATTCCCTACCTCTGGGAACTTAAAGACGGTGTTAAGCTTTTCAATGTCTGCAAAGACATGAGGCATGCCTGGCCTAGATGGATACAGAGTATAACCTCTTCTAAAAGTCACCGCCTAATTCCACATTCAACTGTCATATTCCAGAGGCTCATGGATAGTCTGGAATTCACCATCATTTACCAGTATGGATTTACCAACTGATTGTGTGAACTCCCAGCTTCCTTTGAATCTTCTCATCCATCATATCCCAGACATGGATAATCAAGCACATTACCAACTCCCGTCAATCAAGTCGTATATTCAGCTGAAGAAAGAATAACCTACATCTTAACCCAGAGAAAGGGGCTGGAATATTCATGCCCCATTCAAGTTAGTTCTGTCAGGAAATTCTAATGGATTATGTGATGTCACTCCTCATCCAAAGAGATACTGAAAGTGTTTGTGCCTGATCCTGATCGAATCAATCACATGGACTCCTGTGTGTCACGCCACGCCAGAATGCTTCAGACTTATTTATACCTGTCTGTTATATCACCCTGGAACGCTCCTAGCCCAGTGACTTAGCAACTGTGACTTGAGAGATTACAGTATATCCACATTGGATTCATATGGATTACTCCTACATGTTTTTCGCGATGGATATATGATCCAGAAGTGAAAGTTCTGTGTGTGTGGGTGTGCAATCCCCAATTTTCTGAATAGGTGGATATATGCAAAGCAGCTGTTTTCCTGGATTATAGAGAGTGTGATTATGGCCAGACTTTTTCTAGTGGATATTGAAGGAGAGGGAGTCATCATCAGACCCCTAGGATATTTCTAGAGACAGATTAGATAGATTTTCTTTATCTATTTCTTTGTATGGATTATTTACTTTGTTTTGTGTTTGACACATGTATTTGATGTGAACCTTTTTTGGGGAAATAATGTTGGGGACTTCTGTTTGGTTGTATACTTTGTGTGCATTGCCTGAAATATGATAATTCTTTCATGTATATGTCATATTGTAGCCAACAGGGTTTTCCAGAACCCAAATGTTTTCCACAATACAATTGTTTGTTTGTTTGGTTTAACCAAGCCTTGCAGTTACTTCATTGTTAACCTGTTGTTCCAAAATTGATGTTTATAGTCCAGTTATTGTTACTGTTATGTGATACAGTGAGTTATTGTTACTGTTATGTGATACAGTGAGTCATTGTACTGTTTTTGTCTAACAGTGGCTGTTTTTCCTCTGTCAATGTAATCCAGTTGTTGCGTCTAACATTGGTTGTTGTCCCTCTGTTGTATAATACTGTGGATGTGCATGACAGTGGATACTTGTCATTGTTTATATATATGTGGGAGATTAAATGTGGGGCGGGGCACTTACACATAGACACACCCTCTGGGTAGAGTTATTAGTACTCGGGTGTCTGTGGTAGAACTTCCCGGATCTCCCAGCCTTCTATGGGAAACATTTCTTCTATGTTAGTGTTGAACTTGCACCCGTTTCTGCCTTGTTCAATACTTGGGGGTTACGAGCCAATATATTAATTCCTATAGAGGGCGTGTTTGGGTTTTAGACCCCATCCATACTGAATACCCCTAGCGAAACTTGTCCTTATTCTAATTTATTATATTTACCACCCCACAATAGGAAAGAAGTGTTGGTAGAATTCTACAGTACAAGAAGCAAAATTTGGTTGAGTCCAGGTGTTTTATCTGGTGATGTAAGCTCTGTGTGTCATGTGTTGTTTGTATTTCGTTATGATTTCTATTATGATATGTTTATGTTCTAGTAGTAGTTGTTTTTGTTGGCTGGGAGGTTCATCTGATATGGTAGTGAGTTTAGTTCTAAGTCTGGTTTGTGAGTTGTTTTGTCTGATATGTTCTTGTTGTCTTGGTGTATCTCATTACGTATTCTTTAATAGATCCAAAATTTGGGAAATTTCATGTAAAGTGTATATTAGAATAAGATGTGGTATAGCAAGTTGAAGATGTCAGCCATGGGAAATGGATCTTTGGTGACGAATACTCGGATGAACTATCCCCGATGGAGTCACAGATTACATGCCCATACATGTTGTTAACTGTCATGGGTGTTTCAATGGAGGCTTGAATTTCTTGGTGATGTGACCACTTTGTATTAGAAAGAAAGCAACCAAGACTGTGGAGAGATGAGTGATGTATAAGGGTTTATGTACCAGATACGGCGAAGGCCTTCGGTAATGTAAAACACGAAAGTAGTGGTGATTATGTGTTTTCAGATAAAAGTTCAAGACACGTTTGACTACAGAAGTTAAATTTTTTTTTCTTAGTTTTGTGGACATGGTTTTCCATACCTATTTCTGTACTTGACCAAAGATTTTCATAAGTTTTGCTGACAATTTTAATATGTCTTTTACTTGGTCAATATTTTTTTTCACATTTGATTATTTTTATAAGTCTGGTCGAGACATGTCGTATTTTGGCCTTTTCGCATTTGGTTAATTCCTACATTTTACAAGTTTGGACGAGCTATTTCAGTATTTGGCCGACATCTTTCCCTTTTTGGTTGACAAATCTTCCGACTTTTCCTAAAGTTGAATGGTGTATTTCATTACTTGGACAATATTTTTTCCATTTGGTTGACACATTTTCCTATTTGGCAAAGATTTTTTTTCCATTGATTATTTTTATAAGTGTGGCCGAGATATTTCTCTCTTTAGGTCTTTTCATAGTTGGATAACTCCTAGTTTTTATACATTTAACTGAAATATTTCTGAATTTGTCATAACTTTTCCCCTTTGTTCATGTCTGGTAATGTAAGCTCTGTTCCGACAAGACAGCGTCATGAAAACAAAACCACTAAAGAAAATCAACAAAAAACTTGGTTTCAATATTTTTATCACCAAAATATCCGTGTTCACAACATATTCATCAAAACAGTTTAGTAATATATCATAAGAAAAAAGCAATGACATACATGGTTAGTGAAAAACCAAAATGTTCTGGATTATCAAAAACACTGTTGTTGTCGAAGTCATCACACATACCTTATTTGTTTCGGATCCAGAATAAAGACATGTCTGAGATATCATACAAGATATCTGAATACTTCTTTTTTATGAATGCATCATATCAAAACCACTCGGTAGGGGTGGTCAACACTTTTTTCTAATACTACCACTTGATTGGGTAGCATAAGCGATAGGTCCTTGCAGTACGCCTTAAGGGCTGCCAAGCTGTTCTTATCATTTGGTTGGATATCCTCTGCAACTATGAGTGGACGAGTTGTCAGTTACGGGGTGTCTAAGGGTGTCGTCCTTTCTCGTGGTATATGGTGATGTGTTCGTAAGTAACGTTGAAGGTTCGATTTGTGTAGATTGTCACGTAACTGACACGTATATATTTCATCATTATGAATGGTCCCATTGTGGCGGGTAAGCTTATCATTGAAGTCACAGTGGTGGCAGTCTGGTACTTGAGATGAGATCGTAGAATGAGGATGCCGTAAATACACATGTGGTGGTGATCTCTGATGTGATGATGGAGCTGTAGTGTTCGGTGAATTCATACGTGGCTGATGCTGTGTTCGTATGTGTCATTGTAGCTTGTCTTGTCTATTGAAAAGGTGTCCACAGATACGACATAAGTGTGGTTGATCTTTCGTATCATGAATGGTCCGAATGTGGTGATTAAGGTTATAGTTATGACGGAAGTCTTTGTCGCACACTGAACACATGAAAGTAGATCTGGTGGTCATATTGATAAACTGCTATATGAATAAGTCACACACTTGTTTTTCTTACAACTGCAGAATGTTCTGGTGTATACACAATATTTTTCAGTGTTTTATCAACAATCCGATGCCGAAGACACGAATAAGGTTCACACCAACCTGGTTCAAATATACCTCTGTAGCTAGCCAAGTCAGCCCGTGAACTGGTGTAGAGCAGGTGAGGACACGCCGTCTATTTTATACACTGGTTCTGCACACGACCCTACAGAGCTGAAGTGGGAGTTTTATAGACAGGCTTTTCTCACGCCACCGCCCGCTTTCACGTGACCGATGACTCACGCTACCACTTAGTGGATATAGCGCTGATGACGTAGGGGTTTTCTCGGACATCCGCATTCGTTACCAAAAAGGGTATGTGGTTTATGTAGTTTAGTCTTGTGGGCAAGGAAGAGGATATGGGTGTCTTTGGGTGTGTATTTGTGTAGTTGATGTCTGTACGTGAGTACTTGTGTATAGTTGTGATGCTCATGTCTGTGTTACAAGTGCGTGTGTATGTATGGAAGAGGATATGGTTGTGTATCAGTGTTCGTGTCTGTACTTGAGTATGTCTGTACGTGTGTATGTACGTGTCTGTGTGTAGAAGTGTATGTGAACTTGTCTGTACTTGGGTGTCTTTGTGTTCATGTGTGTATGTCTGTCTGTGTGTGGTTGTTGTGATGACACTAGTAATGATAGCATGTGTGTGATGTCTTTGTGTTTGTAGGTGTGTAGTTGATGTCTGTGTGTACGTACAGCTGTGTCTGTACGTGGTTGTGTACATTCGTCTGTATGTAGAAGTGTATCAAATTGGGTGTGTTTGCTTCTTTTTATGTCTGTATGTAGTTATCTGTACTCGTGTGTCTTTGTGTAACTACCACTATGATGCTCACCTGATTCATAGCAATATTTTAGTGGTACCATTGCAGAACGCCACAGACCATGACCAGCCTCACATACTAGTATTGACATATCTCCGTACGCCCTGCTACCGAAACGTGTGTGGTGGTTCTCTCATGTACCGGTACCTGCCCGCTTCGGATTGTGTGTGTGTGTGTACGTGTACGTGTCTGTATGTAGAAGTGTATGTGTACTTGTCTGTACTTGGGTGTCTTTGTGTTAATGTGTGTGTATGTCTGTCTGTGTGTGGTTGTTGTGATGACACTAGTAATGATAGGATGTTTGTACGGGTGTCTGTATGTGTCTTGTCCCTATGTATGAGATTTTATGTGACCCTCTTTGTATTTGTATGATTTGTACACACACCCCAAAAAAGAGACTTGTGTCTCTAGCAAGGCACCAACGACTATTGTTGTCGCTACAACTAATATTGCTAGTACTATTATCACTACTACTGATTACTCCTCACTTTATCCATCACCATTGCACTACACGTACTTTCCCCTACAAATTAAGTGGTCACTCGTTAACTTTAACACTGCTTGACCACTGCTTGACCACGTCATCGATCACTTTAATCACTACCATAATTTTACACACATCGTCCTCTACAATTTAAGTGGTCACTCGACCACGTGACCACCACTTGACCACTGCTTGACCACTACTTGACCACTAATTTACAATCTCTTTATCATAACCATGTCATTACACCTACTTTCAGTTAAAAATTTCCTCAGTTGACCACCACTTGAATGCTGCTTGACCACTACTTGACCACTAATTTACCATCTCGTGATCATCATCATGTCATAACACCTACTTTCCCCTAAAAGTTCCTCACTTGACCACTGCTTGACCACTGCTTGACCACTGCATTACCACCCTTTGATCATCGCCATATCATTACAACCACTTTCCCCTAAAATTTCCTCACTTGACCACTTGACCACTGCTTGACCACTGCTTGACCACTGTGTGACCATCCTTTGATCATCACCAATATTTGTTGGTCTAACAATTCGTGTCTGTAGTCAGTTCGAGTCCCAGACTCACAAAACACGACCACCTTTTGATCATCACCAGTAGTTGTTTTCCTAACACCAGTTCGAATCGCCTCTACACCCTCTTGATCACCCACTCGACCACCGAGTCAAATCACACACTCGCTACACCCTCTTCACACGTTGAAGATCATTCCACTAAAACCATCACCAATATATAGTAACCGGGATTCACACCTACTACCTCCCCTACTTCAATCCATCACGATCATCTCTTGATCATCACGGTGTTCTTGGAATCCTGCACTCTCTACACCTACCCTCTTATCATCACCAATAGTTGTTCTACCAACCACCGTCTTATCATCACACATTTATGAACATCACATATATTTTCCATTAAACCCTCACAGATTTAAAAGGTACCGACCGGGGGTTCAATCCTCCATACACACGATGATTTCCATATACCCACCACGCCACATTCGTTTTTATCCCCACAGATTTCGACTCCCACACACCCCCGCGTTTCCCTCTTTTCTTCACACAAATAATATAACCCGCTACTAATGGTACGGCCCACCTCTTATCAAGTAATGATAATCACTACGACCCTCTTTACCTTTGTTCAGCTGATACCGACAGTCACTACACCCTCATCACACATTGAAGATCATTCCACTAAAAACCTCACCAACATATAGTGACCGGGATTCAAACCTACTACCTCCCCTACTTCGACCCCAGCACGTTCTTCTACCACTGACACCCACAAAAACACGAACCGATTACCCCACGCGTTTCCTTCTTTCTTCACACAAATAATATAACCCACCGCCCACAATATATATTCGCAACGTAACACTTCTCAGTCACGACTCACTTTCCCACCCTTCCCATCAACGCCCTCCTCATCCATCATCAAGCTTTCCACCATGACGATGACGCTAATCTTCATCTTCATCTTATGTCTACCGTTCTTACCAACAAAATATACAATCCGCCCCCCGTTACTCTTTTTACGTTTCCAACAAAATATACAACCCACCCCCAACAACTCTCCGACTTTTCCAACAAAAATATTTCCCACGACATTTTTTAGCCGGAAAAAATTTCCCCGTTCCCACCGCCCGCCATCACCACCCGCCATCACCCTCGCGAGGGAATCCCTCATTCCGCGTCCTCCTTTGTAGGGTCTGATTGACCTTATCTCCACTGGTGGGGACCGCGGATGGAGTTATACCTCTCCATAGCACAAATCATGGACCGAATGGCAGACATCACTTATTGCCCAAGCAGCATGATCCCTCTCTCGGCCTGCCTAGTTTACTCCAGAGGAAAGGTAACACCAATACATCTGGAATAAGACCATCTGCAGAAGCTGCCGGATTAACAAAGCAATGCTCTAACTGTCCGCCTGTCGGGGCTTCCATCCTAGACTAGTTGCCGGCCAAGGTTTAGGGCCTAGTCTGCCCTGCCATGACGTTTCGTTAAGTTGCATTTCCTCACACCAGGATAAGGCCTGTACCCTCCCAATTGCGCTGCTACGCCGTTGGCACAATGTGGGGTGTCGGATTCAATAAGCGCTGCCCAACATTCGGTGCTAGCAGAAAGCAGATAGTACCGTCTAATGTCATACGGTAGCTCAGTCATATCTGACTAAGACCTGACAGGTATCTCGGATAACTGTTGTTATTAATCTTCTACTTATATTCCTGTTCCCGTGTCTTTTTAGTTTTATTCCCATAAAAGTAGAGAATCCTTCTTCACGTCTGTAAGCGTATTTTGTATATGGTGCTAGATGGTGTCAGTTGCAGGAGTTGCAGTTATAGGAGGTCGTAATCAGTCACATCATTTTTTCGCTGTTTGTGATTTACCAAACACAGTAGTTTGCCATTGCTTTCTAAACGACCCACGTCACCCACGCCTCAAACCCTTGACATCAACGCAAGAAGGTCTGCTTCCAAATCACCCGCAGCTGATGTCGGGGAATTGTGAAACGCGTTCACTGCCTCTAAGCCACAGTGCCGGTTGTTTCTGCACATACTTAACTTATATTAACTGATTCGGGGCCAAGGGATGATAAAAGATTATAAGGTAATAATTGTACAATCGGACATTTAAATAATGTTTCTTTTAGCAGTTTCATAAAAGTCTCCACTCAATTTCTATTTATATTTTAACATGATTGTTTCTTGATCGATTCACTAACAGTAAGATACACTTATTGGCAGCTATTGTAATAAAATTGTATTGATTGTGGGTGTAATCTGGAACGATTCACATGAAACATTCAGTATGTCCTCCTTGTTCTCTTTATTTGTCTTATAATGTCGTCCTTTTGGTGCCTACGTATCTGGCACCCCTAATTCAGTGACGTGGACTATCTGTATCGCTACAAGGTTGGCTACTAAAGTCATACCGTCAAAATGACGGGGTGCCCATGGGGAGTCCTCTTGGTCATATTCTAGCGGACATCTTCATGGCACATTTAGAAGAAAACAGATCTTCAAACATTAAAAACTTAGTCTTCTACCGTCATTATGTGGACAATATAATAATCATCACCACAGACGAGCTACAAGCAACAATATTCCAGGCCATATTGAACCAGACGCATAAGAACATATCTCTACCTATGGGACACGAACACTACGAATCGTTGCCCTTCCTAGATATTCTAATGAGACGTAGAGCAGATGGCCCAATTCAAAGATCGGAGTACCGCAAAGAAACGTGACCTGGCCAATACTTAAATTTCCAGTTTCACACACGTGCAGTACAAACGTGGCTTAGTACGGACTGTCAGGGACAGAAAAGAGTTAACAGGACATAAGTCAGTATAGTAGTAGTCACACACCCGCAGGACAGGAATATTAAGGGTTAACAATAAATTATAGACAGTTAGTGACACTAAAGGAGCTCAATGATTTACGGGAAATGTAGGTGCCAAAGTTAAAACCCTCAGCGAAAAGAGTAGCAAGATTTGTGATTCGGGACGCGGACATCTTAATGAACAGACACACAAAGACGTCAGTGATATTTCCATACAAGCTATATACACGAATATTGAAGAGTTTACGACATCAAGAATTCACACAACGATCTGTTAATTCTAGCAGTCAACGTAACACAGTAAGTCTTTTCCTAGACGGTTTAACGACAATCCTAATCCACCAGGAGCAGCGAGTGTAACCATGGAGGTCATGGCATTAACAAAGGCAACAGCCTGCCTGGAGACACAGACTTTCACACAGGCATGTTGTCTCAACGAATCTATCCATGGCGAGCTAAGAAGCTCGAGATGGGCTGGACCTGAAGGCAATGCCTGGGGACATAGACCTTCGTAGATGTTTGTAATTTGCGTCCCATAGACAAGGAAGGTCAAAAATATATGTCTAACTAACATTTTTTCCCTTCCATTAAAATGATGAAAATATTTAATATTATATTGCAAAGAAATAGAAAAGTCCATTATTAACTTTTACGCATAAAAACATAATGTCAAAATTTTTTTATAAGCCTTAAAGATTCCTTAAGCTCTTGTCTGAAATTTATGTTGAATTTACTCGATGTTAATTAACCTAGAGAATATATCACAGACAATAAAAACTGTTAAATATATTTAAATTAAATAATACATTTACTTTATTTCGAGTAATGTCCCTTAACTGTGACGTTGTTATATCCCTTTCTACTTTTGAACTTTATTGTGTTACTTTCATTGTGGTCAGTCCACAACCCGTTTAAACAGAATTGTTCATACAAGTAGTGATTAATCAACGCATTGCTAGGCTCTTGTTATGATAATTTGCATATGCTGTAAGAGACCACGGATGTAAATATGGGAAGTAAAGTTTTATGATTTCTTGCCAAATGCATAATAACAATTTGTTGTTAATATATATTGTAAAATGCGGTGGCCTGGAACGTAAGAAAACTATTTAAATACTTACAGAAATAATACTTTACTCAGGAGGGAAGGACTACAAAAGGAAAGTTGGCATAATTTGGATCAAATGAGTGTTATTGGGGGAAAGGGGGGGGGGGGGGGTAAAGAATTCTGGACTAGTGCTTGTACTGTGGATAGTGAATCCGTCAGTATACTTAGTTTTATACAGGGATACTCTGTTGCTATTTCTAGTCCTTTCATAATTCCTACTAGTTCTGCCGTGTATACCGATGTGTTGTCTCTTATTTTGTACGCTTTTTTTATGTTCCAGTACGGTAACGCGCGCTGTTTATATTTAAGGAAGCCCCGGTAGCGCATGGCTAGCAAGCTTGGCTGGCGGTCTGGTGCTAATATCTTCGAATCCCAACCGAGGCGGGGATTATTTTTTGAGGCTGCTCCGAGGCGAAGGGGTTACGAGAGCAATTTATAATCCCGAATATGCCGTTCGAAACACAGCGGGAGATTAGCATCAGACCGCCTTGCTTTGGTTTGCATATAATAGTACGAGTGCCGGTGGTTCAGAAAGCAATGGCAAACTACTCAACATAAACTTGCCAAGAAATCATAAATAGCCAAAAAATGCTGGGACTGAGCGACATCCTGTAAAGGATATGCAACACGGTCTGCTGGAGAGAGACGCTCGATCTATCGCTAGGACCCCTGTCCACTAGGGTGTTTTTACTATCGTGTGTCCATCTTCGTGTTGATACTCCACTGCCTCTTCTACCAAGAACCGCTCCTTCCATTACTCTCTTTTCTAAGTTGTTTAACATTGGCTTGCCAGCGTGCCATGGTCGAAACAAGGACACGGAGCTGATCCACCACTCTGGTGATCGTGTGAGATGGCGAAACATGACCGCTCACGCTTATCGGCACAGAACATGATGATGAGGATGTGACATTTACTATGGTCAAGGGGCGGTCTGGGATGTTGGGCATTGGTAGTATCTTTGATAAGGATGGCTGTAAAGCCCTTTGCACGTCCCATTCCCCATTGGTCCAAGCCTGACATCCAGCTCACGTCTGTGGCTCTTAGTAGCTGTCAGCATGCTACAACGCCCCCCCCCCCCCCATGGCCAACAGCTGTGACAGGCTGGCTAAACCAGGCGAGGGTCACCGATTCGGCGTTAAACCAATCGGTGAACTAAGTTATGCCTATCTAATATGTGAAGACAGGATTCGGCAGACTGTGCGGGAGAAATCATTGATGATTCAACGGGCAAGACGGCGTTTGCCTGCAAAGCGTTGTGGGACATGTGGGTCAGGCACGTAGAGCGCCCTGGTCACCCATTGCACCTGTATTCGTCTCCAGTCGTGTTGACTTGTCTTGCCACTGGATTCAAATGGACTCAGGCGAGAGAGAATGATCGACGAATTGCGCAACTCTTCCTCACTTTAATATAATTCATCGCGCAAGTCATTCTTCATCCAAACAAGGCCACATTTGTTCCCATTCCGAGTCGTCATGTTGTTTATGCAGTCGACATGGTGGGCGGGGTAAGAGCACTCTAGGTCTTGAACTTCACTGTTTCGCACGCACCCGTCCATTACAAACATGGCATAGTATGGACTGTTGTGGACAGAAGAGAGTTAACAGGCATAAGTCAGTACAGTAGTAAAATGCCCATTATGAACTCTCCTTTCGAGAGAGTTGCCATCGATCTTGTTGGTCCTTTTCCTCGGACTAGGAAGAGGAATATGTATATTCTTACGATGGTGGATTGCTGTTCCATGTGGGGCGAGGCGATACCGTTGGCCACAATCGACTCTAAGCGAGTGGCTTATGCACTGATGGAGACCTTTACTCGGTTGGGATTTCCAAACCAGATCCTAACGGACAATGGGTCTCAGTTCTGTGGTAAGTTGATGGAGGAAGTCTTTCGTATCTTCCAGACTAACCACATTCACACAAGCCCATACCACCCTCAGTCGAATGGGCAAGTAGAGAGGTTTAATGGTACCTTGATGACCATGCTTCGGAAGCTGGCTCAAGAGAAACCAGACAGATAGGATGAATATATCCCAGCAGCCTTGTTCGCCTATCGGGATGTTCCCCATGGGTCGACCGGGTTGCCACCAGCCACTCTACTATTCGGGAGGCCAATCAAGGGTCCCTTAGAAGCCCTATTGAGATGTTGGACAGAGGAAGAAACTTCCGAAGAAGTTGTATCCTCATATAAATACGTCGAAGAGTTAAAGAAGAAACTCCAGACGGGTTGGGCTTTGGCAGCTCAGAATCTGAGGGCGGCCAGAAAGAGACACGCGGCCTACTACAATAGAAGGACGAAAGATAGGTCTCTTAAAGTGGGGGATCGGGTTTTGTTGTTACTTCCAGTAGGTTCCAATAAACTCGAGATTGGTTGGCAGGGACCTTTCCCGGTAGAAAGGGTTGTGTCCCGCACCAACTATGCCATCCGGATCAGGGGGAAATCCAAAATCTTCCACATTAACCTCCTCAAAAAGTATGAAGAACGATCTGATGGTACTTCTCTCCCACTCATGACTATGGCGGTCGCGATGGAAACTTAATCGGGCGAAGACGCGGATAGGGGGTATCCTTTACACCCTGGGGAAACCTATAGGGATGTACATATAAATCCTGATCTGTCGGCTGAAGAAACAGACCTGATCATCCGTTTGTTGGAGTCCTATCAGCAGATTCTTACCGATCGGCCAGGGCGGACAGGGTTGGTCGAGTTTGATATGATTCTGACTACCCAAGACCCCGTTCGCCAAAAAATATATCCAGTGCTCTTTTCGAAAGAGAAGGCCCTGGAAGCCGAAATCCAGAAGCTTCTGGACGATGACATCATCACTCCTTCGACTTCTCCTTATAATGATGGGGTTGTCTTGTTGAGGAAGCCCAGTGGGGAGCACCGCCTATGTATTGATTACAGGCATTTAAACAGTTGTACGACATTCCAAGTTGAACCGTTACCGAACACAAATCAACTGTTTGCCAGACTAAATAAGGCAAAGTACTTTTCGAAAATTGATCTAAGCAGGGGATATTATCAGATCCCTGTGAAGCCCGAGGTTCGGCCCTTGCTCGCCTTCAGTACTCCGAGCGGACATTACGAATTCAAGGTGATGCCATTTGGGCTGAGCAATGCGTCCAGTGTGTTCACCCGCATGATGAGAATGTTATTAGAGCCTTTAAAGGATCCCTCTGTGGTCTCGTTTATGGATGATATTCTCATCGCGTCTGACAATCTGAGGGATCACCTGAAGTCCTTGGGACAGATTTTCACAATGTTAAACGCGGAAGGGTTAACCGCCCGTCAAGCCAAATGCATGATTGGCTATCAATCCTTGGAATTTCTGGGACATACTATTACCCCAGGGGGACTGGTACCGGAAGAAAAGAATATTGAGAAGGTCAGACTCGCACCCCGTCCTAAATCCAAAAAGGATGTTAGGTCTTTCTTGTCTCTGTGTGGGTTTTACCAGAAATTTATTCCAAGGTTCAACGAAATTGGGGCGCCGTTAACCGAAGCCCTGAAGAAAGGATCACCAGATCCTATAGTCTGGACCCCGAGCTGTGAAGAAGCTTATGGGAAGCTGAAACAGGCGTTGGTGGATAGGCCAGTCCTGCAACTCCCAAATTTGGAGAAAACGTTTGTTCTAAGAACCGACGCGAGTAACATAGGGATTGGGGCAACTCTGTTGCAGGAAGGCCGAGGTGATACTTCGGTGCTATGTCCGGTGGCGTATGCAAGTAGAAAACTGTTACCCGCGGAACGGAATTACTCCACCGTCGAACGGGAATGTCTGGCTCTAGTGTGGGCGGTACAGAAATTTCAACCTTATCTGTATGGAGTACCGTTCAAGGTACAATCCGACCATCAACCTCTGACGTTTTTAGCGACTTCTAAGAAACTGAACGCGAGGTTAATGAGATGGTCATTGCTCCTACAACCGTATCAGTTCACGGTCGAATACATCCCCGGAAGGGAGAATGTGGGAACGGATTTCTTATCACGGCATCCTATGGTTGAATGTGAGGGTGGGGCCATTCGAACAGAACCTCTGGCAATAGAAAGTTCGTAGGGTTCGACTTTCTTAAGATGGGGCCTATGTGGCGAAACGCCAATGGCTCATGTCCTCATGCCTTCTTTGGGTTTGGGTAAACAGCTTTCGGGAACCCTCAGTTCTATTATTCGCACAATCACCATGGAAGATAGTTCTTTGGGTTACTTTAACAACACGATCTTTTCCTGGAACGATTAGATATATGTCTTATCTTGGGGGAAAACCCGATAGGGCCTCTTCCACCAAATACACACAAGTGCAACTTCTGGTGCAGTTCATGTCCGTTCCAACCCCTACAGTTGGGTATTTGCAGGATGTCTATTTGATTCAAAGATTAAGACAACACTGAAACCTACTACTGGGGAAATTAAAAGGTAATAAGTGGGTTTTATTTAATACTTATAGACCTTGGTCTACAATGATAACTGGTGGTCTCGACTGGAGAGACGAATTGGCTAAACGGCAGTCTTGCCATATTGGGAGGGAGGTGACCGTTAGCCAATTTGGCTAAGCGTCTTGATCTGGGCATGGCAAGGGAACAAATCTGAACAATAAATATTTCCCAAATGATATCGCTTGTTCTTGGCAGCCGATAGACGAGTGCTATCTTTCTTCCTACGGCTTTACCTCTACTTAGTAGCATCTCTTATTTAAATATAAACACATTATATAGCTACGGTATGCCGGAAGGAGGGAAGGGCTCCGTGTGGATGGGGTCCACCAATCTATGATCTATCTTCTTGAGCCGGAAGAGGCTATCCACTGTGTTATCTCTTTCATCTTCTAGCGGATAGGGTGGCCGGGTGAACTGACTGGTTGCTGGTCGATAAAAGCATCTAGTTCTACGTGTAAGGTGAGGCACGGCCGGTACATTGCCGCGGCAGCTCAGAAAAGAGCAGCGGCCGGAAGGAGTAGTATCTTCTTTCCTATTCTTGCTGGGAATGGGGAACGACACTTCTTTACATACCGATAATTACCCACACAACACCACAAGAGCTTTATCGTGAGAAAGGCATGGTTTGCAAGTGAGAGATAAGCCTGGAAATGAATGTGCCCAATAATAATAAAGGCTTGGTATGAGTGTGGAAAGTGAGTCTTGTAGGCAAAAAGTACCTAGGGTCAAACGACAGGACTCCGTCAAGCTAAAGGCCTAGTCTAGAAAAGACGCCTCCAATCCAGGACCTCTTGTCAGGTCAGGCGAATTCACGCAGGTATGGTGAATAAATATATATCTAGGAATATGATATATTTTGTTGATAGCAGCTGATGTGCTGAGACCATAAGGAGTCTCCATGTCGGCTGTACCAGAAGTTTAGGCTGGAGACGCTCACTAAATTTTGTCATCTACAGGGTCCTCCTTTTGACTGTAAAGTGAGCTGAAGGTCTCGACAGAACTTCTATGCCTAAAGCTATGGGCAACTGATGAGGCCCGGTCAAGTCATTGGCCATACCAGGTAGAATGTTTATAACTTGGAAGGAGACTCAGGACTCAAATTAAACGAGTGACAATATCACAACTCAAGTCTTCACATCGACTTAAGGTCAAGTGTTTGGTTGTGATACTGATTGGACCTACACCTAATGCCCATCCTTGTCCTGGACAGTGAAAGACTCTGAATCAATCCCTATACACAATCTGGTCTCGGGACATTATTACCCAACCACAATTGTGCCAAGTGATCCCATGGCACTTTCTCAGACCAATTGAATGACTCTATCGTGTGGGCCACGGAAACCTGAAAGCCTGTTGTTCGAACAACCTACGCTGGAAAGAGAGGCCAGAGGATTTGTCCGGGTGAGGTGGATGTGAAATAACTGGACAATATTCAGTTCTGTGGTCTATGATGTTCAGAGTGATGTTGCTTCATGTCTGGACTAGAGTTATCTCCTGGTTTTTTTTTTTTTTTTTTTAGACTTTTATAGGTTCATCTGCCTTGATGTTTTTCTGTGTTGTCCTTTATTACGGTATTAAATTCTAATTATAGTGACTGGGACGATCGTCATGTTCTGTTTGTGTCAGCCATAAATACACTGCAAGAAATAGACCCCGAGGTCGAGAGAGAGAGAGAGAGTGACAGTGAGTCCGGGGAACGGAGGAGGGTTGGCAAGCAAAGAACTATCCCAGCCAGGGCGAAAGAATATTTTTGAAACATTGTAACAGGGCTATGTGGGACCCTCCACGTAGCGTGTAACACGTCGTCAATAAAGATTGATGGTACCCCATGTGCACCTTGTGACATAATCTGTGTCTTCTGTTTGTTAATTGTTAAACCAAATTCAGAACAAGCATTGGAGAATGCAGATAGTAGACATTACTTAAAACATACCAAGAAATTAGAGACAGGTACAAAGTTACCGTAAAGAACAGATATGATGCCACGGAGATAATACAGATTTTGGTGAACAATAGGACATGTTGCAGGAATCAATAAAATAGGCTCAAAGCAATGTTTCCCGTGATGAATTTGAATAACGAAGACACAAACTATAGATTTCACGATTTATTGCCTGGCATATTTCGCTGCATCTCGTCAGGTACATACTGCAGAAATCACACAACTTACGTGAATTAATTAGATAAATCCTTCAAACTGAAATATGCACATGTTCGCACAGTAATGTCGATTGTCTACCACGGTAATTTTAAACTGACTAACATGTCTTTCTGCTTACACAAGGACGGCTTACGAAGGTTGATTAGAATAGCTTCAGCAAACTTTAACAATCGACTACTTTGTGTGTTGAACAACACACGGAAGGCACTGTCTCTTTCAACCACGTGACCACTCTCGAACACTTGTCTCCCGACCGATGAAGCCAGACTTTTCCGGTGTGTCGGCCTGCCTAGGCTACCATCTTCTGTGTGTAGTATCTTGTCCAACCAATTTGGAATATGTTCCGAAACCCTGCAATGTAACTGTCGTTCAGTTCTGCCTATGTAGATGGCCTCGCATCTGCATGTAAATTGGTAAATACAATTTGATTTGGCGTACAAAACTACAGGTTCTTTTACTGCTGGGAATGACCCGCACTCCAACCTTTGATTCCTTATTATAGATTCGTATTTGTTATCAGGTCTTGGGTGATTTCTTGGTGAATGTTCTGTGATAACAGTGTTATGTTCTGCTCACACAGTGAATGTTCTGTGATAACAGTGTATGTTCTGCTCACACAGTGAATGTTCTGTGATAACAGTGTATGTTCTGTTCACACATTATATGTTCAGTGCATACAGCACATGAGTATAGACAGCTGGAGACCCCATGAGGGCGGAAAAACTCACACTAGTTCATTTATATTATAGAGGATGCAATCTTCATTATGGTTAGTTGTTAACTTCCGTGGTCTCCATGCCTTCCAAAGGAGCCTATCTTTCTAATTATTTTGTAGGAAACTTGCTATATGTATAGTTGTCCTCACGTGGGGGTAAACGAGCCCATTTTCAGGCTTCCTGCAGAAGGCTACAAAGGATTTGAACCCATCCCAACCGGGATACCTTTATCAACATCCTAGTCTTAATAATTTCCACCTCACACCAGGCGTGTTGTCTAATGGACTCCATGAGCGAGCTAAGAAGATCCAGATGTGCTGGGCCAGAAGGCAATGGCTGGTGACACAGGTTTTCATAGATATTTGTAATTTGCGTCCCATAGTAAAGGACGGTCAAAAATATATTATTTCAAGAGGCCTACTGCCATTAAAAGGATAACAACAGTTAATGCTTTAGTGCAAAGAAATAGAAAAGTCTGCTATAAAATTTTACGCATGTAAAATAAAGCCAGAAATTTTTCATAACCATTAAAGGTTTCTTAAGTTATCATCCGTCATTTATGTTACAATTATTTTTTCTCTAATTAATATAAATGTTTTGTCACAGAAATGACAACTACTAAATTAATTTAAATCGCATAATACATTTTTAATAGTTCAAGTAATATCCCTTGAATAACTGTTATATTGTTATGTCCCTTTTAACTATTGTATTTATATTATATATTATATATGCTTGACGGCAGAAGTGGAAGATGATGATGATGATGATGATGATGATGATGATGATGATGATTTAGTTGTGTTCCATTCATTCCTAGTCAGTCCACAGGCCGTTTAGCAGAATTGTTTATACAAGTGGTGATTAATCAACGCATTGCTAGCTTGTTGTTATGATAATTTACATATGCTGTAAGAGACCAAGGAAGTAAATATGGGAAGTAAAGTTGTATGATTTCTTGCCATATGTATAATAACAATTTGTTGTTAATATATATTGTGAAATACCATGGTCAGGAGCGTGAGAAATCTATTTAGATACATACATAAATAATACATCCTCAGGAGGGAAGGACTACAAAAGGGGTGTTGGCATGATTTTGGATCAAATGAGTGCTAGGAGGGTTAAAGGATTCTGGACAATCTCAGACAGTGTATTATTAGTGAAATTCCGTGGTAAAAATCTGGATATTAAAATAATATACGCATATGCACCAACAGCAGACAGTAAGGGGACATAAATATATTTTATAATGAATTAGACATGGCCGTGGGCCAGTGTACACATTTTGAAATGACTGTCATACTGGTGGCAATGACTTATGTGTTAGGAATGAGAGAGGTGACAGATTAACATCATGGGCAGAATACCAAGAAATGATAGGTAACACCTGGTTCAAACACCATAGTCGATGATTATATAGGACGACATGTAGATAATATTCGCAATTAAATTGATTTCCTGCTGATTATAAAGAGATTAAGAAGTTTAGTAGTAGCAACAACTTCACCAGGAGCAGATGGACATAGTGACTATGTGCTAGTTATGGGAAAAATGAGGTTAAGATTTAAAATCATACAGAAAACCCCAAAGAAGTTAGATCTAACATTACTTAAAACATACAAAGAAATTAGAGACATGTACAAAGTTACTGTAAAGAACAGATATAATGACATGGACATGATTCAGATTTTGGTGAACAATAGGATATGTTGCAGAAATCAATCCAACAGACATTTAAAAATAAATCATTTTACTTACACACATAATTCTAAAAATAGAAATGGATGACACATGAAATGTTGTGGATGATGGATGAAAGAAGTAAGAAAAACCAAGATATAATCGAATATAATACAATACAATAAGAAATAGTCAAAAAAAATGCAAAGTGGCTAAAAGAGTCTGGATGAATTAACAGTGCATCGAAATTAGGACAAACCAGTGAAAATACTCACTTCCATGTGTCAACAAATAAATACAATAATAGGTAAAAACTTGCCTAGTACATCAACAGCAGCTGAAAATTGCTAGTATTGACTGCAACGTCCTGTAAGGGATGAACCTCCCAGCCAACAAAAACAACTACTACTAGAACACAAACATATCATAATAGAAATCATAACGAAACACAAACAACACATGACACAGAGAGCTTACATCACCAGACAAAACACCTGGACTCAACCAAATTTTGCTTCTTGTACAGTAGAATTCTACCAACACTTCTTTTCCATCACCAAAGCTAAACATCTACCACACAACCACTGGACATTTGTCCAACATAATACTTATATCCTCGCCAACGATATTAAGGAAACGCATACTTGTTTATTTCTGTTTATAACTGATTTAATATGGCAGAGAGAAACATGGTAACTAGACTATAGCTGACTTCTTCGTCAGTGTCCTTTGTTCGATGACTTTTCTTCTGTGCTTGTCCCTCAAGACTGGGTTAAACATTTTTTCCAAGTCTAGTATACGCCTTTCAAAATTCTCACGTTCTCTGATTACATGATGCCAGTTACCATTGCGTTCTTCGTTGCCAACAATATGGACTGTCAAGAAGTGAGGTTCTGGTGCAAAAGTAACCTGTGGAGGTAAACAAAACGCATTGAAACTTACAAGACTGCAATACTTAGTACGTCAGTAAAGAAAATCAGTAAAAAATTCACAATGAGAAGTAGTAAAACGCACCAAAAAACAGACTGTCGACATTCTTTTGGTCACGCCTTGAGAAAGGGTAAAGGTATAGTCACTGGTGGTTTGTAGTATAGAGAGATGTACATAGAAAACATGTATAGCACCTAGGTCTTCTGTATTAGACATGTTTACAAAAATACACATGTGAACTATGATCATTACTAACCATACACACCTTATTCGTTGATGAGGAACACCTTCGGACACCAACAGTAGGAAAGTTTGCGTTCCACAACACATTAATTTTTTGAGAGACTCTGGGGCATGACTACTATCGAAAAGGCCAATATCTTCATCTGAAGACGAATCATCACCCCAGCCAAAGGTTGTCTCTGGTACATCTAAAGCTGGTTGGGTGCCATGAGTAGGTTTCTGACAGAACAAAATGTCTAATGATAAAGCTGATGTGAAGAAGCCAGAATCATCCTCCTTCAAAACACTGTCATCTTCAAAACAATTCTCATCTTCTGACCACGATGTCCGTCTATCAAATAAAGCTGTCATTGTACCTGATGAGTGGAAGGCGGATAATTTTAAACAAAGTTTCAAAGTTAGTGTTACAATGTTATACTATAGAAGAATCTCTGATCGCACACCCATACCACAGATACGACAGTGTGAGTGTTGCTTCCAGGAGTAAAAATTATGGACTGGTGTAATGGTTTTCAGGCCAGTAACAACTGACAAGAGGGTGTTTTTGTAAAACAGGGGAATTCGACACCGGAGATATGTTAGTAGTAGGGGACTTAAATCCAATGTCTGACAATGTGTAAGTATACGTTTCCTTAATGTCGTTGGCGAGGGTATGAGTATTATGTTGGACAAATGTCCAGTGGTTGTGTGGTAGATGTTTAGCTTTGGTGATAGGTGTGACATATATGTCATCATCTCGCAGTCTTTTCCAGCAGACGTTGCTAGGACACGCTATCTGAAGAGTAGAGGCTATTAAAAAGCCCGACGGGAGAATTAACGAAACGAAATTTCGTTTCGTTTTAAGACAATTGATTGGCCGCGCCCCGGAAACACAGGCTTAATCTAGACAAAGGCTTGGTAGACAAAGCGGTCTGGTCAATCGCCATGTTTCTCCAATGTTAGCGGGTGACCCATTGTTAATGGGTTAATTTAAAGCCCACTTATTCTCTGCGTTTTAGGTGAGCATTATATTATATACAACATATCATGTTAGGTATTAGGATACATGCTTTGAGGCAACTAATATCATGATTGAAGTTGTGTGTGTGAAAATTAGGAGAATCGCTTTCATTGAAATGTTGGTTTACGTCACGCAGCCTGGACATAGCCATTTTGTCCAGTCAGCCTTCATAAAGCTTACAATATAATCTTGCTATGAGTCATTCTTCTGAGATGATTTTGTGAACTTACTTTATTCCTAAATGCTTATTTTTCACAACTGGTCTCTGTGTTTTAAAGTGTTTTTTTCCTGAGTGCATATTTTGTATTTCTGCCCTTATGAGGGAGAAATATTACTATTTCACATCTGTGTACAACTTTAATAGTTTGTTAGATAGAGAGAGATATTCTTGCTTGACTTTTTCATGCACTTAGGAGTTAATCTTTTGTTTACCTGGTTGTAAAGACACAGAGATTGTCTTGTAGTCTTTTATTTTCATAAATGATGTTATGGGATTTTCATGTGGTATGATATACATAATCTCAAGTGTATGGGAAAAGATTCCCATGATTTCTCTTTTATGAGTATTTTACCTTTTATGCTCATGATTGTTACTGCTTGATGCTGTAATAAATGATGTTATAAGATTGTCATTTGGTATGATATATCTATATATCATCTCAAGGGAGTGGGAAATGACACCTGCTCTTGTGTTTTTACTTTGAGATGTTGTAATACCCACTAGAGAGTTCATACCATGTTTAGTAAAAGTCTAACAAGTTTTTTTGTTATTCATCATATATATCATATGTATATTCTATTCATGATGTTACTGCTGAAGTAGATCTTTTAACTTCAACCCCATTGGGGACAAACACATGATGATGATGATGATGATGATGATGATGATGATGAGGCAAAAGGAGATGACTGAACTGGTAGCTAAACTTCTGCCATTTATCAGTGGTACTTACATAATGCTGTTTGTAACTATGGAAAGGAGATTTATGAATTGTTTACATGAGGACAGTGTCTCATGAACTTTTTCCATGGTGTGACAGCGGTACTATCAAAATGTTTGGATGGATTAGGTGGTGCGTAACCCCTCAGGAAGCTCCAGTATCAGTCCAGAAGAAATGTACCTATTGAGTAGATATCTTACTCACTTTTGGAGTGGGTCAAAACTCTACAGTAGGCGATAAGTGCTAGGGAACTAGCTACACTTTTTTTTTCTTCTTCCCTTTTGTTCCCTCTATTTTTAATTATGATACACTGTTATTCATCATATATATGTATAGTTTATTATGATACATTGTTATCCAAGTTTGGATTGTATAACTAATCTATATCAACCCTGTTCTTCTTCACTACATAGGCGCTAGAGATGGCGGTGGAGTATTGGCACTAGTCACCATGCTTCGCACTGGATTTATAGTCAACTTGTTTGGATTTAGAGGCAGGAAACTGGGATATCAGCCTCCTCTAATATTCTACAAAGAGTGCTGGTTACTGCTACTCACCCTGAACCTGAATGTCAATGCCTGGATACTTAACGGATTTTAAAAAAAAAGTCTTAATCTCTTTATAATCAGCAGGAAATCAATTTAATTGCGAATATTATCTACAGGGCATGTCGTCCTATATAATCATCGACTATGGTGTTTGAACCAAGTGTTACCTATCATTTCTTGGTATTCTGCCCATGATGTTAATCTGTCACCTCTCTCATTCCTAACACATAAGTCATTGCCACCAGTATGACAGTCATTTCAAAATGTGTACACTGGCCCACGGCCATGTCTAATTCATTATAAAATATATTTATGTCCCCTTACTGTCTGCTGTTGGTGCATATGCGTATATTATTTTAATATCCAGATTTTTACCACGGAATTTCACTAATAATACACTGTCTGAGATTGTCCAGAATCCTTTAACCCTCCTAGCACTCATTTGATCCAAAATCATGCCAACACCCCTTTTGTAGTCCTTCCCTCCTGAGGATGTATTATTTATGTATGTATCTAAATAGATTTCTCACGCTCCTGACCATGGTATTTCACAATATATATTAACAACAAATTGTTATTATACATATGGCAAGAAATCATACAACTTTACTTCCCATATTTACTTCCTTGGTCTCTTACAGCATATGTAAATTATCATAACAACAAGCTAGCAATGCGTTGATTAATCACCACTTGTATAAACAATTCTGCTAAACGGCCTGTGGACTGGCTAGGAATGAATGGAACACAACTAAATCATCATCATCATCATCATCATCATCATCATCATCTTCCACTTCTGCCGTCAAGCATATATAATATATAATATAAATACAATAGTTAAAAGGGACATAACAATATAACAGTTATTCAAGGGATATTACTTGAACTATTAAAAATGTATTATGCGATTTAAATTAATTTAGTAGTTGTCATTTCTGTGACAAAACATTTATATTAATTAGAGAAAAAATAATTGTAACATAAATGACGGATGATAACTTAAGAAACCTTTAATGGTTATGAAAAATTTCTGGCTTTATTTTACATGCGTAAAATTTTATAGCAGACTTTTCTATTTCTTTGCACTAAAGCATTAACTGTTGTTATCCTTTTAATGGCAGTAGGCCTCTTGAAATAATATATTTTTGACCGTCCTTTACTATGGGACGCAAATTACAAATATCTATGAAAACCTGTGTCACCAGCCATTGCCTTCTGGCCCAGCACATCTGGATCTTCTTAGCTCGCTCATGGAGTCCATTAGACAACACGCCTGGTGTGAGGTGGAAATTATTAAGACTAGGATGTTGATAAAGGTATCCCGGTTGGGATGGGTTCAAATCCTTTGTAGCCTTCTGCAGGAAGCCTGAAAATGGGCTCGTTTACCCCCACGTGAGGACAACTATACATATAGCAAGTTTCCTACAAAATAATTAGAAAGATAGGCTCCTTTGGAAGGCATGGAGACCACGGAAGTTAACAACTAACCATAATGAAGATTGCATCCTCTATAATATAAATGAACTAGTGTGAGTTTTTCCGCCCTCATGGGGTCTCCAGCTGTCTATACTCATGTGCTGTATGCACTGAACATATAATGTGTGAACAGAACATACACTGTTATCACAGAACATTCACTGTGTGAGCAGAACATACACTGTTATCACAGAACATTCACTGTGTGAGCAGAACATAACACTGTTATCACAGAACATTCACCAAGAAATCACCCAAGACCTGATAACAAATACGAATCTATAATAAGGAATCAAAGGTTGGAGTGCGGGTCATTCCCAGCAGTAAAAGAACCTGTAGTTTTGTACGCCAAATCAAATTGTATTTACCAATTTACATGCAGATGCGAGGCCATCTACATAGGCAGAACTGAACGACAGTTACATTGCAGGGTTTCGGAACATATTCCAAATTGGTTGGACAAGATACTACACACAGAAGATGGTAGCCTAGGCAGGCCGACACACCGGAAAAGTCTGGCTTCATCGGTTGGGAGACAAGTGTTCGAGAGTGGTCACGTGGTTGAAAGAGACAGTGCCTTCCGTGTGTTGTTCAACACACAAAGTAGTCGATTGTTAAAGTTTGCTGAAGCTATTCTAATCAACCTTCGTAAGCCGTCCTTGTGTAAGCAGAAAGACATGTTAGTCAGTTTAAAATTACCGTGGTAGACAATCGACATTACTGTGCGAACATGTGCATATTTCAGTTTGAAGGATTTATCTAATTAATTCACGTAAGTTGTGTGATTTCTGCAGTATGTACCTGACGAGATGCAGCGAAATATGCCAGGCAATAAATCGTGAAATCTATAGTTTGTGTCTTCGTTATTCAAATTCATCACGGGAAACATTGCTTTGAGCCTATTTTATTGATTCCTGCAACATGTCCTATTGTTCACCAAAATCTGTATTATCTCCGTGGCATCATATCTGTTCTTTACGGTAACTTTGTACCTGTCTCTAATTTCTTGGTATGTTTTAAGTAATGTCTACTATCTGCATTCTCCAATGCTTGTTCTGAATTTGGTTTAACAATTAACAAACAGAAGACACAGATTATGTCACAAGGTGCACATGGGGTACCATCAATCTTTATTGACGACGTGTTACACGCTACGTGGAGGGTCCCACATAGCCCTGTTACAATGTTTCAAAAATATTCTTTCGCCCTGGCTGGGATAGTTCTTTGCTTGCCAACCCTCCTCCGTTCCCCGGACTCACTGTCACTCTCTCTCTCTCGACCTCGGGGTCTATTTCTTGCAGTGTATTTCTGGCTGACACAAACAGAACATGACGATCGTCCCAGTCACTATAATTAGAATTTAATACCGTAATAAAGGACAACACAGAAAAACATCAAGTCAGATGAACCTATAAAAGTCTAAAAAAAAAAAAAAACAGAGGAGATAACTCTAGTCCAGACATGAAGCAACATCACTCTGAACATCATAGACCACAGAACTGAATATTGTCCAGTTATTTCACATCCACCTCACCCGGACAAATCCTCTGGCCTCTCTTTCCAGCGTAGGTTGTTCGAACAACAGGCTTTCAGGTTTCCGTGGCCCACACGATAGAGTCATTCAATTGGTCTGAGAAAGTGCCATGGGATCACTTGGCACAATTGTGGTTGGGTAATAATGTCCCGAGACCAGATTGTGTATAGGGATTGATTCAGAGTCTTTCACTGTCCAGGACAAGGATGGGCATTAGGTGTAGGTCCAATCAGTATCACAACCAAACACTTGACCTTAAGTCGATGTGAAGACTTGAGTTGTGATATTGTCACTCGTTTAATTTGAGTCCTGAGTCTCCTTCCAAGTTATAAACATTCTACCTGGTATGGCCAATGACTTGACCGGGCCTCATCAGTTGCCCATAGCTTTAGGCATAGAACTTCTGTCGAGACCTTCAGCTCACTTTACAGTCAAAAGGAGGACCCTGTAGATGACAAAATTTAGTGAGCGTCTCCAGCCTAAACTTCTGGTACAGCCGACATGGATACTCCTTATGGTCTCAGCACATCAGCTGCTATCAACAAAATATATCATATTCCTAGATATATATTTATTCACCATACCTGCGTGAATTCGCCTGACCTGACAAGAGGTCCTGGATTGGCGGCGTCTTTTCTAGACTAGGCCTTTAGCTTGACGGAGTCCTGTCGTTTGACCCTAGGTACTTTTTGCCTACAAGACTCACTTTCCACACTCATACCAAGCCTTTATTATTATTGGGCACATTCATTTCCAGGCTTATCTCTCACTTGCAAACCATGCCTTTCTCACGATAAAGCTCTTGTGGTGTTGTGTGGGTAATTATCGGTATGTAAAGAAGTGTCGTTCCCCATTCCCAGCAAGAATTGGAAAGAAGATACTACTCCTTCCGGCCGCTGCTCTTGTCTGAGCTGTCGCCGCAATGTACCGGCCGTGACTCACCTTACACGTAGAACTAGATGATATTATCGACCAGCAACCAGTCAGTTCACCCGGCCACCCTATCCGCTAGAAGATGAAAGAGATAACACAGTGGATAGCCTCTTCCGGCTCAAGAAGATAGATCATAGATTGGTGGACCCCATCCACACGGAGCCCTTCCCTCCTTCCGGCATACCGTAGCTATATAATGTGTTTATATTTAAATAAGAGATGCTACTAAGTAGAGGTAAAGCCGTAGGAAGAAAGATAGCACTCGTCTATCGGCTGCCAAGAACAAGCGATATCATTTAGGAAATATTTATTGTTCAGATTTGTTCCCTTGCCATGCCCAGATCAAGACGCTTAGCCAAATTGCCTAACGGTCACCTCCCTCCCAATATGGCAAGACTGCCGTTTAGCCAATTCGTCTCTCCAGTCGAGACCACCAGTTAGCCTTGTAGACCAAGGTCTATAAGTATTAAATAAAACCCACTTATTACCTTTTAATTTCCCCAGTAGTAGGTTTCAGTGTTGTCTTAATCTTTGAATCAAATAGACATCCTGCAAATACCCAACTGTAGGGGTTGGAACGGACATGAACTGCACCAGAAGTTGCACTTGTGTGTATTTGGTGGAAGAGGCCCTATCGGGTTTTCCCCCAAGATAAATCATATATCTAATCGTTCCAGGAAAAGATCGTGTTGTTAAAGTAACCCAAAGAACTATCTTCCATGGTGATTGTGCGAATAATAGAACTGAGGGTTCCCGAAAGCTGTTTACCCAAACCCAAAGAAGGCATGAGGACATGAGCCATTGGCGTTTCGCCACATAGGCCCCATCTTAAGAAAGTCGAACCCTACGAACTTTCTATTGCCAGAGGTTCTGTTCGAATGGCCCCACCCTCACATTCAACCATAGGATGCCGTGATAAGAAATCCGCTCCCACATTCTCCCTTCCGGGGATGTATTCGACCGTGAACTGATACGGTTGTAGGAGCAATGACCATCTCATTAACCTCGCGTTCAGTTTCTTAGAAGTCGCTAAAAACGTCAGAGGTTGATGGTCGGATTGTACCTTGAACGGTACTCCATACAGATAAGGTTGAAATTTCTGTACCGCCCACACTAGAGCCAGACATTCCCGTTCGACGGTGGAGTAATTCCGTTCCGCGGGTAACAGTTTTCTACTTGCATACGCCACCGGACATAGCACCGAAGCATCATCTCGCCCTTCCTGCAACAGAGTTGCCCCAATCCCTATGTTACTCGCGTCGGTTCTTAGAACAAACGTTTTCTCCAAATTTGGGAGTTGCAGGACTGGCCTATCCACCAACGCCTGTTTCAGCTTCCCATAAGCTTCTTCACAGCTCGGGGTCCAGACTATAGGATCTGGTGATCCTTTCTTCAGGGCTTCGGTTAACGGCGCCCCAATTTCGTTGAACCTTGGAATAAATTTCTGGTAAAACCCACACAGAGACAAGAAAGACCTAACATCCTTTTTGGATTTAGGACGGGGTGCGAGTCTGACCTTCTCAATATTCTTTTCTTCCGGTACCAGTCCCCCTGGGGTAATAGTATGTCCCAGAAATTCCAAGGATTGATAGCCAATCATGCATTTGGCTGGACGGGCGGTTAACCCTTCAGCGTTTAACCTTGTGAAAATCTGTCCCAAGGACTTCAGGTGATCCCTCAGATAGTCAGACGCGATGAGAATATCATCCATAAACGAGACCACAGAGGGATCCTTTAAAGGCTCTAATAACATTCTCATCATGCGGGTGAACACACTGGGCGCATTGCTCAGCCCAAATGGCATCACCTTGAATTCGTAATGCCCGCTCGGAGTACTGAAGGCGAGCAAGGGCCGAACCTCGGGCTTCACAGGGATCTGATAATATCCCCTGCTTAGATCAATTTTCGAAAAGTACTTTGCCTTATTTAGTCTGGCAAACAGTTGATTTGTGTTCGGTAACGGTTCAACTTGGAATGTCGTACAACTGTTTAAATGCCTGTAATCAATACATAGGCGGTGCTCCCCACTGGGCTTCCTCAACAAGACAACCCCATCATTATAAGGAGAAGTCGAAGGAGTGATGATGTCATCGTCCAGAAGCTTCTGGATTTCGGCTTCCAGGGCCTTCTCTTTCGAAAAGAGCACTGGATATATTTTTTGGCGAACGGGGTCTTGGGTAGTCAGAGTCATATCAAACTCGACCAACCCTGTCCGCCCTGGCCGATCGGTAAGAATCTGCTGATGGGACTCCAACAAACGGATGATCAGGTCTGTTTCTTCAGCCGACAGATCAGGATTTATATGTACATCCCTATAGGTTTCCCCAGGGTGTAAAGGATACCCCCTATCCGCGTCTTCGCCCGATTCAGTTTTCATCGCGACCGCCATAGTCATGAGTGGGAGAGAAGTACCATCAGATCGTTCTTCATACTTTTTTGAGGAGGTTAATGTGGAAGATCTTGGATTTCCCCCTGATCCGGATGGCATAGTTGGTGCGGGACACAACCCTTTCTACCGGGAAAGGTCCCTGCCAACCAATCTCGAGTTTATTGGAACCTACTGGAAGTAACAACAAAACCCGATCCCCCACTTTAAGAGACCTATCTTTCGTCCTTCTATTGTAGTAGGCCGCGTGTCTCTTTCTGGCCGCCCTCAGATTCTGAGCTGCCAAAGCCCAACCCGTCTGGAGTTTCTTCTTTAACTCTTCGACGTATTTATATGAGGATACAACTTCTTCGGAAGTTTCTTCCTCTGTCCAACATCTCAATAGGGCTTCTAAGGGACCCTTGATTGGCCTCCCGAATAGTAGAGTGGCTGGTGGCAACCCGGTCGACCCATGGGGAACATCCCGATAGGCGAACAAGGCGGCTGGGATTTATTCATCCTATCTGTCTGGTTTCTCTTGAGCCAGCTTCCGAAGCATGGTCATCAAGGTACCATTAAACCTCTCTACTTGCCCATTCGACTGAGGGTGGTATGGGCTTGTGTGAATGTGGTTAGTCTGGAAGATACGAAAGACTTCCTCCATCAACTTACCACAGAACTGAGACCCATTGTCCGTTAGGATCTGGTTTGGAAATCCCAACCGAGTAAAGGTCTCCATCAGTGCATAAGCCACTCGCTTAGAGTCGATTGTGGCCAACGGTATCGCCTCGCCCCACATGGAACAGCAATCCACCATCGTAAGAATATACATATTCCTCTTCCTAGTCCGAGGAAAAGGACCAACAAGATCGATGGCAACTCTCTCGAAAGGAGAGTTCATAATGGGCATGTCGCCCAGGATTACCGGAGCCGTCCAGTGTTTTGGTGCCACACGCTGGCACTCTGGGCACGACTTGACGTACCGACGCACGTCTCCAGTCATCCCTGGCCAGTAGTAATGGCAGGAAATTCGCTGGTGTGTTGCCCCGACACCCATATGTCCACTGAATGAAATGGTGTGTCCCATATGAAGAAGCTGTTCCCGATAGGCCTTAGGAACTACCAGCTGTCCATGCTGGCGTTCCTCCACTCCGGCTCTCCGGTATAATAACCGATTCTTCATATAATACTGACCCCGTCTTGGTGGGTCAGAACTTTTTGGCAACTGGTTAAAGCAAGTTTGCAAAGTAGCATCCTGGCTTTGAGCAGCTCGTAACTCCCCAGGCAAGGGATTCACGATCAAGGCCGGCGTCTGCTCATCTCCCGATTTATATCTGGTTTGCATTGCCCCTACGTACATGGGTTCTGTTGGGATCCATAGAAAGACGTAACGACAACCCAAGATCATTGGGAAGATCGGATCGAGCAGAATGGCTGCCTGAATAGTGCCGGTAACATATTTCGATTTGATGTCTACCTTCGCAATCGGAAGAGACATCGCTACTGCACTCTTGGCCGCCGTTTGAATCTCAATAGATTCCCGGGTTAGCTGCTCTGGGCTCCCTAAGTGTGAGAAGATTTGCTAACGGTCACCTCGCTCCCAATATGGCAAGACTGCCGTTTAGCCAATTCGTCGCTCCAGTCGAGACCACCAGTTATCCTTGTAGACCAAGGTCTATAAGTATTAAATAAAACCCACTTATTACCTTTTAATTTCCTCAGTAGTAGGTTTCAGTGTTGTCTTAATCTTTGAATCAAATAGACATCCTGCAAATACCCAACTGTAGGGGTTGGAACGGACATGAACTGCACCAGAAGTTGCACTTGTGTGTATTTGGTGGAAGAGGCCCTATCGGGTTTTCCCCCAAGATAAGACATATATCTAATCGTTCCAGGAAAAGATCGTGTTGTTAAAGTAACCCAAAGAACTATCTTCCATGGTGATTGTGCGAATAATAGAACTGAGGGTTCCCGAAAGCTGTTTACCCAAACCCAAAGAAGGCATGAGGACATGAGCCATTGGCGTTTCGCCACATAGGCCCCATCTTAAGAAAGTCGAACCCTACGAACTTTCTATTGCCAGAGGTTCTGTTCGAATGGCCCCACCCTCACATTCAACCATAGGATGCCGTGATAAGAAATCCGCTCCCACATTCTCCCTTCCGGGGATGTATTCGACCGTGAACTGATACGGTGTCATAGAGACACTCGACTGGTTGTCCGTTCACAAGTATCGTCTCTACCACTGGTGGTTTCTCTGAATCTTTGTTCTCAAGACCCCTCACTTCTACCTCCCTGTCAGACCCTTCCCCGGTTTCTACAAGACAGGCAGCATAGTGAGAGTCTCTCTGTTTACGCCTGCAATCAGCCGTATTGTGTGTAGGAGATTTACAGTAGGCGCACCACTTTTCACTCCACTTTCTTTTAGGAGATCCAGGTGGACTCTTACCAGAGGGTTTCTTAATTGGAACTTTATCGAAAGGATCCTCCTTCTTGGTGTGAGCTGTTTTAGGGTTCTTCTTCTTTCCAGACCATGTGTCTGGTGGTCGGGGATTGAGGTTGTGACAGTTCCCCATTATCCCCATGAGCTAGCACATACCTTTCCGCTAATGTGTTTACTACGTCTAACCTTTCTGCCCCATTTTCAAGCAAGAAGGTTTGCAATGGCTTAGGCATCATCCTCTTCATTTGGTCCACGACCACTAATTCTTCTAAACTTTCATAGTCGTTAGCAAATCCAGCTAATGACATCCACTTAAAAAGGTAAGACTTTAGTCTAACGCTGTAGGCTGCGAACATCTCCCCTGGCTCTCTCTTCGACTTTCTGAACTGCTGTCGGTATGTATGGGCTGTCATCTGGAACCTTTTCAATAATGCTTTTTCCAGGGCCTCATAGTCATTCTCCATACCAGGTGGCAACCTTGAGTAGACCTCGTACGCTGTCCCCTCAGGCCCTGTGAGAGTTTCAAGTTCCATTTCCCACGCTCTAATCCCATAGCCAAAGCCATCGACTGAAATCTGTGAAGATACTGGTCGATCTTATCTTTGTGTTCATCGAACGGGAGCGAGGGAACTTCATTGCCTGGTATGGGCCGCCACTAAAAGTTGTTGAGTCAGGGAGAACTGCGCCTACAACTGCACCCTCGCTTTCCTTGGCAGTTTGAGCTTTCAGCTCCAACTCCCTCATACGGAACTCATGGTCTCTGACTGCCTGCTCAGCCTCCATCTTCCTAGCCTCAGCCTCAAATTTCTTGGCTTCGCGCACAGCCTGTCTGAAGTCTCTTTCCACTTCCTGAACATATTTCTGTAACTCCGCCCCATCATAGCCCATCTCACGCCCTGTAGCCTGTACTTCAGCAACATTAAATTTAGCTGATGCCATCTTAAACTCAAAGGGTAAGGGACTATGTAATTGTATATTAAATTTCTATTTCATGTAAACAACTAGATATATTACATGACCACAACACGTCGTATGTCGGTCAGTCTGTGTCAGGAAGAGTATAGACAATAGCCAGGCACGGTAGGCAGAACCTATTGATAGTAGACAAGAATATCTGTCCCCTATCACTATATCAGCCAGAACTCCACCAGGATTTCAAATATCCCGCGACGTGCCCCCAGTTATTGTAACACGCTACGTGGAGGGTCCCAAATAGCCCTGTTACAATGTTTCAAAAATATTCTTTCGCCCTGGCTGGGATAGTTCTTTGCTTGCCAACCCTCCTCCGTTCCCCGGACTCACTGTCACTCTCTCTCTCTCTCTCGACCACGGGGTCTATTTCCTACAGTGTATTTCTGGCTGACACAAACAGAACATGACGATTGTCCCAGTCACTATAATTAGAATTTAATACCGTAATAAAGGACAACACAGAAAAACATCAAGACAGATGAACCTATAACAGTCTAAAAAAAAACAGAGGAGATAACTCTAGTCCAGACATGAAGCAACATCACTCTGAACATCATAGACCACAGAACTGAATATTGTCCAGTTATTTCACATCCACCTCACCCGGACAAATCCTTTGGCATCTCTTTCCAGCGTAGGTTGTTCGAACAACAGGCTTTCGGGTTTCCGTGGCCCACACGATAGAGTCATTCAATTGGTCTGAGAAAGTGCCATGGGATCACTTGGCACAATTGTGGTTGGGTAATAATGTCCTGAGACCAGATTGTGTATAGGGAATGATTCAGAGTCTTTCACTGTCCCGGACAAGGATGGGCATTAGGTGTAGGTCCAATCAGTATCAAAACCAAACACTTGCCCTTAAGTCGATGTGAAGACTTGAGTTGTGATATTGTCACTCGTTTAATTTGAGTCCTGAGTCTCCTTCCAAGTTATAAACATTCTACATGGTATGGCCAATGACTTGACCGGGCCTCATCAGTTGCCCATAGCTTTAGGCATAGAAGTTCTGTCGAGACCTTCAGCTCACTTTACAGTCAAAAGGAGGACCCTGTAGATGACAAAATTTAGTGAGCGTCTCCAGCCTAAACTTCTGGTACAGCCGACATGGAGACTCCTTATGGTCTCAGCACATCAGCTGTTATCAACAAAATATATCATATTCCTAAATGTATATTTATTCACCATACCTGCGTGAATTTGCCTGACCTGACAAGAGGTCCTGGATTGGCGGCGTATTTTCTAGACTAGGCCTTTAGCTTGACGGAGTCCTGTCGTTTGACCCTAGGTACTTTTTGCCTACAAGACTCACTATCCACACTCATACCAAGCCTTTATTATTATTGGGCACATTCATTTCCAGGCTTATCTCTCACTTGCAAACCATGCCTTTCTCACGATAAAGCTCTTGTGGTGTTGTGTGGGTAATTATCGGTATGTAAAGAGGTGTCGTTCCCCATTCCCAGCAAGAATAGGAAAGAAGATACTACTCCTTCCTGCCGCTGCTCTTGTCTGAGCTGACGCCGCAATGTACCGGCCATGCCTCACCTTACACGTAGAACTAGATGATATTATCGACCAGCAACCAGTCAGTTCACCTGGCCACCCTATCCGCTAAAAGATGAAAGAGATAACACAGTGGATAGCCTCTTCCGGCTCAAGAAGATAGATCATAGATTGGTGGACCCCATCCACACGGAGCCCTTCCCTCCTTCTGGCATACCGTAGCTATATAATGTGTTTATATTTAAATGAGAGATGCTACTAAGTAGAGGTAAAGCCGTAGGAAGAAAGATAGCACTCGTCTATCGGCTGCCAAGAACAAGCGATATCATTTGGGAAATATTTATTGTTCAGATTTGTTCCCTTGCCATGCCCAGATCAAGACGCTTAGCCAAATTGGCTAACGGTCACCTCCCTCCCAATATGGCAAGACTGCCGTTTAGCCAATTCGTCTCTCCAGTCAAGACCACCAGTTAGCCTTGTAGACCAAGGTCTATAAGTATTAAATAAAACCCACTTATTACCTTTTAATTTCCCCAGTAGTAGATTTCAGTGTTGTCTTAATCTTTGAATCAAATAGACATCCTGCAAATACCCAACTGTAGGGGTTGGAACGGACATGAACTGCACCAGAAGTTGCACTGGTGTGTATTTGGTGGAAGAGGCCCTATCGGGTTTTCCCCCAAGATAAGACATATATCTAATCGTTCCAGGAAAAGATCGTGTTGTTAAAGTAACCCAAAGAACTATCTTCCATGGTGATTGTGCGAATAATAGAACTGAGGCTTCCCGAAAGCTGTTTACCCAAACCCAAAGAAGGCATGAGGACATGGGCCATTGGTGTTTCGCCACATAGGCCCCATCTTAAGAAAATCGAACCCTACGAACTTTCTATTGCCAGAGGTTCTGTTCGAATGGCCCCACCCTCACAGTCAACCATAGAATACCGTGATAAGAAATCCGCTCCCACATTCTCCCTTCCGAGGATGTATTCGACCGTGAACTGATACGGTTGTAGGAGCAATGACCATCTCATTAACCTCGCGTTCAGTTTCTTAGAAGTCGCTAAAAACGTCAGAGGTTGATGGTCGGATTGTACCTTGAACGGTACTCCATACAGATAAGGTTGAAATTTCTGTACCGCCCACACTAGAGCCAGACATTCCCGTTCGACGGTGGAGTAATTCCGTTCCGCGGGTAACAGTTTTCTACTTGCATACGACACCGGACATAGCACCGAAGCATCATCTCGCCCTTCCTGCAACAGAGTTGCCCCAATCCCTATGTTACTCGCGTCGGTTCTTAGAACAAACGTTTTCTCCAAATTTGGGAGTTGCAGGACTGGCCTATCCACCAACGCCTTTTTCAGCTTCCCATAAGCTTCTTCACAGCTCGGGGTCCAGACTATAGGATCTGGTGATCCTTTCTTCAGGGCTTCGGTTAACGGCGCCCCAATTTCGTTGAACCTTGGAATAAATTTCTGGTAAAACCCACACAGAGACAAGAAAGACCTAACATCCTTTTTGGATTTAGGACGGGGTGCGAGTCTGACCTTCTCAATATTCTTTTCTTCCGGTACCAGTCCCCCTGGGGTAATAGTATGTCCCAGAAATTCCAAGGATTGATAGCCAATCATGCATTTGGCTGGACGGGCGGTTAACCCTTCCGCGTTTAACCTTGTGAAAATCTGTCCCAAGGGCTTCAGGTGATCCCTCAGATAGTCAGACGCGATGAGAATATCATCCATAAACGAGACCACAGAGGGATCCTTTAAAGGCTCTAATAACATTCTCATCATGCGGGTGAACACACTGGGCGCATTGCTCAGCCCAAATGGCATCACCTTGAATTCGTAATGCCCGCTCGGAGTACTGAAGGCGAGCAAGGGCCGAACCTCGGGCTTCACAGGGATCTGATAATATCCCCTGCTTAGATCAATTTTCGAAAAGTACTTTGCCTTATTTAGTCTGGCAAACAGTTGATTTGTGTTCGGTAACGGTTCAACTTGGAATGTCGTACAACTGTTTAAATGCCTGTAATCAATACATAGGCGGTGCTCCCCACTGGGCTTCCTCAACAAGACAACCCCAGCATTATAAGGAGAAGTCGAAAGAGTGATGATGTCATCGTCCAGAAGCTTCTGGATTTCGGCTTCCAGGGCCTTCTCTTTCGAAAAGAGCACTGGATATATTTTTTGGCGAACGGGGTCTTGGGTAGTCAGAGTCATATCAAACTCGACCAACCCTGTCCGCCCTGGCCGATCGGTAAGAATCTGCTGATGGGACTCCAACAAACGGATGATCAGGTCTGTTTCTTCAGCCGACAGATCAGGATTTATATGTACATCCCTATAGGTTTCTCCAGGGTGTAAAGGATACCCCCTATCCGCGTCTTCGCTATAATTAGAATTTAATACCGTAATAAAGGACAACACAGAAAAACATCAAGACAGATGAACCTATAAAAGTCTAAAAAAAAAACAAACAACAGAGGCGATAACTCTAGTCCAGACATGAAGAACATCACTCTGAACATCATAGACCACAGAACTGAATATTGTCCAGTTATTTCACATCCACCTCACCCGGACAAATCCTTTGGCCTCTCTTTCCAGCGTAGGTTGTTCGAACAACAGGCTTTCATGTTTCCGTGGCCCACACGATAGAGTCATTCAATTGGTCTGAAAAAGTGCCATGGGATCACTTGGCACAATTGTGGTTGGGTAATAATGTCCTGAGACCAGATTGTGTATAGGGAATGATTCAGAGTCTTTCACTGTCCCGGACAAGGATGGGCATTAGGTGTAGGTCCAATCAGTATCACAACCAAACACTTGACCTTAAGTCGATGTGAAGACTTGAGTTGTGATATTGTCACTCGTTTAATTTGAGTCCTGAGTCTCCTTCCAAGTTATAAACATTCTACATGGTATGGCCAATGACCTGACCGGGCCTCATCAGTTGCCCATAGCTTTAGGCATAGAAGTTCTGTCGAGACCTTCAGCTCACTTTACAGTCAAAAGGAGGACCCTGTAGATGACAAAATTTAGTGAGCGTCTCCAGCCTAAACTTCTGGTACAGCCGACATGGAGACTCCTTATGGTCTCAGCACATCAGCTGCTATCAACAAAATATATCATATTCCTAGATATATATTTATTCATCATACCTGCGTTAATTCGCCTGACCTGACAAGAGGTCCTGGATTGGCGGCGTCTTTTCTAGACTAGGCCTTTAGCTTGACGGAGTCCTGTCGTTTGACCCTAGGTACTTTTTGCCTACAAGACTCACTATCCACACTCATACCAAGCCTTTATTATTATTGGGCACATTCATTTCCAGGCTTATCTCTCACTTGCAAACCATGCCTTTCTCACGATAAAGCTCTTGTGGTGTTGTGTGGGTAATTATCGGTACGTAAAGAAGTGTCGTTCCCCATTCCCAGCAAGAATAGGAAAGAAGATACTACTCCTTCCGGCCGCTGCTCTTGTCTGAGCTGTGCCGCAATGTACCGGCCGTGTCTCACCTTACACGTAGAACTAGATGATATTATCGACCAGCAACCAATCAGTTCACCCGGCCACCCTATCCGCTAAAAGATGAAAGAGATAACACAGTGGATAGCCTCTTCCGGCTCAAGAAGATAGATCATAGATTGGTGGACCCCATCCACACGGAGCCCTTCCCTCTTTCCGGCATACCGTAGCTATATAATGTGTTTATATTTAAATGAGAGATGCTACTAAGTAGAGGTAAAGCCGTAGGAAGAAAGATAGCACTCGTCTATCGGCTACCAAGAACAAGCAATATCATTTGGGAAATATTTATTGTTCAGATTTGTTCCCTTGCCATGCCCAGATCAAGACGCTTAGCCAAATTGGCTAACGGTCACCCCCTCCCAATATGGCAAGACTGCCGTTTAGCCAATTCGTCTCTCCAGTCGAGACCACCAGTTAGCCTTGTAGATCAAGGTCTATAAGTATTAAATAAAACCCACTTATTACCTTTTAATTTCCCCAGTAGAAGGTTTCAGTGTTGTCTTAATCTTTGAATCAAATAGACATCCTGCAAATACCCAACTGTAGGGGTTGGAACGGACATGAACTGCACCAGAAGTTGCACTGGTGTGTATTTGGTGTAAGAGGCCCTATCGGGTTTTCCCCCAAGATAAGACATATATCTAATCGTTCCAGGAAAAGATCGTGTTGTTAAAGTAACCCAAAGAACTATCTTCCATGGTGATTGTGCGAATAATAGAACTGAGGGTTCCCGAAAGCTGTTTACCCAAACCCAAAGAAGGCATGAGGACATGAGCCATTGGCGTTTCGCCACATAGTCCCCATCTTAAGAAAGTCGAACCCTACGAACTTTCTATTGCCAGAGGTTCTGTTCGAATGGCCCCACCCTCACATTCAACCATAGGATGCCGTGATAAGAAATCCGCTCCCACATTCTCCCTTCCGAGGATGTATTCGACAGTGAACTGATACGGTTGTAGGAGCAATGACCATCTCATTAAGCTCGCGTTCAGTTTCTTAGAAGTCGCTAAAAACGTCAGAGGTTGATGGTCGGATTGTACCTTGAACGGTACTCCATACAGATAAGGTTGAAATTTCTGTACCGCCCACACTAGAGCCAGACATTCCCGTTCGACGGTGGAGTAATTCCGTTCCGCGGGTAACAGTTTTCTACTTGCATACGCCACCGGACATAGCACCGAAGCATCATCTCGCCCTTCCTGCAACAGAGTTGCCCCAATCCCTATGTTACTCGCGTCGGTTCTTAGAACAAACGTTTTCTCCAAATTTGGGAGTTGCAGGACTGGCCTATCCACCAACGCCTGTTTCAGCTTCCCATAAGCTTCTTCACAGCTCAGGGTCCAGACTATAGGATCTGGTGATCCTTTCTTCAGGGCTTCGGTTAACGGCGCCCCAATTTCGTTGAACCTTGGAATAAATTTCTGGTAAAACCCACACAGAGACAAGAAAGACCTAACATCCTTTTTGGATTTAGGACGGGGTGCGAGTCTGACCTTCTCAATATTCTTTTCTTCCGGTACCAGTCCCCCTGGGGTAATAGTATGTCCCAGAAATTCCAAGGATTGATAGCCAATCATGCATTTGGCTGGACGGGCGGTTAACCCTTCCGCGTTTAACCTTGTGAAAATCTGTCCCAAGGGCTTCAGGTGATCCCTCAGATAGTCAGACGCGATGAGAATATCATCCATAAACGAGACCACAGAGGGATCCTTTAAAGGCTCTAATAACATTCTCATCATGCGGGTGAACACACTGGGCGCATTGCTCAGCCCAAATGGCATCACCTTGAATTCGTAATGCCCGCTCGGAGTACTGAAGGCGAGCAAGGGCCGAACCTCGGGCTTCACAGGGATCTGATAATATCCCCTGCTTAGATCAATTTTCGAAAAGTACTTTGCCTTATTTAGTCTGGCAAACAGTTGATTTGTGTTCGGTAACGGTTCAACTTGGAATGTCGTACAACTGTTTAAATGCCTGTAATCAATACATAGGCGGTGCTCCCCACTGGGCTTCCTCAACAAGACAACCCCAGCATTATAAGGAGAAGTCGAAAGAGTGATGATGTCATCGTCCAGAAGCTTCTGGATTTCGGCTTCCAGGGCCTTCTCTTTCGAAA
The DNA here is from genome assembly GCA_963921405.1 of Cepaea hortensis. Taxonomy (NCBI): domain Eukaryota; kingdom Metazoa; phylum Mollusca; class Gastropoda; order Stylommatophora; family Helicidae; genus Cepaea; species Cepaea hortensis. The sequence continues at coordinate 8,246,615 of OY992895.1, forward strand.
AGAGCACTGGATATATTTTTTGGCGAACGGGGTCTTGGGTAGTCAGAGTCATATCAAACTCGACCAACCCTGTCCGCCCTGGCCGATCGGTAAGAATCTGCTGATGGGACTCCAACAAACGGATGATCAGGTCTGTTTCTTCAGCCGACAGATCAGGATTTATATGTACATCCCTATAGGTTTCTCCAGGGTGTAAAGGATACCCCCTATCCGCGTCTTCGCTATAATTAGAATTTAATACCGTATTAAAGGACAACACAGAAAAACATCAAGACAGATGAACCTATAAAAGTCTAAAAAACAAACAAACAACAGAGGCGATAACTCTAGTCCAGACATGAAGAACATCACTCTGAACATCATAGACCACAGAACTGAATATTGTCCAGTTATTTCACATCCACCTCACCCGGACAAATCCTTTGGCCTCTCTTTCCAGCGTAGGTTGTTCGAACAACAGGCTTTCATGTTTCCGTGGCCCACACGATAGAGTCATTCAATTGGTCTGAAAAAGTGCCATGGGATCACTTGGCACAATTGTGGTTGGGTAATAATGTCCTGAGACCAGATTGTGTATAGGGAATGATTCAGAGTCTTTCACTGTCCCGGACAAGGATGGGCATTAGGTGTAGGTCCAATCAGTATCACAACCAAACACTTGACCTTAAGTCGATGTGAAGACTTGAGTTGTGATATTGTCACTCGTTTAATTTGAGTCCTGAGTCTCCTTCCAAGTTATAAACATTCTACATGGTATGGCCAATGACCTGACCGGGCCTCATCAGTTGCCCATAGCTTTAGGCATAGAAGTTCTGTCGAGACCTTCAGCTCACTTTACAGTCAAAAGGAGGACCCTGTAGATGACAAAATTTAGTGAGCGTCTCCAGCCTAAACTTCTGGTACAGCCGACATGGAGACTCCTTATGGTCTCAGCACATCAGCTGCTATCAACAAAATATATCATATTCCTAGATATATATTTATTCATCATACCTGCGTTAATTCGCCTGACCTGACAAGAGGTCCTGGATTGGCGGCGTCTTTTCTAGACTAGGCCTTTAGCTTGACGGAGTCCTGTCGTTTGACCCTGGGTACTTTTTGCCTACAAGACTCACTATCCACACTCATACCAAGCCTTTATTATTATTGGGCACATTCATTTCCAGGCTTATCTCTCACTTGCAAACCATGCCTTTCTCACGATAAAGCTCTTGTGGTGTTGTGTGGGTAATTATCGGTATGTAAAGAAGTGTCGTTCCCCATTCCCAGCAAGAATAGGAAAGAAGATACTACTCCTTCCGGCCGCTGCTCTTGTCTGAGCTGTGCCGCAATGTACCGGCCGTGTCTCACCTTACACGTAGAACTAGATGATATTATCGACCAGCAACCAATCAGTTCACCCGGCCACCCTATCCGCTAAAAGATGAAAGAGATAACACAGTGGATAGCCTCTTCCGGCTCAAGAAGATAGATCATAGATTGGTGGACCCCATCCACACGGAGCCCTTCCCTCTTTCCGGCATACCGTAGCTATATAATGTGTTTATATTTAAATGAGAGATGCTACTAAGTAGAGGTAAAGCCGTAGGAAGAAAGATAGCACTCGTCTATCGGCTACCAAGAACAAGCAATATCATTTGGGAAATATTTATTGTTCAGATTTGTTCCCTTGCCATGCCCAGATCAAGACGCTTAGCCAAATTGGCTAACGGTCACCCCCTCCCAATATGGCAAGACTGCCGTTTAGCCAATTCGTCTCTCCAGTCGAGACCACCAGTTAGCCTTGTAGATCAAGGTCTATAAGTATTAAATAAAACCCACTTATTACCTTTTAATTTCCCCAGTAGAAGGTTTCAGTGTTGTCTTAATCTTTGAATCAAATAGACATCCTGCAAATACCCAACTGTAGGGGTTGGAACGGACATGAACTGCACCAGAAGTTGCACTGGTGTGTATTTGGTGTAAGAGGCCCTATCGGGTTTTCCCCCAAGATAAGACATATATCTAATCGTTCCAGGAAAAGATCGTGTTGTTAAAGTAACCCAAAGAACTATCTTCCATGGTGATTGTGCGAATAATAGAACTGAGGGTTCCCGAAAGCTGTTTACCCAAACCCAAAGAAGGCATGAGGACATGAGCCATTGGCGTTTCGCCACATAGTCCCCATCTTAAGAAAGTCGAACCCTACGAACTTTCTATTGCCAGAGGTTCTGTTCGAATGGCCCCACCCTCACATTCAACCATAGGATGCCGTGATAAGAAATCCGCTCCCACATTCTCCCTTCCGAGGATGTATTCGACAGTGAACTGATACGGTTGTAGGAGCAATGACCATCTCATTAAGCTCGCGTTCAGTTTCTTAGAAGTCGCTAAAAACGTCAGAGGTTGATGGTCGGATTGTACATTTAAAGGTACTCCATACAGATAAGGTTGAAATTTCTGTACCGCCCACAATATAGCCAGACATTCCCGTTCGACGGTGGAGTAATTCCGTTCCGCGGGTAACAGTTTTCTACTTGCATACGCCACCGGACATAGCACCGAAGCATCATCTCGCCCTTCCTGCAACAGAGTTGCCCCAATCCCTATCTTACTCGCGTCGGTTCTTAGAACAAACGTTTTCTCCAAATTTGGGAGTTGCAGGACTGGCCTATCCACCAACGCCTTTTTCAGCTTCCCATAAGCTTCTTCACAGCTCGGGGTCCAGACTATAGGATCTGGCGATCCTTTCTTCAGGGCTTCGGTTAACGGCGCCCCAATTTCGTTGAACCTTGGAATAAATTTCTGGTAAAACCCACACAGAGACAAGAAAGACCTAACATCCTTTTTGGATTTAGGACGGGGTGCGAGTCTGACCTTCTCAATATTCTTTTTTTCCGGTACCAGTCCCCCTGGGGTAATAGTATGTCCCAGAAATTCCAAGGATTGACAGCCAATCATGCATTTGGCTGGACGGGCGGTTAACCCTTCCTCGTTTAACCTTGTGAAAATCTGTCCCAAGGACTTCAGGTGATCCCTCAGATTGTCAGACGCGATGAGAATATCATCCATAAACGAGACCACAGAGGGATCCTTTAAAGGCTCTAATAACATTCTCATCATGCGGGTGAACACACTGGGCGCATTACTCAGCCCAAATAGCATCACCTTGAATTCGTAATGCCCGCTCGGAGTACTGAAGGCGAGCAAGGGCCGAACCTCGGGCTTCACAGGGATATGAGAATATCCCCTGCTTAGATCAATTTTCGAAAAGTACTTTGCCTTATTTAGTCTGGCAAACAGTTGATTTGTGTTCGGTAACGGTTCAACTTAGAATGTCGTACAACTGTTTAAATGCCTGTAATCAATACATAGGCGGTGCTCCCCACTGGGCTTCCTCAACAAGACAACCCCAGAATTATAAGGAGAAGTCGAAGGAGTGATGATGTCATCGTCCAGAAGCTTCTGGATTTCGGCTTCCAGGGCCTTCTCTTTCGAAAAGAGCACTGGATATATTTTTTGGCGAACGGGGTCTTGGGTAGTCAGAGTCATATCAAACTCGACCAACCCTGTCCGCCCTGGCCGATCGGTAAGAATCTGCTGATGGGACTCCAACAAACGGATGATCAGGTCTGTTTCTTCAGCCGACAGATCAGGATTTATATGTACATCCCTATAGGTTTCCCCAGGGTGTAAAGCAGTGTTTCCCAACGTGGGGCCCACGCCCCACAGAGGGGCAATTCGATTGTTAAGGGGGGCAATTCGAAAATGGACTCATCCAGAGTTTAAGTTATCCGTATGGCGACTCTCAGTCACTAGTCCAGCTGGGTAAACGTCCAGTATATGTAACTTCTGTCCGCCATGTTAGTAGCCGTCATTTCATTGTTAGACGTTAGAGTTGAACTACTGGTTATACTGGACCGGCACTAAGCATTTCACGCTATTTATTCTGAATGGCGCGTAATGCTTAGTGCCGGGATCTCAGTTTATGCAGTGTTTCGAGTAACGGTCAGCATTCACCGTTGGTGTTAATTTGAAATAGGCGCCCGTTAAATTGTTTTAAAAGTCTCGTTGTTTTAAAGAATTATATTATACACTGTATAAATATAAGTGGTATATTTAAATGGTATGTAAATAAGTGGCACATATAAATGGTATGTAAATTCAATTGGTAATTTTTTTTTCCAGTTAATTTCAGTTTTAGAAGCATCATTTTTCAGACATATTTGTCAAATGAAAAAGTTTTTTTTTTTTTGTTCTTTTGTTCTTTTTCTTTTCTTTCTTTCTTTTTTTTTTTTTTTTTTTTTTTTTTTTTTTTTTTGCGGTGGCATACATGTTTAAATATGCATTTTTTAGTCTACATTTACTCCAGTTCCTATTATTATTATTATTATTTTAAATTAAACTTATATTTATTTATTTCAGCCCATAGTAAATAAAATGAGCGGTGCAAGCCTGAAAATAATTCGTCAGCATTCGGAGGAATATTTTAAATTTGGTTTCATACCCGCTATCCACGATGAACGGTCACCTTTTTGTCTTTTATGCCAACAATGCTTGACCAATGAATCAATGAAACGATCTTGAGGCACATTTGAAGGCGAAACATAATGTTTATATTAATTCAGATTTAAATTGCTTTCAAAATTTAAAGAAAAATTTTGAAAAAAAGAGTAACATTAAAGTCTCTATTTACTGCTCATAATGCAACTATCAATCGTACTCTGAGGCTAGTTATCAAATTTCATTACTCATCGTTAAATCTGGGAAAAGTCATAATATTGGGGAGAATTTAATCAAACCAGCAATATTAGCATTTCTTAAAATGGTTCTGGAAAAAGATGACAAAGACGTTAAAGCTATGCCACTAAGTAACAATACTGTTAGCAGAAGAATAGGCGAAATGAGTGAGGATATTGAAACGCAACTTGTTGAAAAGCTGAAAATAAGAAAATTCTCGGTGCAAATGGATGAATCAACTTTGAGAGACAGTGTAGCCGTACTTATAACTTACCTAAGATATATTGCTAAAGGTGATTTTGCTGCAGAAATGTTGTTCTGTAAATTATTAGAAAGCACCACTACCTCCAAAGATGTATATAGTAGGCTAAACAATTACTTAAATGTCAATAATATACCAGTGAAAAATATAACATCTTGTACTGCAGATGGTTCTCCTAATATGATGGGCACGAAAAATGGTTGATTAAAATTGATAAAAGATGAGAATCCAGAAATGCTTCTTGTGCATTGTGTTATTCACAGGGAAAAACTGGTAGCTAAAACATTTCGCCTGTTCTAAATGAAGAACTAAATTTAGTCATAAAGTGTATCAATTCTATTAAAGCTAGTGCCAAATGTGAACGTCTCTTCAAGTTATTTGTGACGAACAAAATGAAGACCATGTGAAACTTATACTTCACACTGAAGTACGATGGCTCTCGAAAGGGGACTGCTTGAAAAGATTTATGGAACTATTTGATACTCTTAGTGATTTTTTAAGCGACAAACCTGAAATGAAAAATATGTTAACGGTCGATGGTAAGGCATTTTTGAGTTATTTAGCCGATGTCTTTGAAAAACTAAATATATTAAATAAACAACTTCAAGGAACACATAAAACTCTTGTCGATGCAAAAGCGAAGATATTTGGTTTCATTACCTTTATTGAATTATGTCAGACATATATTTACAACAAAAATGTTGAAATGTTTCATTGGCTCCAAAGATGTGAAGTGACTGATACCGCTATATATGTTATCGTCGATCATCTGAAAATTTTATCGGCTGATTTAAAAGAAAGATTTTCTGATTTGAAACAAATTGATTTCCCAACTTGAATGATGCAGCCAATGTTCGTGGATTTGTCTGATATTTCAAATATACAGTATCAAGAAGAACTCGCAGAAATACAAAATTGTGAGCCAATTAATTAACCTTTATTTAATATGAAAGGAGCGACCGGATGGCTTTGTGAGGAAACCGAAATCAAATATCCAAATGCAACCAAATGTGCAAGAGAACTATTGTTACCGTTCCCATCTTCATATTTAGCTGAATGCGGATTCAGTGCCATAAATGATTTGCTGCTAAATAAAAAGAAATCGGCTGGATATAACAAAATGGGGAGACATGAGACTGAATTTAACTAAATTGGAACCTGACATAAAATCCCTTTGCACCAAGCGTCAAGTGCACGGATCTCACTAAATTTAAATAATAAATAATTACTAATAATTAAAATAATATAGAAAAATCTTTCATTAAAATTATTTTGATTTTGAATTTCAGTTCTCCATTATGTATGTGCAATGCAATTTATACATTACGGACACTAATAGAAAGGTCAATAGAGAAACAGAGAGACATATATTTGTGCTTCATAGATTATACTAAGGTATTTGATAAAGTAAAACATGATGAACTGATTAAAATGTTGGAAGATATCAACATTAATGAAAAAGATTTAAGAATAATAAAGAATGTTTACTGGAACCAAGTAGCAGCAAATAAAATGGGAAATAAAGAGGGTAGTTACGAACAGATAAATCTAGGAGTACGACAAGGGTGTGTCTTGTCACCAGATCTTTTCTCCCTGTATAGCGAAGTAATAATGAGAGAGATCAAAGAGATGCCAGGAATACTAGTTGGAGGTTATAATATAAATAATATACGCTATGCAGATGACACAGTATTGGTGGCGGATAATTCAACAGACCTACAACAATTATTAGACGTTGTAGTAACAGAGAGTGCAAGGAAAGGACTCTCCTTGAATATCAAGAAAACAGTAACAATGGTAATATCAAAGAAAATGGTGACACCAAAATGTGACATAGAAATAGAAGGGAAAATCCTTAACCAAGTTGATAATTTTAGATACCTAGGGGCATTTATAACATCAGATGGAAGATGTACAACAGAGATTAGGAGCAGAATAGGCCAGGCAAAAGCCGCATTTCAGAAAATGAAGAGTATCTTATGCAATAAGTCACTATCACTGAATGTAAGAAAGAGAGTGCTGAAATGCTATGTAGAACCAGTTTTGCTGTATGGCAGTGAATATTGGAATGTAAATGAACAAATTAAGAAGAAATTAGAAGCAACAGAGATGTGGTTCCTGAGACGAATGTTGCGAATTCCTTGGACTGCCAGAGTAACTAACGACGACTGCCTGAAACAGACTAATGAAACTAGAACATTATATACAACAATAAGACAGAGACAAACAGCTTTCCTCGGTCATGTGATGAGAAGAGAGGCATTGGAGAACATCATAACAACTGGAAAGATCGAGGGGAAGAGAGGCAGAGGTAGACCAAGAGAAGTGATGCTGGATGGATTGAGGCGGTGGCATGGAGGAATATCAGCAGCAGAGTTGATCCAGAAAACCAAAGACCGAGATCTATGGAGAGCCATGAACGCCTACGCCAGCCGGCACGGCACTTGATGATGATGATGATTATATGTATTGAAAATTTACTTACTGTGTTTGCTCAATAATGTCCTAGTGATTTCTTCCTAATACCTATCATTCAAGTTTCTTAGTGAACATTTCAAATTTTGAATATTAAAAATTATGTATATGTTAGGGGGGGGGGGCATAAGAATTTTAGAAAGGCCTATGTGGGGCATAGCACAAAAAAGGTTGGGAAACACTGGTGTAAAGGATACCCCCTATCCGCGTCTCTGCCCGATTCAGTTTCCATCGCGACCGCCATAGTCATGAGTGGGAGAGAAGTACCATCAGATCGTTCTTCATACTTTTTGAGGAGGTTAATGTGGAAGATTTTGGATTTCCCCCTGATCCGGATGGCATAGTTGGTGCGGGACACAACCCTTTCTACCGGGAAAGGTCCCTGTCAACCAATCTCGAGTTTATTGGAACCTACTGGAAGTAACAACAGAACCCGATCCCCCACTTTAAGAGACCTATCTTTCGTCCTTCTATTGTAGTAGGCCGCGTGTCTCTTTCTGGCCGCCCTCAGATTCTGAGCTGCCAAAGCCCAACCCGTCTGGAGTTTCTTCTTTAACTCTTCGACGTATTTATATGAGGATACAACTTCTTCGGAAGTTTCTTCCTCTGTCCAACATCTCAATAGGGCTTCTAAGGGACCTTTGATTGGCCTCCCGAATAGTAGAGTGGCTGGTGGCAACCCGGTCGACCCATGGGGAACCTCCCGATAGGCGAACAAGGCGGCTGGGATATATTCATCCCATCTGTCTGGTTTCTCTTGAGCCAGCTTCCGAAGCATGGTCATCAAGGTACCATTAAACCTCTCTACTTGCCCATTCGACTGAGGGTGGTATGGGCTTGTGTGAATGTGGTTAGTCTGGAAGATACGAAAGACTTCCTCCATCAACTTACCACAGAACTGAGACCCATTGTCCGTTAGGATCTGGTTTGGAAATCCCAACCGAGTAAAGGTCTCCATCAGTGCATCAGCCACTCGCTTAGAGTCGATTGTGGCCAACGGTATCGCCTCGCCCCACATGGAACAGCAATGCACCATCGTAAGAATTTACATATTCCTCTTCCTAGTCCGAGGAAGAGGACGAACAAGATCGATGGCAACTCTCTCGAAAGGAGAGTTCATAATGGGCATGTCGCCCAGGATTACCGGAGCCGTCCAGTGTTTTGGTGCCACACGCTGGCACTCTGGGCACGACTTGACGTACCGACGCACGTCTCCAGTCATCCCTGGCCAGTAGTAATGGCAGGAAATGCGCTGGAGTGTTGCCCCGACACCCATATGTCCACTGAATGAAATGGTGTGTCCCATATGAAGAAGCTGTTCCCGATAGGCCTTAGGAACTACCAGCTGTCCATGCTGGCGTTCCTCCACTCCGGCTCTCCGGTACAACAACCGATTCTTCATATAATACTGACCCCGTCTTGGTGGGTCAGAACTTTTTGGTAACTGGTTAAAGCAAGGTTGCAAAGTAGCATCCTGGCTTTGAGCAGCTCGTAACTCCTCAGGCAAGGGATTCACGATCAAGGCCGGCGTCTGCTCGTCTCCCGATTGAGATCTGGTTTGCATTGCCCCTACGTACATGGGTTCTGTTGGGATCCCTAGAAAGACGTAACGACAACCCAAGATCATTGGGAAGATCGGATCGAGCAGAACGGCTGCCTGAATAGTGCCGGTAACATATTTCGATTTGATGTCTACCTTCGCAATCGGAAGAGACATCGCTACTGCACTCTTGGTCGCCGTTTGAATCTCAATAGACTCCCCGGTTAGCTGCTCTGGGCTACCTAAGTGTGAGAAGATTACGGCCTCAAACTGCAGACCGGTGTCATAGAGACACTCGACTGGTTGTCCGTTCACAAGTATCGTCTCTACTACTGGTGGTTTCTCTGAATCTTTGTTCTCAAGACCCCTCCCTTCTACCTCCCTGTCAGACCCTTCCCCGGTTTCTACAAGACAGGCAGCATAGTGAGAGTCTTTCTGTTTACGCCTGCAATCTGCCGTATTGTGTGTAGGAGATTTGCAGTAGGCGCACCACTTTTCACTCCACTTTCTTTTAGGAGATCCAGGTGGACTCTTACCAGAGGGTTTCTTAATTGGAACTTTATCGAAAGGATCCTCCTTCTTGGTGTGAGCTGTTTTAGGGTTCTTCTTCTTTCCAGACCATGTGTCTGGTGGTCGGGGATTGGGTTGTGACAGTTCCCCATTATCCCCATGAGCTAGCACATACCTTTCCGCTAATTTGTTTACTACGTCTAACCTTTCTGCCCCATTTTCAAGCAAGAAGGTTTGCAATGGCTTAGGCATCATCCTCTTCATTTGGTTCACGACCACTAATTCTTCTAAACTTTCATAGTCGTTAGCAAATCCAGCTAATGACATCCACTTAAAAAGGTAAGACTTTAGTCTAACGCTGTAGGCTGCGAACATCTCCCCTGGCTCTCTCTTCGACTTTCTGAACTGCTGTCGGTATGTATGGGCTGTCATCTGCAACCTTTTCAATAATGCTTTTTCCAGGGCCTCATAGTCATTCTCCATACCAGGTGGCAACCTTGAGTAGACCTCGTACGCTGTCCCCCTCAGGCCCTGTGAGAGTTTCAAGTTCCATTTCCCACGCTCCAATCCCATAGCCAAAGCCATCGACTGAAATCTGTGAAGATACTGGTCGATCTTATCTTTGTGTTCATCGAACGGGAGCAATGGGAACTTCATTGCATGGTATGGGCCGCCACTAAAAGTTGTTGAGCCAGGGAGAACTGCGCCTACAACTGCACCCTCGCTTTCCTTGGCAGTTTGAGCTTTCAGCTCCAACTCCCTCATACGGAACTCATGGTCTCTGACTGCCTGCTCAGCCTCCATCTTCCTAGCCTCAGCCTCAATTTTCTTGGCTCCGCGCACAGCCTGTCTGAAGTCTCTTTCCACTTCCCGAACATATTTCTGTAACTCCGCCCCATCATAGCCCATCTCACGCCCTGTAGCCTGTACTTCAGCAACATTAAATTTAGCTGATGCCATCTTAAACTCAAAGGGTAAGGGACTATGTAATTGTATATTAAATTTCTATTTCATGTACACAACTTGATATATTACATGACCACAACACGTCGTATGTCGGTCAGTCTGTGTCAGGAAGAGTATAGACAATAGCCAGGCACGGTAGGCAGAACCTATTGATAGTAGACAAGAATATCTGTCCCCTATCACTATATCAGCCAGAACTCCACCAGGATTTCAAATATCCCGCGACGTGCCCCCAGTTATTGTAACACGCTACGTGGAGGGTCCCAAATAGCCCTGTTACAATGTTTCAAAAATATTCTTTCGCCCTGGCTGGGATAGTTCTTTGCTTGCCAACCCTCCTCCGTTCCCCGGACTCACTGTCACTCTCTCTCTCTCTCTCTCTCTCTCTCTCTCCCTCGGGGTCTATTTCCTACAGTGTATTTCTGGCTGACACAAACAGAACATGACGATTGTCCCAGTCACTATAATTAGAATTTAATACCGTAATAAAGGACAGCACAGAAAAACATCAAGACAGATGAACCTATAAAAGTCTAAAAAAAACAAACAGAGGAGATAACTCTAGTCCAGACATGAAGCAACATCACTCTGAACATCATAGACCACAGAACTGAATATTGTCCAGTTATTTCACATCCACCTCACCCGGACAAATCCTTTGCCCTCTCTTTCCAGCATAGGTTGTTCGAACAACAGGCTTTCAGGTTTCCGTGGCCCACACGATAGAGTCATTCAATTGGTCTGAGAAAGTGCCATGGGATCACTTGGCACAATTGTGGTTGGGTAATAATGTCCCGAGACCAGATTTTGTATAGGGAATGATTCAGAGTCTTTCACTGTCCCGGACAAGGATGGGCATTAGGTGTAGGTCCAATCAGTATCACAACCAAACACTTGACCTTAAGTCGATGTGAAGACTTGAGTTGTGATATTGTCACTCGTTTAATTTGAGTCCTGAGTCTCCTTCCAAGTTATAAACATTCTATCTGGTATGGCCAATGACCTGACCGGGCCTCATCAGTTGCCCATAGCTTTAGGCATAGAACTTCTGTCGAGACCTTCAGCTCACTTTACAGTCAAAAGGAGGACCCTGTAGATGACAAAATTTAGTGAGCGTCTCCAGCCTAAACTTCTGGTACAGCCGACATGGAGACTCCTTATGGTCTCAGCACATCAGCTGCTATCAACAAAATATATCATATTCCTAGATGTATATTTATTCACCATACCTGCGTGAATTCGCCTGACCTGACAAGAGGTCCTGGATTGGCGGCGTCTTTTCTAGACTAGGCCTTTAGCTTGACGGAGTCCTGTCGTTTGACCCTAGGTACTTTTTGCCTACAAGACTCACTATCCACACTCATACCAAGCCTTTATTATTATTGGGCACATTCATTTCCAGGCTTATCTCTCACTTGCAAACCATGCCTTTCTCACGATAAAGCTCTTGTGGTGTTGTGTGGGTAATTATCGGTATGTAAAGAAGTGTCGTTCCCATTCCCAGCAAGAATAGGAAAGAAGATACTACTCCTTCCGGCCGCTGCTCTTGTCTGAGCTGTCGCCGCAATGTACCGGCCGTGCCTCACCTTACACGTAGAACTAGATGATATTATCGACCAGCAACCAATCAGTTCACCCGGCCACCCTATCCGCTAAAAGATGAAAGAGATAACACAGTGGATAGCCTCTTCCGGCTCAAGAAGATAGATCATAGATTGGTGGACCCCATCCACACGGAGCGCTTCCCTCCTTCCGGCATACCGAAGCTATATAATGTGTTTATATTTAAATGAGAGATGCTACTAAGTAGAGGTAAAGCCGTAGGAAGAAAGATAGCACTCGTCTATCGGCTGCCAATAACAGCGATATCATTTGGGAAATATTTATTGTTCAGATTTGTTCCCTTGCCATGTCCAGATCAAGACGCTTAGCCAAATTGGCTAACGGTCACCCCCCTCCAAATATGGCAAGACTGCCGTTTAGCCAATTCGTCTCTCCAGTCGAGACCACCAGTTAGCCTTGTAGACCAAGGTCTATAAGTATTAAATAAAACCCACTTATTACCTTTTAATTTCCCCAGTAGTAGGTTTCAGTGTTGTCTCAATCTTTGAATCAAATAGACATCCTGCAAATACCCAACTGTAGGGGTTGGAACGGACATGAACTGCACCAGAAGTTGCACTGGTGTGTATTTGGTGTAAGAGGCCCTATCGGGTTTTCCCCCAAGATAAGACATATATCTAATCGTTCCAGGAAAAGATCGTGTTGTTGAAGTAACCCAAAGAACTATCTTCCATGGTGATTGTGCGAATAATAGAACTGAGGGTTCCCGAAAGTTGTTTACCCAAACCCAAAGAAGGCATGAGGACATGAGCCATTGGCGTTTTGCCACACGACGCCGAACTAGAGATGGTAAACCATTTTACATATCTAGGATCAGTAGTAAATAGCAAATTATCCCTAGATCAGGAAATCAACACCCGGATTGGTAAGGCAGCAACAACAATGAACAGAGAAACCTGGACAACTTACTCACACCAAGAGAAACGTTTAAACATCTTTCATGTGCGGTGTCTGCGAAGAATACTTGGTATTAAGTGGCAAGACAAAATCACAAATACTGAAGTATTGGAAAGATCAGGTCGTGTGGCGGTTTATTCCATCCTCAGTCTTCGTAGACTCAGATGGATATGACACATTAGGAGGATGGATGATGGTAGAATACCAAACGACATCTTTTTTTTTCGTAATTACAGATGGGTAAGAGATCTCAGGCTCGGCCTCTACAACGATACAAAGATGTGTGTAAGCGGGACATGATTGATACAGGCATTGATAATGCACATTGAGAGCAAGTCGCCGCTGAACGTGTTGCACGGAGAGCAAATATCAGAAATGAAATAAAGACAAAGGAGAAAATTGTTACAGATAAGTCACACACCGAGCGTGTGAGACGTAAGATGGTGCATGATGGTGGAAATGACCATGTGTTCACATGCATCCACTGTGGGCAAACATTTACAGCGCGAATCGGCTTTATCAGTCACATTCTCCACCTACATGGATTGTAGTTAGTTTGCCTTTTTGAAGCACAATGAAACAAACTATCGTCTGTCAAGACGGCAAGATACTAATGGAATGGATGGGTACGAAACTGTGGATTTTAAGCATTGACCAGTCCACGTTTCTTTGCGGTACTATGATCTTTGAATTGTGCCGTCTGCTCTACGTCTCATTAGAATATCAAGGAACGGCAACACTTCGTATTGTTCGTGTCCCATAGGTAGAGAGTTCTTATGCGTCTGGTTCATTATGGCCTGGAACGATGTTAATTGTAGCTCGTCTTTCGTGATGATTATTATATCGTCCACATAACGACGCTAGAAGACTAAGTTTTTATTGTCTGAGGATCTCTTTTCTTCTAAATGTGCCATGAATATGTCCGATAGAATAGGACCAAGAGGACTCCCCATGGCGACACCGTCATTTTGGCGGTATGATTTTAGTAGCCAACCTCGTCCGCGATAAAGATAGTCCATGTCCCTGAATACAAGACGAAGCCTGACATGTCTCTCACAGATGCAGAAGTCAACAGTCTCTTATCTAAAGTCCAGAAACCTTTACTGTTTCAGAAAGTCAAGTGTGGGTAAGTGGTAAATCTATTCCAACGTCTCGAAACTGGAAGCAGAGTGCAAACTTACCGCAAGAGAAAGACGTCCAGAATCATGACGCGGATGGGTACCATCCCTAGAGAGTGTTAGGAAGATAATTGGTCGAAATATTCGGCGAAGGGAGGCATTTCTGGTTATCGGATGTTTCCTGTCGTTCTTGCTCCGAGGCGGGAATTTTATCACATTGACATCATTATCATCATCCAGTGCCTTCCTGGCTGGCGTGGGCGATCATGCCCCTACACAAATTGCGACCTCCGAAGGCATGGACCAAATCGTATGTAGACTACCTTCCGTGCCATGCGCCCAGAATGTGTAAGTTGTTTTTCTGGTGTAATCTTATTTCTTATTCTTGTCATAATTATTCTAAGTAAGAGTTTTGTGTACCATTTGTTGACTATATCATCTTGTCCCATCAATATTGTACCGCTCCTCGAATTTAAACATCCAGCGATAGTTCGTGTTTCTCTACTTATGATTGTATTTATTTGTTGATACATGGAATGTGAGTAATTTCCCTTGTTTGTCCTAATATCCATGCATTGTTGATTCATCCAGACTCTTTTAGCCACTTTGAATTTTTTGCATGTTTACTATTTCTTTATGTATTGTATTATATTCGTATTTACCTTGCTTTTTCTTTCTTCTTTCATCCACCATCCACAACATTTCATGTGTCACCCATTTCTATTTTTAACAATTCTAAGTATAAGTGAAACTATTTTTTTTAAATGTCTATTGGATTTGAATAACGAAGACACAAACAATAGATTGCACGATTTATTGCCTGGCATATTTCGCTGCATCTCGTCAGGTACATACTGCAGAAATCACACAATTTACGTGAATTAATTAGATAAATCCTTCAAACTGAAATATACACATGTTCGCACAGTAATGTCGATTGTTTACCACGGTAATTTTAAACTGACTAACATGTCTTTCTGCTTACACAAGGACGGCTTACGAAGGTTGATTAGAATAGCTTCAGCAAACTTTAACAATCGACTACTTTGTGTGTTGAACAACACACGGAAGGCACTGTCTCTTTCAACCACGTGATCACTCTGGAAAACTTGTCTCCCGACCGATGAAGCCAAACTTTTCCGGTGTGTCGGCCTGCCTAGGCTACCATCTTCTGTGTGTGGTATCTTGTCCAACCAATTCGGAATATGTTCCGAAACCCTGCAATGTAACTGTCGCTCAGTTCGGCCTATGTAGATGGCCTCGCATCTGCATGTAAATTGGTAAATACAATTTGATTTGGCGTACAAAGCTACAGGTTCTTTTACTGCTGGGACTGGGATCGGTGTGTTTCTGTACCTGATGACTAGAGCTGCAGCACAGAATGTTCGCTCGACTGCTGTGGTGAGCCGGTCCCGCAGACGTTGCATTACGTCATCTCCTCGGAAGGTTAGCTGGATGAATACTTTGAGTTTAGGGACTGTAGTTACTTCTGATTTCGGTTTAGGCTGTTGGCAGTGGCGCTTTATAAATCCTGTGGAGTACCCATTCAGGTTTAAGGCATTCTTCAGAGTTTTAAATTCCTCTGTCAGTGTGTCCTGGGTGCATATCTTCCTAGCACGGTCAAACAGGGTCCGTACTAAGCCCCATTTGTACTGGACAGGTGCGAAGCTCTGAAAATTTAAGTATTGGCCAGTCCATGTTTCTTTGCGTTACACCGATCTTTGAATTGTGCCATCTGCTCTACGTCTCATTAGGATATCTAGAAACGGCAACGCTTCGTTGTGTTCGTGTTCCATAGATAAAGAGATGTTTATATGTGTCTCGTTCATTGTGGCCTGGAACGACGTTGCCTGTAGCTCGTCTGTGGTAATAATTAGTATATCGTCCACGTAACGACGGTAAAAGGCCAAGTTATTGATTTATGAGGATCTCTTTTCTTCTAAGTGTGCCATGAAGATGTCCGCTAGAATAGGTCCAAGTGGGCTCCCCATGGCCACTCCGTCAATTTGGCGATATGACTTGTTTAGAAAGTTGAATTGTATGTTGGCAGTACATAATTTTAATAGCCTCTCTAGAATAGCTGATGGTATGCCTAGCTTTGGTTGTTTGTCTCTAATGCGTTCGCTTATTATATTCACGGTCTCATCTAATGGAACGTTGGTGAATAAAGAGGCAATATCCATGAATGCCATGTGTTTGTTCTTTATGTCCATAGTATCCAATAATTCCACCAGTTCGAATGTATCCCTGAGTGTTCTTGGATCGAAGAACTGTCGTACTGGCTTTAAAATTTCAGCTAGCCATCTCGCTATTCGGTGTTGTGCCGAGTTAACCATGGAAAGGATCGGTCTTAGTGGGATGCCGGGCTTGTGAAGCTTGGGTAGACCGTACATCTGAGGTGTTTGGGAGCCCCGCGGTGTGAGCGTTTTTGCAGTGGCCTCACTGATGAGTCCTGCATTCACAAGTGACTGGATTTCTTTCCTCATTTTTGCATCCAGGTCCTCCGACTTGTTGACTGTTTGCTCTACTCTGAATTTAGATGCATCTGATAATATATCATCCATTTTTCTCTGGTAGTCTGATATGTCCATCAGTACTGCACCACTCCCTTTGTCAGGTTTCAATATTACAAGGGTTTTGTTGGCCTTTAACGCTTTTAAGGCAGTAAGGTGTTCGTTGGTCAGCGGACATGTCTGTTTAGAGGGGGTTGTGCGATACTGGTGTTCTAAATCTACCAGTTTGGCCTTGAGCTACCCGACTGACTCACCAGAAGTAGGTGATAACTTGGAAACTTGATCAAACAACATTTCAAATTGTGCTTGCGACTCAACACGGTTAATGTGTTTGGGCTTTATGCAGAATTTTAATCCGTAAGCAAGGGCCTCCGTTTCAATGTTGTTGAGTACGTACGACGATAAGTTCCTCATATATTTCTCTGGGTTGTCTAGTACTGACGTAGTTATCTTTTCCGTGCTCAGTGATTTGTTGAGGCGAGCATTCTCTGCGATTTTCACCTTGTACACTGTTTCTGTACAGAATTTGGTGAACTTCAAGTAGCCATACAAGCTCAATTCTTTGGTGACGTAGTAGGCAGAACTGTGTGTTCGCTTGAGGTTGGCCAGTTTAGAGTAGAGCAGAACAGTTCAGAGTAGAGCAAACAGTCAACAAGTCGGAGGACCTGGATGCAAAAATGAGGAAAGAAATCCAGTCACTTGTGAATGCAGGACTCATCAGTGAGGCCACTGCAAAAACGCTCACACCACGTGGCTCCCAAACACCTCAGATGTACGGTCTACCCAAGCTTCACAAGCCCGGCATCCCACTAAGACCGATCCTTTCCATGGTTAACTCGGCACAACACCGAATGGCGAGATGGCTAGCTGACATTTTAAAGCCAGTACGACAGTCCTTCGATCCAAGAACACTCAGGGATACATTCGAACTGGTGGAATTATTGGATACTATGGACATAAACAACAAACACATGGCATGCATGGATATTGCCTCTTTATTCACCAACGTTCCATTAGATGAGACCGTGAATATAATAAGCGAACGCATTAGAGACAAACAACTAAAACTAGGCATACCATCAGCTATTCTAGAGAGAATATTAAAATCATGTACTGCCATCATACAATTCAACTTTCTAAACAAGTCATATCGCCAAAATGACGGAGTGGCCATGGGGAGCCCACTTGGACCTATTCTAGCGGACATCTTCATGGCACACTTAGATGAAAAGAGATCCTCAGAAATCAATAACTTGGCCTTTTACCGTCGTTACGTGGACGATATACTAATTATCACCACAGACGAGCTACAAGCAACGTCGTTCCAGGCCACAATGAACTAGACACATATAAACATCTCTTTATCTATGGAACACGAACACAACGAAGCGTTGCCGTTTCTAGATATCCTAATGAGACGTAGAGCAGGTGGCACAATTCAAAGATCGGTGTGCCGCAAAGAAACATGGACTGGCCAATACTTAAATTTTCAGAGCTTCGCACCTGTCCAGTACAAACGGGGCTTAGTACGGACCCTGTTTGACCGTGCTAGGAAGATATGCACCCAGGACACACTGACAGAGGAATTTAAAACTCTGAAGAATGCCTTAAACCTGAATGGGTACTCCACAGGATTTATAAAGCGCCACTGCCAACAGCCTAAACCGAAATCAGAAGTAACTACAGTCCCTAAACTCAAAGTATTCATCCAGCTAACCTTCCGAGGAGATGACGTAATGCAACGTCTGCTGGACCGGCTCACCACAGCAGTGGAGCGAACATTCTGTGCTGCAGCTCTAGTCATCAGGTACAGAAACACACCGATCCCAGTCCCAGCAGTAAAAGAACCTGTAGCTTTGTACGCCAAATCAAATTGTATTTACCAATTTACATGCAGATGCGAGGCCATCTACATAGGCAGAACTGAGCGACAGTTACATTGCAGGGTTTCGGAACATATTCCGATTTGGTTGGACAAGATACTAAACACAGAAGATGGTAGCCTAGGCAGGCCGACTTACCGGAAAAGTCTGGCTTCATCGGTCGGGAGACAAGTGTTCGAGAGTGGTCACGTGGTTGTAAGAGACAGTGCCTTCCGTGTGTTGTTCAACACACAAAGTAGTCGATTGTTAAAGTTTGCTGAAGCTATTCTAATCAACCTTCGTAAGCTGTCCTTGTGTAAGCAGAAAGACATGTTAGTCAGTTTAAAATTACCGTGGTAGACAATCGACATTACTGTGCGAACATGTGTATATTTCAGTTTGTAGGATTTATCTAATTAATTCACGTAAGTTGTGTGATTTCTGCAGTATGTACCTGACGAGATGCAGCGAAATATGCCAGGCAATAAATCGTGCAATATATTGTTTGTGTCTTCGTTATTCAAATTCATCACGGGAAAACATTGTTTTGAGCCTATTGGATTGATTCCTGCAACATGTCCTATTGTTCACCAAAATCTGTATTATCTCCGTGGCATCTGTTCTTTACGGTAACTTTGTACCTGTCTCTAATTTCTTGGTATGTTTTAAGAAATGTTAGATGTAACTTCTTTGAGGTTTTCTGCATGATATTGAATCTTAACCTCAACTTTGCCATAAATAGCACATGGTCACTATGTCCATCTGTTCCTGTTGAAGTTGTTGATGCTACTAAACTGCTTCTGAATCTCTTTATAATCAGCAGGTAATCAATTTAATTGCGAATATTCTTTCCAGGGCATGCCGACCTATATAATCATCGACTATGGTGTTTGAACCAGGTGTTACATATCGTTTCATGGTATTCTGCCCCTGCTGTTAATCTGTCAGGTCTCTCACTCCTGTCTCCTAGGCCATTGCCACCAGTGTGACAGTCATTTCACAATGTTTACACAGGCCCACGGCCATGTCTAATTCATTATAAAATATATTTATGTCTCCTTACTGTCTGCTGTTGGTGCGTATGCGTATACTATGTTAATATCCAGAGTTTTGCCAAGGAGTTTCACTAATAATACACTGTGTGAGATTGTCAAAGATCCTTTAACCCTCTTAGCACTCATTTGATCCAAAATTATGCCAACTCCCTTTTTGTAGTCCTTCTCTCCTGAGTTACGTATTATTTCTGTATGTATCTAAATAGATTTCTCACGCACCTGGCCATCGCATTTCACAATATACATTAACAACAAATTGTTATTATACATATGGCAAGAAATCATACAATTTTACTTCCCATATTTACTTCCTTAGTCTCTTACAGCATAGGCAAATTATCATAACAAAAGGCTAGCAAAGCGTTGATTAATCACAATTTTATGAACAATTCTGTCTTAACGGGTTGTGGACAAACCACAATGAATGGAACACAATTATTACAATAGTAGAAAGGGACATAAAAACATAACAGTTATTCAAGGGAAAGTGCGTGAAATAAAATAAATGTATTGTGTGAATTGAAAAAATTTAGTAGTTTTCATTTTCTGTGATAGAAGATTTATAGCACTTAGAAAAAAAAATATATTCGGCATGAATGGCAGATAATAACTTAAGAAATTGTTAATGTTTATGAACAAGTTTTGGCTTTATTTTATATGCATAACATTTTCTAACTATTTTATATACTCATTTGCAATATAACATTAAATGTTGTTAACCTTTTCAATGGCACTGTTACTATAGTTGTAAATTAAATTTTTGACCGTCCTTCACTATGGGAAGTAAATTACAAATATCTCTGAAAGCCTGTGTCTCTAGTCATTGCCTACTGTCCCAGCCCATCTCGATCTTCTTAGCACGCTCATGGAGTTCCTGAGACAACATGCCAGGGTGAAAGTATGTGTCTCCAGGCAGGCTATTGCCTTTTGTTAATGCCATGACGTCCATGGATAGGCCTACACTCGATGCTACTGGTGGATTAGGATTGTCGTTAAACCGTCTAGGAAAAGAAGTATTGTGTTGACTGTTAGAATTAACTGAACGTTGTGTGAATTCTTGATATTGTACAATCTTAAATATTCGTGTAAATAGCTTGAATGGAAATATCACTGTCGTCTCTGTGTGTATGTTCCTTAAGATGTCTGCGCCCCAAATGACAAGTGTCGCTAGCCTTTTTCGCTAAGGTTATTAGCTCTGACCCTTACATTTCCCGTGAATCATTGAGCTCCTTTATTGTCACTGTGACGAAACGCGTTTATCTGTCTTGGGTCGTAAAGATCCCGCACTATTTTGGCGCGTCATCGGGGGACTTTCCCAGCTAAAAATAGACTGAGGGAAGTCGATGGAGGAATTACCATCTAGAATCTTCTCGGAGCACCTGAATTTGAGTGACCCTGAGGCTGGGTATAGCACTAGATTCTCGTGCAGAGAGATCTAGAAATTCTAGGCGGGGAATGACGGTTTCCCGAGAAAGTATCTTTTCTCAAGAAGCACTAGCTCCTCGTGCGCATTGAGTTGGCACGAGTGGGGAAATTGGCTAAAACATTCATTCACTTCAATTTTGCTCGAAGGGAGCAGACGCAGGCCTGTGTGAGTCATTTTGTGTTGCGTCTCACCTCAACCATGATTCGGCTGACTGTTATGGAAAGGAAGCTGAGAAGCCCTTGAACAGTTCTGAAGCTGACTGGAATCTGGTTCTCGACATTCAGGTACATATTTGTTTAAATCATTTAACTTTGTAAGTGTGTACCAAACGCCATCGTTCTAACCTCATTACCTATGCGGATGTCCTTGCATACTAATTAGCAAACCGATCGATAACGCGGCTGACGACTAATCGTGTGTTTTGTTTACCAACGTTTCTTCGCGAATCAGCTGTTGGGAACGCAGGAATGCGATGTGGGCTATATGGATGTAAATTATATTTGCCATATATTGCAAATCGTTGCATCTATTAGGTTGCTGTGCTAGAATAAAACATAGTTACTTGTGCCTGATAGAAACTTAGATTTATGTCAGTCAGTTGCTGAAGCCAGAAGAACGGTTAGAAAACCAGGTAAGTTGGTAGGTGGAGATTCAG
This sequence comes from Cepaea hortensis, assembly GCA_963921405.1. Lineage (NCBI taxonomy): Eukaryota > Metazoa > Mollusca > Gastropoda > Stylommatophora > Helicidae > Cepaea > Cepaea hortensis. Next base: position 8,268,236 of record OY992895.1, read on the forward strand.
ACAAAACTGTGCTTAGTTACTAAGTAAAGAAAGAACTTAGTTCTGTGCCACCAGGAATGATGAAACTGTTGTGTGATAACTTAATAGTGAATTCATTGTGTGGAACACGGGATTTCTGTGGAAAGGTAAGTCTGCATTGGTGATATATATATATATATATATATATATATATATATATATATATATATATATATATATATATATATATATATATATATATATATATATATATATATATATGATGTGGCATTGTGTATATATATTAGGTCATGGCATGTGATACTTCCTGGAGTAATTCCGATCGCCGAATAGGTTGACACGTGTTAACAATGCGTGCCGTCGCGATATACATATGCGTTCTGAATTCTTGACTGAGCTATCTTGTTCTTTCATACTGGCGCTAGTGCGAGTGAATGCTAAAGTGCTGGAAGTATGGAAGGATGCAAGGGGGCTGTATGAGACAGGGGACATATAGGATATGGGGGTTGTGAAAGCAAGTTGTGAAAGTATAGGTTGGTAGACCAGACCAACGAGGAAGTTCGGTCCGGCCAAGGCTAAACCACGTGGGAGGGCTGAACTGGAACATCACCCTTGGAACACGTGGGGAACATGTATTCTCAAGAAGGCTTCTTGACTCTAAGGAGGAGTCTGATAAGAAGAGTTTGCTATGGTGTGGGCAGGTGGTCCCACCAGCAATTAGGATTGTGTACATATTGGATGTGATCATGTACTATTCCTATATCCCGAGGGATGGTATATTGATCAAAATTATGTTTCTTAATGAACATTGATGATGTTAGGAACGAGTCCAGGGACTCTTGACCTTATTGTTTAGTTCGATTAAATTAGAATTGCCTACTATCACTACTGACGTTAGCGACGACTGGTAGATGATTAGGGATAGGTGAGACCTACGATCAGACTCGTCATTCTGATTTCTTGCTCTGTTTGACGGGCTGTTCTATGAGGCCACAGCTGACATTACTGAACCCATGCTTTACTACTCTCCAGATAGAGATAATGCTTTAGTTATATGCATAACTAAGTAGCATGACTGAGGGTTGAGTAGTCATTTGTAGGATGCATGTGGACTAATGTTTGGGCCAGTATACTCTCACCGGTCGCTCTTCCTTTTCAGGAGTTTGCCTGTTGAGGAACCAGTCAACTATAATTGTCGTTGGCAGGAAACCACTTCGTGTGACACAGCAAAGGGTTCAATTCTTTACTTATCACGCCAGACTCAACCACACCATGTACCCAATGTGATTCACCATGCGTGAAGGTTGCATCAAGTAATCCAGGTGCCCTGAAGGTGCACGTGTGGGACGTGATGGTTTGTGATGTTTTTCTACATTAGAAGATACTCTATTTCAGCCAGGAACATTTCAGCATTTTGAGCAAGTATGCTCAAAGAAAGGAAACACCTGTCCATATATTATTACGGTGGTTCTGCCTAAACGTGGAAATAAATGAAATATAGACACTTGAATGGTTCTTTGGTCAGCTATAGTGGCAGGTCTTGAGAAGAACTACACCAGCTATTAACTTGTGGCAAGTGTTACCAGGTGGAAGGGACAATTGATTATAGTCCAACCTGAATTGTTTTCCGTGAAATTAGATGTCTGATTCTAATAATGTACTGACCCAGTATGAAGATTATGAACTGTGTTCGAGTAGGACTCAGTGACAGTTCAGTTGCCATATCTTATTCTTCAAGCAGTGTTACTGTGAGGGACCATTGAATTGGTCATTGACATATTCTTCAAGCAGTGTTACTGTGAGGGACCATTGAATTGGTCATTGACATATTCTTCAAGCAGTGTTACTGTGAGGGACCATTGAATTGGTCAGTGACATATTCTTCAAGCAGTGTTACTGTGCTATGATTGATAGACCATTAGATTGGTCAGTGACTACTTAGGTTCATCGAAGTCACGAATACTTGGAGTCAAGTCCAGGAGGATTGTCTCCCAACCAGTGTTGTTAGAGAACTGTGTATTAACAGTGACTCCGTGGGAGTGATAAAGATGCAGTTGGTCCAGTTGATTGAGGTCCAGCAGTGACTCTATTGTTGTGGATCCACGCTCTGGAGACGGAGTGGTCTCCAAGGTTCTAGTCATCTCACTGGAAGGAAGCCGGGTGAGTGGCGGACCGACTGGACGGGACATCTGCATCCAATCTACTTCTCAACTCCATGATGACAACCATATCTCTGATTCTGTCTCTACTCTATCCTCTATTTGTGTAAATAGATTATTCTATCAGGATGTTCATTTCAGTTCTATATTCTCAAGGGTAGAATAAACTTTATGTAAGTTGACTTGCTCTTTGTATAATGATTGAGTGTGGTCTCGGACGATGCCTAAGTGTTCATTGTTCCACAGGAGTAGGTAGTTAGTGGGGGTCTAGAATCTGGAGGGGCTTGTAGACATAATTAACTAATATGAGATCAACCACAGAGTAAAAATGTGTATCTGCCTATCCAACCCCTGGGGCTAGTATACACGGGAGTGCCAGAAACACCTCGGGTGTGGTTCACTCTCACTACCCAAGGTGAACTCGTTACAGTCACTAACTCTGTCTTTGTTTTATTGTTAACCCTTACTATTCCTGTCTTGCGGGTTGTGGTGTGTGACTACTACTATACTGACTTATGTCCTGTTAACTATTTTCTGTCCCTCCGTACTAAGCCACGTTTGTACTGGACGTGTGTGAAACTGGAAATTTAAGTATTGGCCAGTTTCACGTTTCTTTGCTGTACTCCAATCTTTGAATGGGCCATCTGCTCTACGTCTCATTAGAATATCAATGAAGGGCAACGATTCGTAGTGTTCGTGTCCCATAGGTAGAGATATGTTCTTAAGCGTCTGGTTCAATATGACCTGGAACGATGTTGCTTGTAGCTCGTTTGTGGTGATGATTATTATATTGTCCACATAATGACAGTAGAAGACTAAGTTTTTAATGTTTGAGGATCTGTTTTCTTCTAATTGTGTAACGAAGATGTCCGCTAGAATATGACCAAGAGGACGCTCCCATGGCCACTCCGTCATTTTGGTGGTATGACTTTATTAGCCAACCTCGTAGCGATACAGATAGTTCACGTCCCTGAATTAGGGTTGCCAGATACGTGGGCACCAAAAGGACGACATAATAAGACAAATAAAGAGAACAAGGAGGACATATTGAATGTTTCATTTGATCGTTCCAGATTAAACCCACAATCAATACAATTTTATTACAATAGCTGCCAATACGTATATCTTACCCTTAGTGAATCGATCAAGAAACAATTATGCTAAAAAAAATTAATATAAATTCAATGGAGACCTTTTCAAACTGCCAAAAACGAAAACAAAAACAAACAAACATTATTTAAATGGCCTATTGTACAATTATTACCTTATAATCTTTATTAATTGCTCATAAAATATAAAAAACAAAAAACAAACATAACATATAAGAACAGCCAGACATTTTAAAGGTTGTTAGCTTTGCCTGGCGAACGGAGTGTATTAGGCTAAAAAGGAAAACGTGTCCTCTTTTTGCCGGACGTCTGAATACAAGGCGAGACCTGATTTGTCTCTCACAGAACCAGAAGGCAACAGTCGCTTATTTAAAATCCATCACAGAAAGTCAAGTGTGAGATAAGCAGAAAATTTATTCCAACGTCTCGAAACTGGAAACAGAGTGCAAACTTACTGCAGGAGAAAGACATCCAGAGTCATAACCCAAATGGGTCCCGTCCCTAGAGAGTGCTAGGAAGATAAGTGGTCGAAATATTCGGCGAATGAAGGTTCTTCTGATTATCGGAAGTCTCCTGATGTTCTTGCTCCGAGGCGGGGATTTTATCACAAGGTCATCATTATCATCATTAAGTGCCTTGCTGGCTGGCGTGGGCGATCATGTCCTTCACAAATTGCGATCTCCTAAGGTATGGACCAAATCGTGTGCTGACTCCCTTCCGTGCCATGACACAAGACTGTGAAGTGTTTTTTTTTTCTGGTGTAATCTTCTTTCTTATTCTTTTCATAATTATTCTCAGTAACAGCTTTATAGACCATTCTTTGACTATATCATCTTGTCCCATCAATATTGCAACCCTCCAGTGGCTTTTCTTCTTTGCTTTCCTCACGTCTGTCTTGTAGTTAGTATGCCTTAACGGAATGCCAGTTTAATATATAGTTGATTCCGGAGAGGAGGAAAATGTGGGAGAATCGACCGAAGGGACCGGGCTGTTCATGAAGAACAGTGACGCCGTTCCAAATGCTACTGCCCTTGGCAAGGGAGGAGAGAACGGGGTGTGGATATCTGCTACATGGATAGTGCGCCATGTATATAACACTGGATGTGGGTATAGGGTACCTGTGGCACGGTACTACATAAACTCTGGCTGGTACTAGGGAAGTGAACCAGGGAGATCGGATAGAACGAGGAGGGGGTTCCGATGCACAACCACCGGCCCGACTTCAGGGCCATTCTGCCTACTATTACTAATGATTCACTAACCCTATATGTCAGGTAGAAGTCTTTCAGGGTAGGGCGACACCTCAGAGACGAAGGACACACGACCTTGGCCCTAGCTATACCCCAGTCCGGGGAAGACGACGCAGTTCAAAGAGCGACCTGACAGGTCCTAGGCCCAGTTAATCTCCGGCACCGGAGAGCAGCTTATGAGAGAAACGGGACTCTTGTGTGAAGAGTCGATAATTCTGAGGAGAGATGGTGAGAGTTACCTCGCTTATGGTAAGCTTGGTACATGATGCTTTCACTGAGTGTTGTCCTCCACAAGTTCTGCCTTCCTGATTGAGATGTTCAACGTCTGGTGACGGGTCCGATGAATGGGACACAGGCAAGTGACGTGGTCAGCAGTCCGGGGACACCTCAACGAATCTCCAAGTGTACCTGTTCCAGCGAGTCTACTACGTCAGAGTTCGGGGTCAGTTACCACTTTGCCAAGGTCATTACCACTTGTAGTTCAACATGGCCACTTCATATGTTTGTCGCCTTACCTTACGGCAAGTATCCGTGTTGAGTTCTTGTCCACCACGTGAAGACATTAGACTGAACAACCGCCAGAGAGTGCAAGATACCATCAGAGATTTGTGCCAGGCCACATGGGCTCATGATTCTGTCGGAGTGCAGAGAAACTATAGACTGTAGGAACATTTCCCAGCAGATTCTGAGCGGGTGCTCCCACACTAACGACACTCTACGAGATTTATAGCGAGTGAGCGACAGAGTGTCATTTCTCTAATCAGCCACACTAGAAACATTCGGACGTATTGTGAACAGTGTGGGCCGGCCTGCAACGTCGTCACAGAAGAGAGGAACCGAGAAACAGTTTAGTCGCAACAAACACCTTCCATCCTCCCTGAGAACTCGGGATCTTGCTGGAGGACTGGATACACGCAGTGAGGCCTGTTACCGACGACTTGTGCCGTACTGCACTGGACCATTCCTAGAATGACAGCTACTTCCTGAGGCTACTCCGGTGCTTCTTTGTCTGGACATTCCTAGCATCCGCTAGGTCAATCTCATCCTCATCATCATCATCCTCATTTGTACAATACACACTTTCGTTGGCATAGATAGATACCAGAGTTGCGTCATGCCTTCAGGACGAAGTGTGATAGGGTAAAGTTCTTTTGGTTGAGTGAAAGAGAGATAGGTATCTAGAGGTTGGTGGGGTATAGTAGATTGAAGTCACCTATTTCCCAGTCTGAGAACATCCCGTAGTTAATATATGGTATCAGTTCCCCTCACCCCAACGAGTGTTGCTACAATTATGTCCATCGGCTTCTCGTGAAGTTGTTGCTGCTACCAAACTGCATCTGAATCTCTTTCTAATGAGCACGCAATCAATGTGATTGCGAATATTGTCCCCAGGGCATGTCCACGTATATAATCTTTGAGGATGGTGTTTGAACCAGGTGTTACCTATTATTTCTTGGTATTCTGCCCATGCTGTTAATCTGTCACCTCTCTTATTCGTATCTCCAAGGCCATTGCCACCAGTATGACAGGCATTTCAAAATGTTTGTACGGCCCACTGCCATGGCTAATCTTATATATAAATTAGGATGTGCGTATGTATCTCTGTATGTATTTATGTATCTCTGTCCGTATGTCCTTTATACGCTCGCGAACGGCCCATCCGATTGAGATGAAATTTTCTACACGCCTTCCTTTCATTCCAGAGATGCCAACTGTCGTAGTTTTTTTTTTCTTCTTCCTCCTCCTCCCTCCTCCCTCCTCCCCCTCCCAAAATACGTACGTCCAGGAAATGGTCTTCTACATAGACACTTCTCTCTGAGGTCCGCGATAACATATTAACCTGGTGGGATGGCAATCAATCATCCTACTACCTCCTCCCTCCTCCTCCCTTCTCCCTCTTCCTCCTCCTCCCTCTTCCTCCCTCCGCCTCCTCCCTCCTCCCACTCTCTACTCCTCCTTCCTCCTCCCTCCTCCTTCTCCTCCCTCCTTCTCCCTCTTCCTCCTCCCTCTTCCTCCCTCTTCCTGCTCCCCCTCCCTCCTCCCCCTCCTCCTCCTCCTTCACCCTCCTCCCTCCTCCTCCTCCTCCTTCACCATCCTCCCTCCTCCTCCTCCCTCATCCTCATCCTCCCTCCTCCCTCCTCCTCCCTCCTCATCCCTCTTCCTCCTCCTCCTCCCTCCTCCCTCCTCCTTCTCCCCCACCTACGTTCTCCTCCTCCCTCCTCCCTCCTCCTCCTTCTCCCTCCTCCTCCCCCTCCCTCCTCCCCCTCCTCCTCCTCCTTCACCCTCCTCCCTCCTCCTCCTCCTCCTTCACCATCCTCCCTCCTCCTCCTCCCTCCTCCTCATCCTCCCTCCTCCCTCCTCCTCCCTCCTCATCCCTCTTCCTCCTCCTCCTCCCTCCTCCCTCCTCCTTCTCCCCTTTCCCCCCTCTTTCTCTTAATCCCTCCTCCTCCCTTCTCCTCCCTCCTATTCATCCCTACTCCTCCTCCTCCCTCCTCCTCCTCTCTCCGCCTATCTCTTCCTCCCTCCTCCTCCCTCCTCTCTCTTCCTCCTCCCTCCTCTCTCTTCCTCCTCCCTCCTCCTCCCTCTTCCTCCTCCTCCTCCCTCCTCCTTCCTCCTGCTCCCTCCTCCTCCTCCCTTCTCCTCCCTTCTCCTTCTACCTCTTCCTCTCTCCACCTCCTCTCTCCTCCTCATCCTCCTCCCTCTCCCTCCTCCTGCGTTCTCATCCTCCCTCCTCCTCCTTCTTCCTCCTCCCTCCTCCTCCCCCTCCCTCCTCCTCTCTCCTCCTCTTCCCTCCCCTCCTCCTTCCTCCTCCTCCCTCTTCCTCCCTCCTCCTCCTCCTCCTGCGTTCTCATCCTCCCTCCTCCTCCTCCTTCTTCCTCCTCCCTCCTCCTCCCTCTCCCTCCTCCTCTCTCCTCCTCTTCCCTCCCCCTCCTCCTTCCTCCTCCTCCCTCTTCCTCTTCCTCCCTCCTCCTCCCTCTTTCTCCTCCTTCTCCTCCTCCCTCCTTCTCCATTCTTCTCCTCCTCCTCCCTCTTCCTCTTTCCCCCCTCCTCCTCCTAATCCCTCCTCCTCCCTCTCCCTCCTCCTCCCTCTTCCTCTTCCTCTTCCTCTTCCTCCCTCTTCCTCCTCCTCCTACCTCCTCCCTCTTCCTCCTCCTTCCTCCTCCTCCCTCTTCCTCCCTCCTCCTCCTCCTGCGTTCTCATCCTCCCTCCTCCTCCTTCTTCCTCCTCCCTCCTCTTCCTAATCCCTCCTCCTCCCTCCTATTCCTCCTCCCTCCTCCTCCCTCCTCTTCCCTCCTCCACCTCCCTCTTCCTCCTCCCTCCTCCATTTACCCAAGACAGACAGACATACAGATAGTCGGGAACGGGATCTTATATGACTACTTATATGATTTAAATGAGATGCTCTCCACCATGGGCTGGGCCGGGTCAGACAGACAGACAGACAGACAGACAGATAGATAGACAGACAGACAGACAGACAGTCGGGAACGGGAGCTTATATGACTACTTATATGAATTAAATGAGATGCTCCCCACCAGAGTCTCATCCCTCTTCCTCCTCCTCCTCCCTCCTCCCTCCTCCTTCTCCCCCACCTACGTTCTCCTCCTCCCTCCTCCCTCCCCCTCCTTCTCCCTCCTCCTCCCCCTCCCTCCTCCCCCTCCTCCTCCTCCTTCACCCTCCTCCCTCCTCCTCCTCCTCCTTCACCATCCTCCCTCCTCCTCCTCCCTCCTCCTCATCCTCCCTCCTCCCTCCTCCTCCCTCCTCATCCCTCTTCCTCCTCCTCCTCCCTCCTCCCTCCTCCTTCTCCCCTTTCCCCCCTCTTTCTCTTAATCCCTCCTCCTCCCTTCTCCTCCCTCCTATTCATCCCTACTCCTCCTCCTCCCTCCTCCTCCTCTCTCCGCCTATCTCTTCCTCCCTCCTCCTCCCTCCTCTCTCTTCCTCCTCCCTCCTCTCTCTTCCTCCTCCCTCCTCCTCCCTCTTCCTCCTCCCTCCTCCTTCCTCCTGCTCCCTCCTCCTCCTCCCTTCTCCTCCCTTCTCCTTCTACCTCTTCCTCTCTCCACCTCCTCTCTCCTCCTCATCCTCCTCCCTCTCCCTCCTCCTGCGTTCTCATCCTCCCTCCTCCTCCTTCTTCCTCCTCCCTCCTCCTCCCCCTCCCTCCTCCTCTCTCCTCCTCTTCCCTCCCCTCCTCCTTCCTCCTCCTCCCTCTTCCTCCCTCCTCCTCCTCCTCCTGCGTTCTCATCCTCCCTCCTCCTCCTCCTTCTTCCTCCTCCCTCCTCCTCCCTCTCCCTCCTCCTCTCTCCTCCTCTTCCCTCCCCCTCCTCCTTCCTCCTCCTCCCTCTTCCTCTTCCTCCCTCCTCCTCCCTCTTTCTCCTCCTTCTCCTCCTCCCTCCTTCTCCATTCTTCTCCTCCTCCTCCCTCTTCCTCTTTCCCCCCTCCTCCTCCTAATCCCTCCTCCTCCCTCTCCCTCCTCCTCCCTCTTCCTCTTCCTCTTCCTCTTCCTCCCTCTTCCTCCTCCTCCTACCTCCTCCCTCTTCCTCCTCCTTCCTCCTCCTCCCTCTTCCTCCCTCCTCCTCCTCCTGCGTTCTCATCCTCCCTCCTCCTCCTTCTTCCTCCTCCCTCCTCTTCCTAATCCCTCCTCCTCCCTCCTATTCCTCCTGTCTCCTCCTCCCTCCTCCTCCCTCCTCTTCCCTCCTCCACCTCCCTCTTCCTCCTCCCTCCTCCATTTACCCAAGACAGACAGACATACAGATAGTCGGGAACGGGATCTTATATGACTACTTATATGATTTAAATGAGATGCTCTCCACCATGGGCTGGGCCGGGTCAGACAGACAGACAGACAGACAGACAGATAGATAGACAGACAGACAGACAGACAGTCGGGAACGGGAGCTTATATGACTACTTATATGAATTAAATGAGATGCTCCCCACCAGAGTCTGGGCGAAGCCGGGCCGTGTCAGCTAGTCTTATATATAAATTAGGATGTGCGTATGTATCTCTGTATGTATTTATGTATCTCTGTCCGTATGTCCTTTATGCGCTCGCGAACGTCCCATCCGATTGAGATGAAATTTTCTACACGCCTTCCTTTCATTCCAGAGATGCCAACTGTCGTAGTTTTTTTTTCTTCTTCCTCCTCCTCCCTCCTCCCTCCTCCCACTCCCAAAATACGTACGTCCAGGAAATGGTCTTCTACATAGACACTTCTCTCTGAGGTCCGCGATAACATATTAACCTGGTGGGATGGCAATCAATCATCCTACTACCTCCTCCCTCCTCCTCCCTTCTCCCTCTTCCTCCCTCCGCCTCCTCCCTCCTCCCACTCTCTACTCCTCCTTCCTCCTCCCTCCTCCTCCTCCCTCTTCCTCCCTCTTCCTGCTCCCTCCGCCTCCTCCCTCCGCCTACTCTCTCCTCCTCCTCCCTCCTCCTCCCTCTCCCTCCTCCTACTCCCTTCTCCTCCTCCTCCCCACTTTACCTCCTCCTCCTCCCTCCTCCCTTCTCCTCCTCTTCCTCCTCCCTTTCCTTCCTCCTCCTCCTCCCTCTACCTCCTCCTCCCCCTACCTCTTTCCTCCTACCTCCTCCTCCTCTTCCACCTCCCTTTCCTTCCTCCCCTCCTCATTCTCCCTCCTTCCTCTCCCTCCTTCCTCCTCCTCCTCCTCTCCCCTCCTCCTCCTCCCTCCTCCTCTCCCTCCTCCATCCTCCTCCTCCCTCTCCCTCCTCTTCCTCCTCCCTCTACCTCCTCCCTCCTCCTCCCTCTACCTCCTCCCTCCACCCTCCTCCTCTTCCTCCTCCCTCTCCCTCCTCCCTCTTCCTTCCTCCTCCTCCTCCCTCTACCTCCTCCCTCCTCATCCTCCCTCCTTCCTCTCCCTCCTTCCTCCTCCTCCTTCTCCCTCTGCCTCCTCCCTCCTCCTCTCCCCTCCTCCTCCTTCCTCCTCCCTCCTACTCCTCCCTCTTCCTCCTCCTCCCTCTTCCTCCCTCTCCCTCCTCCATCCTCCTCCTCCCTCTTCCTCCTCCCTCTTCCTCCTCCCTCCTCATCCTCCCTCTACCTCCTCCCTCCTCCTCCTTCCTCCACATCCCTCCTCCTCCTCTCCCCTCCTCCTCCTACCCTCTTCCTCTTCCCCTCCCCCTCCTCCCTCTACCTCCTCCTTCTTCCATCCTCCTCCTCCCTCTACCTCCTCCTCCCTCTTCCTCTTCCTCCTCCTCCTACCTCCTCACTTCTCCTCCTCTCTCCTCCTCCCATTTCCTTTCTCCTACTCCTCCCTCTACCTCCTCCCTCCTCCTCCGTCCTCCACATCCCTCCTCTTCCTCCTCCCTCTACCTCCTCCCTCCTCATCATTCCTCCTCCTACTCCTCCCCCTCCTTCTCCTCCCTCCTCCTTCTCCCTCCTCCTTCTACCTCTTCCTCTCTCCACCTCCTCTCTCCTCCTCATCCTCCTCCCTCTCCCTCCTCCTGCGTTCTCATCCTCCCTCCTCCTCCTCCTTCTTCCTCCTCCCTCCTCCTCACCCTCCCTCCTCCTCTCTCCTCCTCTTCCCTCCCCTCCTCCTTCCTCTTCCTCCCTCCTCCTCCTCCTCCTGCGTTCTCATCCTCCCTCCTCCTCCTTCTTCCTCCTCCCTCCTCCTCCCTCTCCCTCCTCCTCTCTCCTCCTCTTCCCTCCCCCTCCTCCTTCCTCCTCCTCCCTCTTCCTCTTCCTCCCTCCTCCTCCCTCCTTCTCCATTCTTCTCCTCCTCTCCCCTCCTCCTCCTCCTACCCTCTTCCCCTTCTCCCTCTCCCTCCTCCTCCCTCCTCCTCCTTCCTCCTTCTCCCTCTGCCTCCTTCCTCCTCCTCCTCCCTCCTCCTCCCTCCTCCTCCCTTCTCCTCTCTCCCTCCTTCTCCCTCTCCTCCTCCCTCCTCCTCCTCCCTCCTCCTCCTCCCTCCTCTTCTTCTCTCCTCCTCCCTCCTTCTCCCTCCTCCTCCTCCCTCTACCTCCTCTTCCCTCCTCCTCCTCCCCCTCCTCCTCCCTCCTCCTCCTCCCTCCTCCTCCCTCTTCCTCCCTCTTTCTCCTCCTCCCTCTTCCCTCCTCCTCCTGCTCCCTCCTCCTGCTCCCTCTTCCTCCTCTTTCTTCCCTCCCCCTCCTCCTTCCTCCTCCTCCCTCTTCCTCTTCCTCCCTCCTCCTCCCTCCTTCTCCATTCTTCTCTTCCTCCTCCTACCCTCTTCCTCTTCCCCTCCTCCCTCTCCCTCCTCCATCCTCCTCCTCCCTCTTCCTCCTCCTCCTCCCTCTTCCTCCTCCCTCTCCCTCCTCCCTCCTCCTGCTCCCTCTTCCTCCCTCCTCCTCCTTCCTCCTTCTCCCTCTGCCTCCTCCCTCCTCCTCCTCCCTCCTCCTCCCTTCTCCTCTCTCCCTCCTTCTCCCTCTCCTCCTCCCTCCTCCTCCTCCTCCTCCCTCCTCTTCTTCTCTCCTCCTCCCTCCTCCTCCCTCCTTCTCCCTCCTCCTCCTCCCTCTACCTCCTCCTCCCTCCTCCTCCCTCTACCTCCTCCTCCCTTCACATTCCTCATCCTCCCTCTTTCTCCTCCTCCCTCTCCTCCTCCTGCTCCCTCCTCCTCCCTCATCCTCCCTCCTCCTCCTCCCTCCTCCTCCTAATCCCTCCTCCTCCCTCCTATTCCTCCCTACTCCTCCTGTCTCCGCCCTCCTCCTCCCTCCTCCACCTCCCTCTTCCTCCTCCCTCCTCCATTTACTCAAGACAGACAGAAAGTCAGACAGATAGTCGGGAACGGGATCTTATATGACTACTTATATGATTTAAATGAGATGCTCTCCACCATGGGCTGGACTGGGTCAGACAGACAGACAGATAGATAGATAGACAGACAGACAGACAGTCGGGAACGGGAACTTATATGACTACTTATATGAATTAAATGACATGCTCCCCATCAGGGTCTGGGCGAAGACGGGCTGGGTCAGACAGACAGACAGACAGACAGTCAGACAGACAGATAGTCGGTAACGGGAACGAGAACTTATATGACTACTTATATGAATTAAATGAGATGCTCCCCACCAGGGTCTGGGCGAAGCCGGGCAGGGTCAGCTAGTTCATTATAAAATATATTTATGTATTCTTAATGTCTGCTGTTGGTGCATATGTTTGTATTATGTTAATATCCAGAGGTTTGCCATTGAGTTTCACTAATAATACTCTGTCTGAGATTGTCCGGAAACCTTTAACTCCCCCCCCCCCTTTCCCCCCAGCACTCATTTGATCCAAAATTATGCCAACTCCCTTTTTGTAGTACTTCTCTCCTGAGTTACGTATTATTTCTGTATGTATCTAAATAGATTTCTCACGCACATGGCCATCGCATTTCACAATATATTTTAACAACAAATTGTTATTATGCATATGGCAAGAAATAATAAAACTTTACTTCCCATATTTACTTCCTTAGTCTCTTACAGCTTAGGCAAATTATCATAACAACAGGCTAGCAATGCGTTGATTAATCACCACTTTTATGAACAATTCTGCTAAACGGCTTGTTGACTGACGAGGAATGAATGGAACACAACTAAATACAATAGTTAAAAGGGACATAACAATATAACAGTTATTCAAGGGATATTACTTGAACTATTAAAAATGTATTATATGATTTAAATTAATTTAGTAGTTATCATTTCTGTGACAAATCATTTACATTAATTAGGGAAAAAATAGTTTCAACATAAACGGCGGATGATAACTTAAGAAATCTTTAATGTTTATGAAAAATTTCTGGCTTTATTTTACATGCGTACAATTTTATAGCAGACTTTTCTATTTCTTTGCACTAAAGCATTAACTGTTGTTATCCTTTTAATGGCAGTAGACATCTTTGAATAATATATTTTTGACCGTCCTTGACTGTGGGACGCAAATTACAAACATCTATGAAAACCTGTGTCACCAGCCATTGCCTTCTGGCCCAGCCTATCTCGATCTTCTTAACACGCTCATGGAGTCCCTTAGACAACATGCCTGGTGTAAGGTGGAAATTATTTAGACTAGGATGTTGATAAGGGTACCCCGGTTGGGATGGGTTCAAATCCTTTGTAGCCTTCTGCAGGAAGCCTTGAAATGGGCTTGTTTACCCCCACGTGAGGACAACTATAGATATAGCAAGTTTCCTACACAAAATTTAGAAAGATTGGCTCCTTTGGAAGGCATGGAGACCACGGAAGTTTACCACTAACCATGATGAAGATTGCATCCTCTATAATATAAATGAACTAGTTAAAGTTTTTCCGCCCTCTGTCGCTGTGTGAGCAGAACATACACTGTTATCACAGAACATTCACTGTGTGAGCAGAACATAACACTGTTATCACAGAACATTCACCAAGAAATCAACCAAGGCCTGATTACAAATACGAATCTATAATAAGGAATCAAAGGTTGGAGTGAGGGTCATTCTGTGAACATTGCTTTATGCTCAACATGGAATAATACATGTTGTGAAAACAAAATTCATACATATTATTTATCAAAAGCATAATGATACAATATATAGAAATATATGTAGTCACTAGCTACAGCTAAATGTCTTTCTATCTCCTAAATGGAATGGTTAAATGTTCTAAACCCATAGATGAAGGTCTCTCCCTTGGATCATCCCAGGGTCCTCTTCAATGTTGAGCTAGGCATGGTAAGGTTATACTGGCAGTCTCCAACACCTTGGTTTTCCCATTAGTTAATTAATTAAAAGTTCACGGGATCATGCTTGCTTGCTTGCTTGCTTGTGTTCGCTGGCTGTGAACTTCAGCGTAAAGTCCTGTGTGTCGTATGAATACATCCTGTTGTCCAACATCAGTGTGATGTCATACCGGACCTGAGGTTTGCGTGAGTATCCGTTGTCCCATGTCTGGCTTATTGATGTGCAGACTGGTGGTTCCTCGCCATGCAGGCAAATACTCTCTGGCTTCGGAGGAATCTCAATCCTACTGATCTTAGCCAGGTCCTGAAGGGACCTGTTGCCCAGGACGCACGGCGTGGACGTGTTAGCAGGTCTTGGCCAGTATAGATCCCGGCCCTGGTGCCTTGGAAACATCTCTGCGTCCCCACGGGATCATAATACCTTGGAGGATGGGGATGGTGAGGAATGCATGGTAAATGCTGGAGTAATAATTGATCTGGTAAGAAATGGACAGAGTCATTATACCGCTACCTCTCTCAGCAAGTAAATCTGTATCACCAGGATTGAATGAACAGCATCCATTTTGGTAAGCCCAACTTTACACCACCCATCTACAGTACAAACCAAATGCAAACTACATAAGCATTTGACAAACATCATATGTCATAAAACATGAAAAATGTAAAGGGGAAAAAGAAAATTGGAGGAGGAAGGAGAGTGGTTCCACTCAAAAGTGAGACCTCTACCCTCTTCTCTCTAGATGTAATTCATTCCACCTTCTGATGGAGTGTGACCAGTGTAGAGATAAACAATCGTTCTTCATTGAAGACGTAATGTCATGATGTGATCAACTCATGATGAAAAAAGGCAATTAGACAAGATAAGGTCTTAAAGATAAGACCAAACTGTCCTGTTGAGACAAAGTCATCAGGTTGTGATCAAGGGAAGTTGAGACAAAGTCCTCAATGATGTGACAGGTCCTGTTGAGACGGAGTCATCATATTGTGACAAAGTTCTGTCGTGATGAAGGCAGGCATGTTGTGATGAAGATAGGTTGAGACAAAGGCGTGTTGTGACAGGTGCATATTGAGACACATGCATGTTGTGACATCTTCATGGTAAGTGAGAGGTATTTTGAGATTAATGCTTGTTAAGACAAGGTATGTTGCGACAAAGGCAGGTTGAGATAAAGTCATCGTGTGTGTGTGTGTGTGTGTGTGTTTGTGTGTGTGTGTGTGTGTGTGTATTCCTTAAGATGTCCGCGCGCCGAATGACAAGTCTCGCTACCCCTTTCGCTAAGACTGTTACCCCTGGCCCCTACATTTCCCGTGAACGGTGATCTCCTTGAGTGTTACTAACTGTCGTTCTAGTTTTAACCCTGACTATTCCTGTATTGCGAGTTGTAGTGTGTACTACTCTATTGACGTATGTCCTGTTAACTCTTTTTATTTTTTAAGGACTGGCAATTCCCCAAGAGGATAGACCAACACTCTGAATCCCCCAGGTTCCCCTGGTTTTGTTATCAGCCCTTTAGTCACACTATGTGCCTTTTGGTCCACAGTGCTCCACCAAGGCTCACTGTCAGTGTTAGCGGACGGTGAGTTAAGTTAGGTAGTTGGTGACCGCCTATTTACTTTAGCCAGACCAAGCGCAGATGCATCTACACTTGATCTTAGCACAAGGCTGGATAGGTGCGAAACTCGAAATTTAAGTATTGGCCAGTCCACGTTTCTTTGCGGTACTCCGATCTTTGATTTGTGCCGTCTGCTCTACGTCTCATTAGAATATCCAGGAACGGCAACCCTTCGTAGTGTTCGTGTCCCATAGGTAGAGAGGTGTTCTTATGCGTCTGGTTCATTATGACCTGGAACGATGTTGCTTGTAGCTCGTCTATAGTGATGATTATTATATTGTCCACATAACGACGCTAGAAGACCAAGTTTTATTGTCTTAGGATCTCCTTTCTTCTAAATGTGCCATGAAGATGTCCACTAGAATAGGACCAAAAGGACTCTCCATGGCCACCAAGTCATTTTGGAGGTATGACTTCAGTAGCCAACCTCGTAGCGATAAAGATAGTCTACGTCCCTGAATACAAGGCGAGGCCTGACTTGTCTCTCACAGAAGCAGAAGGCAACTGTCCCTTATTTCGGAATTAATCGGGAAAGCTTTACAGCCTCAGAAAGTCAAGCGTGAGATAAGTGGAAAATCTATTCCAACATCTCGAAACTGGAAACAGAGTGTAAACGTACTGCAGGAGAAAGACGTCCAGAGTCATGACCCGGACGGGTTGTGGACGTTGTGGATTGTCCACAATGAAAGGAGCACAACAATAGTATATGGGACATAACAACATAACAGTTATTCAAGGGACATTACTTAAAATAAAATAAATGTATTATGTGATTTAACTAACTGTTGGAAATTTTTATTGTCTATGATAAGATCTTTACTTTAATCAGAAAGTAAAATATTCGGTATAAAGTGCCGATAATAGCTTAAGAAATCTTCAAAGTTTATGAAAACGTTTTTCTTTATTTTATATGAGTAAAATGTTATAATGAACTTTCTCTTTTCTTTGCAATATTACATGAAACGTGTTTGTCCTTTCAATACAACTGTTAATTAGGGACGACTTAAATATATTTTTGGCCGTCCTTTGGACGTAAATTACAAATATTTATGAAATCGGAGTTAGTTCGCAAGATGACGAATATTAATAATAGGCAAAGCTAATCAACTCACTTGTTCTAACAGTCGCAAATTGCTATCAAAGGCAGAGGTAAAAGACCACAATGTGGATGTGGACGGCAAGGGGAAACCATCTCATTATCTTCCAAAGACTTCATTGCAAAACACATCTCAGAGGTAGTGAAGGACGTTAAAGGTTGTCTTAGAACATCCTCGTCCGGTAGGGACAGTCATGAGCCACAGGTGACACCAGACCTTCTTCCAGCTACTGATGGCAAAACCATATCTAAAATAAATACATTTAGAGTAGGAACATGGAATGTTAGAATATTAAGTGAGTTGGGAAAGTAGAACAATGTTCTAAGAGAAATGGAAAGCATGAAAATGATTATACTAGGCATAAGTGAGATGAGATGGAAGGGATCGGGCAAAATTATATCCGACAAACACACAGTAATTTATTCTGGAGGGGATACACACGAAAAAGGAGTAGGATTAATATTTGATGAAAAAACAGCCAAGTTAATTAATGAATACTGGTGTATTTCAGATAGAGACATTATGGTCACGATCAAAGGCAAACCAATAGATATAAATATTAAATAAGTATACGCACCAATAACAAGCTGTAGTGGTGAAGAAATACACCATTTTTACGATTGTTAAAAATGGCGATGACTCAAATTGGATCACAAGAAATATAAATAATATTGGGAGATTTTAATGCAAAATTACGAAAGGGAAAAATGGAAGATGTAATGGGTAATTATGGTTTAGAAACAAGATATGAAAGAGGAGAGAAACTTATAAAATGGGAAAATATCAATGAATTATCATTGGAAACACCTGGTTTAAACACCATAAAAGACGATTATACACATGGAAAAGTCCTGATAAGAAAATATGCAACCAAATTGACTACATACTTCTTCTCTTCTTCTTCAGCGTTCCGAGCCATTGAGGTTCTTTGCTGCAGATACAATCCGTCTCCATTAGTCTCTCTGGTTGACCCTCTCTTTCCAGTCGTTGATTCCAAGTGCTTGTAGGTCTGTATATATATTATCTCTCCACCGTCTTTTTGGTCTACCTCGGGGTTTACGGTCATTTATTTCCTGAGTGTAAGCGAGTTTTGTTTCCCTATTATCTTCCCTTCTTTCTATATGCCCCAGCCATTGTAGTCTATTAGCTTTCATGAAACTAGTGATTAGCGGGGACTTATACAGATCATAAATGTCTTTGTTACTTCTTCTTTTCCACTCTCCACTTAGTGTATCCCTAATGGGTCCAAAGATGCGCCTTAAAACTTTGTTCTCAAAGGTTTGTAGCAAGGCTTCGTCTCCTTTCGTTGTACTCCAGGTTTCACAGCCATACAGCACAACTGGTCTGATGAGTGTTTTGTATATTGTGATCTTGGTGTTACGAGATAGCGCCTTTGATTTTAGCAGATGTTGTAGTGCATAGTATATCTTATTTCCAGAATTGATTCTAGTTTGTATTTCTTCCCTTATGATGTTGGAGCATTACATCCATCCATCATGTGCCATGCCGGTAAGCGTGGGCGGTCATGTTCTGCCATCTCACTCGATCAACAGAGTCGTGGATCAGTTCCGTGTTTTTGTCTCGACCATGCCACAAGGCCAAGCCATCCAGATACTTGTTTCTAGGTCTTCCCCTTGGTCTGTTCCCCTCGATCTTACCAGTTGTCACCAAGTTCTCCAAATCATTTCTTCTCATAACATGCCCAAAAAATTGTGACTGTCTACGTCTAATGTCTCTGATCAGTTTACGATCTTCATTTGTTTCTTGAAGGACTTGTTCATTGGTCTTTCTGGCTGTCCATGGTATTCTTTGCATTTTCCTCAGAAACCACATTTCTACAGCCATCAGATGTTTTTCAGCCTGGCTGCTCATTGTCCAAGCTTCACATCCATATAAAAGTACAGGTTCTATGTAGCATCTCAACACTCTTTTTCTCGTTTCAATTGACATCTTTTTATTGGTCAGTATGTTTTTCATCTTGCTAAAGGCTACTTTTGCCATGGCGATTCTTGTTCTAATCTCTTCAAGGCATCTCCCATCAGATGTTATTACTGTTCCGAGGTAATTGTACCTATTCACTTTGGAAGGGCAGTCGCTACTGGAAGTTGTGGTAACAGCTTCGTGTTTCATCCTCCTGTCTTGATGGATCTTAAAGGGTTTTGACAGTGTGAAGATGGCCAACGGCGACTGCCCTTCCAAAGTGAATAGGTACAATTACCTCGGAACAGTAATAACATCTGATGGGAGATGCCTTGAAGAGATTAGAACAAGAATCGCCATGGCAAAAGTAGCCTTTAGCAAGATGAAAAACATACTGACCAATAAAAAGATGTCAAGCACTACATACTTATTAATAAAAGATTTAGAAATGCGTTCATTAATGTAAAGACAACGCCTGGTGCTGACTGTAATAGTGATCATGTCACTATGTGGACAAATAGTCAGAGAGTCACTGGGCTTCTCAATCTTAAGGTTCACATCCATCGCTGGTTGTGTGGAGCTGGAATATGTAAACGGTTGTGGTGCTGGCTTTCTCCATGGTATATTTCTGGACAGAGTACTGCAACTGACCGGATCTTGGTGCTCCGTACCAACAAATAGGATGAGAATAGGCTTAGGTTTGTAACCTTGACCCGCCTTTTCAGACCCGTCACATGTTATTAATGGCTTACAACCAGGAGGGTGATCCTTATTAAAATGAAATACAGCTCGCCGTTGGCCATCTTCACACTGTCAAAACCCTTTAAGATCCATCAAGACAGGAGGATGAAACACGAAGCTGTTACCACAACTTCCAGTAGCGACTGCCCTTCTCTGAGCTAATGGGTGAACTCCCGGCTCTCGTGAGCCGTCTCTAGAAAGGTGAACCCAGCCTTATTCCGTGCAAGGCAACTTTCCTAGGTTTGACCCCCCCCCCCCCCCCAAGAAAAGTGCAATTGATGAAATATTCCCCTTTAGTAAACCGGTACAAAACTAACCACGAGAACAGACTTCTAGAAGGGCCGAGAAAGTACCCGAACTGAGGGATTCTGAACAAGGTTCCCCGACTATTTTTAGCCCGGGCTTTCCCCTATCAGAATATAACAAATGAGGAGAGGACCTCTTACCATTTCGTAATATTATGCATTGTTTTTGCTTACAACATTAATTTCTCAATGTTTTTTTTTTTCGTATCACCGAGGCTAGACGAAATACCAAATGAACTAATTAAATCAACAAGAGGAGTATGAACACAATGGCTACATAGACTATTCAACAATGTTTGGGTAGAAAAACAGACACCAAGAGACTGGGGAAACGTAATAATTATTCCAATTTGGAAATACAAAGGCAGTAAAACAGACTGCACACAATACTTGGACATTTCCCTTTTGAGTCACATTAGGAAAATACTTTGCAAATTTTTGAGAAAAGATTAAGAACTACCATATAACCCCAGCTACATCTCGGATGTAGGAAAAACAAAGGATGCACAGATGCCATTTTTGCTCTTAGACAACTTATAGAAAAAATTTAATTGAATTTAATGAAACACTCTACTTAGCCTTTGTCGACCAATAAAAGGTATTTTATAGAGTAGATAGAAACAAGCTGTGGGAAATCCTTAAACGATATGGAGTGAGTACACATTTAACAAACTTATGTAGAAGCTTATACAACAATAGTGAATGCATAGTTAGAAGAAATGGAGGATAACTAAGAACCGTTCACCATAATATCCGGAGTAAGGCAAGGTTGTGTCCTGTCCCCTCTCTTTTTCATAACCTATATAGACAGCATATGTAAAGAAACCAGCCAGACACCCCAAGAACACCGCATGACGAACAGAACCCAGAAGAAGAACCAATGGCAAATTACACCATTAAAGAACTCCTATTTGTGGACGATCAAACACCAATAGCACAATCAGCAGCAGAATTACAAGACCACATAAATAGTCTCAACGAAATGTGTAAGGAATATAACATGAACATGTGCATGAGTAAAACAAAGGTAATGACTATAACCACAGAAGAAGAAAAAACAAAACAACAACAACAACAACAACAAACATTCATATAGAAAAACACCCCATGAAACAAGTAGAGACCTTCAAGTATTTAGGAAGTATTATATCATCAAATGGAAAATCAGAAGACGAGATCGAAAATATATTCAATAAGGCAAAGCAACTCATTGGACAAATGGCACCAATACTAAAGAAGAAACATGTATAAATAGTTACAAGATCATCATTGGCACCTGTCCGTCTTGACAGTCTATAGTTTGGTACATTGTGCTTCAAAAAGGCTTAATAACTACTATCCATGGCGGTGGCGAGTGTGGCTGGTAAGGCCAATTCTTGCCGCAAATGTTTGCCCACAGTAGGTGCATGTGAAAACATGGTCATTTCCACCATTTTACGTCTCTCACGCTCTGTGTGTGCTTTATCTGCAATCATTTTCTCCTTTGTCTTTATTCCATTTCTGATAGTTGCCCTCCATGCAACACGTTCAGCGGCGACGTGCTCCCAATGTGCATTATCAATGCCTGTATCAATCATGTCCCGCTTACACACATCTTTGTATCGTAGTAGAGGCCGACCATGAGATCTCCTACCCGTCTGTAATTCACCAAAAAAGATGTCCTTTGGTATTCTACCATCATCCATCCTCCTAACGTGTCCTATCCATCTAAGTCTACGAATCTGATCTTTCCAATACTTCAGTATTTTTGATTTTGCCTTGCCACTAAATATTTGCCTCTCCATAGCACAAAGCCTGGGCTAAAATGTAGAAACCATGTGTTGCCCATGCAGCATGATCCCTCTCTCGGCCTGCCTAGTTTACTCCAGAGGAAAGTTAACACCTATACATCTGGAACAAGACAAGCTGCAGAAGCTGCCAGATCAGCAAAGCAATGCTCTAACTGTCCGCCTGTCGGAGCTTCGATCCTAGACCAGCAGCCAACCAAGGCTTAGGGCCTGGTCTGCCCTGCCATGACTTATTTTGTCTTTGGGTCGCATTTCCTCGCAACAGGATAAGGCTAGTACCCTCCCAATTGCGCTCTTCCGCCCGAAGCCGTTGGCACAATGTGGGGTGTCGGGTTTGGTAAGCGCCGCCCAACATTCGGCGCTAACAGAAAGCAGGTAGTACCGTCTACTGTCATACGGCAGCTAGCAACGGTACGTAAATAGTTACAAAGACAGCACTTTACAACACAATCTTCCTACCAACTCTATGCTATCAATGCTAAACCTGGACAATAACAGAAAAAGAGAAAAGAAAAACCACAACAACATAAATGAGACTCCGAGAAGAATACTCAATGTATCGAGAAGTGAGAAAACCAGAAAAGATGAAATCAGGACTAAAGTGGGGGTTATAGCTGCGCTAGATTTTATTAGAAGACAGCACGTCAAATGGTTTGGCCTCATAACTAGGTTACCAACTAACAGTATACCACAACAAGCAATGATGTACAGACCAAATCTAACAAGAAAAAGAGGCCGACCACGTAAACGATGGATTTATTTTTTGTTCGCATATCCTATTTACAGGACATCGCTGTCAACACCAGCACTTTACCGCTGTTGTTGATGTCTTGGCAAGATTACGTTCAGTAGTTTGCCATTGCTTTCTGAGCGACCGGCTCACATACCCCCGTAAGTAACCAGCGCGACTCGATCCGCCACCGAATCTCGCGCAGCTGTGTTCCCCTATCTAAACGATGGATAGAGGGAACACAACAGTGTCCATAGGAATCTGATACACGAATCCCATGAACGGGCACTCTCCCGCTGTTTATAACTTCACCTTGACACCGCAAGGTACACGAGGAACAAGATGAGATGAGATGATGAGATGAATGTAATATGCACAATTAATAAACAAAAGATGAGTGACTGGAAAGGCCGAATGTAAAACGGGCCTGCGTGCCCAATTTGTGACCCTTTGAAAATAAAGTCCGTTCGTTCGTTTGTTCGTTCGTTCGTTCGTTCGTTCGTTTGTTCGTTCGTTAACTAGTTAGTTAGTCAGTCAGTTAATTCGTCAGTTAATTAGTCAGTTAATTAGTCAGTCAATCAATCGGTTAGTTAGTCAGTCAGTCAATAGATCATTCTCATTACAAATGGATCTATTAGTCCATAAGCCGTCAGATCCCAACTGACTGCCCCAGTTCTGTGTTGGTTGACTATTATTCTTTGGCACTTCGGGCGCTCTAGTTTAGTAGCTTGTCCCCGTCTAACTTGATGTTCTTGCAGTCTGGTCAAAGTTATAGAATCACACCCATCATTTACTCTTCCCTGAGGGAGTTCAGAATGCTTGTCTGGCCCACTGCTTGTCAACTTCCTACAGCCGCCAATGCCCGCAAGCTTACCTGCTCGTTTATTTCCTGTGACACCCGCGTGTCCTGGCACAAACATGAAACAGATAAGTCAGACTTAATGTCATGAGTGTAGGTTGGTCACGATTTCCATATGGTAATATATTCACCCATACACCGGACATCGTTATACGCTTGACTTCTGTGCACATGCAATTTGGATATATTTATTCGTCCACGATGGACAAGTTACCCGTTGTTTAGGCGTGTGCCAAAGCGTATTTGAGTGTAGGAGGAGAAGATGTTGACTGCACCACTCACTCATACACTGAGAGCATACGTGTAGAATGGTGTCTGTCCATCAAGAATGATGGTGACCATTTATTTCATCCTGTGGGGTTGAAAGTTAGGAGCCATGAGGTCTAAGATGGCAGAATGACTTGCACAATGAATTGGATTAAAGTTAGGAAGAGTTGCAAAATTCTTCAACCACAATCTCTCAACTGAGTTCATCTGAATCCAGTAGCAAGACAAGTCAAGACGATTGGAGACGATTACAGGTGCAATGGATGTCCAGGCCGCTCTACGTGCCTTGCCGTGCTCATTACGTTTCACAACGCTTTGTAGGTAAACGCCGTCTTGCCCCTTGAATCATCAATGATTTCATCCTCGCAGTCCGCCGAATCCAGTTTTCACATGCTGGGTTGTGTATAGAATAGTCTGCCTGACTTGTGTGAGGTATTTCCTCTAATCAGTACTCGATGTAACAGCTGTGTGACACTGATTTTATAGTCACCTCTGTTTATGACTTATGTGAATGTCTCTAGGCTTGACCAACACCCTCTCTACACAGCATTTCACAACATTCCTTAACGATAACAACACAATGTCTGAAGACAACTGAACACCTCAAGAAATAACAGAAACCAGGCATAGTTTTATATAATTTTATTTCCATTGTCTGCTATTCACATATACCATTTTCACCGTTATTAATTTCTACTATTACAAGTAGAATTTTGGAAATAATTATTGTATTAAACTCAACTCAACTCAACATGCCGTAACTCAACATGAGTCAAGCTCGCCATTTGAATACACAACGGGCTCACGTACGATCCGTCCACCCGAACAGATCTGCCGCGAATAGTCACAACGACCCACCCGAAAAGATCGTACCCGAATGGTCATGATGCAGTCCCAGGACTAGACTTGTCCTATATTCCCGGGTGTCCCCCAAGCAATATTACATCTAACTGAGCTACAGGCAATATTACATCTACCTGAGCTACAGGCAATATTACATCTACCTGAGCTACAGGCAATATTACATCTACCTGAGCTACAGGCAATATTGCATCTACCTGAGCTACAGGCAATATTACATCTACCTGAGCTAATTATAACTGCCATGTCAACGTTAGTTTTAGTGAGGCATGTATTATTGAATATTGCACATTTTCCATGAGTTTATAACGCATATTGTTTCTGTGGTTGTCGTCGTTGGACGAATTTTAGATTCGTAAGTGATGTATGAATGAAGTAATGCACGAGCGCAGAGACACAAGAAGAGAAGAATGTCAGCCGAGCTTGTGTATCCATGTATGAACCCTTTGGAAAAACAAAGTTCTTTCGTTCTTTCGTTGGGTCCTCTCGTGGTTTCACATATTTCACGGAACAACATGTGTCATGGGATTCCACATGTTTAACGGTACCCCACATGTTTCACGGGACCTCACATGTGTCACGGGACCCCACATGTTTCACGGGACCCCACATTTTTAACGGGACCCCACGTGTTTTACGGGAACTCACATGTGTCACGGGACGTCAAGTGTTTAACGGTACCCCACATGTGTCACGGGACGCCACATGTGTCACTGGACGCCATATGTTTAACGTGACCCCACATGTTTCACGGGACCCCACATGTGTCACGGGATAGCCCTCTGGTCCAGCCCATCTCAATCATCTCACAGAAGCAGAAGGCAACAGTCTCTTATTTAAAATCCGGAAAGCTTTACTGTCTCAGAAAGTGTGGGATAAGTGGAAAGCCTGTTCCAACGTCTCCAAACTGGAAGCAGAGTGTAAACTGACTGCAGGAGAAAGACCTCCGGATTCATGACCCCGATGGTTCCCATCCCTAGAGAGTGTGGGGAAGATTTGTTTTTTGCCTTCGCATATTCTTTACAGGACATCGCTGTCAACATCAGCATCTTTCAGATGATTGTGATTACTTGGCAAGATTACGCTCAGTAGATTGCCATTGCTTTCTGAGCTACCGTCGCACATACTCCTAAGTTACCGACGCGGAGAGAACAGCTACCGATTCTCACGCAATGTCACGTTACTCATGAGAGTATGCGGGATTACGGAGAAAGTCGTGTAACACCTAGACCAGGGAGACCGGCGTTGGGAAGACAATAGGTCGAAATATTCGGCGAAGGGAGGCACTTCTGATTATCGGAAGTCTCCTGTCGTTCTTGCTCTGAAGCTTGAATTTAATTACAATGTCATCATTATTATCATCCAGTGCCTTTCTGGCTAGCGCCGGCGATCATGTACCTTGACAAAGTGCGATCTTCAATTGCATGGGACAAATCGTATGTTGACTCCTCCTTGCCATCACACAAGACTGCAGTTTTTCTGTTGTAAGCTTCTTTCTTATTCTTTTCATAATTATTCGCAGTAACAGCGGTGTGTTCCATCCATTGACTATATCATCTTGTCCCATCAATATTGCCCCGCTCCTTGATTTTAAACATCCAGTGATAGTTCGTGTGTTTCTACCTATTATTGTATTTATTTGTTGATACATGGAACGTGAGTATTTTCCCTAGTTTGTCCTAATCTCCATGCACTGTTGATTCAGCCAGATTCTTTTAACCACTTTGCATTTGTTTTGCATTTGTACTATTTCTTTACGTATTGTATTATATTCGTATCTAGTGTCATGGGCCCAATAACCTGTTGACAGTCACAGACAGGAGACAGGAGAATAGGTCAGATAGCCTGGACTCCTGCAGTAGGTTCGCGGAGTGCGAGTCAGGTGACAAGCAAGGGAAAGCCCGTGGCCACCGCACCGCATCACCCCGCACGGGTCTCACGAACTGTGAGCAGCTGTGAACTGTCCAAACGTACCGCTGTTGGTCAGACGGGTTCAGGACAGCGAGACGGACAGACATAGGGCAGTGATAGTGTTTCGTGAGCGTTGAGTTATGAGTGTAATATTAATGGCGTGGTTGAGTTGCGAAGCGAGCTGGAAACAACTTAAGGAATCTCCAACGTTTATGAAAACGTTTTGACATTAATTTGTATGCGTAAATCTTAATAATAGACTTTTCTATTTCTTTGCAATATACTATTCCATGTTTTCATCCTTTTAAATGCATGATCTCTATTCAGGAAAGTGAAAATATATTTTTTACCGTCCTTGACTATGGGATGCAAATTACAAACATCTAGGAAGGTCTGTGTCCCCAGCCATTACCTTCTGGCCAAGCCCATCTCGATCTTCTTAGCATGCTCACTAAATCGTTGAGACAACACACCTGGGTGAAAGTCTGTGTCTCCAGGCAGAGTGTTGCCTGTGTTAATGCCATGACCTCCATGGTTACACTCGATGCTACTGGTGGATTAGGATTGTCCTTAAACCGTCTAGGAAAAGACTAATTGTGTGAGGTGTTTCCTCTAATCAATACTCGATGTAACAGCTGTGTGACATTGATTTCATAGTCACCTCTGTTTATGACTTATGTGAATGTCTCTAGGCTTGTTGACCAACATCCTCTCTACACAGCATTTCACAACATTCCTTAACAATAACAACACAATGTCTGAAGACAACTGAACACCTCAAGAAATAACAGAAGTCCGGCACAGTTTTATATCATTATATTTCCATTGTCTGCTATTCACATATATCACTTTCAACGTTATTAATTTCTACTATTACAAGTAGACTTCTGGAAATAATTATTGTATTAAACCCAACTCAACTCAGACGGAACAGAGGCGAAGTCACAAGTGCGTATATTGACAACCAAACGGTTGTCGGGAGTTAGTTGTTGGCCAGCCACGAGATGACACCCATATAGCAGGCAGATTTGAACAGTCTACCTTCAACGCACGCAGGCTGACGAGGTGCCATGAATCGATGGTAGCTTCAGACACGCGAGTGGGATAGTGTGACTGCTTCTTGCATCAGGTAACGTTAGGGTCACCTAGACACTTAGCACTGTAGCCTGATTGACAGTGCATGTTGTGGGAATGAGGAAGGAATGTTAGAAGGGTGTGAGGGCCTGAAGGCTGCAGCATCATCCACATGTGAGTACTTCATTCATGTCTTGCCAACGGTCAATATACTGTTGTTCATCACTGCACCGGAGTTTACTCAAGTCCTTTTGGGTGTTCCGGTTGTCTTGTTATCGTCTGGCGTATGCAGGGACACACACACTCAGGGTACAGCTCACTCTTAGATCATACAACGAGCCAGAGCGCACAGACAGCTGATGGCCGCACTACAGCAGCCGCCACCAGCCTTGTGACAACTAGACTTGGCCCATATTCCCATATGTCCCCAAGCAAAATGACATTTACCTGAGCTACAGGCAATATTACATCTACCTGAGCTACAGGCAATATTACATCTACCTGAGATAATTATAAATACCATTTCAACATTAGTTTTAGTGAGACACGTATTATTGAATATTGCACATTTTCCATGAGTTTATAACGCATATTGTTTCTGTGGTTGTCGTCGTTGGACGAATTTTAGATTCGTAAGTGATGTATGAATGAAATAATGCACGAGCGCAGAGACGCAAGAAGAGAAGAATGCCAGCCGAGCTTGTGTATCCATGTATGAACCCTTTGAAAGAAAAAAAGTTCTTTCGTTCTTTCGCTGGGCCCCCTCGTGGTATCACATGTTTAATGGGACCCCACATGTGTCACGGGACCCCACATGTGTCATGGGACCCCACATGTTTAACCATACCCCACATGTGTCACGGAACCCCACATGTGTCACGAGACCCCACATGTTTCACGGGACCCCACATGTGTCACGGGATGACACGTGTTTTACGGTACCCCACATGTTTCACGGGACCCCCCATGTGTCACGGGACGCCATATGTTTAACAGGACCCCACATGTTTCACAGGATCACACATTTAAAACCAGGGTCACGCTTGTGTCCTGCCTTCTACCAAAGAGAGTACAAAGTCCTGTATGTCGGATAAAGACATCCTGTTGTCCAACCTCAGTGTGATGCCATACCGGACTGAGGTTTGCGTGAGTATCCTGTTGTCCAACCTCAGTGTGATGTCATACCGGACCTGAGGTTTGCGTGAGTATCCGTTGCCCCATGTCTGGCTGATTGGTGGGCAGACAGATGATAAGGATACTAATATAATAAGTTTAGGGGAGGCCAGCATGGCCGAATAGAAAGAACGCTCGTTGGTAAACTTCCGATGCTCTGGATTTCGCTGACACTGCCATCTTGTCCCACAAGAGAAATCAGATGCAGAATAAATTTAACGCCTGGGATAGGAGATCACAACAATTAGGTCAAAAAATCATTAGGGAAAGACAAACATAGTGATAATAAATCATGCAAATGTCTTCCTTAGTGAAGCGATGCTTCGAGACACGGAATCATATACCATTTGGGAATCGGTATATACAACCATAGAGGAACAGATACAGATAATACATTAAGAATATAGATGACGAGAGTAGTTGTTACGCTCTAGGAAATTTATGGAATTCAAAATAAATTAACTTCATTTTCTATCTTTTATTTTTAATGGTTTTCAGTTGTATCCATGGTTTATGTTTTCTTTCCCCTTTTCAACGACACGGATTCAAATGAAAAACCATGAAAATGTGGTAGAAAATAAAATAACCACGCCATTGTCTTGTAATCTGTCATTATTGTTATTAACGATGTCAAGAGTGTTAAGCATGTGACATCACAGTACAGACGAACACGGAGATGTCATAAGGACAGTTTAAAGATGGCCGGCCTTCTTTTGACATACACGATAGAGGGGTAGCGTTCTATTATCGATGGTTTGATCAGTGAAGGAATGAAACCTATATAAATTCATATGCGAATGAAGGTCCATTATGGTGATGCATGCCTGTCTGTCCATAGAGAAGAAGTGCAGAATGTTAGTCGGGCCTTCGTGCCCAATTCTCAACCCTTGGAAAATAAAGAAAGACTTACTACTACTCAAGTGTAGGAGTGGAATAGGAAGTTGTAAAACAGCGTGACTTGCGTGAAAAGGTTCTGCAGGTGGTTCATGAATGGTTACAGACGCGACAAAGAGCATTTTTTTTTCTTCTACAGGAATCCTAGCACTTTATCGGCGCTGGAGGACTTGCAATTAACTGGTGACTACATCGAAAAATGATACATTTGCTGTTTATTTTTTACAGAAGATATTCACCAAAATAATCAGGGTTTTAATTTTAAGTCCTCTCGTAAAAGGCAACAGTAGTTGTCATACTCTAGGAAATTCAAGAAAGTCAACATAAATTAACTTAAGCTTCTTTCTCCAACTTTTTATAGTTTCCGGTTGTATCTATGGTACATATTTTCGTTCACTTTCTCACATAATCTCTACACATGATTCGCTCCGAATTATTAAGCTTGCTGTGGCAGTCTTCTGTACTCACTTCGTCTGCTAACTGTTGATGGGCAGGGTTCTTCTAGAGACTGTGTCTATAAACTGTTCTTTAGTTTCTTAATTTCTGAGATATCCCATTGTATTGGTTTCTTTGTTTATAAGATGTTATGTTCCTCTTGAGTTCAGTTTAATTTTACTTATAAGCAGATGATGTCCGAGACTCTAACAACGCTTACGATGTACACAGATGATCTACATTTCTTGTTGGTACAGATGTGATCAGTTTTATGTTTTATTGTGTGGTCTTTTGAAGACCACATTACTTTATGTATTCTTTGTTTGTTGTTACTGTAAAACACTTCCGCCTATGACGTATTGATTCACTGCGCAGAGTTTGGCCAATCATTGTCGTCCGTTACTCTATGTTAGTGTTTTCCCGTGACCTCTTCATTCATCCAGTAGCATGACCTTTGCAGAACCTCGCTCCCATAACAACCTTCCGGAAAACTTCTCGAGAATAAGCAAGATGTCCCGCGTCCGATAAACCCATCTCTGGAGATCATCCGCCACATCCTGCACCCATCTTCTTTTTGGCCTTCCTCTTCCTCTCTTCCCAGGTATATACCCCTCTATTATTGTTCTCTCCAAACTTTTGTGACGTTTCAAGTGACCAAAATATTTCAATTTTCTTTGTTTTTGATAGCCAACCTTCTTCAGTATTCAGCTCTTGAAGTATGGATGCTTTTGGTCTTTTCTATATCTAAGATATTCTTAGAACTCGTCTATAACATTTATATTCAAAGGCATTTATGCGCTATTCGGCTTGTTTAGTAAGTGTCCAGGTCTCATAGGCGTATGTTGCAATGGGAAAGATGCATGTCCTTAAAAATGAAAATTGTGTAGTTCTATCTGTCCCATTCCATAATTTATTCAGTTCTTTTAGTCTTTGAAGAGCAATAGCTATTCGTCTTTTAAATTCTTCCATTGTGTCACCATTTTTGGTAATCAATGACCCAAGATATTGGAAATTTTCTGTCATCTCCAATTTTTCCTCATCTATATATATAAAACAAAGTGTATGTATGTAAATATATATGTATGTATGTAAATATGTATGTCCTTTATTTTTTCGCGAACGGCCCATCCGATTGAGATGAAATTTTCTACACGCCTTCCTTTCATTCCAGAGCTGTCAACTGTCATAGTTTTTTTTTCTTCTTCCTCCTCCTCCCTCCTCCCCCTCCCAAAATACGTACGTAAATATATGATGGTGATGATGAAAGAATCCCCGTACCAAAACGCTAGGGAAAGGGAAGAAAATGACGTGACTACACAGAATCGTCACACGGCAATCATCATCATCAAGTGCCGTGCCGGCTGGCGTAGGCGTTCATGGCTCTCCGTAGATCTCAGTCTTTGGTTTTTTGGATCAACTCTGCTGCTGATATTCCTCCATGCCACGGCAATATCAATAACAATTCATCTTTTTATGTGTAAGGAAGTTATCTACAGTCGTGTAGAAGGGAAGAACTAGACGAGTATGAATTCGGAATGGCGAACTCTCTCCCCCTCTCTTCTCCTCACTCTACCTCCTTCCTCCACCCTTCTCCTCTTCCTCCTCCCTCTCATCGCTCTCCCTCCTCCCTCCTCCTTCTCCCTCTTCCTTCTCCCTCTTCCTCTCCCCTCCTCCTCCATCCTCCTCCCTCCTACTCCCTCCGCCTCCTCCCCCCTCCTCCTCCCTCTCCCTCCTCATCCCTCCTACTCCTGCCTCCCTCCTCCTCCTCCTGCCTCCTTCTCCCTCATCATCCTCCCTCCTCCTTCTCCCTTCTTCTCCCTCTTCCCTCTTCCTCCTCCTACCTCCTCCCTCCTCCTCCTCCCTCCACCCTCCTCCTCCCTTCTCCTCCTCTTCCTCCTCCCTTTCCTTCATCCTCCTCCTCCCTCTACCTCCTCCTCCCCCTACCTCTTTCCTCCTCCCTCCTCCTCCTCTTCCACCTCCCTTTCCTTCCTCCCCTCCTCATTCTCCCTCCTTCCTCTTCCTCCTCCTCCTTCCTTCTTCTCCCTCTGCCTCCTCCCTCCTCCTCTCCCCTCCTCCTCCCTCCTCCTCCTTCTCCTCCTCCCTCCTTCTCCCTTCTTCTCATCTCCGCTCCTCCTCCTACCCTCTTCCTCTTCCCCTCCTCCCTCTCCCTCCTCCATCCTCCTCCTCCCTCTTCCTCCTCCTTCCTCTTCCTCCTCCTTCCTCCTCCTCCCTCTTCCTCCCTCTCCCTCCTCCATCCTCCTCCCTCTTCCTCCTCCTTCTTCCTCCTCCTTCCTCCTCCTCCCTCCTCCTCCCTCTTCTCCTCCTCCTACCTCCTCCCTCCTCCTCCTCTCTCCTCCTCCCTCCTCCCTTTTCCTCCCTCCTCCTCCTCCCTCTACCTCCTCTCCTCCTCTCCACTCTTCCTCCTACCCTCTTCCTCTTTCCCTCCCCCTCCTCCCTATCCCTCCTTCTCCCTCCTTCTCCTTCTTCCTCCCTCCTCCTCCTCCTCCCTCCTCCCCCTCCTCCTTCCTCCTCCTCCCTCTCCTCCTCCTCACTCGAAACCTTGTCCGGGCAGCGCCGTTAGGCTACTCTTTTTAACGATTTCCAACTAACTGCCAAGGGATATTTTACGTGCGCAACAAAACACACGGGCGTCCGATCTCACTACCCAGAGACCACTGGAAATATTTTACTAGAAGTCCACGTGAAATAATCCCGACCCTCACCGGGACTTGAACCCGGGACCCCCAGCACTCGAGGAGGACACCTTCATCATTCTTCTACAAAACCGCATCTCCACAACTTCAACATAATTCCTCATTTGTCTGTGAATTGTCCACGATTCACTTTCGAACATAACAATGTGGTCAATATAGCTCTTAAGAACTCTTTTCATTAGCCAGACTCATTAAGATAAATTGCGAAGAAAATTCTCCATCTTGTAAAATGATGCCTTTGCTAAGGCTCTTCTACATTTAACTATTTAAATACATCTTCCATCAGCCGTTATTAAGGTACATAAATACTTAAATACATTGACTTGTTTCAGGATGGTTTCATTAACTTTGATGTTGCATTTGTTGATACACTTTTCTTTGTAATAACCATTAGGCCTACCTCTTTTTTCCGTTTTAAGTTCTTTGTTTGGACTTTCAGTGGCAAATATATTTAAATTAAAAAGAAAAAAAGGTTGTAAAGGAAAGTGGGCGAACTTCATTGCACCGGGTTTTATCCCATATGACTTGGTCTCTTTCCGCAGGGCGGCTTGCAGAAAGCGTCGCACAAAGCACGAACTTGGTAGCTCCAGCGACGACCCCCAGGAGTCTCCGAGAAAACTTCATTAATGAACCATACATTCTTAGTCAGAATCGAATCACCAACCTTCACAGCGCCATGATGGCGACATAACCTCTTCGTATCGGATACTGAATACTTAAATATATGCAGGTTGACAGACTGTAGCTACCAGGCGTGGACTGTCTCGTAGACAAACTGTAGCCACCAGACCTGGACAGTGTCTAGTAGACAAACTGTAGCCACCAGGCCTGGACTGTGTCTAGTAGACAAACTGTAGCCACCAGACCTGGACTGTGTCTAGTAGACAAACTGTAGCCACCAGACCTGGACTGTGTCTAGTAGACAAACTGTAGCCACCAGACCTAGACTGTGTCTAGTAGACAAACTGTAGCTACCAGACCTGGACTGTGTCTAGTAGACAAACTGTAGCCACCAGACCTGGACTGTGTCTAGTAGACAAGCTGTAGCTACCAGGCGTGGGCTGTGTCTAGTAGACAAACTGTAGCCACCAGACCTGGACTGTGTCTAGTAGACAAACTGTAGCCACCAGACCTGGACTGTGTCTAGTAGACAAACTGTAGCCAATAGGCCTGAACTGTGTCTAGTAGACAGACTGTAGCCAATAGGCCTGGACTGTGTCTAGTAGACAAACTGTAGCCACCAGACTTGGACTGTGTCTAGTAGACAAACTGTAGCCACCAGACCTGGACTGTATTTAGTAGACAGACTGTAGCTACCAGACCTGGACTGTATTTAGTAGAAAGATTGTAGCTACCAGACCTGGACTGTATTTAGTAGACTGACTGTAGCCACAAGACCTGGACTGTGTCTAGTAGACAAACAAATTGTAGCCACCAGGCCTGCACTATGTCTAGTAGACAAACTGTAGCTATTAGAGCTGGACAGTGTCTAGTAGACAAACAAACTGTAGCCACCAGCCCTGGACTGTGTCTAGTAGTCAGACTGTATCGACCAGATCTGGACTGTGTCTAGTAGACAAACTGTAGCCACCAGAACTTGTCTGTGTCTAGTAGATAAACTGTAGCCACCAGGCCTGGACTATGTCTAGTTGACAGACTGTAGCCACCAGACCTGGACAGTGTCTAGTAGTCAGACTGTAGCCACCAGACCTGGACTGTGTCTAAAAGTCAGACAGTAGCTACCAGACCTGGACTGTGTCTAATAGACAGACTGTAGCCACCAGAACTGGACAGTGTCTAGTAGACAGACTGTAGCCACCAGACCTAGACAGTGTCTAGTAGACAGACTGTAGCCACAAGACCTGGACAGTGTCTAGTAGATAAACTGTAGTTATCAGACCTAGACAGTGTCTAGTAGACAAACTGCAGCTATCAGACCTGGACAGTGTCTATTAGACAAACTGTAGCTATCAGACCTGGACCGTGTCTAGTAGACACACTTTAGCCATCTGGACAGTGTCTAGTAGACAAACTGTAGCTATCAGACCTGGACAGTGTCTAGTAGACAAACTGTAACTATCAGACCTGGACAATGTCTAGTAAACAGACTGTAGCCACCAGACCTGGACTGTGTCTAGTAGACAGACTGTAGCCACCAGACGTGGACTGTGTCTAATAGACAGATTGTAGCCACCAGACCTGGACTGTATTTATTAGACAGACTGTAGCCACCAGACCTGGACTGTGTCTAGTAGACAGACTGTAGCCATCAGGCATTGACTGTATTTAGTAGACAGTCTGTAGCTACCAGTCCTGGACTGTATTTAGTAGACAGATTGTAGCTACCAGACCTGGACTGTATTTAGTAGACAGACTGTAGCCACAAGACCTGGACTGTGTCTAGTAGACAAACAAATTGTAGCCATCAGGCCTGGACTATGTCTAGTAGACAAACTGTAGTTATCAGACCCCGACAGTGTCTAGTAGACAAACAAACTGTAGCCACCAGACTTGGACTGTGTCTAGTAGTCAGACTGTATCCACCAGATCTGGACAGTGTCTAGTAGACAAACTGTAGCCACCAGACCTTTTCTCTGTCTAGTAGACAAACTGTAGCCACCAGGCCTGGACTATGTCTAGTAGACAGACTGTAACCACCAGACCTGGACAGTGTCTAGTAGACAGTCTGTAGCCACCAAACCTGGACAGTGTCTAGTAGACACACTGTAGCTATCAGACCTGGAAAGTGTCTAGTAGACAAACTGCAGCTATTAGACCTGGACAGTGTCTATTAAACAAACTGTAGCTATCAGAACTGGACCGAGTCTAGTAGACAGACTCTAGCCATCTGGACAGTGTCTAGTAGACAAACTGTAGCTATCAGACCTGGACTGTGTCTAGTAGACAGACTGTAGCCACCAGACCTGGGCTGTGCCTAGTAGACAGACTGTAGCCAAGAGACCTTGGACTGTGTCTAGTAGACAAACTGTAGCTATCAGACCTGGACTGTGTCTAGTAGACAGACTGTAGCCACCAGGCCTGGACTATGTCTAGTAGACAAACTGTAGCCACCAGACCTGGAGTGTGTCTAGCAGACAAACTGTAGCCACCAGACCTGGACTGTGTCTAGTAGACAAACTGTAGCCACCAGACGTGGACTGTGTCTAGTAGACAGACTGTAGCCACCAGACCTGGACTGTGTCTAGCAGACAAACTGTAGCTATCAGACCTGCACTATGTCTAGTAGACAAACTATAGCCATCAGACTTGGACTGTGTCTAGTAGACAGACTGAAGCTATCAGACCTGGACTGTGTCTAGTAGACAGACTGTAGCCATCAGGCCTTGACTGTATTTAGTAGACAGTCTGTAGCCACCAGTCCTGGACTGTATTTAGTAGACAGATTGTAGCTACCAGACCTGGACTGTATTTAGTAGACAGACTGTAGCCACAAGACCTGGACTGTGTCTAGTAGACAAACAAATTGTAGCCATCAGGCCTGGACTATGTCTAGTAGACAAACTGTAGCTATCAGACCCCGACAGTGTCTAGTAGACAAACAAACTGTAGCCACCAGACTTGGACTGTGTCTAGTAGTCAGACTGTATCCACCAGATCTGGACTGTGTCTAGTAGACAAACTGTAGCTACCAGACCTTTTCTGTGTCTAGTAGACAAACTGTAGCCACCAGGCCTGGACTATGTCTAGTAGACAGACTGTAACCACCAGACCTGGACAGTGTCTAGTAGACAGTCTGTAGCCACCAAACCTGGACAGTGTCTAGTAGACACACTGTAGCTATCAGACCTGGAAAGTGTTAGTTAGTTAGTTAGTTAGTCGACAGATCATCCTCATTGCACATCGAACCATTCAGTCCATAAGTGCTCGGATCCCCTCCTCAGCAAATCCCGCAGCGTGTAGCGGCTAACGACGCCAGTTCTGTGTTGTTTTATCAATCTTCTTTGGCTTCCTGCGTAGTGTTCTTGTTTGGCCACACCTCTTTTAATTTTCTGCTCTCGCAGTCTGGCCATTGTTGTAGATTCAAACAGTGTCTGGACAGTGCCTGGACAGTGTCTAGTAGACAGTCTGTAGCCACCAAACCTGGACAGTGTCTAGTAGACACACTGTTGCTATCAGACCTGGAAAGTGTCTAGTAGACAAACTGCAGCTATTAGACCTGGACAGTGTCTATTAAACAAACTGTAGCTATCAGACCTGGACCGAGTCTAGTAGACAGACTATAGCCATCTGGACAGTGTCTAGTAGACAAACTGTAGCTATCAGACCTGGACTGTGTCTAGTAGACAGACTGTAGCCACCAGACCTGGGCTGTGCCTAGTAGACAGACTGTAGCCAAGAGACCTTGGACTGTGTCTAGTAGACAAACTGTAGCTATCAGACCTGGACTGTGTCTAGTAGACAGACTGTAGCCACCAGGCCTGGACTATGTCTAGTAGACAAACTGTAGCCACCAGACCTGGAGTGTGTCTAGCAGACAAACTGTAGCCACCAGACCTGGACTGTGTCTAGTAGACAAACTGTAGCCACCAGACGTGGACTGTGTCTAGTAGACAGACTGTAGCCACCAGACCTGGACTGTGTCTAGCAGACAAACTGTAGCTATCAGACCTGCACTATGTCTAGTAGACAAACTATAGCCATCAGACTTGGACTGTGTCTAGTAGACAGACTGAAGCTATCAGACCTGGACTGTGTCTAGTAGACAGACTGTAGCTATCAGACCTGTACTGTGTCTAGTAGACAGACTGTAGCTATCAGACCTGGACTGTGTCTCGTAGACAAACTGTAGCCACCAGACATGGACAGTGTCTAGTAGACAAACAAGACCTCAGAAAACTGGCACGTAAACATCATTCACACATGTTGTATGTTCTTTGCACGGCGATGTAATTATTCCAAGTGTATCTTCTAGACAATTGTACATGTAGTAGTTTGCCATTACTTTCTGAATGAGACGTCAACACTGAAGTACAAATAAGCGGTCCGGGGGTTTATACCATTACCCCAGCCCTCAGCGCACCGGCAGTTTAAGACATAGTGCTCTTAGGCCTTGTCGACTTCATACACAACATGAAGTCTCGGAATTGGAAAATAAAACTGTGGCTGCGGTAAATGTGACATCATCATCATCATCATGCGTTATGCCGATAAGCATGGGCGGTCATGTTTCGCCATCTCACGCGATCACCAGTGTCGTGGATCAGCTCCGTGTCCTGGTCTCGACCATGGCACTCGGCAAAGCCCATGATAAACGACTTAGAAAAGAGAGCAATGAAAGGCCCCCCTGGTAGAAGAGGCAGTGGACTATCCAGACAAAGGTGGACACACGATAGTAAAAACACCCTACGGATCTTCTTCTTCTTCTTTCGTTCGCCTGAAATATGTCTATAACTGCAATGTTGTCTCTTGTATGAATCCAACAGTCTTTTTTAGTTCACGCAGCGGTTCATAGAGTTTATCTTCCTCTGTTGTCTCTCTAGGCCAGAAGGTTCGCCAGGATATGTTGTAGTTTGGGCAATCCTGGAGTATGTGCTCTGCTGTTTGCGACGCCAAACCACATGTGCACATGGCTGAGTCACCAATCTTGAATTGTGTATACATGTGGTTGCGTAATCTATTGTGTACTGTTCTGAGGCGCAGAAGAATGACTTGTTCTGGTCTGTCCATAACGTGGTGGTCGTCTTGAGTAGAGTTTGGTGGCCTTCTGACTGATTTGATCATTCTTTTCTTTTGGTGGTATGTAATGGGCACATGTTCTTCTTTTGCTCCTTCCTTAGCCAATCGATCAGCTCTGTCGTTTCCGGGGACTCCACAGTGGGATGAATATCAGACAGGGGAACTGGCGATAGATCGAGCGTCTCTCTCCAGCAGGCCGTGTTGCGTATCCTTAACAGGATGTCGCTCAGTCCCAGCATTTTTTGGCTATCTATGATTTCTTGACAAGTTTACGTTTAGTAGCTTGCCATTGCTTTCTGAACGACCGGCACTCATACCATTATATGAAAACCAACGCAAGGCGGTCTGCTGCTAAATCTCCCGTTGTGTTTCGAACGCGGTATGCGGGATTACGATTTGCGCTCGTAACACCTTCACCACGGAGCAGAGTTAAAAAATAATCCCCGCCTCGTTAGGGATTGGAACATATTAGCTCTGGACCGCCAGCCAAGCTTGCTAGCCATGCGCTACCGGGGCTTCCTTAAATATAAACAGCATGCGGTACCATACTGGAACATCAAAAAAGAGTACAAAATAAGAGACAACACATCGGTATACACGGCAGAACTAGTAGGAATTATGAAAGGACTAGAAATAGCAACAGGGTACCCCTCTATAAATCTAAGTATACTGACGGATTCACTATCCACAGTACAAGCGCTAGTCCAGAATCCTTTAACACCCCCCCCCCCCCCCCCCCAATAGCACTCATTTGATCCAAATTATGCCAACTTTCCTTTTGTAGGCCTTCTCTCCTGAGTAAAGTATTATTTCTGTAAGTATTTAAATAGCTTTCTTACGCTTGAGGCCACTGCATTTCACAATATATATATATAAACAACAAATTCTTATTATGCATTTGGCATAATATCAAACATAAGCTAGAGTATAAACAGTCCAGAGGTGCCGACAACTGTCCAGCAACGAAGCAACGGAACTTGAATAAAAGGACTCACTAGAAGGCTGGCAAACAAATTGATGCGGCTAAGTTTATTAGCCGATGTTCTTGAGCAGTAGTCAATCAGGCAATTAATACATTTCAATAAATTTCGATCGGGTCTGTAACTGCCAGACGGGACGATCGTAAGGAAACATCAATGATAAATATTCAACTGTTGACCATACTAGCTACTGAGAACTCCCACATCATTGGTATTGCAGTCCTTCATTTCTTCTGTCCATCCAAGGTTACCGAAGTGTCCTTCTGGTGCGATATGCTCAATTACATTTCTAGATTCGGCATGTGTCCCAAATCGTTACCCTGATATATAAGCTGCCGTGGTTCTTCTTTCTAATACATCTTAGCCATGAATAAAATTGTCCCGCCAGAAAATATCTCAATGTATTGGAGATGACTTGAACGTGCAGCTTCTCCAGTCCAGCTCTATGATCCGAATGCCGTAGCTATTGACAAACAAAACTGACGTGATCTCCGTTCTACGTCAGATGCCTATTTTTATGTATCTTTAGCTTCGGGAGTTTTGCTCCCTCTTACTTTTGCGTCATTGGCTATGCTACGAATTGGCATAAATTATCATAACAAGAGGCTAGCAATGCGTTGATTAATCACTACTTGATGTTCAGCCTCATGTTTTCAGCTATGTTGACGAATGCCTTCGAGAACAACGACATTGGAATAGACATCAACTACCGCATGGATGGAAAGTTATTCAATCTCAGAAGACTGAAGGCTAAAACCAAAATTGACAGCGACACCGTCAAAGAACTCCTGTTTGCTGATGATTGCGCTCTATACGCCAACTCAGAGGCGGACATGCAACATAATGTTTCAGCTTTCTCACATGTCTGTGCCAACTTTGGGCTCAATATCAATTTGGAGAAGACTGTAGTTATGTACCAGCCAGCTCCAGGGAATAATCACACTGTGCCGAATATCAAAGTGAATGGTCATAGTCTAAGTGTTGTGGACAAATTCACCTATCTTGGCAGCACTGTGTCACAAGCTGCCACAATTGATGATGAAGTGAATGCAAGAATCTCCAAGGCCAGCGCGGCCTTTGGCAAACTGTACAAGAATGTATGGGACAGAAATGGAATAAGCCTGCAAACAGAACTGAAAGTCTACAAAGCAGTTGTATTATCCACACTGCTATATGCTTGTGAAACCTGGACTATTTATCAGCGACACGCTAGGAAATTAAACCATTTCCACACAGTCTGCCTAAGGAAATTACTGAAGATTAAATGGCAAGACAAGATCCCAGACAGTGAAGTCCTAGAAAGAGCGTCCATGCCCAGTATCCACACTCTACTAATGAAGAATCAGATTCGCTGGGCTGGTCACTTGACTCGCATGCCAGATCACAGGCTCCCTAAACGAATTTTTTACGGCGAGTTGCGTTGTGGTAAACGCTCCCAAGGCGGCCAGAGGAAACGCTTTAAAGACACTCTGAAAATCTCATTGAATGCTTTTGGAATTCATCTTGACACCTGGGAGGCTGCAGCCAGAGACCGAAATTCGTGGCGTGCATCATTACGCAAGGGTGCAGTCACTTGTGAGGCAACGAGGACTGCAAGAGTTGTGAAGAAAAGACAGAACAGAAAAACTACTGCAGAAAATCCTACTTCAGAAATGTCAAGCATTCTTTGTCCACATTGTCAAAGAAAATTTTAAGCCAAAATAGGCCTTATCAGCCATCTTAGAACTCACGGCTCCATACTTTCAACCCCACTGGATGAAATGAATGGTCATCATCATTCTTGGTGGACAAACAACATAACAACAATGAACAATTCTGTTTAAACGGGTTGTGGTCATGTGGACTGACCACAATGAAAGTAACACAACTAAGTACAAAAGTAGAAAGGGATATAATAACGTAACATTTAAGGGAGATTATCGAAATAAAATAAATGTATTATGTAATTTAAATAAATTTAGAAGTATTTATTGTCTATAGTAAATTCTTTACATTAATTAGCAAGAAGTAAATTCACCATTAAAGAAAGATAAATCTTAGGGAATCTTCAAAGTTTGTGAAAAAGTTTTGACATTGTTTTTTTATGCGTAAAAGTTAATAATGAACTTTTCTATTTCTCTGCAATATAATATTAAATGTTTTCATCCTCTTGATGGCACTACCTCCACGATGATTAAAAAGAAATATATTTTTGACCGTCCTTGACTATGGGACGCAAATTACAAACATCTAGGAAGGTCTGTGTCTTCAGCCGTTGCCTTCTGGCCCAGCCCATCTCGATCTTCTTAGCTCGCTCATGGATGGAGTCGTTGAGACAACACGCCTGGGTGAAAGTCTGTGTCTCCAGGCAGGCTGTTGCCTTTGTTAATGCCATGACCTCCATGGTTACTCTCGATGCTACTGGTGGATTAGGATTGTCCTTAAACCGTCTAGGAAAAGACTTATTGTGTTACGTTGACTGCTAGAATTAACTGATCGTTGTGTGAATTCTTGATTTTGTAAACTCTTCAATATTCCTGTAGATAGCTTGTATGGAAATATCACTGACGTCTCTGTGTGTCTGTTCCTTAAGATGTCCGCGTCCCGAATGACAAGTCTCGCTAGCCTTTTCGCTGAGGTTGTTACCTCTGACCCCTACACTTCCCGTGAACCGTTGAGCTCCTTGAGTGTCACTAACTGTCTGTGATTTATTGTTAACCCTTACTCTTCTTGTCTTGTGGGTTGTAGTGTGTGACTACTACTCTACTGACTTATGTGCTGTTAACTCTTTTTTGTCCACGACAGTCCATACTATGCCATGTTTGTAATAGACGGGTGCGTGCGAAACGGTTCAAGACCTAGAGTGCTCTTACCCCGCCCACCATGTCGACTGCATAAACAACATGACGACTCGGAATGGGAAAGAATGTGGCCTTGTTTTGATGAAGAATGACTTGCGCGATGAATTGTATTTAAGTGAGGAAGAGTTGCGCAATTCTTTGACCATTCTCTCTCGCCAGAGTTCATCTGAATCCAGTGGCAAGACAAGTCAAGACGATTGGAAATGAATACAGGTGCAATGGATGACCAGGGTGACTACGTGCCTGACCTTGCTCATTATGTCCCACACCACTTTGCAGGCAAACGCCGTCTTGCCCGTTGAATCATCAATGATTTCTTCCGCACAGTCCACCGAATCTTGTCTTCACATGCCAGGTAGGCATACCCTAGTTCACCGATTGGTTTAACGCCGAATCGGTGACCCTCGCCTGGTTTAGCCAGCCTGTCACAACTGTTGCCCCGGGGGGGGGGGGCGTTGTAGCATGCTGACAGCTACTAGGAGCCACAGACGTGAGCTGGATGTCATGCTTGGACTAGTGGGGAATGGGCCGTGCAAAGGGCGTGACAGCCATCCTTATCAAAGATACTACCAATACCCAACATCCAAGACCGCCCCTTGACCATAGTAAAGGTCACATCCTCATCATCATGTGCCGTGCCAAAAAGCGTGAGCGGTCATGTTTCGCCATCTCACACAATTACGAGAGTGGTGGATCAGCTCCGTGTCCTGGTTTCGACCACCGAGCCAATGTTAAATGACTTAGAAAAGAGAGCAATGGAAGGAGCGGTTCTTGGTAGAAGAGGCAGTGGACTATCAACACGAAGATGGACACACGATAGTAAAAACACCCTAGTGGACAGGGGAACTGGCGATAGATCGAGCGTCTCTCTCCTGAAGGCCGTGTTGCATATCCTTTACAGGATGTCGCTAAGTCCCAGCATTTTTTGGCTATTTATGATTTCTTGGCAAATTTACGGTCTGTAGTTTGTCATTGCTTTCTGAGAGACCGGCACTCATACCATTATATAAAAACCAACGCAAGACGGTCTGCTGCTAAATCTCCCGTTGTGTTTCGAACGTGGTATGCGGGATTACGAATTGCGCTCGTAACACCTTCGCCACGGAGCCGCCTCAAAAAATAATCACCGCCTCGGTTGGGATTCGAACATATTAGCTCCGGACCGCCAGCCAAGCTTACTAGCCATGCGCTACCTGGGCTTCCTTAAATATAAACAGCTTGCGGTACCATACTGGAACATCACAAAAGAGTACAAACTAAGAGACAACACATCAGTATACACGGCAGAACTAGTAGGAATTATGAAAAGATTAGAAATAGCAACAGAGTACCCCTCTATAAAACTAACTATACTGACGGATGCACTATCCACAGTACAAGCGGTAGGCAACTACTCTAAAGGGAACAGACCAGACCTGAAAGATGAAATACTAACACTAACAACAAACATAAGATTTATGGGATGCCAGGTCACAATAGCCTGGACACCAGCACACAGAGGGATAACTGGCAATGATAGGGCAGGCAGGGCAGCAAAACGCGGGACAAACAGCCAGAATATAGTAAACACAGGACTCGACATACTGGTGGCAAAACATCATCAAACAACAAGTACCTGACACATGGAAACAACAATGGAGAGACAGCAATAAAGGACGACACGCTTACCACGTGCTCAGAGAGCCCAGTATGACAAGTCAAGTGAAAGACAACACAAAAATACCAACGTACAAGAAACTATGGAGATTGGGAATTGGGAAATGGAAAGATAAAATCAGCCGACCACTTTGCGTTGATTGCCGGAAAGAAAACACTATAGAACACTATCTACTATCGTGCACAACCTATGACCAGGAACGCAGGGATCTAGTAAAATACTTCCAAACAAGAAACATGACGATGTCAATGAGGGAATGCCTACTGGTGGAAGGCGACAAAGAAGTACAAAAGCTCATAAAACAATTCAATGCAAGAACAGGGAAAGAAATATAACCAAAATAAAATAAAGCCAACATCAAAAGAAAACACAAATAGTAAGGATGAAAGAAATCGACCACACGAAAGCAGGACGATAGGAAATATATAGAGATGCGTAAACACTCTCAAACGGTGGACAAAAGAGAGACGAAAGAACCCTCTCCGATGGCAGAGACAAGGAGAAGGGTGGAAATCTCCCCAAAGATGGAGAGGAGGGACGCACTGGACACCCCTCAGACACTGGACAAGAGGAGACGACAGGAAACCTCTCCAATGCTGGATAAGAGGAGACGATATGA
Organism: Cepaea hortensis; assembly: GCA_963921405.1. Taxonomy (NCBI): domain Eukaryota; kingdom Metazoa; phylum Mollusca; class Gastropoda; order Stylommatophora; family Helicidae; genus Cepaea; species Cepaea hortensis. The sequence goes on from OY992895.1 coordinate 8,312,580, forward strand.
AACCTCCCTAATGCTGGATAAGAGGAGACGGTAGGAAACCTCCCCAATGCTGGATAAGAGGAGACGATAGGAAACCTCCTCGGTTAGTTAGTTAGTTAGTTAGTCGACAGATCATCCTCGTTGAACATCGAACCATTCAGTCCATAAGTGCTCGGATCCCCTCCTCAGCAAATCCCGCAGCGTGTAGCGGCTAACGACGCCAGTTCTGTGTTGGTTTATCAATCTTCTTTGGCGTCCTGCGTAGTGTTCTTGTTTGGCCATCCCTCTTTTAATTTGCTGCTCTCGTAGTCTGGCCATTGTTGTAGATTCACAGTCATCACTTGGTTCTCGCAAAAGTCTCACTTCTCCTAGAGCATTCAGAATGTCAGCCTGGTCCATGGCGCGTCCGCCCTCCACAGTAGCCTCACCTGCGAGCTTGTCAGCCCGCTCATTTCCTTGTACTCCCGCATGCCCTGGCACGAAGATGAAATTAATCTTTGCCAGCCGAGACCGCTTCAGAGGTAGCAACCATTCTCTTCGGATCGACCCCTCCTCTATCCTCTTGATCATGTTCATTGAGTCGCTAAGGAAACAAGCCCTAGTGAATGTCTGTGTCTCGAGCCATGTTATTGCTTTACTTACTGCCATGACTTCCATGGTCAGGCTACTTGTGGTTTCAGTGAAAGCACCAGAGTCCTCCTTCACAATTCTCCCTCCGGCCCGAGCTGTAAAGGCCCATGAGCTTCTCACATGTCGGACGACCGACCCATCTGTGTAGATGACCGCGTCACCGTCTAGCGAATTCTCGAAAATCAACGCTTGTACTTCAGCCTCAACAGCAGCCGGATTTTCTTGTCTGCATTTTCTATCTAGTTGGATGCAAACATAAAAGGATGTGCAGAAGTCTGTTGGCACTCGCACCCACTCCTCGCCAGGTTCTAAGTCCTCAAGTGAACACACCTGTTGAAGAATGTCTTCGGCTTGACCCATCCACGACCGTCCTCTTTTTAACCTGCTGCCCTTCACCTTCCTAATTTCACTATGCAGTGGATGTTGTGTGTTTGCGTTAATTCTGAGGTAGGCACGTGCCCTGCAAACTTGTATTCTCTCTTCAACGGTTGGAAAATCAAGAAGGTAGCGCATCGCCCTGCATGCTGTATCTCTTGTACATCCAAGAATAATGCGCATAGCTTCATTCTGTATCCTTTCCATCCTTTCTATCTGCTTATGGCTGAGAGTCAGGATTGCCATTGCATACTCCAAAACAGACATGACCAGCCCCTCGTACAGAAGACATAGATGGCGCTGCTCACAGTTTGCTGCCGCCATCACCCGCATCGCAACAAAACCCCGCTTGGCCTTTGTTATCACCTGGTCTATGTGCACATTATAAGCAAGGCTTCGATCAAACCGTATCCCCAGGTAATTCATTGCCTGCGTTCTTTCCACCGTCTCTGAACACAGCATTACAGTTGGTGTTGGATTGTTGACAATATGATTATTCAACGAGAACCAAGTCACTGTTGCCTTTGTTGGGTTGACCATTGCCCCAGCGTCATCACATCAAGTACTTATGCGATTGAGTTCGGTTTGTAGTTCCACAGCAACCTCCTCTCTATCCTTACCCTGACGATACACTAAAACATCATCGGCATATGACAATGTCCTGCCAGGTCCAGTGATCTGCTCACTGGTGATTCTCACTGTGTAGGCGTTTAACAGTACCGGAGATAATGGTGATCCCCGTGGTAGGCCAGGATATATTGTTGTTGGTTCCGAAGTCCAACTGCCACATCTAAAACTACTTTCCGTTGGAAGAGGGCTGCAGCGATCCAACTAAGGAGGAATGGACTTACGTTTAGTTCAAGAAGCTGAAACATTAAAAAATCCAGTGGTACTCTGTTGTATGCGTCCTCAAGATCAGTCGCTGCAGCAACGGTTTCAGTGCCTGAGTGGAAACCTTCATAGACATCATGGGCAAAGACTGCTGCATTGGTCCAGGTTTCTCTTTTTGGACGGTACCCACCCAGGGTAGGTGGGAAAACACCTTGCCTCTCTAGTTGGCTTGATATTTTCCTGGCAATTACCTTCTCCAGCAGCTTGCCTATTGTATTCTGCATGGTTATAATTCGATATCCCTGAATTTTTTTTGTGGTCTTTGTCAGGCTTCGTCAAGGGAATCAGATAGCTGTGTAACCATTCCTCCTTGATGCTAGCACTCCATATACTGTTGTTGTACATGTCTGCTAGTTTCTCTAGCTCATTGTCGGTACACCTATTTATGTCGTCGTATCTTATGCCATCAGGACCTGGAGCACTGTTTTTTGATCGTCGAAGCACAGCCTTGATTTCTTTCACTGTCACTGTGTCTTCATCCGAAGTGTTCTGGGCCTTGCATCTGTCTGAGGTGACCTCCTTGGCCAGATTTAGGCCTCCCATGTCTGTCTGGTTGCTCTGCTCAAGGTAGCGTTCAAAGAGGGAGGGCTTTGCCCTTGTCCTCGTCAGTCCTCTGCCAGATGAGGTCAGCACCTTGGAAGTCAGAAATGCTCTTATTCTTGACTACACCACTCATGCTTTTATGTAGTCGCCAGAACAATTTCAGTGATTTGTCTGTGCTTACTCTTTGACACACCTCTGCCCATTTTTCGCTTTTAACCACCTTGACCAGTTTTTTGAAATAGCTTACTTTTGTGTGCATCTCTCTTTCTAAGTGCAAGCAGGGACTAGGATGACCAGCTCTGTTCTTCTTGGCATTTTGCCATCTCCTTACAGCACTACGCTTATCCACCCAAGCCTTCTCCACCTCGAAACTCCACCACGGTGGCTGCTCCCAGCTTTTTTCCTGCCCTGAAATGTTCTGCGCTTGTCACTTCTTATTTTACTCACCACATCTTGCCCTGTACTGTCATACTGGAACGTCTTTACCTTTAGCTTGTGCTGCCTGGTTCTGCCTTTCTCCACCAATATGCTGCAAGGGTGGTGGTCGCTGCCATGGTGTCCTAGGACACCCCATCTACACACTGTAGTGAGTGAAGGTGAAACTAGCGCCAGATCAATAGCACTGTCCTCATCGCCTGGACGGATTGCTGTCCTGGTGACACAGCCACTGTTGATACAAACCAGGTCGATGGTTTCCAGTGCAGTCTCGAGCTTCTCCCCTTGTGTATTGGAGGAAGTGTTTCCCCATGATCTGCCTTTAGCGTTGAAGTCACCACAGAAAATAACATTTCTCTCGTGGCCTAATATGCCACTTAAGCACTGCCACTTCTGGGCGTCCACACTCGCATTGCGGCCATAAACATTAACCAACACGAATGGTATACTGGAATGAACTCTCAACGCCTGTATTTGTATATCGTCACTGTCCCAACTGGACATGTCTAGCTCTGACGCCACCATGCTGTCGCGAACGAGAATCGCCGTTCCCAGATGTCGTCTGTTGTAGAAACATTTGAAGCCGGCAATTCGGAGTAGCTGATCGCCCAGTTTCGTCTCTGGGCACCAGCTTGCTCGCCAAAAATCTTAAGTACCCTGAACGTACACAACCTACATCCAATACTGGATCGCGTAGGACACTTTTAGCTACACCACCTCAAACTCAAGCCAGACGACATACTGCCGCCACATCAAGTACCAATAAACCAGAAGAGAGCAGACCACTCCTAACCACGGCACCTGATATCCAAGCCAGACGGAACATTTCCATCACACCAAATCCGTACAATACGCCCTCTTTCACGCAGGAGGATGATAATTATGAAGATACGTTCCCTCTTCTCCACAGCAAGGATCAATCCAGTAGTAACAACAACGTGCCACCACAGCCTCCTGTTAGCCACGAATCAGAGCCTGTAGTTGGAAGTCGTCACACACCCGTGAGAAATCAACAGTATCCACTCCATTGTAACCCAGAGTTGTTATACCTCACACAGTTTAGCCCAACTTCACTTCGGCAGGCATTTATGATGTCGCTGTACCAAGGACCAACACAGCCTGGTATTTACTAGCAATTCAGCACAATTCAACACCGGATCTTGGTACAAGAAAGAGCGTCTCCTATAAAGTTTATGCGCATACTTGGTTATTGATTTATATTGCAACGTATTAGATTGTACGTGGCTGTAAACATTGACTCGTATTGAAGTCACAGAGATTGACACTTAGATATCTTTTATAATACTTTTTATCGCCTTAATACCCTGAGTGAGGGGGTCTTCACTCCCCGCTTTAAACAGAGACATTGACTTGTATAGTCATTTATTGATTCTTTTGGATAACAGTTGGTACTTAGCTTGTGAAGTAGTTTTTTTTCAAGTTAATTATTTGTTGTATGTTCTTTAATTCGTTTTGTTCCTTGTTTTCATTATATTCGTTAGTCTAATTAGTTATATCGTTATAATATTGTCATTTACTTATTGATTTGTATTACTGATATTTTGTAAGTTAATGTAATTGTGATTTTGTTTTATGATCTTGTATTTTAGCTTAACTTTGACGAATTTACACTTTCTTCATGGATAAAATGTCTGAGAAGTGGCAACACTGGCTCAATAAGTCAGGAATACGCCTTGGACACTTAAACATTTGCAGCTTATTTAACAAGCTACCAGAGTTATCTTCCATTCTTAATCAAAATTTTCATTTATTCGACCTTAGTGAAAGTAGGCTTAATGATACAATTTCAGATGAGGACATCTCTATTAAAGGGTACAAAGTTTTTAGAAGGGATCCCTGTAGGAAACAAGAGACAGGCATAATAACCTATGTTTCTAATTTACTAAATGCTCGCCGTCGGCTAGACTTTGAAACTTGCGAAATAGAATGTATCTGGCTAGAGCTAAATCTTCAAAACCGCACTCCCCTGATAATTGGCTACCTTTATAGAAATCCCAGTGCTGGACACGTCTGGTACGAAAACTTCACTACCATGATGGATGTGGTTTTCGCTTCTGGGAAGGAAATTATACTACTCGGAGACTTTAACATTGACACCAACAAATCCAACATAATATGGGGAAATATAATTGCATCATACAATTTCCAACAAATAGTACAACAAGCTACTAGAGTAACAAAGTCATCTTCAACAGTCATAGATCACATTTATGTAACTTGCTCAGACAACATCATAGAATGCACCGTACCAAATTGTGCAATGAGCGATCACTACCCAATATGCTGCACGTGGTCTAAAAAAGGAATTAAAACTCCTAAACATAAACATATAAGTGTAAAATATAGAAGTTACAAAAATTTCAACCAAAACGCATTTTTACAGGACTTGCTCAGTTATCCTCTAGACAATGTTTATCAGCTTCCTGACCCGGATGATGCTCTGGAATTCTGGATGAAAACCTTTATTGATGTTTTTGATAGACATGTGCCAGTCAAGGAAGTTCGAGTAAAACACCACGTCAAGCCACCTTGGATCACCCAGGAAATACTTGAAATTATGAGAGACAGAGATAAAGCACATAAAAAGCGGGATATCAGTGCATACCGTACTCTTAGAAACAAAGTTCAATATAGCATACGACAGGAAAAGAAAAGTTACTTTAAGAACTTAGTAATGGATAAAACAAATAGTAAGGATATATGGAAGGCAATTAACACCTTGACAAACAAGTATAACTTCCGAAATTATTTACCATCAAATCATATTACATGCGACCAATTCAGTAATTTTTTTCAAACTGACATAGACCAGTTGAAGGCTTCAATACCTAATTATCCTTGCAACTTATCTTTATTGTCATCGTTTTGCGAGAATAGATGCTCCCGCGATATTCTTTCCGACATACCGCTAATGACAATCACTGAAGTATTCACTTACCTCAGTAACCTAAAAAACAAAACCTCATCTGGGTTAGATGGAATCAGCAACCGGATTCTCCGTTGTGCTGCGCCAGTGATTTGTACATCACTAACCTATATATATAATCAGTGTCTAACCAAAGGCCACTTTCCATCAGCTCTCAAAATCGCTAAAGTGTACCCTCTTCTTAAATCTGGTTCATTGGACAATGGTCTCCCGAACAATTACAGACCCATTTCCTTACTATCATCACTATCTAAGCCACTAGAAAAACATATCCATAAAGTAACATTACAGTATCTAGTTCGCAACAAGCTTATTGTTGACAGCCAATCAGGATTTCGACCAAAATATTCTTGCCATACGGCCCTAACAAACATGATAGAAAACTGGCACCAGAATATAAACAACAACAGTCTATGTGGAACTGTGTTTATTGATTTCAAGAAAGCATTTGATATGATAGACCATGTTATTTTAATTAAAAAACTGGAGACAATGAAAATTGGCCTTAATGTAGTCACTCTAATATCATCTTTTCTATCAAACAGAAAGCAAGTAGTATCACACAATAAATCTCTGTCTCAAACCACTACCTTCAATATTGGAGTACCGCAAGGCTCTATTCTTGGCCCTCTATTATTTGCCATATATATTAACGATCTACCTTTGCATCTTTCGTAGTCTTGCGATCTATTTGCAGATGACTGTACGGTGTACACAAACGCTGAAAACTGTATTTTACTGGAGTCGTCTTTACAACAAGAATTAAATAATGTAGTTAAGTGGAGCTATTCAAACCGTATGCAAATTAACATCACTAAAACAAAAGCAATGTTATTAACAACCAGACAAAGACTTCAAACTCAAAACCCACACACATCACTTCAACTTCACATCGATAACATGCCAGTAGAAAGTGTAATTGAGCACAAAACATTAGGTCTAATCATTGATAGAAATCTAACCTTTAATTCCCATGTTCAAGCGCTCATTAAACAAACAGCGAAAAAAGTCTATCAACTCGCCAAGATTAAAAACTTCCTTGATGAGGACACAAGGAAACTATTCTATACTTCTCATATACAGACACACTTTGACTACTGCTCTACAATCTGGGACGGTTGTTCTAATTCAAACACCAAGCGACTTTACTCACTACAGAAACGGGCCATGAGTCTAATTTATAGCAAACATTTATCTGACAATCCTAGCCTGTATAAACGCCTTCAGTTACTACCATTCCGCAAACGCCTGCTTTTCAATAAAGCTAAACTAATTCACAAAATCCTGCATCGGAATGCCCCAAATTACCTTTGGCCATTGTTTAAATATAATGCTAGATACAGTAAACGTTTAAATATACTACACATTCCGAAGCCTAGGATTGACTTATACAAAACAAGCTTAACGTACTCTGCATCTCAGCTGTGGAACAATCTTCCACAAGAAATCAAAGACATCACCAATCCCTATTCATATAATCGCAAATTATTCGAACACTATCTCAATACGGATTAACTTCCCCCTTAATAATTGAGATAATAATAATAATAACAAAACCCTAGTATAACAGCCAATCACCTTTTTGTAGGCCAGTATATTCCACATGACTAATAACAAGTGTCAGACCATTATCTAATATTACTGTGTCGTGTAGTTTTGATGTTTGCATTTTGCCTATGCCTTTATAATGCATATCTTTTATATTGTTACTGTTCTTTGTTAGCCTTGAATGATGTGTGAATGAAATAATGTATGAAAGAGAGTGATAGAAGGGCAGATTGTTAGACGGGCCTGCGTGCCCAATTCTTAACCCTTTGAAAATAAAGTTTGTTCGTTCGTTCGTTCGTTCCTGTAAGCTAGGGTTTCTAAAATAGAGCCCCGTTGTTTTACACTGGCACAGTTCCAATATAGAATACGGATGTTCCTGAGTCCTAGACGGTGACACTTGAGTCTAAAACGTCTCAAACCACCGCGCTTACCCAGTTTCTTTCTCCCTACGCGGTTACCACGCCGCTTCGTTATGTTGACTGCTGACCACTCGGAAAACACACGTTGTTCCGCCATGTTGAAAAAACGTAAACACAGACTGCTGAGAACCACACACGCTGCTGAAAATTCACTCAAGGATGGCTTCGCTCGATGCACGAACTCCGTAGCACCCGCGCAGAACTTGAGTAGAAACTCCTGGTTTTACATCCTGGCACACCAATTACACGCAAGAGATGAATAAATCCATCCCCTACGCGAAAAAGTTAACGAACACAAAACAACACGACCGTCCGTCGCCATCTTGAAACCGGAAGTGTCTCCTCGGTGATGGATACGAGGGACGCGCAGGAAACTCCCATGACGCTGGACAAGAGGAGACGGTAGGAAACCTCCCCAACGATGGATAAGAGAGACGCTACAATCCCTCCCCTATGCTGGACAAAACAACAGCTGAATCAAGAGCAAAGCCCCAAGAAAACAAGCCCAGACGATAAAAGGCGGACCATTCACAGGGCTAGTCTAATGAAAAAATAAAATCACATAGACGATAAAAGGCGGGCCCTTAAAAGGGCCCAACGAAAGTTTCTTTTTTCTTCAACCAATAGGAATCGGAATTGGAATTAGTGTTTCCTAGCGGTCACCCATCTAAGTACTAACCACGCCCGACGTTGCTTGACTTCTGTGATCGGATGAGAACAGCTAGTTTCAACGTGGTATGACCGTTGACCTTGCAGCACTTGTTCGCCAATAAACAGCTCGGTTACAGCGGTTGCAGCCGGTTTTGTGCAAACAGAAAGGGTTCATGTTAAATTTGAAATTACCGCGGGGATAACAGATGTTTCACATTCGACAATTACCTGTGACTATGTGTTTTAATTGTTTCAGCTTGAGTATTATTCATGTACCCACTTCATATGATATATAACTGGAGTATGCACATGACGAGATGTAGCGAAATCCGTCAGACAATAAATCTGGCATTCCCTTGGAGTTCTGAGTATCGGCGTAATCCGTTAGTCACTCCCTACCACATCATTCTCTTCAGCACAGGATTATCTAACTGTTCGTCTGCACTACACACACCATTCTCTTCAGGACAGGATTATTTAACTGTTCGTCTGCACTACACACACCATTCTCTTCAGGACACGATTATCTAACTGTTCGTCTGCACTACACACACCATTCTCTTCAGGACACGATTATCTAATTGTTCGTCTGCACTACACACACCATTCTCTTCAGGACAGGATTATCTAACTGTTCATCTGCACTACACACACCATTCTCTTCAGGACACGATTATCTAACTGTTTGTCTGCACTACACACACCATTCTCTTCAGGACACGATTATCTAACTGTTCGTCTGCACTACACACACCATTCTCTTCAGGACAGGATTATCTAACTGTTCGTCTGCACTACACAAACGATTCCATGGAGCGCCGACCAAGCCTTCCTTATCATGTACAACTACCCCACCTAGCGGTGCAGACCCAGCCAGTCTGTCCGTCTGCTTGCTTCCCGCCACGCCAGCATGTCCTGGGGAAAAGATCCAACTAATGTTCCCTACCTTTGATTTCTTAATTGAAGCATACCATTCTGTGGCATGTATGCCTGTCTTCACCTCCCTCAGCAGGCTCTGTGAGTCCGTTACACTCACAACATGTGTGTGCTGGTTGTTCTAGGGCTAGCGGACCTTCCTTGTGACCGCCTCCACCTCCATTCTCAGGCTAGAGCTTGTCAAGAGGAAAAGCAAAACTCAGAGACAACCAGAAATCTTGATAAGAAAAGAGCAAGGAGAAAAAATTTAGTTCCATATCCTTTACCAGAGGTAGTAGTCAACCCCAGCGTTTTTTGGCTGTTCGTGATTTCTGAGCAAGTTTACGTTCAGTGGTTTGCCATAACTTTCTGTTCGACCGGCACCCATACCATTTCATTAACAAAAAACAACGTAAGGTGGTCTGCAGCCAAATCGCCAACAGCTGTGGTTCGAACGCGGTATGCGGGATTACGAACTGCGTCCGTAACACCTTTGCCACAAAGTGAAAACAAAGCAATAAATACCTGGATGGCTTGGCCACCTGGCATGGTCATGACAAGAACACAAATCGGTTGAGATGGCTAACCAAGGCCAGACAAGCATATCGGCTCAAGACATGATGACGTTGATTTGTCGTTTTTCCGCTGGATGTCGACACACCATTTCTTTTGTTCATGTTGTATCAACCTGTGATCTCTTAGAATACCGTTTCTAATCGTACATGTCTATTCTTGTCATGCATTATCTGTTTTTGTATATTGTTTACCAATATATCCCTCTCCGGACAAATGCAATGGTGTTAGTTAGCTAGTTAGTTAGCTAGTTAGTTAATTATGTAGCTAGATATTTAGTTAGTTACCTGGTTACCTAGCTAGCTGGTTAGTTAGTAGTTAGTTTGTTAGTTAGCTAGTTAGTTCTTTAGCCAGTTAGTTAGCAGTTAGCTTGTTAGTTAGCTGGATAATTAGTACGAAATAATCAGCGGCTGCAGCATTATATAACAATGTGGATTGCAAATAATGAGGTACATTTGTGTTCTGCGATTGGACGAATTTTAGATTCGTAAGAGATGTATGAATGAAGTAATGCACGAGCGCAGAGGCACAAGAAGAGAAGAATGTCACCGAGCTTGTGTGTCCATGTATGAACCCTTTGAAAAAAAAAAAAGTGCTTTCGTCCTTTCGTTGGGTCCTTTCGTGGTTTAACACGTTTAATGGTACCCCACATGTTTCACGGGACCCCGCATGTTTCACGGGACCCCACATGTGTCACGGGACGCCACGTGTTTCACAGGTCCCCACATGTGTCACGGGATCCCACATGTTTAACTGTACCTCACATGTTTCACGGGACCCCACATGTTTAACGGGTCCCCACATGTGTCACGGGACGCCATATGTTTAACGGGACCCCACATGTTTCACAGGATCACACATTTAAACCCAGAGTCACGATTGTGTGTTGTCTTCTACCAAAGACCCCCAGAGGTTATGGCACTAAACCTTCCAGATTCAAGCCATGCTTTCTGCCAGGCCATCTCGATCTTCTTAGCACGCTCATGGAGTCCACTTGGGTGAAAGTCTGTGTCTCCAGTCATTGCCCTCTGGCCCAGCCCATCTCAATCTTCTCACAGAAGCAGACGTCATCAGTCTCTTATTTAAAATCCGGAAAGCTTTACTGTCTCAGAAAGTCGAGTGTGGGATAAGTGGAAAGTCTGTTCCAACGTCTCCAAACTGGAAGCAGAGTGCAAACTTACTGCAGGAGAAAGAGTTCCGGGGTCATGGCCAGGATGGTTCCCATCCCTAGAGAGTGTTGGGAGGATTTTGTTTGTTTTCGCATATTAATTACAGGACATCGCTGTCAACATCAGCATCTTTCAGCTGATTGTTGATTTCCTGGAAAAATTACCCTCAGTAGGTTGTCATTGCTTTCTGAGCTACCGGCTCACATATCCCTAAGTTACCGACGCGGAGAGAACCGCTACCGATTCTCACGCAACGCCACGTTACTCACGAGAGTATACGGGATAACGGAGAAAGTCTTGTAACACCTAGACCAGGGAGACCGGTATTGGGAAGATAATTGGTCGAAATATTCGGCGAAGGGAGGCACTTCTGATTATTGGAAGTATCCTGTCGTTCTTGCTCCGAGGCTTGAATTTAATTACAATGTCATCATTATCATCATCAAGTAGCTTGCTGGCTGGCGCCGACGATCATGTACCTTGACAAATTGCGATCTCCGAATGCATGGGCCAAATCGTGTGTTGACTCCCTTCCGTGCCATGACTCAAGACTGTGCAGTTTTTCCTGTTGTAATCTTCTTTCTTATTCTTTTCATAATTATTCGCAGTAACAGCGGTGTGTACCCTCCATCGACTATATCATCTTGTCCCATTAATATTGTACCGCTCCTTGATTTTAAACATCCATAGGGGATGGACTCCCTGTGGTCAGATTAGTGTCCTAAACCTGCGACTGGCCTAGCAAGCCGGCAGGGGATCTTCATACTGCTCGTAGAAAAACTAAGAAGTACATCTAACAAACCTATGTAGAAGTTTATACGACAACAGTGAATGCATAGTGAGAGCAACTGGAGGACACTCAGAACCCTTCACCATAAGATCTGGAGTACGACAAGGTTGTGTCCTGTCCCCTCTCTTGTTCATAACATATATAGACAACATATGTAAAGAAACCAGCCAAGCAGAGACAGCAAGAATACCGCATGACGAGAACACAGAAGAAGAACCATCTGCAAATCTAACCATTAGAGAACTCCTGTTTGCGGACGACCAAGCACTAATAGCAAAATCAGAAGCTGAATTACAAGACCACATGAATAGTCTAAACGAAATGTGTAGGGAACATAACATGAAAATTAGCACAAGCAAAACAGAGGTAATGACTATAACTAAAGAAGAACAAACAGCAACAATTCACCTAAACGAACATCCCTTGAAACAAGTAAAGAGCTTCAAGTACCTAGGAAGTATAATATCATCAAATGGCAGATCAGAAGACGAGATCGAAAATAGGTGCACTAAGGCAAATCAACTCATTGGACAAATGGCATCAATACTAAAGAACAAACATGTATCAATAACTACTAAGAAAGCACTTTACAACACAATCTTCCTACCAACTCTGTGCTACCAATGCCAAACCTGGACAATGACAGAAAAAGAGAAAAGAAAAATCACAACAACAGAAATGAGGTTCCTGAGAAGAATACTCAACGTATCAAGAAGAGATAAGATCAGAAATGAAGAAATCAGGACTAAAGTGGGGGTTAAAGCTGCTCTAGATTTTATTAGAAAGCAGCAAGTCAAATGGTTTGGCCATGCAAGTAGGCTACCAGTCAACAGCATGCCACAACAGGCAATGACGTACAGACCAGATGGAAACAGAGGAAGAGGCCGACCACGTAAACGCTGGACGGAGGGAATAACAGAATCCATGGGAATGTCGATATACGAAGCCCATAACCGGGCACTCTCACGAAGTTTATACTTCACCTCGACACCGCAAGGTACAAGAGGAACATGATGAGATGAGATGAGATGAGTAATAGTTCATGTTTTCCTACCTATTATTGTATTTATTTGTTGATACATGGACCGGGAGTATTTTCCCTAGTTTGTCCTAATCTCCATGCACTGTTGATTCAGCCAGACCCTTTTAACCACTTTGTGCCACCGCCTTCGGGCGGAAGAACGCAATTGGGAGTGTACAAGCCTTAACCTGGTGCGATGAAATGGAACCTAAAGACAAAATGTCATGGCAGTGCAGACCAGGCCCTAAGCCTTGTTGGCAGCTGGTTTAGGATCGAAGCTCCGACAGGCGGACAGCTAGAGCATTGCTTTGCTGATCCGGCAGCATCTACAGCTTGTCTTGTTCCAGATGTACAGGTGTTACCTTTCCTCTGGAGTGAACTAGACAGGCCGAGAGAGGCATCATGCTGCATGGGCAACACATGGTCTCTATATTTTAGCCCATGCTTTGTAGGGGACTAATCAGAGAGTTGCTTTTTGCGGATGATGCTGCAATTACGACCCACTCTGAGGAAGAATTACAACATCTACTTTCTGCATTCTCCAATGCTTGTTCTGAATTTGGTTTAATAATTAACAAAAAGAAGACACAGATTATGTCACAAGGTGCACATGGGGTACCATCAATCTTTATTGACGACACCGAACTGGAGATCGTAGACTACTTTACACATCTAGGATCAGAGGTAAATAACAAAGTATCCCTAGATCAGGAAATCAACATCCGGATTTGTAAGGCAGAAACAACAATGAACATGTTAGTAAAAAGAGTCTGGGAAAACAGGAAGCTTACTGCCAAAACAAAAGTCCTTGTCTATCAAGCCTGTGTCCTTTGTACTCTTCTTTATGGCAGTGAAACCTGGACAACTTACTCACACCAAGAGAAAGGTGTAAACAGCTTTCATATGCGGTGTCTGAGAAGAATAATTGGTATTAAGTGGCAAGACAAAATCACAAATACTGAAGTATTGGAAAGATCAGGTTGTGTGACGGTTTATCATGCTCAGTCTTCGTAGACTTAGATGGATAGGACATGTTAGGAGTATGGATGATGGCAGAATACCAAAGGACATCTTTTTTGGTGAATTACAGATGAGTAAGAGATCTCATGGTCGACCTCTACTACGATACAAAGATGTGTGTAAGCGGGACATGATTGCTACAGGCATTGATAATGCACATTGGGAGCAAGTCGCAGCTGAACGTGTTGCTTGGAGAGTAACTATCAGAAATTGAATAAAGACAAAGGAGAAAATGATTGCAGATAAAGCACACACAGAGCGTGAGAAACGTAAGATGGTGCATGATGGTGGAAATGACCATGTTTTCACATGCATCCACAGTTTACAAACATTTGCAGCACGAATTGGCCTTATCAGCCACACTTGACACCGCCATGGGTGGTAGTTATTAAACCTTTTTGAAGCAGAATGTACCTACCAAACTATCGTCTGTCAAGACGGAAATGTGCCAATATACATAGAAGTGAGTATTTTACCTAGTTTGTCCTAATCTCCATGCACTGTTGATTCAGCCAGACTCTTTTAACCACTTTGCATTGTTTTTTTGCATTTTTACTATTTCTTTATGTATTGTATTAGATTCGTATTTATCTTGCTTTTTCTTACTTCTTTCATCCATCATCCACAACATTTCATGTGTCATCCATTTCTTTTTTTTTTTTTTGGGTGCAATTCGACGTGTAAGTGAAATGATTTCTTTTGATGTCTATTGGACTGACTCCTGCAACATATCCTAGTGTTCACCAAAATCTGTATTATCTCCTTGGCATTATAACTGTTCTTTACAGTAGTATTGTACCTTTCTCTAATTTCTTTGTCTGTTTCAAGTAATGTTAGGTCTAACTTCTTTGGGGTTTTCTGTTTGGTTTTAATTCTTAACCTGGGACGCAGAGGTGTTTCCAAGGCACCAGGGCTGGGTTCTATACTGGCCAAGACCTATTGACCCGTCCTCGCCAAGCGTCCTGGGCAACAGGTCCCTTTGGGGTCCTGGCTAACGTTAATAGGATCGCCGATTCTTCCGAAGTCGGAGAGTGTCTGCTTGCACGGCGAGGAACCACCAGTCTGCACACCAATAAGCCAGACATGGGACAAAGGATACTCACGCAAAACTCAGGTCATGTATGACATCATACTGATGTTGGACAACAGGATGTCTTCATCCGACATGCAGGACTTCGCGCTAGAGATCACAGCCAGCGAAAGACAAGCAAGCAAGCAAGCAAATCTTAACCTAATATTTCCTATAACTGGCACATGGTCACTATGTCCATCTACTCTTAGTGAAGTTGTTGCTGCTACTAAACTGCTTCTGATTGATTGATTGATTGATTTGGGAACCGACATCACATCATTCGGGGCATTTCCATAAGCGCTCCGTCCCCATCCTCAGCAGCCAATGAAGAGTTCCAACACTAATAGTACCAAACTGCTTCTGAATCTCTTTCTAATCAGTACGTAATCAATTTGATTATGAACCAGGTGTTACCTATCATTTCTTGGTATTCTGCCCATGCTGTTAATCTGGCATCTCTCTCATTCCTAGAGCCCAGGCCATTGCCACCAGTATGACAGTCATTTAAAAATGTGTACACTGGCCCACCGTCATGTCTAATTCATTATAAAATATATTTATATCCACTTACTGTCTGATGTTGGCGCATATGCGTGTGTTATGTTAATATCCAGAGATTTGTCAAGGAGGGTCACTAATAATCTCTGTCTGAGATTGTCCAAAATCCATTAACCCCCCCCCCCCCCTCCCCCACCCCTCCCCCAGAACTCATTTGTTCCAAAATTATGCCAACACCCCTTTTGTAGTCCTTCCCTCCTTAGTAAAGAATTACGTTTGTAAGTATTTAAATACTTTTATCACGCTCCAGGCCACCGTATTTTACAATATATATTAGCAACAAATTGTTATTATGCATGTGGCAAGAAATCATAAAACTTTACTTCCCATATTTACATCCTTGGTCTCTGACGGCATATGTCAATTATCGGAACAACAGGCTAGCAATGCGTTGATTAATCACTACTTTTGTGAACAATTGTGTCTTAACTAGTTGTGGGCTGACCACAATGAAAATAACAAAAGTAAGTGCGAATATAGAAAGGGAGTTAACAACATAACAGTTAAGGGACATTACTCGAAGTAAAATAAATGTATTATGTAATTTAAATAAATTTAGAAGATATTATTGTCTATGATATCTTTTTTATGTTAATTAACAAGGAGTAAATCCAGCATAAATGAAAGATAATAACTTAAGGTATCTTCAATGGTTATGAAAAAAAGTTGACATTATTTTATATGCGTAAACGTTAATAACAGACTTTTCTATTTCTTTGCAATACATCATAATATGTTTTTATACTCTTGACAGGAAAACTATTCTGTGATGGTCACAAATATTTTTGACCGTCCTTTACTATGGGACGCAAATTACAATGACTGATTGAAAGATTTAGGAACCGACAACACAGCATTCCGGGCATTCCCATAAGCGCTCCGTCCCCATCCTCAGCAGCCCGCGAAGAGTTCCAGCAGCAATCTTATTATATGTCCGTCTCGCCTTTCCTCTGAGCGTCGATCGTCGGCCAGATCCCCTCGTCACACCTCGCTGCCTCATTCTTACCAGACTATGGTGATCCATTTGCTCCTCCGAGGTGTACACGTGCTCCCACAAGGCCGCAACCACGTCTGCCTTGTCATGCATCAATACTCCACCAAGTTTTGCCGAGCCAGCCAATCTGTCCGTCTGTTTATTCCCCAACACACCAGCGTGCCCCGGAGAAAAGATCCAGGTGATGCTTGCTACTCGTGACCTCCGAAGCGAAGCAAGCCACTCTTAACGAAGCCTGCCTGTCCTCACCCTCCTCAGCATGCTTTCTGGGTCAGTTACAATCACGATGTGTGTGTATGTATTGTGTTCTCCGTCCAGTGGAAAGCTGCACTGACCGCCTCCACCTCCGTTCTTAAGCTAGATGGTGTGGTATCATACGCCATGCTCTCCTGCACCAAACGTCGACCATTAGCTTTTGCTAAGAATCCCAAGGCACTTCTCCTGCCTCTCAACACCTAACCATCTGTGTAGATAATCACATCACCCGGGCGAGCATTATCCTGAATTAGTTGCTGGATTTCACTTATAACTCTGCACAAGTCTGACTGCTCTGCTGGCACTCTGACCCACTCCTCTCCTCGCCTAATGTTCTCCAAGATGCACACCTGTCTGATCGTATCCTCCTCCTGAGCCATCCATGATTTCCCTCATATCAGTCTCTGACCCTTAACTTCGTCCAGCGCCTCATGCAACGGCTGATCTGTGTCTGCAGCTACTCTGAGGTATGCCTTTGCCTGCATCACCTTGAGCCTACCAGCAACAGTCGGCAGACCAAGGATGTAACACATACACACTACTTGGGTGTCTCTGGTGCATCCCAGAATGACCCGCAAAGCTTCGTTCTGTATGCGCTCTAATTTCACAAGCTGACCCTTTGAGACAGTGAGCAGTCCTAGTCCACAATCAGTCACTGAGAGGATCAAGTGCTGGTATAGTGTGAAGAGCATTATCTGCTCTGTGTCCTTTGCAGCCATAGTTTTAAGTGCATTGAGTCCCTTTTGAGATCGTGTCACAACCGTCTCCACGCGGTCCTTGTAGGACAGACACCTGTCAAATGTGATTCCCAGATACTTCAGTTTGTTCTCTCTGTTGACGCTTCTGCCATCTATCGTGAGGCTTGAGACATCATCTCTCACAATCCTGTTGTCCAGAAAGCACCACAAAACAGCCGCCTTTTCCAGGTGGATGACAGCACTCATTTCAGTGCACCAGTCAATCACTTTGTCTACTGTCACCTGCAGCTCTTGAGCTGTTTGCTCCCTATCCATCCCCCGCCTATATGCAAGAACATCATCTGCAAATGTTAGTATCCTTCCAACCCCTGATGCTTATAGGTTTGCAATCTTGCTCGTATACACGTTAAAGAGCACCAGTCTTATTGCAGATCGCCGTGGCAGTCCCGGGGTTAAAATATATGGCTCCGAGGTCCATGCACCCAGACGGAGAGCAACCCGACGAGAATGCAGGACGACTGCTATCCAGTTCACCAACCAGGGATTGGCCCCCTTCTCCATCAGTGCGGTCATCAAAATATCATAGCGAACTCTACTGTACGAATCCTCGAGCACAACGCTTTAAAACCTCCACCTTGTCTTTCTTGACATTTTCCGCTGTGTCCACTTCCTCTCGTGAGCTTTGAGATGTCTGTCTAACTTTCTTTAGTTGACTCTTTGCTTTCCAGACGTGGCCTACTTCTGGGGTCCACCATGGGGGATGCAAAAAAGGGGTTTTAACAGTCCTGGTACATGCCCCCCGTCTGAGGCGTCAAGAAGCCTGTCGGTCCACTCATACCGGAAGGTCTTGCGAGATCTCCCAGCTGTAAATTTCTTGGATTTAGAGATCAGGACTACGCATGGCAGGTGATCACTCCCATGATCATTCAAAACAGTCCACTTTACATCAAGGACTGATGACTGGGAGACAAGTGCCAAGTCAATAGCTGTGTCTGCATCGCCAGGCCTCATTGCCATTCTAGTCGGCCTACAACCATTTGTGCAGACCACATCGGAGTCCACCATGTTATCCGCAAGATCAATTCCCTGTCGGTTTTTACTACTACTGTCTCAATCTCTGTTCCTCGCATTAAAATCTCCACATATGAGTAGCCTATCACCAAGTAATTCCTCCAATTCCTGAAGTCAGTCTCAGTGTTCCTTTCTGACAAAACAGTCCACTGTGGCATATACATTTATGATGCTCCAACGTAAGCCATCAATCTCCATTTGTATACCTTGGACCTCTCTTGCACTGTGATTCCACTGGCTCAAGTCAAGTACCACATGCTTCACTCCTTCCTTCACCAGCAGTACTTGCCCAAGTCTCTTCTGCCCAGTAGTATTTATGTAAGTGGCGCACTCAGGGCAATGGTATTTGTCTGTATGTAGCTCCTGGAGCATGAGGACATCAAAATCATATATTCGCCACTCCAATACAGGACGTCTCTGCCTCGCACTACGACAGTTCCAGTATCCCACTCTTACATGGTTGAAACCTAGTCTCTCCACTTTTCGTCTTGTTCTCCTGGCGCCAGCCCTCCTATTTCTATGCCTTCTTCTCACATCATTTCCTCGTCTTCTCCTCCTCACTCTCTCTTGGCTAGCCTCTGAAGGATGTGTCAAGCGCAGAGCACGTGCTCCGTAGCTCCGGCGACGGTTCCCTATTTAATTGATTTAATAAGCAAAGTTTGGATATTGCAGGAAATAATCGGTCCCCCTAGTAGAGCCTGTCTGCTAGGGAAGGGGCAGGGGATGTCCCTCAAGAGTCCATACGCCTGGCACCGCCAGGCCCACATACCAGACGTTCCACGTTCACGACCAGCTCACCCGTGGCCATTCAGTCCTCGGCGGGTCGGTCCATCTTAACCTTGGGGGTTTATAATCGGAGTTTTCCATCTCCTAGATTGGCTGCTGTAATAGCTAACGAGCCCAATGTACCCGGGGGCAAGAGGTTCCAGCGCCTCATTTATAGCAAACACTGTAGATACATATGTACGGGAAACAAAACCAATGTCAATCTATGCTGAGAAGAGAAAGTTTAAGTGTGGGTTAAACTCTCAGCATAGATTAACAATATTTGACCATAGCATGAATAATAGAAAGTGTAAGTGTGGGTTAAACTCTCAGCATAGATTAACAATATTTGACCATAGCATGAATAAGAGAAAGTTTAAGTGTGGGTTAAACTCTCAGCATAGATTAACAATATTGGACCATGGCATGAATAAGAGATTGATTGATTGATTGCTTTAGGAATCGACATCACTGCATTCGGGGCATTCCCATAAGTGCTTCGTCCCCATCCCCAGCAGCCAGCGAAGAGTTCCAACACTAATAGTACCAGTAGCAATCTGATTATAAGTCCGTCTCGCCTTTCCTCTGAGCGTTGAGCGTCGGCCAGATCACTTTGTCACTCCTTGTTGTCTCATTCTTGCCAGACCATGGTAATCCATTTGCTCCTCCGAGGTGTGCACGTGCTCCCACAAGGCCGCAACCACGTCTGCCTTGTCATGTATCAATACTCCACCAAGTTCTGCAGAGACAGCCAATCTGTCCGCCTGTTCATTTCCCAGCACACCGGCATGCCCCGGAGAAAAGATCCAGGCGATGCTTGTCACCCGTGACCTCCGAAGCGAAGCAAGCCACTCCGCACGAAGTCTGCCCGTCCTAACCCTCGTCAGCATGCTTTCTGAGTCAGTGACAATCACGATGTGTGTGTGTGTGTGTCGTATTCTCCATCCAGCGGAGAGCCGCAGTGACTGCCTCCACTTCCATTCTTAAGCTGGATGTTGTGGTATCATATGCCAGGCTCTCCTGCCCCAAACATCGACCATTAGCTTTGGCTATGAAACCCCAGCACTTCTCTCACCTCTTGACACCGAACCATCTGTGTAGATAATCACATCACTCGAGTGAGCATTGTCCTGAATTAGTTGCTGGATTTCCACTTCCGTGGCCCCTGCTGGCCACTCCCTGCACTCCCGGCTTAATGTGATTATAACTCTGCACAAGTCTGACTGCTCCGCCGGCACTCTGACCCACTCCTCTCCACGCCTAATGTTCTCCAGGGGTCACACCTGTCTGATCGTATCCTCCGCCTGAGCCATCCATGATTTCCCTCTTATCAGTCGCTGACCCTTAACTGCGTCTAGCGCCTCATACAGTGGGTGGTCTGTGTCTGCAGCTACTCTGAGGTATGCCTTCGCCTGCATCACCTTGAGCCTACCAGCAACAGTCGGCAGACCAAGGATGTAACGCATACACACTACTGGGGTGTCTTTAGTGCATCCCAGAATGACCCGCATAGCTTCGTTCTGTATGCGTATTCATGAATAAGAGAAAGTGTAAGTGTGGGTTGTAGTGTGTGACTACTACTCTACTGACTTCTATCCTCTTACCTCTTTTCTGTCCACCACAGTGCACAATATGCCATGTTTTTAATGGACGGGTGCGTGCGAAACGGTGACAATTTAAGTATTGGCCAGTCCTCGTTTCTTTGCGGTACTCCAGTCTTTGATTTGTGCCATCTGCTCTATGTCTCATTAGAATATCTAGGAACGGCAATGCTTCATAGTGTTCGTGTCCCATGGGTAGAGTGGTGTTCTTATGTGTCTGTTTCATTCTGGCCTGGAAGGATGTAGCATGTCTGTGGTAATGATTATTATATCGTCCACATAACTACGCTAGAAGACTAAGTTTTTAATGTCTGAGGATCTCTTGTCTTCTAAATGTGTCATGAAGATGTCCACTAGAATAAGATCAAGAGGACTCCTCATGGCCACTCCATCATTTTGGCGGTATAACTTTAGTAGCCAACCTCGTAGCGATAAAGATAATCCACGTCCCTGAAACAAGGCGTGGCATGACTTGTCTTTCACAGAAGCAGAAAGCAACCATCTTTTATTTAATATCAGGAAACCTTTACTGTCTCAGAAAGTCAAGAGTTGGATAAATGAAAAATATATTCCAACGTCTCGAAACTGGAAGCACAGTGCAAACTTAGTGCAGAGAGTGTTAGGAATATAATTGGTCGAAATATTCGGCGAAGGAGACACTTCTGATTATCAGAAGTCTCCGGTCCTTCTTGCTCCGAGGAGGGAATTTTATCACAATATCATAATTATCATCATCAAGTGCCTTGCTGGCTGGCGTGGGCGATCATGTTCCTTCACAAATTTCCACCTCCGAAGGCATAAACCAAATCGTGTGTTGACTCCCTCCCGTGCCATGACACAAGACTGAAGTTTTTCCTATTGTAAGCTTCTTTCTTATTCTTTTCATAATTATTCGCAATAACAGCTTTGTGTACCGTCTGTTGACTATATCATCTTGTCCCATCAATATTGCACCGATCCTCGATTTTAGACTTCTAGTGAAAGTTCGTGTTTTTTTTTACCTATTATTGTATTTATTTGTTGATACATGGAACGTGAGCAGTTTTCCTAGTTTGTCCTAATCTCCATGCACTGTTGATTCAGCCAGACTCTTTTAGCCACTTTGCATATTATTTGCATATTTACTATTTCTTTATGTATTGTATTTTTCCGCGTTTCCTTCCTGTTTCAGGATATTGCGGTCAACATCAGCATCTTTCAGCTGTATGGTGATTCCTAGGCTAGATTACGCTCAACAGCACGCCACGACTTTCTGAGCGACCGGCTCCATACTCTCATAAGTCATTTTACGACTCGAACCGCTTCCAATTCTCGTGCACTGACGTCAACCACGAGAGAATTCGGGATTCTGGAGAAAGCTGCTTAGAAAGTGTAAATGAAATAATTTCTTTTGACGTCTGTTTGAGTGATGCTTGCAACTGAAACATATCCTGTTTTCAACAAAATCTATATTATCTTCATGGCATTATATCTGTTCTTTACATTTACATTGTACCTTTCTCTAATTACTTTGTCTGTTTTAAGTAATATTAGATCTAACTTCTTTGGGGGTTTCTTTATGGTTTTAAAACTTAACCTCATCTTTCCTATAACTGGCACAACGGTAAAAACGGCAACAAAGACAATAATAATGGTAAATTATCTCAAACGACAACTAGCAAAAAAAAACAAATAACATTCCCATATGTATGGTATGTTACACCCACCTTGGGTATTCATGATGCCCATGTTAAACATTGCCTCAACGAGTCATGTATTATTGATTACTTTTCTTGCGTTTAAATGCTTATTGTTCTTTTGGTGTCAAAGAATTGCTTCATAAGAGATGTTAAATGAAAGAATGTCTGAGAGGAAATAGAGAAGAAGGGCAGAATGTCAGACGGGAATGCTTGTCCAATTCTCAACCCTTGGAAAATAAAGATTTACTTACTTATTTACTTTCTAATCAACACGTAATCAATTTAATTGCGAATATTATATCCATGACATGTCCACGTATATAATCATCGACTATGGTGTTACATATCATTTCTTGGTATTCTGCCCATTTTGTTAATCTGTCACCTCTCTCATTCTTATCACCAAGGCCATTGCCACCAGTATGGCAGTCATTTCAAAATGTTTACTCTGGCTCACGGCCTTGTCTAATTCATTTTAAAACATATTTATGTCCTCTCGCTGTCTGCTGTATTATGCTAATATTCGTCTCTCCGGCCGAGGGGTTACACCACTTTCTCCGTAATCCCTTTATCACGCATAGTCTCGTAGCGGGCGAGAACTGGGAGCGGTTCGTCCCCCGCTGGTGACTTGCGGGATAACTGAGCCGGCCGCTTAGAAAGCAATGGCAAACTACTGAGCGTAATCTTGCCAAGAAATCAACAGACAGCTGAAAGATGCTGCTGTTGACAGCGATGTCCTGTAAAAGGATATGCGAATTTAAAAAAAAAAAAATGTTAATATTCAGAGGTTTACCAAGGAGTTTCACAATAATACTCTGTCCGAGATTGTCCAGAATCCTTTAACCCTCTTAGTACTCATTTGATCCGAAATTATGCCAACTACCTTTTTGTAGCCCTTCCCTCCTGAGTTAAGTATTATTTCTGTAGGTATCTAAACAGTTTTCCCAAGCACCTCATAATACATATTAACAACAAACTGTTATTATGCATATGGCACGACATCATACAATTTTACTTCGCATATTAACATCCTTGGTCTCTACAGCATATGTAAATTATCATAAGAACAGGTTAGCAATGCGTTGATTAATCAGCACTTTTATGAACAATTCTGTCTAAACGGTTTGTGGACTGACCACAATGAAAGAAACACAACAAATTTCAATAGTTGTAAGGGACATAACAACATAACAGTTATCCAAGGGACAATACTCGATTTAAATTATTTATAGTATGTGATATAAATAAATTTAGACATTTTCATTGCCTGTGATAAATTCTTCATAGTAATTAGCAACAAATAAAATTCAGCATAAATAGCAGCTAATAACTTAAAGTATATTCATTGTTTATGACAACGTGTGCATTGTTTTTACGCGTAAAAGTTAATAACAGACCATGATATTTCTTTGCAATATAACATACATGTTTTTATCCACTAAATGGCAGGGCCCTTAGAATTAAAGCTATAAATATATATTTGACCATCCTTTCCTATGGGACGCAAATTAAAAATATGGATCTTTGCCTAGCCATACGTTGTACTGACCTCGTATTCCAGGCCCAGCTAACGGCCCAATCAAATTCCCTGTACCTGCAAACGGCCGGCCAAGGCCAC
This sequence comes from Cepaea hortensis, assembly GCA_963921405.1. NCBI lineage: Eukaryota > Metazoa > Mollusca > Gastropoda > Stylommatophora > Helicidae > Cepaea > Cepaea hortensis. Next base: position 8,336,797 of record OY992895.1, read on the forward strand.
AGGTGTATCTAATTTTAAACTGTTCTCTCTCTCTCTCTCTCTCTCTCTCTCTCTCTCTCTCTCTCTCTCTCTCTCTCTCTCTCTCTCTCTCTCTCTCTCTCTCTCTCTCTCTCTCTCTCTCTCTCTCTCTCTCTCCTTCTCTCTATCTCGCGCACGCGCTCAAGCAACGCGATGCTTACTGCGTGGTCTAACGGTTGGAAATGTATAGATACATACAAAAGTACCATTTTCGGGAAACAAAAGTGAGTCAGCAATAATGTTGACACATAAGTTGAATGAGATAAAGTGCGGAAGGTTTGTTTTTAAATTATTAAATGGTTTGGTTTGCATGGGAGCGAATGATTGCTGAACCATCATCGTCAACAGGTCATATGTATGTAGCTACACCATGCCAAGATTATAATGTTGTCACACGTATATGAATGTATATATCTGTATTATCTTCATGGCATTATATCTGTTCTTTACATTGTACCTTTCTCCAATTACTTTGTATGTTTTAAGTAATATTAGACCTAACTTCTTTGGGGTTTTCTTTATGGTTTTAAATCTTCACCTCATCTTTCCTATAACTGGCGCAACGTGTTGATTAGAAAAAGATTCAGAAGCAGTTTGGTAGCAGTAAAAATCTGGCCCAGCCCATCTCGATCTTCTTAGCACCCTCATGGAGTCCCTTAGACAACATGCCTGGTTGAAAGTCTTGTCTCCAGGCACGATGTTGCCTTTGTTAATGTCATGACCTCCATGGTTACAGTCGATGCTACTGGTGGATTAGGAAAAGACTTATTGTGTTACATTGAATGTTAATTCTTGATGTTGTAAACTCTTCAATATTCGTATAGATAGCGTGTATGGAAATATCACTGACATCTCTATGTGTCTGTTTCTTAAGATGTCCGCGCCCCGAATGACAAGTCTCGCTTGCCTTTTCGCTGAGAGTGCTACCTCTGGTCAATGCATCTCCGTGAACCGGTGAGCTCATTGAGTGTCTCTCACTGTCGTTGTTCTATTGTTAACCCTTACTATTCCTGTCTTGCGGGTTGTAGTGTGTGACTATTACTCTACTGATTGTTAACTCTTTTCTTTCCATCACAGTCCGTTCTAAGCCACGTTTGTACTGGACGGTTACGAAACTATGGAAATTTAAGTATTGGCCAGTCCACGTTTCTTTGCGGAACTCCGAACTTTGAATTGTGCCGTCTGCTCTACGTCTCATTAGAATATCTAGGAACGGCAACGCTTCGTAGTGTTCGTGTCCCATAGGTAGAGAGGTGTCCTTATGCGTCTGGTTCATTATTGCCTGGAACGATGTTGCTGGTAGCTCGTCTGTGGTGATGATTATTATATCGCCCACATAACGACGCTAGAAGACCAAGTTTTATTGTCTGAGGATCTCTTTTCTTCTAAATGTGCCACAAAGATGTCCGCTAGAATAGAACCAAGAGGACTCCCCATGGCCACTCCGTCATTGTGACAGTATGACTTTAGTAGCCAACCTCGTAGCGATAAAGATATTCCACGTCCCTGAATACAAGGCGAGGCCTGACTTGTCTCTCACAGAAACAGAAAGGAACAGTCTTTTATTTAAAATCCGGAAACCTTTACGGTCTAAAAAAGTCAAATGTGGGATAAGTGGAAAATCTATTCCATCGTCTCGAAACTGGAAACAGAGTGCAAACTTTCTGCAGGAGAAAGACGTCCAGAGTCTTGATCTGGATGGGTACCGCCCCTAGATGTTAGGAAGATAATTGATCGAAATATTCGGCGAAGGGAGGCATTATCGGAAGTCTTACAGCATATATAAGTACGTGTTCCTGTCTCGACCATGCCATGTGGCCAAGCCATCCAGGTATTTACTTCTCGGTCTTCCCCTTGGTCTCTTCCCTTCGATCTTGCCAGTCGTCGCCAAGTTCTCCAAATAATTTCTTCTCATAACATGCCCAAAACATTGTGATTGTCTACGTCTAATGTCTCTAATCAGTTTACGATCTTCATTTGTTTCTTGAAAGACTTGTTCATTGGTCTTTCTGGAGTCCATGGTATTCTTTGCATTTTCCTCAGAAACCACATTTCTACAGCCATCAGATGTTTTTGAGCCTGACTGCTCATTGTCCAAGCTTCACATCGATATAAAAGTACAGGTTCTATGTAGCATCTCTAAACTCTTTTTCTCATTTCAGTTGACTTCTTTTTATTGGTCAGTACGTTTTTCATCTTGCTAAAGGCTACTTTTGCCATGGCGATTATTGTTCTGATCTCTCCAAGGCATCTCCCATCAGATGTTATGACTGTTCCGAGATAATTGTACCTATTCACTTGTTGAAGAATATTCCCATTTACTTGTATAAGGTCTTCCATGTAATTTTACTAATAGAACTCTGTCTGACACAGCCCGAGATCCTTTGACAGAATTTGGTGTTTGCTTATCTAATATAATGGCTACACCTCTATGCTGTTCTTCTCCCCCAGAGTAAATAATCTTACAATCCTCTCTTGTCCTTATCCCTGCTCCTTTCCATCTCGTTTCCGATATTCCTAATATGTTAATCTTCTCTCTCTCCATTTCTTTTATGATGTTTTCCAATTTTCCATTTGCATTCATTGTTCTAACATTCCAAGTTCCTACTTTCAATGATATTAATCTTTTGCACCTAGTAGCCTGTTGACGATCTGGAGTCTCCTGGTACGCATGACTATCCTTACCGGGCGAGGCTGCTCCTATGGAGCATCCATTTACGCCGTTTCTCTGATTATCGATGAGTCCACACAACATGATTTTCTTGGCATCTCTAAAGAAGGTAGTTCGCCATTGCTTTCCTTCCTAGCAGTGACCATACTGGTCAGTGACCGTAGCCATTGTCTCCTCAAAAAAGAGATCATCTCACTACCGTCGTGAAGATGGAGACCATAACCTACAACTATCTGTTGGCTGCTCTCCATCTTCATCCACCACCTGCACAAATGGCTTCACGTAACCCTGATCGGGGGGCTAAACGGGTACTCCACCTTGCACAAGGGTGTCCCATAGGCTAGCAGAGGGAAGGAAGCGCCTTACTTCTCCTTTGATAGGGGATACCCCTACCCCGCTACCCCACATCCAATCACCCACTACATACTTCATTTTTCCCTTTCCTAATTTTGCATTAAAATCTCTCAGTATTATTTATATATTCTGTGATCCAATTTGACGCATCATCATTTCTAACCATCGTAAAAGTGTTGTATTTCTTCATAACTACAGCTTGTTGTTGGTGCATATATTTATTTAATATTTATATCTATTGGTTTGCCTTTGATTTTGACCACAATGACTCTATCTGAAATACACCAGTATCCATTTATTAACTTGGCTGTATTTTCATCTTTGGGCATGTTATGAGAAGAAATGGATTGGAGAATTTGGTGACAACTGGTAAGATCGAGGGGAACAGACCAAGGGGAAGACCTAGAAGCAAGTACCTGGATGGCTTGGCCTTGTGGCATGGTCGAGACAGAAACACGGAGCTGATCCATGACTCTGGTGATCGAGTGAGATGGCAGAACATGACCGCCCACGCTTACCGGCATGGCACATGATGGATGGATGGATGGATTTTCATCAAATATTTGTCCTACTCCTTTTTCGTGTGTATCCCCTCCAGAATAAATTACTGTGTGTTTTTGAATACGGCACAATTGAAAGATCGGTGTATCGCAAAGGAACATGGACTGGCCAATACCAAAATTTTCATAGCTTCACACCTGTCCAGTACAAACGGGGCTTAGTACGGACCCTGTTTGACCGTGCTAGAAAGATATGCACCCAGGACATACTGACAGAGGAATTTGAAACTCTGAAGAATGTCTTAAACCTGAATGGGTACTCCACAGGATTTATAAAGCACCACTGCCAACAGCCCAAACCAAAACCAGACATAACTACAGTTCCGAAACTCAAGGTATTCATCCAGCTAACCTTTCGAGGGGATGACGTAATGCAACGTCTACAAGACCGGCTTACTACAGCAGTAGGCCGAACATTCTGTGCTGCAACTCCAGTCATTAAATATAAAACCGTACCGATTCCTACACCAGCAGTCAAAAAGCCTGTTCCTCTGTACGACACAAACAATTGTATTTACCAATTCACATGTAGATGCCAGGCTTACTACATTGGTAGAACAGAGAGACAGTTTAACAAACGAGTGTCAGAACACATACCTCAATGGGTCAACAAGATACAACACACAGGAGATGCTAGTCTCGTGGGACCGACACACCGGAAGCTCCCGGCGTCTTCATTTGGTAGGCACATTATCAAAAGCGGCTATGTGGACACTGCCTAAAGTTTGCAGAAGCAATTATGATCAATCAACGCAAGCCAGAATTGTGCAAACAGAAAGACATGTTAGTCAGCTTAAAATTACCGTGGTAGATAATTGACATTACTGTGGGAATATGTGTATATTTCAACTTGAAGGATTTATCTAGTTAATTCACGTAAGTTGTGTAATTTCTGCAGTATGTACCTGACGAGATGCAGCGAAATATGCCAGGCAATAAATCGTGCAATCTATTGTTTGTGTCTTCGTTACTCAAATTCACTAGGGGAAAATACTGTGTTTGTCGGTTATAATTTTGACAATCCCTTCCATCTCATCTCACTTATGCATAGTGTATTTATTTTCATGCTTTCCATTTCTCTTAGAACATTGTTCTACTTTCCCAGCTCATTTAATCTCCCAACAATCCATGTTCCTACTCTAACTGTATTTATTTTAGATATGATGTTGCCATCAGTAGCTGGATGACGGTCTGGTGTCACCTGTGGCTCATGACTGTCCCTACCGGACGAGGATGTTCTAAGACAACCATTAACGTCGTTCACAACCTCTCAAATGTGTTTTGCCATGACGTCTTGGGAAGATAATATCATGGTTTTCTCTTGCCGTCCACATCCACATTGGGGTCTTTAACCTCTGCCTTTGACAGCCATTTGTGACTTAAAGAACAAGTGAGTGGATTAGCTTTGCCTTTTACTAATGTAAAATCATGCGAACTAATTCCGATTTCATAAATATTTGTAATTTACGTCCAAAGGACGGCCACAAATATATTTTTAATGCCACAAGTCAACAGTGCTAATAATTGAGCAAACACATTAAATGTAATATTGCAAAGAAATAGGAAAGTCCATTATAAAATTTTACGTATATAAAATAACGCAAAATTTTTCATAAACCTTGACGATTTCTTAAGCTGTTATCTGTATTTATGCCGAGTATTCCATTTTCTGATTACAATAAAGGTCTTATCATAGATAACGAAAACTTCTAACAGTTATTTAATCACATAATACATTTATTTTATTTTAAGTAATGTCCCTTGAATAACTGTTATGTTGTTATGTCCCATTATACTCTTGTAATTAGTTGTGTTTCTTCCATTGTGGACAATCCACAACCCGTTTAGACAGAATTGTTCATGAGATGTGCTGATTAATCAACGCATTGCTAGCCTGTTGTTATAATAATTTACATATGCTGTAAGACTTCCGATAATCAGAAGTGCCTCCCTTCGCCGAATATTTCGACCAATTATCTTCCTAACAACATCAACGTGCGGTACCCACCAGGATCATGAGTCTGGACGTCTTTCTCCTGCTGTAAGTTTGCACTGTGCTTCCAGTTTCGAGACGTTTGAATAGATTTTTCACTTATCCCACACTTGACTTTATGAGACAGTAAAGGATTCCGGATATTACATAAGAGACTGTTGCCTTCTGTTTCTGTGAGAGACAAGTCAGGCCGCGCCTTGTATTCAGGGACGTGGACTATCTTTATCGCTACGAGGTTGGCTACTAAAGTCATACCTCCAAAATGGCGGGGTGGCCATGGGAAGTCCTCTTGGTCCTATTCTAGCGGACATCTTCATGGCACATTTAGAAGAAAAGAGATCCTCAGACAATAAAAACATGGTCTTCTACCGTCGTTAATGTGGACGATATAATAATCATCACCACAGACGAGCTACAAGCAACATCGTTCCAGGCCATAATGAACCAGACGCATAAGAACATATCTCTGCCTATAGGACACGAACACTACGAAGCGTTACCGTTCCTAGATATTCTAATGAGACGTAGAGCAGACGGCACAATTCAAGAATCGGAGTACCGCAAAGAAATGTGTACTGGCCAATACTTAAATTTCGCACACGTCCATTACAAACGTGGCTTAGTGTGGACTGGCAAGGACAGACAAAGGTTAACAGGACATATGTCAGTAGAGTAGTAATTCCCTCCCCCCCCCCCCCCCCCCCCCCCCCAAAAAAAAAAAAAAAGAAAAAAAAGAAAAAAAAAAAAAAGAAATCAGGAACAATAAGGGTTACAAATAAAACAAAGACAGAGGTAGTGACACTCTAGTAACTCAACAGTTCGGGGTGTGGACATCTTAAGGAACAGCTATACAAAGACGTCAGTGATATTTCCATACAAGCTATCTACACGGATATTGAAGAGTTTACAACATCAAGAATTCACACAACGATCACTTCATCCTACCAGTCAACATAACACAGTAAGTCTTTTCCTAGACGGGTTAACGACAATCCTAATCCACCAGTAGTATCGAGTGTAATCATGGAGGGCGTATCATTAACAAAGGCAACAGCTTGTCTGGAGACACAGATTTTCACCCAGGCATGTTGTCTCAGGAACTCCATGAGCGTGCTAAGCAGCTCGAGATGGGCTGGGCCAGAAGGCAATGGCTGGAGACACATGCTTTCATCAATCAACCATGTGCCATGCCGGAAAGCGTGGGCGGTCATGACTCCCCATTTCACTCGATCACCAGCGTCGTAGATCAGCTCAGAGTTCCTGTCTCCACCATGCCATGTGGTCGAGCCATCCAGGTATTTTCCTCTCGGTCTTCCTCTTGGCCTGTTCCCTTCAATCTTGCCAGTTGTCACTAAGTTCTCCAAACCATTTCTTCTCATAACATGTCCCAAAAAATTTGACTGTCTACGTCTAATTTCTCTAATCGATTTACGATTTTCATTTGTCTCCTGTAGTACTTGGTCATTGGTTTTTCTGTCTATCCATGGTATTCTTTGCATTTTCTTCAGAAACCACATTTCTGCAGGCATCAGATGTTTTTCAGCTTGACTGCACATTTTCCAAGTTTCACATCCATATAACAGAACAGGCTCTATCTATCCCCTCAACACTCTTTTTCTCGTTTCAATTGACATCTTTTTATTGGTCAGAATGTTTTTCATCTTGCCAAAGGCTACTTTCGCCATGGCGATTCTTGTTCTAATCTCTTCAAGGCATCTCCCATCAGATGTTATGACTGTTCCGAGATAATTGTACCGATTCACTTGTTGAAGAATATTCCCATTTACTTGTATATTACATTGTGGTACTTCGATTTTCCTAGTGACGACCATAACCTGTGTCTTTTTTTTTAAAGCGACCTGTGTCTTCTTACAATTCAATTCCAACCCCAGCTGCTCACTGTGTACCACAACTGCGTCTACTAATTTTTGTAGATCTTGTGCATTGTCTGCAATCAATACTGTATCATCTGCATATCTAATGTTATTGATGTTTCGTCCTCCAATGCTTCCGTGGATATTTGTAATGTACGTCCCATAGTAAAGGACGGTCAAAAATATATTTCTATGACATAAATTTGAACATTGTGCCTTCAAAATGATAAATAAAAACATTTAATGTTATATTGCAAAGAAATAGAAAAACCTGTTATAATATTTTACGCACAAAATAAATAAAGAGAAAACTTTTTTTCACAAACATTAAAGATTTCTTAAGTTATCTCTGCCATTTATGCCGTATATATATGTACCTTTTTTGTTTTTTTTTGTATAAACCTTTTTTGTTACGAAACGATACATGAGCCTCGATATCGGACTGTACTAGCAAGAGAAGGTCCACCAGAGCGACGAATGGAGACGGATTGTATCTGCAGCAAAGAACCTCAATGGCTCGGAACGCTGAAGAAGAAGAAGAAAAAGAAGAAGATATATATATATATATATATATTATCACAGAAAATGAAAACTACTAAATTTATGTAAATCACACAATACATTTATTTTAGTTCGAGTAATGTCCCTTGAATAACTGTTATGGTGTTATGTCTTTGTCCACTATTGTAATTAGTTGTGTTCCTTTCATTGTGGTCAGTCCACAACCCGTTTAGACAAAATTGTTCACACAAGTGGTGATTAATCAACGCATTGCTAGCCTGATGTTATGATAATTTACATATGCTGTAACAGACCAAGATGTAAATATGAGAAGTAAACTTTTATTATTTCTTGCCATATGCATAATAATAATTTGTTGTTAAAATATATTGTGAAATGCGATGGCCAGGTGCGTGACGAAACTAATTAGATACATACAGAAATAACACTTTACTCAAGAGGGAAGGACTACAAAAGAAGAGTTGGCATTATTTTGGATCAAATAAGTTCTAGGGGGATTAAAGGATTCTGGACAATCTCAAACAGAGTATTATTACTGTTACTCCTTGGCAAACCTCTGGATATTAACATAATACACGTATATGCGCCAACAGCAGTCAGTAAGAGGTAATAATGGTTCCGTTGCCCTGCTATTGAATGAGTGCGTGGGCGACACTGTGAGCTGGGAAATTCGCGTGGAATGCTTTTATATCTGTCCTGTACATGTTCGGAATAATGGCTACCAGCTGTTGCTGAATTGACTGATTTGCCTTTTCGGTTCACGGGTGCATTTTTCATGAGACTCCTGGGAGTAGGCGCTGAGGCTGCGGAGTTCGTGCTTTGTGTGACACTTTCGGCGGGTCGCCTTGCGGAGAAAGACCGAGTCATGTGAGAAAATCGGGTCAATGAGGTCTTTCTGGTGACTGCCGATTCAATCGACGATGCACTGTGGTTTTCGTGGATGAATGTTGTGTTGGCATTCTGGCGGCGGCATTATGCACAGTGTACATGTGCGGGATGTTGGATTGCCGAGACTCCTGCCTATTCCATTTATCACATTTGACAGTGGGGAGGATTTTGTGTAATATTCACTGGCACAGGAACGGAATATAATGGGGACGACCCGTTGCCGTGAAGTTGGAGCCTCGACTAACTAACTAACTAACTAACTAACTAACTAACTAACTAACGGTAAGAGGATATAAATATATTTTATAATGAATTAGACATGGCCTTGGGCCAGTGTAAACATTTTGAAATTACTGTCATACTGATGGCAATGGCCTGGATGTTAGGAATGAGAGAGGTGACAGATTAACAGCCTGGGTTGAATACCATGAAATGATAGGTAACACCTGGTTCAAACACTATTGTCGATGATTATATACGTGGACATGCCCTGGAGATAGTATTCGCAACAAAATTGACAACGTGCTGATTAGAAAGAGATTCAGAAGCAGTTTAGTAGCAGCAACAACTTCGCCAGGAGCAGATGGACATAGTGGCCATGTGACAGTTATAGGAAAGATGAGGTTACGATTTAAAACTATAAAGAAAATCCAAAAAGAAGTTAGATCTAACATTACTTAAAACAGACAAAGAAATTAGAGAAAGGTATAATGTTGCTGTAAAAACAGTTATAATGCCATGGAGATAATACAGATGCTGATGAACAATAGGACATGTTTCAGGAATCCATCTAACAGACATCAAAAGAAATAATTTCACTTACACATAGAAATGCAAAAATAATAAAATAAAAAATAAGAAATTAATGACGCATGAAATGTTGCAGACGATGGATGAAAGAAGTAAGAAAAAGCAAGATAAATACGAATATAATACAATGCATAAAGAAATTGTAAACATGCAAAATATGCAAAGTTGCTAACAGAGTTTGGCTGAATGAACAGTGTATAGAGATAAGCGCAAACTAGGAAAAATACTCACATTCCATGTATCAACAAATAAATACAATAATTGGTAGGAAAACACGAACTATCACTAGATGTTTAAAATCGAGGAGCGGTGAAATATAATGATGAGACAAGATGATACAGTTAATATATGGTACAAGAGACTGTTACCTAGAATAATTGTGAAAAGAATGCGAAAAAAGATTACATTAAAAAAAATCAAAAAACAAAAACAAAAACTTCACAGTCTTGTGTCACGGCACCGAAGGGAGTCAACATACGATGTGGTCCATGACTTCGGAGGTTGCAATTTGCCAGCCAGCAAGGCACTTGATGATGATAATGATGACATTGTTATGAAATTTCCGCCTCGGAGCAAGAACGACAGAAGACTTCCGATAATCATAAGTGCCTACCGTCGCCGAATATTTCGACTAATTATCTTCGCAACACTCTCTGGGGGCGGGTCCCATCCGAGTCACGACTCTGGACGACTTTCTCCAGCAAAATGTTTGCACTGTGTTTCCAGTTTCGAGATGTTGGAATAGATTTTCCACTTATCCCACACTTGACCTTCTGAGACAGTTTCCAGAATGTAAATAAGAGACTGTTGCCTTCTGCTTCTGTGAGAGACAGGTCAGGCCTGGCCTCGTATTTAGGGACGTGTACTATCTTTATCGCTATGAGGTTGGCTACTAATGTCATACAGCCAAAATGACGGAGTGGCCATGGGGAGTCCTCTTGGTCCTATTCTAGTGGACATCTTCCAAAGTGAAAAATCTGAGTCAAATTACAATCAGATCAGCTTGGTTGTAATTTGTCTAAGATTTTTCACTTTGGTTAACAAAGTATCCTACTTTTTTTTGTAAGTTTCGTTGAGATATTTATAAGTTAGGACGAAATTGGGCCACAATCTTTTCACCTTTGGTTAACAAATTTCCCTACATTTTACAAGTTTGGTTGAAATTTGGCCCCAATTTTCCAAATTTGGTCAACAAAATTTCCTACTTTTTATAACATTGACTGAGATATTTATAAGTTTGGTTGAAATTTGGCCACAGTTTTTCACATTCGGTTAATAAAGTTTCCAACTTGTTATAAGTTTGGTTGAGATATTTTATAAGATTGGTTGAACTTTGACCAAACATTTCACATTTGGTTAACAAAGTTTCCTACTTTTTATAAGATTGGTTGAAATTTTTCACATTTTGGTTAACACATGTTCCTATATTTTATAAGTTTGGATGAAATTTGGTCAAATCTTTTACACATTTGGTTAACAAATTTTCCCTTTTGCCGATCTTTGTGTCTTTGTTCTTGTGTGGTATTGTACGTGTCTCTCTGTTCCAATGTGTCTTTGCTCTTGTGTGACTTTGGTCTTGTCTCATTGTTCTATCGTGTGTGTGTGTGTCAATTGTTCTACAGCTTTGCGCCAAATTTTTCAACATGAAAAAACATGCTCGCGTAGCAGTCAACATGAAAACAAGAAAAACAAGACAGACGAAGACAAGACACCATTGAAAAAAACTGTTCTTTTAGTTGTCAAAGAATTGCTTCATAAGAGATGTTGAATGAAAGAATGTATGAGAGGAAATAGAGAAGAAGGGCAGAATGTCAGACGGGCCTGAGTGCCCAATTCTTAACCCTTTGAAAATAAAGATTTTCGTTCCTTCGTTCGTTCCTGGAGCATGAGGACATCAAAATCATATATGAGCCGCTCTAATACAGGACCTCTCTGCCTGGCACTACGACAGTTCCAGTATGCCACTATTACATGGTTAAAACCTAGTCTCTCCACTTTTCGTCTTGTTCTCCTGGCGCCTGCCCTCCTATTTCTATGCCTTCTTCTCACACCATTTCCTCGTCTTCTCCTCCTCACTCTCTCTTCGCTAGCCTCTAAATGATGTGTCAAGCGCAGAGCACGTGCTCCGTAGCTACGGCGACGATTCCCGTATTTAATTGATTTCATAAGCAAAGTTTGGATATTGCAGGAAATAATCGGTCCCCCTAGTAGAACCTGCCTGCTAGGGAAGGGGCAGGGGATGTCCTTCAGAAGTCCATACGCCTGGCGCCGCTCCGCCCGCATACCAGAAGATCCACGTTCACGACCAGCTAACCCGTGGCCATTCAGTCCTCAGCTCGTCGGTCCACCTTAAACTTGGGGGTTTATAATCGGTGTTTTCCAACTCCTAGATTGGCTGCTGTAATAGCTAACGAGCCCAATGTACCCGGGGGCAAGAGGTTCCAGCGCCTCATTTATAGCAAATACCGTAGATACATATGTACGGGAAACAAAACCAATGTCAGTCTATGCTGAGAAGAGACAGTGTAAGTGTGGGTTACACTCTCAGCATAGATTAACAATATTTGACCATAGCATGAATAAGAGAAAGTTTAAGTGTGGGTTAAACTCTCGGCATAGATTAACAATATTTGACCATAGCATGAATAAGAGACAGTGTGAGTGTGGGTTAAACTCTCAGCATAGATTGACAATTTTTGACCATAGCATGAATAAGAGAAAGTTTAAGTGTGTGACTACTACTCTACTGACTTCTATCCTCTTAACTCTTTTCTGTCCTCCACAGTGCACAATATGCGATGTTTGTAAAGGACGGGTGCGTGCGAAACGGTGACAATTTAAGTATTGGCCAGTCCACGTTTCTTTGCGGTACTCCAATCTTTGATTTGTGCCGTCTGCTCTACGTCTCATTAGAATATCTAGGAACGGCAACGCTTCGTAGTGTTCGTGTCCCATAGGTAGAGAGGTGTTCTTATACATCTGATTCATTATCGTCTGGAAGGATGTTCATCTGTGGTAATGATTATTATATCGTCCATATAACTACGCTAGAAGACCAAGTTTTAATATCTGAGGATCTCTTGTCTTCTAAATGTGTCATGAAGATGTCCACTAGAATAAGATCAAGAGGACTCCTCATGGCCACTCCGTCATTTTGGCGGTATGACTTTAGTAGCCAACCTCGGAGCGATAAAGATAATACACGTCCCTGAAACAAGGTGAGGTCTGACTTGTCTTTCACAGAAGCAGAACTCAACCGTCTCTTATTTAATATCAGGAAACCTTTACTGTCTCAGAAAGTCAAGTGTTGGATAAGTGAAAAATATATTCCAGCGTCTCGAAACTGGAAGCACAGTGCAAAATTAGTGCAGAGAGTGTTAGGAAGATAATTGGTCGAAATATTCGGCGAAGGGAGACACTTCTGATTATCAAAAGTCTCCTGTCGTTCTTGCTCCGAGGAGTTAATTTTATCACAATATCATAATTATCATCATCACGTGCCTTGCTGGCTGACGTGGATGATCATGTCTCTTCACAAATTTCCACCTCTGAAGGCATAGATGAAATCGTATGTTGAGTCCCTCCCGTGCCATGACACAAGACTGGGAAGTTTGTTTTTTTCTGATGTAATCTTCTTTATTATTCTTTTCATATAGCTTTGTATACCATCTATTGACTATATCATCTTGTCCCATCAATATTGCACCGATCCTCGATTTTAGACATCTAGTGATAGTTCGTGTTTTTTTTTTACCTATTATTGTATTTATTTGTTGATTCATGGAATGTGAGCAGTTTTCCTAGTTTGTCCTAATCTCCATGCACTGTTGATTCAACCAGACACTTTTAGCCACTTTGCATGTTTACTATTTCTTTATGTATTGTATTATATCAAAGATATGGAAACTAATCACCAGAATAATGAATCCAGAAAATTTTTTAAAGAACTGAAGTCAATGAAACGAGGGCACCAACAAAACACATATGGTTTAAAAGACAAAAATGGGAATATGATAAATACCAATGAGGAAATGTGCAACACATGGAAAGAATATTTTATTGAATTACTAAATTGTGAAGCTCCAAGTCACATTTTCCCACAGGAAGAGGTTCTAACATGCGAACCACAAATTGAAGAACCTACATTTGAAGAAATCCTATATGTAATCACACGACTTAAAAACAATAAGGCAACTGGGACTGATGGAATTGCTGCTGAATTTATAAAGGCAGGTGGCCATGCATTACATCTAAAGCTATACGAACTAATAATAAAAATCTGGAGGACAGAAGAATTACCCCATGACTGGAAAGAGTCATTATTGATACCTATCTTTAAGAAAGGAGACAAGTTCCAATGTGGAAATTATAGAGGAATATCACTACTGTCCACAAGCTATAAGATACTATCCGCAGTATTACTAAATAGACTAAAACCATATTCAGAAGACATATTAGGTGACTACCAGGCGGGTTTTAGACAAAACAGATCAACAATAGATCAGATATTTATCTTACGACAAATAGCCGAGAAACATTGGGAATATAAAAGAGATCTCCATAACATTTTTGTGGATTTTAAAAAGGCTTATGATAGTGTCCATAGGAATAGTCTATGGAATGCTATGCAGGAATTTGGAATACCAAGGAAGTTAATCAACATGACCAGACTATGCATGGAAGATACTTATAATATAGTAACATATAAAGGCAGGAAATCAGACCCCTTCCAAATAACATCTGGCTTGAAACAGGGTGATGCACTATCGCCGCTACTCTTCAATCTGGCTCTAGAGAAAGTTGTAAGGAAGGTAAAGGAGGAATGTGATATTGGAGGAACATCCAAGCTGCTTGGTTATTCAGATGATATAGATATTATAGGGCAAAGTGAACAAAAGACATTGGAAATATTGACTCACTTAAAGGGAAAAGCCCAACAGATGGGGCTGGTTATCAACCAAGATAAGACAGAATATATGGTAATTTCAAGAGACGGAATGGCTAGAAACTCTGGCCACATACAAATAGATAATATGACCATTAAAAGAACGGAAACATACAAATACCTGGGTACAATCTTCAACTGCTCCAACATCATAAGGGAAGAAATACAAACTAGAATCAACTCTGGAAATAAGATATACTATGCACTACAACATCTACTAAAATCAAAGGCGCTATCTCGTAACACCAAAATCACAATATACAAAACACTGATCAGACCAGTTGTGCTGTATGGCTCTGAAACCTGGAGTACAACGAAAAGAGACGAAGCCTTGTTACAAACCTTTGAGAACAAAATTTTAAGACGCATCTTTGGACCCATTAGGGATACACAAAGTGGAGAGTGGAAAAGAAGAAGTAACAAAGACATTTATGATCTGTTTAAGTCCCCGCTAATCACTGGTATCATGAAGGCTAATAGACTACAATGGCTGGGGCATATAGAAAGAATGGAAGATAATAGGGAAACAAAACTCGCTTACACTCAGGAAATAAATGACCGTAGACCCCGAGGTAGACCAAGAAGGCGGTGGAGAGATAATACATGTACAGACCTACAAGCACTTGGAATCAACGACTGGCAAGAGAAGGTCCACCAGAGAGACGAATGGAGACGGATTGTATTTGCAGCAAAGAACCTCAATGGCTCGGAACGCTGAAGAAGAAGAAGAAGAAGAAGAAGATTATATTCGTATTTTTCTTGCATTTTCCTACTTCTTTCGTCTATCCTCTACAACATTTCATGTGTCATCCATTTTTGTGTGTGCAATTCTAAGTGTTAGTGAAATGATTTCTTTTGATGTCTGTTGGATTGATTCCTGCAACATATCCTATTTTCATCAAAATCTATATTATCTTCATGGCATTATATCTGTTCTTTACATTTACATTGTACCTTTCTCTAAATACTTTGTCTGTTTTAAGTAATATTAGATCTAACTTCTTTGGGGGTTTCTTTATGGTTTTAAATCTTCACCTGATCTTTCCTATAACTGGCACAACGTGTTGATTAGAAAGAGATTCAGAAGCAGTTTGGTAGCAGTAACAATCTGACCAGGAGCAGATGGATATCTTGACCGTTGTGATTATGCACAGTGTATCTGTGCGGGCTGTTGTTTGTCGAGACTCCTGTCTTTTCCACGTTTCACATTGGGCAGTGGGGAGCATTTTGTGTTATATTCACTGGCACAGAAACAGAGCATAATGGGGACCCGTTGCTGTGATGTTGGAACCGCGACTAACTAACTAACTAGCTGTATTTGCTAATGTAAAAGGACACTGTTTTTGTATATAATAAAAGTATTAAAAACAAAAAACAATTTTTAAAAATATCCATGAGAGTCTGTGTCTACAACCATTGCCTTCTGACTCAGCCTTTCTTGATCCTCGTAGCTCGCTCACGGAGTCGCTTAGACCAGTGCTTCCCAAACTTTTCACTTTCACGGACCGACATAAAATTTTCCTCCTTGTAATCTGGAAATTTATATGACCTAAATATACATGCTAAGAATTATCATGCAAAGAGTTAGGAGGAAAATACAACCTGAAATAGGAGAAGAACAATGTGGGTTTGTGGAAGGCAAGGGTACAGTAAATGCTGTGTATATACTGAGAAACATAATCGAACGTTCTATAGAAGTAAACAAAGATCTACACCTTTGCTTTATTGACTACACAAAGGCTTTTGATAAAGTGAGACATGTCAACATGATAAGGATGCTTGAAGATCTACAAATTGATGGAAAAGATCTTAGACTTGTAAAAAACATATATTGGAAACAACAAGCTGCCATAAGAGTTGATAATGAAGTAAGCCAATATCAGCCTATTAAAAGGGGTGTGAGACAGGGATGTGTAATGTCTCCAGATCTGTTTTCCCTGTACAGTGAAAGTATTTTCAGAAATATTGAAGATATGGAAGGAATCAACATTGGGGGACGATGCATCAATAACATTAGATATGCAGATGATACAGTCTTGATTGCAGACAATGAACAGGACCTGCAAAATTTAGTAGATGCGATTGTGACACACAGTGAACAACTAGGGTTAGAATTAAATTGTAAAAAGACACAGATTATGGTCGTCACTAGGAAGGACGAAATACCACAATGTAATATACAAGTAAATGGGAATATTCTTCAACAAGTGAGCAGGTACAATTATCTCGGAACAGTAATAACATCTGATGGGAGATGCCTTGAAGAGATTAGAACAAGAATCGCCATGGCAAAAGTAGCCTTTAGCAAGATGAAAAACATATTGACCAATAAAAAGATGTCAATTGAAACGAGAAAGAGAGTGTTGAGATGCTACATTGAGCCTGTACTTTTGTATGGATGTGAAGCGTGGACAATGAGCAGTCAGGCTGAAAAACATCTGATGGCTGTAGAGATGTGGTTTCTGAGGAAAATGCAAAGAATACCATGGACAGCCAGAAAGACCAATGAACAAGTCCTTCAAGAAACAAATGAAGATCGTAAATTGATTAGAGAAATTAGACGTAGACAGTCAAAATTTTTTGGACATGTTATGAGAAGAAATGGATTGGAGAATTTGGTGACAACTGGTAAGATCGAGGGGAACAGACCAAGGGGAAGACCTAGAAGCAAGTACCTGGATGGCTTGGCCTTGTGGCATGGTCGAGACAGAAACACGGAGCTGATCCACGACTCTGGTGATCGAGTGAGATGGCAGAACATGACCGCCCACGCTTACCGGCATGGCACATGATGGATGGAAATATACATTTTAATATAAATATAAGATTTAACGTAATTGTGGGTGTTGTCCCAGTGCGCTAAATACTGCTCCATAATATTATTGGATGACGGTGATTTATTTAATGGATAAAAGTCTGAGTCTATAGTCATTACCTTCTGGCCCAGCCCATCTCGATCTTCATAGCACCCTCATGGAGTCCCTTAGACAATATACCTGGTTGAAAGTCTGTCTCCAGGGAGGCTGTTGCCTTTGTTAATGTCATGACCTCCATGGTTACAGTCGATCCTACTGGTGGATTAGGAAAAGACTTATTGTGTTACATTGACTGTTAATTCTTGATGTTGTAAACAATATTCGTGTAGATAGTTTGTATGGAAATATCACTGACATCTCTGTGTGTCTATTCCTTAAGATGTCCGCTCTCCGAATGACAAGTCTCGCTAGCCTTTTCACTGAGAGTGTTACCTCTGGCCCCTGCATTTCCCGTGAACCGTTGAGCGCATTGAGTGTCACTAACTGACTTTGTTCTATTGTTAACCCTTACTATTCCTGTCTTGCGGGTTGTAGTGTGTGACTACTACTCTACTGATTGTTAATTCTTTTCTGTCCATCACACTCCGTACTAAGCCACGTTTGCACTGGACGGTTACGAAACTATGGAAATTTAAGTATTGGCCAGTCCACGTTTCTTTGCGGGACTCCGAACTTTGAATTGTGCCGTCTGCTCTACGTCTCATTAGAATATCTAGGAACGGCAACGCTTCGTAGTGTTCGTGTCAGATATGTAGAGAAGAGTTCTTATGCGTATGGTTCATTATTGCCTGGAACGATGTTGCTTGTAGCTCGTCTGTGGTGACGATTATTATATCGTACACATAACGACGCTATAAGACTAAGTTTTATTGTCTGAGGATCTCTTTTCTTCTAAGTGTGCCACAAAGATGTCCGCTAGAATAGGACCAAGAGGACTCCCCATGGGCACCCCTCATTTTGGCGGTATGACTTTGGTAGCCAACCTCGTAGCGATAAAGATAATCCAAGTCCCTGAATATAAGGCGAGGCCTGATTTGTCTCTCACAGAAACAGAAGGCAACCGTCTTTTATTTAAAATCCGAAAATCTTTACTGTCTCAAAAAGTTAAGTGTGGGATAAATGGAAAATCTATTCCAATGTCTCGAAACTGGAAACAGCGTGCAAACTTACTGCAGGAGAAAGACGTCCAGAGTCATGATCCGGATGGGTACCGCCCTTAGATGATAGGAAGATAATTGATCGAAATATTCGACGAAGGGAGGCACTTCTGATTATCGGAAGTCTTACAGCTTTTGTAAATTATAATAACAACAGGCTAGCAATGCGTTGATTAATCAACACTTTTATGAACAATTCTCTTTAAACGGGTTTTGGATTGTCCACAATGAAAGAAACACAACTAATTACAAAAGTAGCATGGGACATAACTACAAACAGATATCCAAGGGACATTACTTGAAATAAAGTAAATGTATAATGTGATTTAAATATATGCTATAATTTTTCATTTTATATGACAATTTCTTTATTATAATCAGAGAATAATATATTCTGCATAATTCGTAGATAAAACTTAAGAAATCTTTAATGTTTATGAAAATGTTTTGGCTTTATTTTATATTCGTAAAATTTTATAATGGTCTTTCTTATTTCTTTGCAATATTACATTAAATGTGTGTTATCCATCTAATGACAGTGGTTAGGCTCAGAGCTAGAAATATATTTTTGGCCGTCTTTTACTATTGGTTAAACCAATGATACTGTAAACACTTGTGTCAATACAAATGCTTGGTTAAATTTTTATTTAAAAAACAAAAGAAAGAGAGAACACAGAGGAAAATATGAATGAACCTCTACATTTAGGAAAAAAACAAGTAGGAAAATATAACCCACTCCTATACTCCAAGTATTACTAAAAACTGCAGTTTGCAAGTGTATGTACCTGCTAGGCCATGTTTAACACCATTACAAAGAAAATCATCCTAGCAAATGGAATCACATATTGTAAAAATGTTTATCCTTTTCATAACTATTAGTACCCTTGCTGCTTTTTATAATTGCTGTTATTACCCTCAGTATGCCTCTTCTTGCCATTATTATTATTGTCATCATTAGTAATAAACAAAAAACCCTTTCCCATGTGCCCCCCTCCCCTTGCTCATGGCTTGTTGCTGCCTTTGCTGATACCCACACCGGTTTGGTTCAAATAATTTATCCTGCCTTTACCATCATTGCCCGGATAAGGTTGATGAAGGCATTGGTGGAATGAAACAAATTGGTGAGAGGATGGCAAGGGAAACAAAAATGTAAAAATTGTTAAAATGATTGTGCAAATACTGATGCTTGTTTACTTTTTACATAAAGTAAAAAAAAAAAGAGGAAGGGAAAAAATGAATGAACCCTTACAAATAAGAAAAAAAAAATAAGCAAGGAGAAAAAGATAACCAACTCCTTTTACTTCTACTATTATTGAACATTGCATGCATATGTAAAAAAAAAAAAAAACACACAAAAAAAAAAAAACACAATAAGCAAGGAGAAAAAAGATAACCAACTCCTTTTTACACCTACTATATTATTTAACAGTGCAGGATGCAATTGTTATTGTATGTACCTGCCATATTTTAACACCATGTCTAAGAAAATCATTTTAGCAAATCATCAAATGGAATCACATGTTTGGAAAATGTGATCATTAATCAAAACAAATCCTACCATTGTGTTTATTAATATTAGCATTGCTGTCATCACTCTTAGTAGGTTTTTATTCCTTGTCATTATTATTATAAGATGTATTTCATGTAAACACCTTTCCTAAGGTAATAAATTTAGCACATAAAATCACATGTTAAAACTATTATTTATTATCATTGAGTCTATCACTAGTCTCAGCACTGTTTATTCCTTGTCACTATGATATTTATTTATGTATTTGGTTGTTACTTTGCATTATTA
The DNA here is from genome assembly GCA_963921405.1 of Cepaea hortensis. NCBI lineage: Eukaryota > Metazoa > Mollusca > Gastropoda > Stylommatophora > Helicidae > Cepaea > Cepaea hortensis. The sequence goes on from OY992895.1 coordinate 8,357,203, forward strand.
TCATGTAATCACTATTAATATATATGGCTTTGTAAACGCGTATACTATCACATCCCCCTTCCCCACCCTTTTGATACTGTGATTTTTGTCTCTGCTGCCACCCTCGCCGGTTGTTTGTAAACAGTTTTGCACCGCCATGTTTTATCATCACCGAGCGGTGGTGATGGTACTTGGTAGGAGTTTTTGGAGCTGACAGGAGAGCGGGGCGGCAGAGGAAATAAACACAGCCTGCTACCATCACGCTTCCTATTTAAAATATTCCCTTACAACAATGTCAATGGAGAAATGTTTAAATGTATAAAATATTTGTAATTTTTGCGCATATGTCACCTACACGCCCACATGCAACGCTCTGTAAAAACACGCACACAAATACTGAACACACAGTACGCATGTAACAACACAAACAATACAAATGCAACAACTACCCCTCCTGCATTGTAAACTAGGATACTCCTTGACAACCCCCCCCCTCCCCCCCCACCCTTTAAATACTGTTGGTTTTTGATGCTGCTGCTGCCTTCACCGGTTGGTTCTAACAAGTTTTACTGCCATTTCCCTCATTACCAAGTGGTGATGATGGTATTGGTGGGGTTGGAGCTGACAGGTGAGGGGGTGGCAGAGGAAAAAAAAAATGGTATACTATCGTCTTGTTGTTGTTTGTACTCGTTTTTCGTTACCCCCAATTTCAAATGTAAAAATGTTGAAACAAATGTTGTAAAAATTTGCGCATATGTCACCTACACTTCCATATGCAACGCTCTGTAACAACACAAACAATACACTTTGCAACGATTTTAACACTCAATAAAAGTTTAAAAAAAAAAAAAAAAAAAAAGTCCTTTACTATTGGACGTAAATTACAAATATTTATGAAATCGGATTAAGTTCGTCTGATGATGAACATTAGTAATAGGCCAAGCTAATCCACTTACTTGTTCTAATAGTTGGAAATGGCTGTGGAAATTTGGATGTGGACGGCAAGGGGAAACCACCACATTATCTTCCAAAGACTTCATGGCAAAACACATTTCAGATGCTAGCACTCCCTATACTGTTGTTGTACATGTCTGCTAGTTTCTCTAACTCATTGTCGGTACACCTATTTATGTCGTCGTATCTAATGCCATCAGGACCTGGAGCACTGTTTTTTGATAGTCGAAGCACTGCCTTGATTTCATTCACTGTCACTGTCTTCATCCGAAGTGTTCTGGGCCTTGCATCTGTCTGAGGTGACCTCCTTGGCCAGATTTCGGCCTCCCATGTCTGTCTGGTTGCTCTGCTCAAGGTAGCGTTCAAAGAGGGCTTTGCCCTTGTCCTCGTCAGTCCTCTGCCAGATGAGGTCAGCACCTTGGAAGTCAGAAATGCTCTTATTCTTGACTACACCACTCATGCTTTTATGTAGTCGCCAGAACAATTTCAGTGACTTGTCTGTGCTTACTCTTTGACACACCTCTGCCCATTTTTCGCTTTTAACCACCTTGACCAGTTTTTTGAAATAGCTTACTTTTGTGTGCATCTCTCTTTCTAAGTGCAAGCAGGGACTAGTATGACCAGCTCTGTTCTTCTTGGCATTTTGCCATCTCCATAAGCACTACGCTTATCCACCCAAGCCTTCTCCACCTCGAAACTCCACCACGGTGGCTGCTCCCAGCTTTTTTTCCTGCCCTGAAACGTTCTGCGCTTGTCACGTCTTATTTTACTCACCACATCTCCTCCGAAGTCGGAGAGTGTCTGCCTGTACGGCGAGGAACCACCAGTCTGCACACCAATAAGCCAGACATGGGACAACGGATACTCACGCAAAACTCAGGTCCTGTATGACATCACACTGATGTTGGACAACAGGATGTCTTCATCCGACATACAGGACTTCGCGTTGGAGCTCAAGCCAACGAACACAAGCAAGCAAGCACTCACCACATCTTGCCCTGTACTGTCATACTGGAACGTCTTTACCTTTAGCTTGTGCTGCCTGGTTCTGCCTTTCTCCACCAATATGCTGCAAGGGTGGTGGTCGCTGCCATGGTGTCCTAGGACACCCCATCTACACACTGTAGTGAGTGAAAGTGAAACTAGCGCCAGATCAATAGCACTGTCCTCATCGCCTGGACGGCTTGCTGTCCTGGTGACACAGCCACTGTTGATACAAACCAGGTCGATGGTTTCCAGTGCAGTCTCGAGCTCCTCCCCTTGTGTATTGGAGGAAGTGTTTCCCCATGATCTGCCTTTAGCGTTGAAGTCACCACAGAAAATAACATTTCTCTCGTGGCCTAATATGCCACGTAAGCACTGCCACTTCTGGGCGTCCACACTCGCATTGCGGGAATAAACATTAACCAACACGAATGGTATACTGGAATGAACTCTCAACGCCTGTATTTGTATATCGTCACTGTCCCAATTGGACATGTCTAGCTCTGACGCCACCATGCTGTCGCGAACGAGAATCGCCGTTCCCAGATGTCGTCTGTTGTAGAAACATTTGAAACCGGCAATTCGGAGTAGCTGATCGCCCAGTCTCGTCTCCTGGAGTGCTACAATGTCGTTCCTGTAAACTAGCGTTTCTAAAATAGAGCGCCGTTGTTTTACACTGGCACAGTTCCAATATAGAATACGGATGTTCCTGAGTCCTAGACGGTGACACTTGAGTCTAAAACGTCTCAAACCACCGCGCTTACCTTGCTTCTTTCTCCCTGCGCGGCTACCACGCAGCTTCGTTATGTTGACTGCTGACCGCTCGGAGAACACACGTTGTTCCGCCATGTTGAAAAAAAGTAAACACAGACTGCTGAGAACCACTCACGCTGCTGAAGATTCACTCAAATATGGCTTCACTAGATGCACGAACTCCGTAGCACCCGCGCAGATCGCTGCAGCGCTCTTCCAACGGAAATATGTTGTTAGATGTGGCAGTTGGACTTCGGAACCAACAACAATATATCCTGGCCTACCACAGGGATCACCATTATCTCCGATACTGTTCAACGCCTACACAGTGAGAATAACCAGTGAGCAGATCACTGGACCTGGCAGGACATTGTCATATGCCGATGATGTTTTAGTGTATCGTCAGGGTAAGGATAGAGAGGAGGTTGCTGTGGAACTACAAACCGAACTCAATCGCATAAGTACTTGGTGTGATGAAGCTGGGGCAATGGTCAACCCAACAAAGGCAACAGTGACTTGGTTCTCGTTGAATAATCATATTGTCAACAATCCAACACCAACTGTAATGCCGTGTTCAGAGACTGTGGAAAGAACGCAGGCAATGAATTACCTGGGGATACGGTTTGATCGAAGCCTTGCTTATAATGTGCACATAGACCAGGTGATAACAAAGGCCAAACGGGGTTTGGCAGCGATGCGGGTGATGGCGGCAGCAAACTGTGAGCAGCGCCATCTATGTCTTCTGAACGAGGGGCTGGTCATGTCTGTTTTGGAGTATGCAATGGCAATCCTGACTGTCAGCCATAAGCAGACAGAAAGGATGGAAAGGATACAGAATGAAACTATGCGCATTATTCTTGGATGTACAAGAGATACAGCATGCAGGGCGATGCGCTACCTTCTTGATTTTCCAACCATTGAAGAGAGAATACAAGTTTGCAGGGCACGCGCATACCTCAGAATTAACGCAAACACACAACATCCACTGCATAGTGAAATTAGGAAGGTGAAGGGCAGCAGGTAAAAAAGAGGACGGTCGTGGATGGGTCAAGCCGAAGACATTCTTCAACAGGTGTGTTCACTTGAGGACTTAGAACCTGGCGAGGAGTGGGTGCAAGTGCCAACAGACTTCTGCACATCCTTTTCAGTTTGCATCCAACTAGATAGAAAATGCAGACAAGAAAATCCGGCTGCTGTTGAGGCTGAAGTACAAGCGTTGATTTTCGAGAATTCGCTAGACGGTGACACGGTCATCTACACAGATGGGTCGGTCGTCCGACATGTGAGAAGCTCATGGGCCTTTACAGCTCGGGCCGGAGGGAGAATTGTGAAGGAGGACTCTGGTGCTTTCACTGAAACCACAAGTAGCCTGACCATGGAAGTCATGGCAGTAAGTAAAGCAATAACATGGCTCGAGACACAGACATTCACTAAGGCTTGTTTCCTTAGCGACTCAATGAACATGATCAAGAGGATAGAGGAGGGGTCGATCCGAAGAGAATGGTTGCTGCCTCTGAAGCGGTCTCGGCTGGCAAAGATTAGTTTCATCTTCGTGCCAGGGCATGCGGGAGTACAAGGAAATGAGCGGGCTGACAAGCTCGCTGGTGAGGCTACTGTGGAGGGCGGACGCGCCATGGACCAGGCTGACATTCTGAATGCTCTACGAGAAGTGAGACTTTTGCGAGAACCAAGTGATGACTGTGAATCTACAACGATGGCCAGACTGCGAGAGCAGCAAATTAAAAGAGGGGTGGCCAAACAAGAACACTACGCAGGAAGCCAAAGAAGATTGATAAACCAACACAGAACTGGCGTCGTTAGTCGCTACACGCTGCGGGATTTGCTGAGGAGGGGATCTGAGCACTTATGGACTGAATGGTTCGATGTGCAATGAGGATGATCTGTCGACTAACTAACTAACTAACTAACTAACACATTTCAGAGGTAGTGAGCGATGTTAATGGCTGTCTTTGAACATCCTCGTCCGGTAGGGACAGTCATGAGCCACATGTGACTCCAGACCGTCATCCAGCTATTGATGGCAAAACCATATCTAAAATAAATACATTTAAAGTAGGAACATGGAATGTTAGGACATTAAATGATCTGGGAAAGTAGAACAATGTTCTTATAGAAATGGAAAGCATGAAATTGAATATACTAGCCATAATTGAGATGAGATGGAAAGGATCGGCAAAATTATAACAGACAAACACACAATAATTTATTCTGGAGGGGATACACACGAAAAAAAGGAGTAGAACTAATATTCGATGAAAAAACAGCCAAGTTAATTAATGGATACTGGTGTATTTCAAAAAGAGTCATTATTGTCGAAATCAAAGCAAAACGATAGATATAAATATTAAATAATTATATGCACCAACAACAAGCTGTAGCGATGAAGAAATACAACACTTTTACGATGGTTTGAAATGGCGATGAATCAAATTGGATCACAAGAAATAAAAATAATACTGGGAGACTTTAATGCAACATTAGGAAAGGGAAAAATGGAGGATGTAGTGGGTAAATGAACCTATACTTTTGTTTGGATGTGAAGCGTGGACAATAAGCAGTAAAGCTGAAAAAACAGCTAATGGCCGTTGAAATGTGGTTTCTGAAGAAAATGCAAAGAATACCATGGACAGACAGAAAAACCAATGAATAAGACCTTCAAGAAACAAATGAAGATCGTAAACTGATTAGACGTAGACAGTCAAAATTGTTTGGGCATGTTATGAGAAGAAATGAATTGGAGAACTTGGTGACGACTGGCAATATCGAAGGGAAGATACCAAGGGGAAGACCGAGAAGTAAATACCTGGATGGCTTGGCCACATGGCATGGTCGAGAAAGGAACACGGAGCTGATCCACGTCTCTAGTGATCGAGTGAGATGGCAGAACATGACCGCTCACGCTTACCGGCATGGCACATGATGGATGGATGGAGTAGGGAATTATGGTTTAGGTACAAGAAATGAAAGAGGAGAGAAACTAATAGACTGGGCAAATATCAATGAATGATAATTGGAAACACCTGGTTTAAACACCATAAAAGACGACTATACACATGGAAAAGTCCTGATAAGAGAATATACAACCGAATTGACTACATACTTATTAATAAAAGATTTAGAAATGCGTTCATTAATGTAAAGACAACGCTTGGTGCTGACTGTAATAGTGATCATGTACCACTTTGTGGACATATAAAAGTAAGATTAAAGAGGGGGAATAAAATGGTAAAGAACGTGAGACATAATAAAGAAGTTCTGAAAGTAGATAAAATTATATGATGGAGAACGGGAAGCATTAACAGAAGAAGGTAACTTAGAAGGTCCACCTATTCTAAAAGAAGAAGTCGCTGACGCTGTAAAACATATGTGAAAAGTAAATACAGCTAGGCCAGATGAAATCAGAATAGAATAATTAGAAGTACTAGGTGACTTTGTAGTAGGTTTATTAACCAAATTGCCCCTGACTGATAAAAAGAAGAGCTGAAACAAGCCAAGAAGGATGTGCAAAATGCTAACAGGCAGTATGCAAATGACTATTGGATCAAGTTATGCGAGTACATTCAAAAGGCAAGTGATAAGAGAAACATCAGGAGCATGTATGAAGGGATAAAGAAAGCCTGTGGTCCAGTGATCAAAAGAAGTGCACCACTAAAAACCTTGACTGGAGGAATCATCACTGATAAGAAACAGCAGATGGATAGATGGGTAGAGCACTATTTGGAGCTTTACTTAAGCGAGACCAAACTAGCGGATGATGTCCTCAGCGCCATAGAGGCCATGCCAACACTTGACCACCCGGATACACTTCCCACCATAACAGAAGTTAAGTGTGCTATCAATGAACTTGCTTATGGAAAGGTTCCAGGTAAGGATGGGATTCCAGTAGAGGTTATCAGGAGTGGGCAATGCACACTTTACTCTGTAGATCCACCAGCTAATAGAGCTATGCTGGCGAGAAGGACAGATCCCACAGGATTTCAAAGATGCAAGCATCATAACACTGTACACCTGTATGACATCACACTGATGTTGTACAACAGGATTAAGTACTCCACGATGGAGTTCACAGCCAGCGAACGCAAGCAAGCAAGTAAGTATACCATGTACAAGATCAAGGGGCATGGAGTGACAGTAACAACTATAGGGGTAATCTCACTTCTGTGTATCGTTGGGAAAGTATTTGCTAGAACTGTTCTGCGCAGACTTCAAGTCCTGGGAGATCAAGTCTACACCGAATCACAGTGCGTCTTCCGACAGAACCGGTCTCCCATTGATATGATATTCTCATTGCGACAAATGTAAGAAAAATGCCGTGGACAGAATCAACCACTGTTTATTGCCTTCATCGATCTCACAAAGGCATTTGATTTGGTCAGTCGTGAGAGTTCTGTTCAAGGCATCAAAGAAAATCGGTTACCCACCGACTCTTCTGTTCATTGTGGAATCGTTCCACACAGGCATAAAGGGTATAATCACGTTTGATTGTGCAACTTCAGAAAAGTTTCAAATCAAGAGTAGAGTTGAGTAAGGTTGTGTACTAGCTCCCAGCCTCTAGGCAATATGGCTCGAGACACAGACATTCACTAGGGCATGTTTCCTTAGCGACTCAATGAACATGATCAAGAGGATAGAGGAGGGGTCGATCCGAAGAGAATGGTTGCTGCCTCTGGAGCGGTCTCCGCTGGCAAAGATTAGTTTCATCTTCGTTCCAGGGCATGCGGGAGTACAAGGAAATGAGCGGGCTGACAAACTCGCAGGTGAGGCTACTGTGGAGGGCGGACGCGCCATGGACCAGGCTGACATTCTGAATGCTCTACGAGAAGTAAGACTGTTGCGTGAACCAAGTGATGACTGTGAATCTACAACCATGGCCAGACTGCGAGAACAGCAAATTAAAAGAGGGGTGGCCAAACAAGAACACTACGCAGGAAGCCAAAGAAGATTGATAAACCAACACAGAACTGGCGTCGTTAGCCGCTACACGCTGCGGGATTTGCTGAGGAGGGGATCCGAGGACTTATGGACGAATGGTTCGATGTGCAATGAGGATGATCTGTCGACTAACTAACTAACTCTAGGGAATATACTTTTCACTTCTACTGAAGTATGTCTTTTGTGATCAGGATAGTGGTACAAATTCACTCACGCTCAGATGGTGGCCTCTACAATGCTCTGAGATTGAAGGCCAAGACCAAAATTAGGAGGGTGCTGAATTGCTTTTTGCAGATGCTGCTGCAATTACGACCCACTCTTTGGAAGAATTACAACATCTACTGTCTCAGATTTCTCTACATCTCAGATTATGTCACAAGGTGCACATGGGGTACCATCAATCTTTATTGACGACGCCGAACTGGAGATAGTAGACCATTTTACATTTCTAGGATCAGATGTAAATAGCAAATTATCCCTAGATCAGGAAATTAACATCAGGATTGGTAAGACAGCAAGAACAATGAACATGTTAACACAAAGATTCTGGAAGAACGGGAAGCTTACTGCCAAAACAAACATCCTTGTCTATCAAGCCTGTGTCCTTAGTACTTTTCTTTATGGCAGTGAATCCTGGTAAACTTACTCACACCAAGAGACACGTTTAAACAGCTTTCATATGCGGTGTCTGCGTAGAATACTTGATATTAAGTTGCAAGACAAAATCACAAATACTGAAGTATTGGAAAGATCAGGTTGTGTGACGGTTTATTCCATTCTCAGTCATGGCAGACTTAGACGGATAGGACACGTTAGGAGGACGGATGATGGTAGAATACCAAAGGACATCTTTTTTGGTGAATTACAGATGGGTAAGAGATCTCAGGTTCGGCATCTACTGCGTTACACAGATGTGTGTATGCGGAACATGACTGATACAGGCATGGATATCACACATTGGGAACAAGTCGCCACCCAACGTGTTTTGCTTGGAGGGTAAAGATCAGAAATGGCATAAAGACACAGGAGAAAATGACTGCAGATAGGTCACACACTGAGCGTGAGAGACGTAAGATGGTGCATGATGATGGAAACGACCATAAGTTCACATGCATCCACTGTGGATGAACATTTACATCGCGAATTGGCCTTAACAGTCACATTCGTTACCGTCATGGGATGTAGATATTATGCCTTGTTTGAAGCAGAATGTAACCAACTATCGTCTGTCAAGACGGCAAGGTGTCAACATATCCATGAATGATATTTACAGAAGTGGCTAGTTACGAGCAATATGCTAAAATCTGTATTTATCGCTATACCAAACAGACCAGGGGCAATTGAATGCTAGGATTTCCTCACAATTAACCTCATGAACCATGTAATTATGCTTCTACTCAGAACTATAATGAGAAGAACAAGAAAGAAAATAGAACTGGAAATTGGTGAAGAACAGTATGGAGTTGCGGAAGGAAAGGGTACAAACAATGCAATATATACATTACAGACACTAATAGAAAGGTCAATAGAGACACAGAAAAACATATATTTGTGCTTCATATATTATAATAAGGCATTTGATAAAGTAAACCATGATGAACTGATTACAATGTTGGAAGATACCAACAGTGGTGGGAAAGATCTAAGAATAATAAAGATTATTTACTGGAACCAAGTAGCGGCAATTAAAATTGGAAATAAAGATTGCAGTTATGAACAAATAAAGTTAGGAGTACGACAAGTGTGTCTTATCATCGGATCTCTTCTTCCTATATAGCGAAGTAATAATAAGAGAGATAAAAAAGAAGCCACGAATACATATCGGAGGTTATAATATAAACAATATATGCTATGCAGATGACAGTATATTGGTGGTGGCTAATGCAACAACCCTACAATAATTGTCGGACATTGTAATAATAGAGAGTGCAAAGAAAGGACTCCCCTTGAATATCAAGCAGTAACATTGGCGATGTCAAAAAAAAAAAAATGTGATACCAAAATGTGACATAGAAATAGAAGGGAACATTCTTAACCAAGTGGATAATTTTAAATACCTAGGGACATTTATAACATCGGATGGAAGATGCACCACAGAAATTAATAGCGGATTAGAGCAAGCAAAACCCGCATTTCAGAAAATGAAGAGTATCTTATGTAATAAGTCACTATTACTGAATATAAGAAAGAGAGTGCTGAAATGTTATATATAGAACCAGTTCTGCTGAATGGCAGTGAATCTTGGTATGTAAATGAATAAATTAGGAAGAGATTAGAAGCAACAGATATGTGGTTCCTGAGAAGAATGTTGCGAATTCCTTGGACTACGAAGGTAACTCACAATGATTGCCTGAAAGAGGCTAATGAAACTAGAACAGTGGTTCTCAATCGGTGGGGAATTCCCCCCCCCCCCCTGTCAAGGTCTCACACCCGAGGTTGCGACGCGTTGTCTGTACCAACGCCAGACACCATAACAATACGCAACCCTGAGTAATGTGAAACACGGCAGAGAGAACGCGGCGTCTTTGCCGACGCCTGGATAAGCAGCTACGCACAGCAATTGAGTTCACCCCGTGAACCGTGCAGGGGACAGCAGCTGACATGAGCGTGTAGTGTGTTGGACGGCAGAACTGGCAGACGGGTTGAGGTTGTCGAATGGAGAGGTCGCATGGGTTTGCGAGACGTGTTTGAATCTGCCTTGAGAGCTAGCCTGTATGACAGTGGGAGACTGGTTCGAATGCTTGAAGAGTTTGACGTGTAAGTGAGATGTTTATTGCTTGCATGTATTATTATGTATTGTAGTGATATTGTTAATGCCGTAATGATTGCTATGGATTGTCAGTGCGCGATGTTTGTGCGATTATAAATGCCGCGCGTTAATAAAACGTGTGAATAATACTTTCGGATATTCGCTTCATGTGATTTGATAGTTTGATATTACTTCACACTTGCCAGAAAACGAGCTACTAGTCTTGTGTTATGCAAGACTCTGACAAGTGCGAATGTGGGGGCTCTGACACCCCCCCCCCCCCCTTGGAGGGGGGGGGGGAATTTTAGGGTTTCCATGGGGGGGGGGGAGTAAGATTATTTCTAGATTGTGTTAATACAAGAACCGGTTGCTTGATATTGTTTTTTCCTTTATACTTTACAGTTCTGTACATATCACCCTTCTGAAATTCATTTTATAACGTAAGTAGATCCGCAAATCAGATTGTATGTAGATGTCTACACTTGTTTTAGTATGTGCTATTAAATTTAGCTTCAGTTATTACGTATACTGTATAAGGGCAGGGGAAAATATTTAGGGAGGAAATACAAAGGGAGGGGGGAATGACGTTCTAAAACTATGGTGATGGAGGGAATGACGTCCTAAAAATATGGTAACGGGGGGCACGGGCCAAAAAAGGTTGAGAACCACTGAACTAGAACATTATATACAACAATAAGAAATAGACAAACAATTTTCTCTTTTCATGTGATGAAAAGCGAGGCACTGAAGAACATCGTGACAACTGGAAAGATTCGTGACAACTGGAAAGATCGAGGGGAAGAGAGGCAGAGGCAGACCAAGAACAATTATGCTGGATGGATTGAGACGGTGGTATGGAGGAATATCACCAGCAGAGTTGATCCAGAACACCAAAGATCAAGATCTGAGTAGAGCCATGAACGCCTACGACAGATGGCAGATCATTTGGTGATAATGATAAATCCACATACACAATTCAGCCCAGTGCTTCTAGAAGTATCCTGTAATGACTTCATTTTCCATTGAGTTCAAAGCGATAAAGCGCAAATAAAAAACAAAACAAACAAACAATCACCGGTTACAACCAATATTATGATGGCATGATCTTATGACATTTGCTGTGAGAGACGGAGTATTCCTCAGTTTGCACGGAGCGTTGTGATGCCGATTCTTAAATCTAATAACACTAATAAATCAACATTGAGGATGTAAGTAAATACAAGTATTACCAATAATAGGAATAATTAGCAACACTTTTAACTGATTCGGTAGTTCCGTGGTGAAGTGGCCAAGCCGTCTGACTCACGCTCCAAAGGTTGTGGGTTCAATTCCGGGCTACGTCTCGATTCACGTGTGCATTTTTTCTCGGAGACTCCTGGGGGACGTCGTTCGAGCTACGGAGTTCGTGCTTTGTGCGACTGTAACAGTATGACTGTTACAAGGCGATATGCCTGGTTTCAGAAAGTGAGGCTGGATAACGAAAGTAGATTACTAAATTGGATTTTCCGTAAAAGGAATGCCAGATAAAACGCACCAAAGGGCACAAGCCTGACGTAATGAAAACTGATAGATACGTAGGGTGGTAACCACAGCAGGCTAGAGACTGAGTGACCATCTGTATCCCATCAGAGAAGCAGACGATTTGTGATTTGGATTTTACCCGGGGTGAATACACAAATGTCAATCAAACGGAAAGAAGATTACTCATCTGTTTTAGAGTATTATGAAAAGGAAAAGAGGGGATACTATTTCGAATGTCAATTCATGTAATAAAATAAAGTAAATGGCCAGCAGGGCAGATATTAGATACTTGAAATATGTAAAATAATTGGATTGAGAGAAACTACTTCGGACAACCCGAAAGTATGAATGAACTTGGTGACTTGTTTTTATATAAGTGAGTCACGATTCTACTTTTTGTATCGCCAAATTGATGAACCATCTCCCGGGAAGAATGAAAATACTTCAATAAAACTAGAAACCAACAACAGGTCTTGATGACCATATATACAAGTTTACTGTTTTGCGTTTTTCTGTTTATTATTAAATTGACCAAAGTGTCGCGGCACATATGAAGTACTAGATCAGGGTTGTCAAACTCAATCGTTCAGCGGGCCAAAACTCAAATCACACGTAAGGTTTCTGGTCGGACAGGATAAGCATTCAATAAGCCGAAAATCAAACCTTTTTTAAACATTAATATAAATTAAAACAGAAAAAAAAAGTTTTAATAATAAAACATCATTGGTATACACATTTTCACTCTTATGTCAGTTTGTCAGAGCACTATGTTTGGCATCTTTTCTTGGTTACAAGTTCGTTTATGTAGGGAATAATGTTTTGTGTCAATGAGATTCTCATGATGAACTACAAATTATCATCAGTGAGACGACTCCTGTGTGATGTTTTGTTAATCTTCATCACAGAAAACAGCTGCTCACACAGATATGTGCTACCAAATATGCTCAGGGCTCGAGCCGCATGTAGACGAAGCCGGGGCATCTCTTCGGGAATGAAACGAGTGAACTGTGCAGGCCTCACAGTGTCGTACTTTGCCTTTAGTGTCCCATTATACGGCAGCTTTAGTAATTACTCCAACAGCAAATTTACAGGTGCAGTTTCCACATCTATGGCTAATGAATTACTAAACAGCTAGAATTTAGGTTTCATATATTCAGCCTCCCAGGGGCTTAGAAAGGCTCTCATTTTAGAATAAACTTTTCTCTTGGCCATTTTAAAGGCTAGCATTGATTTTAATATAGTGTACATCTACCGACATACGCTTGATTGATATCAGGTTAGCCGTAAGGAATATTTGAAAAGGAAGAACAGAACAGTGTGCAGCGCAGAACAGCCACTCTCAGCTTCCTTGATGAAGAATACCCACAGAACCTCTGGATCCGAGTCTAAACAGATGGATCAGCACAAAATGCTGTTCGAAATGGAAGAGCAGGAGTGTACATAGAATACCCAAATAATACTAGGGACACAGCCAGATTACCGACAGGAAAGTACTGCCATAACTATGATGCTGAAATTGAGGCAATAAAGATAGCAACAGAGAAATTACTGAGTACCAGCAATGGTACACAACCTGTGGTGCTATTGACAGATGCAAAATCAGTACTCGAGGCGCTCCTGTCTGGGAAATTGCCAGTACTAAGGACACTACTTTCTGAACTTAGCAGTCAGCATAAGGTCACCATACAGTGGATACCATCCCACTGTGGAGTACCCGGAAACGACAGAGCTGATCAATTGGCTAAGGAAGGAGCCAAAGAAAAACAGCCTGATGTGCCCGTTACATACCACCAAAAGAAAAGAATGATCAAATCAGTCAGAAAGCCACCAAAACCTTCTCAAGATAACTACCACGTTATGGACAGACCATAACAAGCCATTATTCTGCGCCTCAGAACAGGACACAATAGATTACGCAACCACTTGTATACAAAATTCAAGATTGGTGAAACAGCGATGTGCACATGTGGATTGGCGTTGCAGACAGCAGAGCACATACTCCAAGACTGCCCAAAATATAACATATCTAGGCAAACCTTCTGGCCTAGAGAGACGACAGTGGAAGATAAACTCTATGGACCGCTGTGTGAACTGAAAAAGACTGTTAGATTCATACAAGAGACAACATTGCAGTTATAGACATATTTCAAGCGAAGGAAAGAAGAAGGTTAGCCGTAGCTTGCAAAATGTGATGTAACATCTGTGCATTACACTACTTTCATTTTTTATGCAACAATCCAAAACGAGCATCTGAACGTTGCTAGGTAACTATAACGACGAACACTAACTCACTACACAACTTTTATTTTCAATTATTCTGATCGAAGCGAGAACGCTCTTAGGTAGCCTATCATTCGGAAAGATACTAATTAGGGAATGTGATTTGCACTTTATATCGTGACCATACAAAAATATTTTTGCCTAAAATTCTCTCTTGGGCCGAATATATTTGTACGTCGGTTGAAACCTCTCGGGCCTGATATGATTGTACGGTGGGCCGGATGTGGCCCGTGGACCTTGAGTTTTACACATGTGTACTAGATCGTGGCAGGAAGCCTCCCTAACATACGACACAAGACGGCCTTGAAAGTTTGCTTACACACCCTCGTTACGACAACTGGGCCACAGTGGGGTAGCGAGGTTGTGTTCTGTGACACGACGCTTTCGGCAGAAAGAGACCGAGCCATATGGGATAAAATCCGGTGAAATGAAGTCGATCCTCTCGACTTTTAAGACTTTAAAAAAAAGACATTTAACTCATTCAGTTCCAAATGAAAAGTAGGTTTGGACTATACACAGCACACAATCAAATGAACACATATTATAATGTAAATTTCCGTTCAATGACCATTAAAATTGCGGAAGATACCGCGAAACAAAACAAATAACACGATGACCCTAGCTAGGCGATATATCGTCCTTCTGTCAAAACGGGATGTTACATGGGGCGATATATCATCCTTTGACCCCGAATCAGTTAATACAAGTTAAGTATGTGGAGAAACAACCGGCACTGTGGCTTAGAGGCAGTGAACACGTTTCACAATTCCCCGACATCAGCGGCGAGTGATTTGGAAGCAGACCGTCTTGCGTTGATGTCAAGGGTTTGAGGCGTGGGCCGTTCAGAAAGCAATGGCAAAATACTGTATGTAATAATTGTTTAGTAAATCACAAACAGGGAACAAATGATGGGACTGATTACGACCTCCTATAACGGACATGCAAAATACGCTTACACGCTTAAAAAAAAGTCCCTTAAAAGTCGACAGGGTCGACTTCATTGCACCGGGTTTTATCCCATATGACTCGGTCTGTTACCGCAGCGCGGAAAGCGTCGCACAATGCACGAACTCCGTAGCTGCAGCGACGACCCACAGGAGTCTCCGAAAATTTAACTCCTGAACCGAAGGACGCGGCCCAGAATCGAACCCACAACCTTCAGAGCCCGAGTTAAACGGCTTGACCACTTCGCCACGAAGACTCCCCGCTTACAACACGCTTACAAGCGTGGAGACGGATTCTCTACTTTGATGGGAATGAAACTAAAAACACACGGGAACAGGAATATAAGTAGAAGATTAACAACAGCAGTCATCCGAGGTACCTCAGGTCTTAGTCAGATATGACTGAGCTACCGTATAACAGTAGACGGTACTACCAGATATGACTGAGCTACCGTATGACAGTAGACGGTACTACCAGATATGACTGAGCTAATGTATGACAGTAGACGGTACTACCAGATATGACTGAGCTAATGTATGACAGTAGACGGTACTACCAGATATGACTGAGCTACCGTATAACAGTAGACGGTACTACCAGATATGACTGAGCTACCGTATGACAGTAGACGGTACTACCAGATATGACTGAGCTACCGTATGACAGTAGACGGTACTAACAGATGTGACTGAGCTACCGTATGACAGTAGACGGTACTACCTGCTTTCTGTTAGCAACGAATATTGGGCGGCATGTACTGAACCCGACACTCCACATTGTGTCAACGGCGGAGTAGCGCATTTGGGAGGGTACAAGCCTTATCCTGGTGTGAGGAAATGCAACCTAAAGACTAAATGTAATAGCAGGGCAGACCTGGCAATAAGCTTTGGTCGGCAACTGGTCTAGGATCGAAGCTCTGACAGGCTGACAGTTAGAGCATTGCTTTGCTGATCCGGCAGCTTCTGCTGTTGGTCTTATTCCAAATGTATTGTTGTTAAATTTCCTCTGGAGTAAACTAGACAGACCGAGAGAGGAATCATACTGCATAGGCAACACGTGATCTCTACAATTGAGCCCAGACTTTATGCTATTGTTTGCTTATCCTTTACAGGACATCGCTGTCAACATCAGCATCTTTCAGCTGATTATTGATTTCTTGGCATGATTACGCTCAGTAGTTTGCCATTGCTTTCTGAGCGACCGGCTCACATACCCCGCCAGTTACCGACGCGGTTAGAACCCTTTATACTATGGAGAGGTATAATTCCACCCTTGGGTTGTAGTTATGTGCCATGACACAAGACTGATACGGTTTTTATTTTCCTGGTCTAATCTTCTGTCTTATTCTTCTCATAATTATTCTCAGTAACACCTTTGTGGACCATCTATTGACTATATCATCTTGTCCCATCAATATTGCACCGCTCCTTGATTTTATACATCCTGTAATAGTTCGCGTTTTTCTACCTATTATTGTATTTATTTATCGATACACGGAATGTGAGTCTTTTTCCTTATTCGACCTAATCTCCATACACTGTTGATTCAGCCAGACTCTTTTAGCCGCTTTGCAGTTTTTGCATTTTTACTGTTTGTTTATGTATTGTATTATATTCTTATTTATCTTGCTTTTTCTTACATCTTTCATCCATCAACAGTAGTTTGCCATTGATTTCTAAACGACAAGCACTTGTACCATAATATGAAAACCAACGCAAGGCAGTCTGCTGCTAAATCTTCCGCTGTGTTTCGAACGCGATATGCGGGATTACGAATTGCGCTTGTAACCTCTTCGCCACGGAGCCGCCTCAAATAATAATCCCCGCCTCGGTTGGGATTCGAACATATTAGCTCCGGACCGCCAGCCAAGCTTGCTAGCCATGCGCTACCGGGGCTTCCTTAAATATAAACAGCATGCGGTACCATACTGGAACATCAAAAAACAGTACAAAATAAGAGACAAAGTTATCTCTGACGTTATTACTAATAGAGCTAGAAAGAAAAGTGGTTGAAATAAAAAAAAGTAAAATATATTTATATTATTCGACTGATTTACGACCACTGACAGCAGATATTACACATCCATACACGACTGATTACATACAAACCTTTACACAGACAACCTGACCAGCACACACACAACACCAGTTGCATGGAACACCTACTAATATTTTTCTCTCCCTAGCAACCAGATTGGTAGCCATATGTTAACCACGAAGCGAATCTCAATAAGCCCTGCTAAACCACCGACCCCCCCCCCCCCCCCCCCTCCCTTTTTATTTGGTGAAAGAACTAAAGTACAGATAGGGCTCCGAACATCATCGGCATCTAAGTATTGTTTCTAGTATTTTTTTAAGAATTCAGGTCTCAACAGGATATTTGTTTCCCTTGTTCTTATTATATATTGACTATATATTGTTGTGTACTATATTGATACATATTCACTTGTTCACTCCCTGTCAAGGTCTCAATTAAACATACTTCTGGCTCGCATCTCAAGACAGAGGTGAAACACATACATGTATTCAAGAATGACACTTTCACGCACGACACCAACAGTTTAGACGTTTTATTTACAAACCCACGTGTATGAGCAAACTCACAGAAGTTGCGCTCTTCGCAACTCGCAACTTATACAACATTATTATCACAAGATATTCATCATTTACAAGAAATAAATCAATATAGTAGCATAACATAGCTCTCACGCTGTCTCAGTTTAAACATAGCTCTGACGTTGTCTCAGTTTAAACACAGCTCGCTTCGCAACTCAACCATGCCATTAATATTACACTCATAACTCAACGCTCACGAAACACTATCACTGCCCTATGTCTGTCCGTCTCGCTGTCCTGAACCCGTCTGACCAACAGCGGTACGTTTGGACAGTTCACGGCTGCTCACAGTTCGTGAGACCCGTGCGGGGTGATGCGGTGCGGTGGCGACGGACTTTCCCTTGCTTGTCACCTGGCTCGCCCTCCACGAACCTACTGCAGGAGGCCAGGCTATCTGACCTATTCTCCTGTCTCCTGTCTGTCACTGTCAGACACGTTATTGGGTCCATGACACTTAGCTTGCTTTTTTTTCATATGTCATCCGTTTTTATTTTCTAAGTGTAAGTGAAATGATTTCTTTTGATGTCTGTTGGATTGATTCCTGCAACATATCCTATTGTTCACCAAAATCTGTATTATCTCCATGGCATTATATCTGTTCTTTACAGTAGTATTGTACCTTTCTCTAATTTGTTCATCTGTTTCAAATAACGTTAGGTCTAACCTCTTTGGGGTTTTCTTTTTGGTTTTAAATCTTAACCTCATATTTCCTATAACTGGCACATGGTCACTATGTCCATCTACTCCTGGTGAAGTTGTTACTGCTACTAAACTGCTTCTGAATCTCTTTCTAATCAGTACGTAATCAATTTGATTGTGAACCAGGTGTTACCTATCATTTCTTGGTATTCTGCCCATGCTGTTAATCTGTCATCTCTATCATTCCTAGAACGCAAGCCATTGCCACCAGTATGACAGTCATTTCAAAATGTGTACACTGGCCCACCGTCATGTCTAATTCATTATAAAACATATTTATGTCCTCTTACTGTCTGCTGTTGGCGCATATGCGTGTATTATGTTAATATCCAGAGATTTGTCAAGGAGGGTCACTAATAATACTCTGAGATTGCCCAAAATCCATTAACCCCCCCCCCCCCTTTCCTCCCCCAGCACTCATTTGATCCAAAATTATGCCAACTACACTTTTGTAGTCCTTCCCTCATAAGTAAACTATTATTTCTGTAAGTATTTAAATAGTTTTCTCACGCTCCAGGCCACCGCATTTCACAATATATATTAACAACAAATTGTTGTTATGCATATGGCAAGAAATCATAAAACTTTACTTCCCATATTTACATCCTTGGTCCCTTACAGCATATGCAAATTATCATAACAACAGGCTAGCAATGCTTTGATTAATCACTGCTTGTATGAAAAATTCTGTCTAAACGGGTTGTGGACTGACCACAATGAAAATAACACAATTAAGTACAAAAATAGAAAGGGATATAACAACGTTACACTTAAGGGACATTACTCACAATAAAATAAATGTATTATGTAATTTAAATACATTTAGAAGTTTTTATCGTCTGTAATATCTTTTTTACGGTAATTACCACCGAGTAAATACAGCATAAATGGCAAATAAAAACTTAAGGAGTCATCAATGTTTATGAAGTAATTGTGACATTACTTTTTTTATGCGTAAAAGTTAATAACCGACTTTCTCTTTCTTTTCAATATAAATTTGATTATTTTTATCCTAAATGTCATGATGTCTGCTTGAAGTGCTTGAAGTATATTTTTGACCATCCTTGACTATGGGACGCACATTACAAACATCTAGAAAGGTCTGTGTCCCCAGGCATTGTCTTCTGGCCCAGCCCATCTCAATCTTCTTAGCTCGCTCATGGATGGAGTCGTTGAGACAACCTGCCTGGGTGAAAGTCTGTGTCTCCAGGCAGGCTGTTGCCTCTGTTAATGCCATGACCTCCATGTTTACACTCGATGCTACTGGTGGATTACGATTGTCGTTAAACGGTCTAGGAAAAGACTTACTGTGTTACGTTGACTGCTAGAATTAACTGATCGTTGTGTGAATTCTTGATGTTGTAAACTCTTCAATATTCGAGTAGATAGCTTGTATGGAAATATCACTGACGTCACTGTGTGTCTGTTCCTTAAGATGTCCGCGCCCCGAATGACAAGTTTCGCTACCCTTTTCGCTGAGATTGTTACCTCTGGCCTCTAAATTTCCCGTGAACCGTTGAGCTCCTTGAGTGTCACTAACTGTCTGTGATTTATTGTTAACCCTTACTCTTCTTGTCTTGTGGGTTGTAGTTTGTGACTACTACTCTACTGACTTATGCTAGTTAACTCTTTTCTGACCACGACAGTCCATACTATGCCATGTTTGTAATGGACGGGTGCGTACGAAACGGTGAAGTTCAAGACCTAGAGTGCTCTTACCCCACCCACCGTGTCGACTGCATAAACAACATGACGACTCGGAATGGGAAAAAATGTGGCCTTGTTTGGATGAAGAATGACTTGCGCAATGAATTGTATTTAAGTGAGAAAGAGTTGCCCAATTCGTCGACCATTCTCTCTCGCCTGAGTCCATCTGAATCCAGTGGCAAGACAAGTTAAGACGACTGGAGACGAATACAGGTGCAATGGATGACCAGGGCGCTCTACGTGCCTGTCCGTGCTAATTATGTCCCACAACGCTTTGCAGGCAAACGCCGTCTTGCCCGTTAAATCATCAATGATTTCTTCCGCACAGTCTGCCGAATCCTGTCTTCACATGCCAGGTAGGCATAACTTAGTTCAACGATTGGTTTAACGCCGAATCGGTGACCCTGGCCTGGTTTAGCCATCCTGTCACAGCTGTTGCCCCGGGGGGAGGCGCTGTAGCATGCTGACAGCTACTAGGAGCCACAGACGTGAGCTGGATGTCAGGCTTGGACCAGTGGGGAATGGGCCGTGCAAAGGGTGTGACAGCCATCCTTATCAAAGGTACTACCAATGCCCAACATCCCAGACCGCCCCTTGAACATAGTAAATGTCACATCCTCATCATCATGTGTCATGCCGATAAGCGTGAGCGGTCATGTTTCGCCATCTCACACGATCACCAGAGTGGTGGATCAGCTCCGTGTCCTGGTTTTGACCATGGCACGCGGACAAACCAATGTTAAACGACTTAGAAAAGAGAGTAATGGAAGGCGCGGTTCTTGGTAGAAGAGGCAGCGGACTATCAACACGAAGATGGACATACGATAGTAAAAACACACTAGTGGACAGGGGAACTGGCGATAGATCGAGCGTCTCTTTCCAGCAGGCCGTTTTGCGTATCCTTTACAGGATGTCGCTCAGTCCCAGCAGTTTTTTGGCTATTTATGATTTCTTGGTAAGTTTATGTTCAATAGTTTGTCATTGCTTTCTGAACGATCGGCACTCATACCATTATATGAAAACCAATGCAAGGCGGTCTGCTGCTAAATCTCCCGCTGTGTTTCGAACGCGGTAAGCGGGATTTCGAACTGCGATCGTAACGCCTACGCCACGCAGCAAAAACAAAGCAATAAATACCTGGATGGCTTGGCCACCTGGCATGGTCATGAGAAGAAGACAAATCGTGTGAGATGGCGAACCAAGGCCAGACAAGCTTACCGGCATATCATTTGATGTTGTTGATTTGTTGTTTCTCTGCTGGGTGTCGCCATACCATTATTTGTTCATGAAGTATCAACCTGTGATCTCCTAGAATACCGTTCATAACCGCACATGTCTATTCCTGTCATGTATTATCTGTTTTTGTTCTCATTGCGACAAATGCAAGAAAAATGCCGTGAACAGAATCAATCACTGTTTATTGCCTTCATCGACCTCACAATGGCATTTGATTTGGTCAGTCGTGAGGGTCTGTTCAAGGCACTAAAGAAGATTGGCTGCCCACCAACTCTTCTGTCCATTGTGGAATCGTTCCACACAGGCATGAAGGGTATAATCAAGTTTGATGGTGCAACTTTAGAAGAGTTTGAAATCAAGAGTGGAGTTAAGCAAGGTTGTGTACTAGCTCCCACCCTCTTTAGAATATACTTTTCACTTCTACTGAAATACGCCTTTCGTGACCAGGATGGTGCTATATACATTCACTCACGCTCAGATGGCGGCCTCTACAATGCTCAGAGATTGAAGGCCAAGACCAAAATTAGGAGGATACTAATCAGAGACTTGTTTTTTGCAGATGATGCTGCAATTACGACCCACTCTAAGGAAGAATTACATCGTCTACTATCTGCATTCTCCAAAGCTTGTTCTGAATTTGGTTTAACAATTAGCAAAAAGAAGACACAGAGTATATCGCAAGGTGCACATGGGGTACCATCAATCTTTTTTGACTACGCTGAACTAGAGATAGTAGACCATTTTACATATCTAGGGTCAGAGGTAAATAGCAAATTATCCCTAGATCAGGAAAATAACACTCGGATTGGTAACGCAGCAACAACAATGCTAAGTTGGTTTTCGGTAGTTCAACATGGCGGTAAAAACGTGTGTTCTCCGAGCGGTCGGCAGTCAACCTAACGAGGCGACGTGGGCGCCGGGCAGGCAGAAAACGACAGGGTAAGCGTGGTTGTTTAAGGCGTTTTAGACTCAAGGTGTCACCGTCTGGGACTCAGGAATATCCGTATTCTGTATTGGAACTGCGCCAGCGTAAAACAACGGGGCTCTATTCTAGAAACCATGGTTTACAGGAATGACACTGTAGCGCTCCAGCAGACGAGACTGGGCGATCAGCTACTCCGAATTCTTCTTCTTCTTCTTCTTCAGCTTTCCGAGCCATTGAGGTTCTTTGCTGCAAATACAATCCGTCTCCATTCGTCTCTCTGGTGGACCTTCTCTTGCCAGTCGTTGATTCCAAGTGCTTGTAGGTCTGTACATGTATTATCTCTCCACCGTCTTCTTGGTCTACCTCGGGGTCTACGGTCATTTATTTCCTGAGTGTAAGCGAGTTTTGTTTCCCTATTATCTTCCATTCTTTCTATATGCCCCAGCCATTGTAGTCTATTAGCCTTCATGATACGAGTGATTAGCGGAGACTTAAACAGATCATAAATGTCTTTGTTACTTCTTCTTTTCCACTCTCCACTTTGTGTATCCCTAATGGGTCCAAAGATGCG
Organism: Cepaea hortensis; assembly: GCA_963921405.1. Classification (NCBI taxonomy): domain Eukaryota; kingdom Metazoa; phylum Mollusca; class Gastropoda; order Stylommatophora; family Helicidae; genus Cepaea; species Cepaea hortensis. The sequence continues at coordinate 8,380,074 of OY992895.1, forward strand.
TCTTAAAATTTTGTTCTCAAAGGTTTGTAACAAGGCTTCGTCTCCTTTCGTTGTACTCCAGGTTTCAGAGCCATACAGCACAACTGGTCTGATCAGTGTTTTGTAGCTACTCCGAATTGCCGGCTTTAAATGTTTCTACAACAGACGACATCTGGGGATGGCGATTCTCATTCGCGACAGCATGGTGGCGTAAGAGCTAGACATGTCCAGTTGGAACAGTGACAATATACAAATACAGGCGTTAAGATTTCAATCCCGTCAACCATTCGTGTTGGTTAATGTTTATGCCCGCAACGCGGGTATGGATTCCCAGAAGTGGCAGTGCTTAAGTGACGTATTAGGTCGCGAGAGAAATGTTATTTTCTGTGGCGATTTCAACGCTAAAGGTAGATCATGGGGAAACATTTCCTCCAACACACAGGGGGAGGAGCTCGAGACTGCACTTGAAACCATTGACCTTGTTTGTTTCAACAGTGGCTGTGTCACCAGGACAGCAAGTCGTCCAGGCGTTGAGGACAGTGCTATTAATCTGGCGCTCGTTTCTCCTTCACTCACTACAGTGTGTAGATGTGGTGTCCTAGGACACCACGGCAGCGACCACCACCCTTGCAGCATATTGGTGGAGAAAGGCAGAACCAGGCAGCACAAGCTAACGGTCAAGACTTTTCAGTATGACAGTACAAGGCAAGATGTGGTGAGTAAAATAAGACGTGACAAGCGCAGAAAGCTTCAGGGCAGGAAAAAAAGCTGGGAGCAGCCACCTTGGTGGAATTGCGAGGTGGAGAAGGCTTGGGTGGATAAGCGTAGTGCTGTAAGGAGATGGCAAAATGCCAAGAAGAACAGAGCTGGTCATCCTAGTCCCTGCATGCACTTAGAAAAAGAGATGCACACAAAAGTAAGCTATTTAAAAAAACTGGTCAAGGTGGTTAAAAGTGAAACATGGGCAGACGTGTGTCAAAGAGTAAGCCCAGACAAGTCACTGAAATTGTTCTGGCGACTACATAAAAGCATGAGTGGGATAGTCAAGAATAAGAGCATTTCTGACTTCCAAGGTGCTGACCTCATCTGGCAGAGGACTAACGAGAACAAGGGCAACGCCCTCTTTGAAAGCTATCTAGAGCAGAGCAACAAGACAGACATGGGAGGCCGAAATCTGGCCAAGGAGGTCACCTCAGACAGGTGCAAGGCCCAGAACACTTCGGATGAAGACACAGTGACAGTGAACGAAATCGAGGCTGTGCTTCAACGATAAAAAAAAACAGCGCTCCATGGAATGATGGCATAAGATACGACGACATCAATAGGTGTACCGACAACGAGCTAGAGAAACTAGCAGAAATGTACAACAACAGTATAGGGAGTGTTAGCATCAAGGAGGAGTGGTTACACAGCTATCTGATTCCCTTGCCGAAGCCTGGCAAAGACCACACAAAAATTCAGGGATATCGAGTTATAACCATGCAGAATACAATAGGCAAGCTGCTGGAGAAGTTAATTGCCAGGAAAATATCAAGCCAGCTAGAGAGGCAAGGTGTTTTCCCACCTACCCTGGGTGGGTACCGTCCAAAAAGAGAAACTTGGACGATTGCAGCAGTTTTTGCCCATGTTGTCTATGAAGGTTTCCACCCAGGCATTGAAACCTTTGCTGCAGCGATTGATCTTGAGGACGCGTACAACAGAGTACCATTGGATGTTTTAATAATTCAGCTTCTTGAACTCAAAATAAGTTCATTCCTCCTTAGTTGGATCGCTGTAGCCCTCTTCAAACGGAAAGTAGTTTTTAGATGTGGCAGTTGGACTTCGGAACCAACAACAATATGTCATGGCCTATCACACAGATCACCATTATCTCCGGTACTTTTCAACGCTTACACAGTGAGAATCACCAGTGAGCAGTTCACTGGACCTGGTAGGACATTGTCATATGCCGATGATGTTTTAGTGTATCGTCAGGGTAAGGATAGAGAGCAGGTTGCTGTGGAACTACAAACCGAACTCAATCGTGTTAGTACTTGGTGTGATGAAACTGGGGCAATGGTCAACCCAACAAAGGCAATAGTGACTTGGTTTTCTTTGAATAATCATAATGTCACCACTCCAACACCAACTGTAAAGCTGTGTTCAGAGACGGTGGAATGAACGCAGGCAATGAATTACCTGGGGATACGGTTTGATCGAAGACTTGCTTATAATGAGCACATAGACTAGGTGATAACAAAGGCCAAGCGGGGTTTGGCTGCGATGCGGGTGATGGCGGCAGCAAACTGTGAACAGCGCCATCTATGTCTTCTGTACGAGGGGCTGGTCATGTCTGTTTTGGAGTATGCATTGGCAATCCTGACTCTCAGCCGTAAGCAGATAGAAAGGATGTAAAGAATACAGAATGAAGCTATACGCATTATACTTGGATGTACGAAACAGAACTAAATAATAATTTAAAAACAAAATTGATTAGTTGCCGCCGTTATGATTTAATTAACTGTGAACAGGGTTGAACATATGTAATAACTTGTCGGTGCCAAAGAACAATGTTTATGGTTATGCACGTAGGACAAATGTGCATTTTGCATATCTTAATGTCCAGACAACATGCGCGGGCTTTATGCACAATTAAAGTTACAGTGACACATACAAATACACACACATACATGTATATACACACATATTTAACTCTTTGTCTTATAGTGCATGTCGTGTGGTGACGGTGATCTCGTCTGTTCACTGCCTTCTGTCTTTTGTACTGATAATCATTTCTGATACCGACGTTCCTCCGTACTACGATGCCAG